>CM060120.1:24042505-24767774 GCA_030522415.1 Channallabes apus
TGTGGTAGTTCCGCAGTACAAGAGAAAAACGTTGTGATCATGTGACGCGCGACGTCAAAACAAGAAGCGCATACATGATACTTGGTACTCGTAAACCAAGACTTGTTCGTTTTCCAAGTCAAAATTTATTAAAAATCTTTACTCGTCTTGCAGAACACTTGCAAAATGCGTTACTCGTAACCCGAGGTTTCACTTTATGTATGTGTATATATATATATATATATATATATATATATATATATATATATATATATATATACATACACACACACACACACACACACACACACACACACACGTGCACTAGTGATGCGTGGGTCATCTGGTAACCCGCGGGTCGGGTTGGGCGGGTAAAGAAATTGTCACTTTATTTGCGGGGCGGGCGGGCGGGTCATTAAAAACAAAATTAAATAAAAAAATTTATGTTGCGTGCAATTCCCTATAGCCTATATTAAATATTTGGGAATATCTATTTTCATATTTTATTAAGTTCTTTGATAAGGTTACGTCACGTGGCAAGTCATGGAAGTGCCAAGCAGCTACCGCTGCCAGTCACAACAAAAACAATTGCCTTTCCTGTATTTGCCAAGATATCAAAAATTATTCTCTGTATCCCAGCCACAAGCGCATCAAGCGAGCGCACATTCAGCTCTGCTGGCCGGGTGCTGGAGTCCAGGTGAAATAGATTAAACCCCGGTACAGTGGATGCCATTCTTTTTTTTGCACAACGAACATAAAAACGCTAAATTAACATTTCCATGTGATAAATGAAAAACAAATGTCAGTGGTTATTTAGCGTAGGCTGTAAACTGTAGGCCTGCCCTATACAAATCTAAAATAAAAATTGTTTAGCCTAGATTACAAACACTGCTTTGTAAATGTTTAAAATGTGTATCATTATCTTGTTATTAATATGACCAGATTTATCGTTCATATTCATAATCATATGTTGTTGCCAGTTTACAGGGCGATGTTTCCAAGCACTTTCAGGCTGAAATAAAGGTTTTCATTTGAATTACAATGCCTAGTATGTCTATTTAATGGTCGCGGGTGCGGAGCGGGGCAAGTTGTAAAAATAGATAAAGTGGTGTGGGGCGGGCCAAATAATTTCATAAAAGCGGGACCCGCGGGTTGGAAAAATACCCGACCCGCGCATCACTAACGTGCGCACACACAATACCAACATTACTAAATTTTTAACTAGTGTGTCCAAACTTTTCATTGGTACTGTGTGTATATTGTCAGTTGTGTTAAGACCCGAAGTGTCGACTGTTCTGAATATGTATAAATAAATAAAAAATAAATTGGAATAAGGGGATATGGGGATATTAATATCTTCTTTGCTTCATAGGCCTGAAGGAGACCTCTACCAAATGTTTAGGAACCAGTTCCTGTCTTACTCTATGTATATAAGTAATGTGGCTTATTTTACGTCTAATTTCTAACAGACTTATATTGAGAGAGTAGTATATTGTATATGTAGAGATTGATATTTTACACTCATTTCACACAGATTTTGTCCAGTTTCTTCAGTACTATTACCAGAGTGGTTCTCTTTACCGGCTTCGTGCTTTGGGAGAGCGACACAATATGGACCTCACAGTTGGTAAGCTATATTATAATCTAAATGGCTAAAGAAATACAAGAATGTATTGTTATTAACATTTTAAACCACAGAAAATTAAACTGTAGTGTTAGTACCGTAGGTGTAGTATTGGTATTGGCATTTGGCAGTTTACTCACTCACTCACTCATCTTCTATACCGCTTTATCCTGTATTCAGGGTCGCGGGGACCTAGAGCCTATCCCAGGAGATTTAGGGCACGAGGCAGGGTACACCCTGGACAGGGTGCCAATCCATCGCAGGGCACACACATACTCACACACCATGGGCCAATTTGGGAATGGCAATTAGTCTAACCTGCATATCTGCATGGACTGTGGGAGAAAACCGGCATGGACTGGAGGAAACCCACCAAGCACAGGGAGAACATGCAAACTCCATGCACACAGAGAAGGGAATCAGGAATCGAACACGGACCCTGGAGGTGCAAGGCGACAGTGCTAACCACCACACCACCGTTGCCGCCTTATTGCAGTTTAAAAGTCCAAAATATCTGGGGAGGTAGAGTTTAATATGACATTCATTAATATGTTTAATTAGTTGTACATCAGTGTTTGGGTGGGGGGGGGGATGGGGGGGTAAACAACTTTGTTTCTTTTGTTGTACATAATGCTTGCCTGCCAATGAAGACATGTTTTCGCACTCTCTGAATTTCAGTGTAATCTAGCACAAATTGCACTTTTTTTTAATTAACCAGTATGTCCATATTCTGTCCCCAGAGGGATTTCAGTCCTGGATGTGGAGGGGACTAACTTTTCTGTTGCCTTTCCTTTTCTTTGGCCATGTGAGTATCACAAGTAGATTTCATTTCATTATAATTATGTACTCTTCGGGGCTTAAACATACAGTACATACGGTAGTATACTTTGTGACTTCATAGTAAAAGTGTAGTATATGGTAGTATAACCAGAGTAATGGGATTAAAGGTTTTGGGATGATTGGCACTTTACTTATGTTCACCTGTATTCTTTCAGTTTTGGCAGCTCTACAATGGTATCACACTTTTCCAAATGGCTCATTTGCCAGAATGGAAGGAGTGGCAGGTAAGACCTAACAGTGCTGTAGCAAAATTGCAATAGTTCAAGCCCCCTGCATGTTTTAGTTATTAATGACCATTAACATTAACTTGGTAGTAACCTAACCAAAATGTAAATCACAATATAAATTTAAAAAGTAAAATACAACAAAACTGAACTTTATTCTTTGAATCCTATTTGTTAAGGAATATGCAAAAACAACTATACAGTATAAGTGTTATGTTTGCATTTGGTAGCTGTTGACTTAAACTCTACATAAAGGGGCAGTGGTGGCTCAGAGGGCTAAGGCACTGAGCTACCGACCGGAAGATTGGCGGTTCGATCCCCAGCTCCACCAGGTTGCCACTGTTGGGCCCCGGAGCAAGGCCCTTAACCCTATCTGCTCCAGGGGCGCTGTATCATGGCTGACCCTGCGCTCTGACCCCAGTTACGCTGGGATATGCGAAGAAGGAATTTCACTGTGCTGTAATGTATATGTGACAAATAAAGGCTTAACTAACTTAACTACATGTGGTCCAAAGAGGTGTCTATGCAAGTAAAGGTGGCCATCATTCAGCTAAAAATATTGGTATTGGCCAATACAACAGTTTGGAAAATTATTAAAAACAGCAAATTGGATGGTCTCTTGGGGAGGTCGGCATCATTGACGAAGTCTACCGTCAAGAGACAACTTTATGTAGTACAGTATGCATAAGGAAAAGAACAGATCATAATCTAAAGCATACCACGTCTGTCAAACATGGTGGAGGCAGTGATAATGGTGTAAGTGTGACAACTTGCACTAGGACAACCATCACTGCAACACTCTACCATTCAGGCCTCTATTGTAGAGCGGCCAGACAGAAGTCATGCGTCACTAAAAGGCACAACATCCAGGCTAGGAAAAAACACTTGAAGGACACTCGGACCATGAGAAGCCAAATTCTCCTGTCTGAAGATACAATTCTGCATGCCATTTGTGAAGGAGATCATGTGTGTGTGTGTGTGTGTCTAAGGCTGCACCAAAAGTAATGCAATCTTGGTAGAGTAACTCTTCCAGTATATAAGGTATTAATCAACATTATCGCCATCACAAGTTATGCATTTGTTCCATTATTGAAGCCAACTCTTTGAAATCAGGCACTACATTGTTAGGCTGTAGCTAATGATGTTAACTTGTCTCAGATTCATGGCTACATGGCTGAGAGTGCAAATTGGGCTTTATTCACTACTGCCTAAGAACATACATAAAGGAATTTGAATTTGTTCTGCAAATCATTCTGATATCAGATGTCATTCTGACATTTTTTTCTTTTTATATGCTGTTCTGTTTTTATTTATATACTACAGGCCAAAAGTTTGGACACACCTTCACTCATTCAATGTGTTTTCTTTATTTTCATGACCATTTCCATTGGTAGATTCTCACTGAAGGCATCAAAACTATGAATGAACACACGTGGAGTTACAGTGTGTACTTAACAAAAAAAGGTGAAATAACTGAAAACATGTTTTATATTCTAGTTTCTTCAAAATAGCCCCCCTTTGCTCTGATTACTGCTTTGCACACTCTTGGCATTCTCTCGATGAGCTTCAAGAGGTCGTCACCTGAAATGGTTTCCAACAGTCTTGAAGGAGTTCCCAGAGGTGTTTAGCACTTGTTGGCCCCTTTGCCTTCACTCTGTGGTCCAGCTCACCCCAAACCATCTCGATTGGGTTCAGGTCCGGTGACTTTTTTTGTTAAGTACATAACTCCACATGTGTTCATTCATAGTTTTGATGCCTTCAGTGAGAATCTACCAATGTAAATGGTCATGAAAATAAAGAAAACACATTGACATAGATGAGAAGGTGTGTGTGTGTGTGTGTGTATATATATATATATATATATATATATATATATGTATAGTATTTATCATGTCTTTTGTTTTTACAGGTCCTCATGTGTGGGTCCACCTTTCTTGTGCTTTTTATGGGAAACTTCTTCACAACATTGGGTGTAGTTTACCAAAAATACACAAATCAGGACAAAGCAAAAGATTTATGAATGGAAGCACTCAAAGTCTTTGTCCACAGAGAAATCCTTTTTCGATACAAATGTTTTCAAGCCCTTGTTTGTATTGTATATTATTGTTTGATGTTTAAGGTTTCACTCTGTACTGCAAATATGTGACTTTACAATTTTTTAAATGACAAATAACAAAGTTAATGGTTAGTGTTTATACCGTCACTAGAAAAAGAAGTGAGGTAATGTTTTATACTGTAACTCCTCAGGGTTCAGGCATGATTCTGAGGATGTGCTGCTTTGTGTGTGGAGTTCTCCCCTTGTCAGTCTGGATTTTTTTTCCACAGTGGACTGGCTACACAAAATTGCCCTAGGTGTGCCTATGTGTGTGTGTATGTACATGGTGTCCTGTCATGAACTGAAAGTTGGAGCCACTGTGATGCAGACCAGGACCAATGACCACAGTGTAAAAATGAGTACCATAAATAAAAACCTTAAACAAAGAATACTAAATATTAAACTCAGTTCTGTGCTATTTGTAAAGCACAGGAAAAATCCAGATTTTTAAAAAACGATTACATGATACCCCTTATGGATAAACTGATCAAGTATAAGTCTGGGATAATCGTGGCAAGAAAATCTCCCTGATGGAAGATATTCTGTTGAGGAAGAAAACTTGAGAGGAACAAGACTCAAAAGGGAGCCCATGCTCATTTGTGTGATACTGAAAAGTGTAACCTTAAATAAATTTGTTTTATGTTCAATGTTCAATGTTCAAGAAGCAATTGTATAACAAGATGTGATTAACATTATCCAAATTATTCTGTTATTCCATTTCCAAGAGTTGTACACCCTGTAAAGTACACCCTTAGATCACAAAAAAAAAAAAAAAACTGCATGTTGCTCTTTTTTTTGTGCAAATCACAAGTAGGAAATAAATTTTTGCTCGCAAAGCAGTTACAGATGTAACACATTCACACCTGCATAGCAGTGACTGGAGACAGTAGCCTTGAACGGAAAGAGCAGATAAGACAGAAGTTTTAATATAACTGCAGATTTTTTTATATATACGGTATTTTAGAAGAAAATGAAGAAGTTTTATTTATTTTTTTATAAATAATTTTTTTATAATGTGTGTGTATATATATATATATATATATATATATATATATATTATTTGTATTTATTTTTTTATTCATTAATTTTTTTAAACCAAAGAAAACTAAGTCCATTCTGGCTTCCCTTTGCATGGTTCTGACAAATACCAGTTTGAAAATTCTTCTCTTGTTCATATTCAGCTCTGGATCATGACAACAAGAAGAAAGTGATGTTTTGCAAGTGACACCTTGTGGCAATATTTGGTATTATAAACATGTAGCGACAGAATTAGACCTGGACATTGGATGGTATGTGTCGACACAGGCAGGTGACACAAAAATTGCAGACCTCCATAGGTCTGGTTAATCCTTTGGAGCATTTGCAAAATGCCTGAGGGTACCACATTCATTTGTACCTACTACACAAGTATTAACACAATGAGACCACACATTCATCATACCATTCAGGAACAAGGTGATTCTGTTTCTTAGTATTCTGTACCTTGGTATGAAAAGTACAAACCAATCCCAGAACAACAGCAAAAGTACTTGTGAAGACACTGGCGGAAGCATGTACAAAAGCTCTGTATCCACAATAAAGTATTCACAAGTCTTATATTGACAAACTGAAAGGCTGATCAGCAAGGAAGAAGCCACTGCCACAAAAAAAACATAAAAAGCTAGACTATGGTTTTCAGCTGCACCGTGGGTGGGTGGGTGGGGGGGGGGTTGTGGGGGGGTCTTTTAGGACATTTCTCCAACTTTTTGTATCTGATGAAACAAAATTCAAATAGTTTGGCCATAATGACGATTGTTGCCTGGAGGAAATTGGGAATGCTCACAAGTCAAAGAACATTATTCCAACCTGAAGCAGGCGGGTGTCAGTATCATATTGCGGGGTGCTTTCCTTCAGTGCACTCCACAAAATAGTTGTGAAAAAATGACTTAAAAAAGTTGAGATATTGGAGTGGCCAATCACAATGCTCTGACATCAATCCGAGAGAAATTTGTTGGTAGAACTGAACAAGCGTGTGCAAGCTAGGAGGCCTACAAACCTGACTTTGCTGAGTTACACAAAGTTGTGTCAGGAGGAATGAGCTAAAATTTCAGAAAATTATTGTAAATAATAGTTTATGGAAGGCTACCCAAAACTTAAACAACTTAAAGGCAATGCTATCAAATACTAATTAAGTGTATGTAATCTTCTGTCCCCAAGGAACATTTCACATACCTAAGACAGAGCATGTTTGCTAGGAGTAAATGTCAGGAATTGTGCAAATTATTTTAAATGTATATGGCTAAACTGTATGTAAACTTTTGACTTCAACTCTGTATATATATATATATATATATATATATATATATATATATATATACGCTCGCGCGCACACACACACACCCTTAATTGCCATAATTGCCAGTTGGCATCTTTGTAATTTTAAAAATGATCTTTTCATGAAGATCTAAACAAGATAAAAAAAAATATCTCTCTGCATATATCTTGATACGTTTAAAAATATACTTCATTTTACATATTGGACATATTTTGACATATAAGGAACAGATTAATTGCATGACATTTTGCATTACATGCTGGGGGAAGCAAGTGAAACAGCCATAACACCTCTTGAGTCATTAAACAAACTAATTATAAAAAACATAAATAAAAATGTATGTATGTACATTACATCTCCTAAGCTTTGAGAATTATTTTTAAATTTCAGGTAAGTCAGAACTCAAACTCCTGAAAAAAGTTTTATAATGTAACAATTTTCTGCACAAAGCAAGGTCCATTTGCAGTGTTTGGTGTAGAAGTACTTGACTGGACCACCTAAACTCAAGTCATATCTGAACAACTTATATGCTCATATCTTCACTGTTTGTAAAAGATTTCAAACACTGCTGCTAATAATAGCTAAAAATAATAATGCCCATAATACGCTACCTTATATGTACTGTGTAGATTTTTAACCGTGACAAAAGGTTTCTGTCTTTTTAGCTGCTCCAGTTTTCATTTTTGCAATATAAGGTTAGTTGATACTGACATTTGCTCCTTAGAAGTTACAAAACTAATTCCTTGAATGGTCAACCAAAGAGAATATAATATGTAGACCCAGTTCCCTATAGAACTAATGTAAAAAAAATAAAAAAATAGAGTAACACTGAAAAGAAACAAACCAGAAAGGAACATTATATCAGAATAAGAATCAGGTTTTATTTGCCAAGTACTGTATGTTGACACACACAAGGAATTTGGTTATGGCTGTTTGTAGCTCCAAGAGTACAGACTAACATAAAAACACTGTATAGAAACACTATACACAGTAAGTACACAACATTCAGTAACTCTACAGTTTAAATAAGGCGGAGGGATCCTGAGAATGTGCAGTAGAGTGTACTGTACATAAAGTGATTGTAGGGTAGGGCAAGTAGCCCTATATAATGCCGTTTATCAGCTTGTACATCACAAAATCCTACTTTTTTCCGATTCATGAAAAAATGTCAGGCTGTTATGTGTCACTACAGAAGGCCTGAATATATATATATATATATATATATATATATATATATATAATTTTTTTATTTTTACAAATATTGGTGGACTGCTCCACAGAGGTGGATAATGCTAACTTGACAGCAAAGGGACATCTGCCACAGAGTCAGCTTGAACTGTTGTGTGTGACGGGTTATCAAAATACTGTTCAGTCACATTCTCAGGAAAGCAAAAATGAGAACTGGCACAATGTTTGTCATCCAAAAATTGTTGCCCTGATATTGATGGCTGTGTCCATGGCTATTTCCTCAGTCAAGTCCATGTGTATGTCCATGGCTAGATTCAAAGCTGGGCCCAAAATTATAATAAGGTAATAAGGCTGACTACTCTGAGGCATCCAGGCAGTTAAAGCTTGGTCACAAATGGGTCTTCCAAATGGACAAGCATACTTTCCAAAGTTATGGCAAAAAGCCTTAGAACAACAAAGTTGAAACATTTGAGTGACCATGACAAAGCCCTGATATCTACAAACCTTACACTGGTTCTGTCAGGAGGAATAGGCTATTGCTAAAACAACTTATTGTAAGAGGCTTGCGGAAGGCTACCCAAAAAGTTTTCCTAAGTTAAACAATTTAAAGCCAATGCTACCAAATACTAACAATGTGTATGTAAAGTCTGACCCACTGGGAATGTAATGAAAGAAATAAAAGCTGAAAGAAATCTTTCGCTCTTCTTTTATTCTGACATTTCTGTTCCTAACTGACTTATGACAATTAATGTTTACTAGGACTAAATGTCAGGAATGGTGAAAACTGAGTTAAAATGTATTTGGCTAAGGTGTATGTTATCTTCTGACTTCAACTGTGTGTACACACACACACAAACACACACCCTTAACTGTTAAAATTGCAATCTTTAAGTAATAACAAATTAGATTTTTTATGTAAAAAAATTACTTTTCAGAAGGTTCAAAACAAGCTTTAAAAAAATCCTCTCTGCATGTACAGTTGTGTTCAAAATAATAGCAGTGTGTTGAAAAAAGTAAGTAAAGCTCCATATCCATATAATAACTTTTAATTTAAATCACATGAATGCATTGGACACCCTGCACATTCTATTCTGAATCACAACATGAAGAAAAATTTGCTAAATATACAGTAAGTTTGTCAGGCCCCCAAACATTGAATTCAAGCCACAGTACACTGTGAAGACAGTGAAGCATGGAGGCACAAGATCATGATATGGGGATGCTTCTCGTACTATGGTGTTAGGCCTATTTATCACATTTCAGGGATCATGGATCAATTTGAGTACATCAGCATACGTAAAGAGGTCATGTTGCCTTATGCCGAAGAGGAAATGCCCTTGAAATAGGTGTTTCAAAAAGGCAACGACCCCAAACACACCGGTAAGCGAGCAGCATCTTGGTTCCAGACCAACAAGATTAACATTATGGAGTGGCCAACCCAATCCAATAGAAAACTTGTGGGCTGACATTAAAAATGCTGTTTCTGAGGCAAAACCAAGAAATGCAGAGGAATTGGGCATGTTTGTCACAGATCTGGAGCAGTTCTCAGAAACCATGGTTATACAACTAAATATTAGTTCAGAGATGCACAAGAAAGATTAAACTTCAAGCATTTTTGTTTAAACGGTAAATTCATCGCTTTGTAAAGATGAGTGTTGACACTGCTATTTTTTTAAACAGACTAATATTTGTTTTTCTTCACTTACATTAAACTAATAATACATTTAGCACATTTTTCTTCATGTTGTGATTCAGAATAGAATGTGCAGTGTCCAATGCATTTATGTGATTTAAATTAAAAGTTATTATATGGATATGGAGCTTTACTCACTTTTTTCAACACACTGCTATTATTTTGAACACAACTGTAACTTGCCACCTGTCCCAGGGCTCCTTACAGTGCCTGTAATAAAATAATTATTTATGAAGTTTGCAAATGTTACATTTCACATAATTTAGTGCTTTTCCACCCCATTTAATCTTAGGTGCAGAGCAGATAGTAAAATTCTGGACGCTTCCAAAACAGCGTTCCAATCTGAACACTGACTAGTGATTTGCAGATAGAACATCATAAAACCAAAGTAGAAAGAGACTTTTACAGATAAACTGTTCAATTAAATGGTTAATAATATAAAACTAAGAGTAAACATACCCACAGAACTCATTTCCCGATTTTAAACAACTAAGTTTGACAGTAAAGCCCTGTATCCATGGCTAAGCATGTATATCTGATCATTTTGATTCAAACACATTTTCTCACATTTCATTCACATTTCCATACTTTTCATTTGATTGTATAAAGCTGCTTTGCAACAATGATGATTCTTAAAAGCACTATGCAAATATAATTTAATTGAATTGAAACTGAAGTATAGACTGATAGTAAGTTAGTGTAAAAATACAGAGTATAAATATTCTCAATAAAGGTCAACAGACTGACGTAGTTATTTATTTTAAACATCTTTATATAACACTGGCTTAAATTGTAAGAAATACAGTGAAAAATATAGAATTTTACATATTAGACATAATAGGAAGTATTTCACTGGATGCAACCATAATTAGTGCATTCTATGAGACATCTCATTTTGCATTAAATGCTGTATGGGAAAGCAAGTGAAACAGCCAATAGACCTCCTGAGTCATCAAACAAACGAATTCTAAACCCTAGATAAAAATGTACATACATTACTGTGTGGTAATGGCAAAATACAACCTCCAAAGCTTTGAGAGTTATTTTTAAATTTGAGCCTTAATGATTCTTAATGGTGCTCCGAAAATAATGTGGGCTTCATAGACAATTGGAAGACCTTTGAGGGCAAAGCTGGGCTGTTAGGGCGGGACGGTGTCCATCCCACTCGGGAAGGTGCTGATCTCATTTCCTGTAGTATAGCTCATAGTCTCAGTAGAGGTCTAGTTAATCGGTGACAATCCAGAGCCCAGGTCAGGGAGCAGACAGACAGGCTAAACCAACCGTCTGCTAGCTGCATAGAGTCGTCACTCAGGGATCACCTTATTGAGACTGTCTTTTCCCCGGTCTAAGCAAAAATGTAGAAAGACTCAGAAAGTCTGTTTTAATAATTTAATTAACATAAAGACCACAAACTCGGATCATACTGAATGCGCAGCCGGCACCTCTGATCTGAAGCTAGGATTGTTAAATATTAGATCTCTCGCATCAAAAGCGGTTATTGTTAATGAACTTATCACAGATCAGGCGTTTAATATACTCTGTTTAACTGAAACCTGGATTAAACAGGATGAGTATGTAGCTTTAAATGAAGCTAGTCCTCCTGTAACAGCTACATACACCAGCCTCGGTTAACTCTCGGAGAAAATAACAAAAATAATCCTAGATTTTTATTTAATACTGTAGCCAAATTAACTAGAAATAAGACCACTGCAGAAATCTCCACAACAACATCGTGCAATAGTGAGGACTTCATGAACTTTTTTAATAATAAAATTATAAATATCAGGCATAAAATTGAGGCTTCAAAACCGGACAATGCAATTTATGCAGCTGTTAAACTAACTATGTCAGATCAGAATCTAGAATACTTTACTCCCCTTGAAGAGAATGAACTAATTTCACTCATCTCTTCTGCAAATTCATCAACCTGTATATTAGATCCTATACCGACACATTTTCTTAAACAGATAGTACCAGTTATAACAGAACCCCTGTTGAGAATAATTAATTCCTCACTCAGCATTGGGTGTGTTCCAAAATCTTTTAAATTAGCAGTCATTAAACCGATTATTAAGAAACCTGACCTCGACCCCAGTCAGTTGTCTAATTACAGGCCAATATCAAACCTCCCCTTTATCTCTAAGATTCTCGAAAAGATAGTAGCGGAGCATCTATAATAGATAGCAGGAAAGAAGAGATTGGATGCTAATTAACTTCCTACTGCTTAATCCTGATAAGACAGAAGTTTTAGTCATAGGACCGCATTCAGCTAGAAGTAAGATTTTAGATCACACCGTAACTTTAGATGGCCTTTCTGTTCCATCAAGTGCAACAGTAAAAGACCTTGGTGTGATTATAGATTCCAGACTTTCATTTGAAGCTCATGTAGATAACATTACCAGGACAGCATTCTTTCACCTCAGAAATATTGCCAAGATAAGAAATATACTGTCGCTAAACGATGCAGAAAAACTAGTTCATGCTTTTATCACCTCTAGGTTGGACTACTGTAATGCCTTACTGTCTGGTTGTTCAGCTAGGTGCATAAACAAGCTTCAGTTAATCCAGAATGCAGCAGCGAGAGTCCTCACTAGAACCAGAAGATATGAGCACATCACCCCTATCTTATCTGCACTTCATTGGCTCCCTGTAAAATTTCGCATTGATTTTAAAATACTACTTTTGACATATAAGGCATTAAATGGTCTCGCGCCGCAGTATCTGAGCGAACTGCTAGTGTCCTACGATCCGCCACGCCTACTTCGATCAAAGGATGCAGGCTGCTTGTCAGTACCGCGTATTATGAAAACTACAGCTGGGGGCAGAGCTTTTTCTTACAAAGCCCCAAAATTATGGAATAGTCTTCCAATTAATGTTCGGGACTCAGACACAGTCTCAGTGTTTAAGTCTAGGCTAAAAACCAATTTATTTAGCCAAGCATTTTCATAAATAGATTAGCCTTAGGTAAAGGAGCAGATCTGGGGGACTCATGGACGTAGAGTATTATGGTGAACTGGTATGTTTAGATGCTGTCTTCCTCACTCTCATTGATCACTCAGGTTTGTTGACTGTGAGGTGATTGTTTGCTTTACACTTCATGGAGCCCTCATGTTTGTGTTTCCTTCTGGCTCTCCCTTTTAGTTATGCTGTCATAGTTAGTCCTGCCGGAGTCCCTGCTTGCACTCTACAGTAAATATACATTCACATTATACATCGTATGACTGTGACCATACCTAATTGCTATCTCTCCTCCTCTTCTCTTCCTCCCCCTCTTTCTCTTCCCTCTTTCGCCCTGTCTCCCCCTTTCACTCTTTCTCTCTCTCTACACGTCGTTCCTGAGCTGCCAGTGATCCAGACTCCCTCTGCCCTCCGGACCTGTCTGACCCATCCTGGTGCCTGGCTTCTGCTTGGAGATTTCGTCACATGGATGCCCCGTGTGTCTGGTGCCCAGCTTCTGCTTGGAGATTTCTTCACATGGATGCCCTGCGTGTCTCTTTGGTATGCGTCTGGTGCCTGGGGATGATTCTCTCTACCTAGACGACGGTTCTGGCCTCGACTGGTGTTGGCAACTGTTTCTCTGGGGACATGACAGTCCGATAGTTCAGGACTGGAATTTCCTACAAGTCTACCTGAGTCTCCAATAACTACATGGACTCCATATTAACATCAACTGAAATCAACTGTTATAGCTGACCTGCCTGCCACCTAACACACAGTATAAATGCAGAAAATTTCATGCAGATCATTTTTCACCCAGATGAGGATGGGTTCCCTGTTGAGTCTGGTTCCTCTCAAGGTTTCTTCCTATCACCATCTCAGGGAGTTTTTCTTTGCCACTGTCGCCCTCGGCTTGCTCACCAGGGACAAATGGACCCTTCCATTCCATACAAACTTAAATAATTCTTTTGATTGTGTAAAGCTGCTTTGAGGCAATGTCAATTGCTAAAAGCGTTATACAAATTGAATTGAATTCTGAAAATAAAAAAGTATTACAGTATAAGAACAGTATAACCTATTTTCTTTTTTTTTTTTTTAAGATTTTGATGGTGATGGGCAGGTAAAGAGTGGCCTGTTTGAGTGGCCATGAGAAACGCTATAGTACATACAGTCAGGGTCATAAATTTTGGAATTATTATTATTATTTTTTTTACACTTTGTGTGCACCACCATATTAAATTTTAAATTCTATATTTAAGATGTAAGTGAAGTCAAAACTTTGAGCTTTAATTCATGGGATTTGACAAACTTGTGGCTGTAACCATTTAGGAAGATTTTTGGTAGCTTGTTAATAATTGAACAAACTAACATACTGTAATTACGACTGCCTGAAGTCTATCAAGGTTCCAGGCGTTTACTGCAGCTGCCTTCAAGCTGCTGCTTGTTTCTGGGTCTTTACGCCTTCAGTCTTGTCTTCAGTAAGTGAAAAGCATGCTCTATTGAGTTGAGATTAGCTGACTGATTTGGCCAGTGAAGAATATCCCCTTTCTTTGCCTCATTTGGGTCATTGGCAATATAAAGCGATATCCATCTTTTTTTCCAGCATTTGCCTGAATCTGAGCAGAGATTATATCCGTATACACTAGTTTTAGATCCAAATATTTATGGCCCTGGTTGTACACTACCAGTCAAAAGGTTAGACACTCCTTATAATTCTATGGTCTTTTTTTTTATTTATTTCTTCAATGCTAAAGGCATATAAAATATGCAATAATCTCCTTTGAACAGCTGATGTTGAAATGTGTCTGCTACTTACAGTATGTTCTGCAAAGCATTTATAAAGGCTCTACTCTGAAGTGCTGTAAATTGTGTGGTGATTTTTGAGGCTGGTAATTCTAAATGAACTCTACAGCAGAGTTCCTGTGATGGTCTCCATGAGAGCCAGTTTCATCATGGTGCTTGATGGGTTTTGCAAATGCAAATGAACTATTCAAAAATATGATAAAACAAAACCTGCTTTGGTCTTGAATAGTTTAGTCTTTTTTTTTTTTGTCTTGACGGTATGCAAATATAATAATTCATACTGTTTATGTGGTTAAGTTTTTTTTATTTTAAATGTACAAATCTTTTTTTTTACTTTGCTGTTACGCAGCATTCCTAAATAGTAATTATTATTAGTATTACAAACAGTAACAAAAAAAGAAGTAAGACAGTAAAGAACCAAAAAAGAAAATAAATGCACCATACAGTATATCTGCTTGAAGGTATAGCATCACAAAATCAAGCATTTTACAGTAAATTAAATTGCTTTATGGCTAGCTTATTATGTATAGCTACAGAGAGCCTGGTGAATAATGCTAACTGGACAGCACAGGGACAGCTGTCACAGAGTCTACTTGAGCTCTTGTGTGTAATGGGTTACCAAAATACTGTTCAGTTACATTCTTAGGAGGGTAAAAATGAGAATGGGCACAAGGAGCCTTTGGTACCCCAATATTGCTGGTCTGATATGGATGACTGTGTCCGTGGCTATTTCCACAATCATGACCATGTGTATGTCCGTGGCTATTTCCACAATCATGACCATGTGTATGTCCGTGGCTATTTCCACAATCATGACCATGTGTATGTCCGTGGTTATTTCCACAATCATGACCATGTGTATGTCCATGGCTGGATTCAAACCTGGGCCCAAAATTATATCCAGGGTATAGTGAAGGCATGGTGTTCGGTTGAATAATGCTTGAATGTGACCAACCATCTACACTGGTAGAAGCACTTCCTGTAGCTTGAGAAGCAAACGTGGATGCTGGAGCATAAGCTTGAATAGGGTATGAGCCAGGTGATGGACTGCATCTGAAACAGTTATCAGTGCATTTTATTACCAACATATTTCAGCATATCAAAATAGATAATAAACTGACTACTCTGAGAGAGTAAATTATACGCTATATAAAAATGCAAAGTTTCTCCAACATTTTTTATAAACATAATCCAACATTTCAATGATCATTTCTTAAATTATATGGTGGATCCAGATAACATTTTATTCTTAATCTGACCACTAACAACACACATTGTTCAAGTTTATTTTTAGTTAATTTATAGGTTTTAGTACTCTCACTCACTCATACCGCTTTATCCTGTATTCAGGGTCGCAGGGACCTGGAGCCTATCCCAGGATGCTTAGGGCACGAGGCAGGGTACACCCTGGAAAGGGTGCCAATCTATCGCAGGGCACACACACATGCACTCACACACTACGGGCAATTTGGGAACACCATTTAGCCTAATCCACATGTCTTTGGACAGTGGGAGGAAACCGGAGTACCCGGAGGAAACCCACCAAGCACAGGGAGAACATGCAGACTTCATGCACACAGAGATGGGAATCAAACCTGGCCCCTGGAGGTGCTAACCACTACACCACCGTGCTGGTTTTAGTATTTTGATTGATTAATTAATTTGAGTCAAAAGAAGAAATAAATATAAAATCTAACTAGAAGATAGAACAATTTAGATGACGATGGGCTGCGACACCTTATGCACGTCTCACAAACATTTTTAGAACCACTGTTATGTTTATAGCAAAAAAAAAAAAAAGATTATTTCTATATTTATGTTTAATTATCTTATTGAAGAAAATTGTTACTCACATTGTATGCAGAATCTTTTTTCGCTCCCCTGCTGCTGCAGGGACAAAATGTACGCATGTTATTTTCTTCAGCAATCTGAATGGTACCATCTTCTCAAACACGGAAGCTTTTGACTCCGACATCTCCAACAAAGAAAACCATTTCATGCCATCTAATACAAATCCTTCAGTCAAGGACTTAATTTGTAGTTATAGCTTATATTCATCTACCATACTGATCAAAGTGTTTAGTTATGCCAGCGGTTCTCAACTTTATTACAGGAGGAGCATTTCCCTGTATGTTTTAGCATTTTTCCCCTCATCCAATTCAATTATTAGAAGGCTGTTAATTAGTTGACTAGTCAACTCAGATATGCTGGGAACTGAAAAAGCACTACAATGTACAGGGCAGTGGTCCTTCAGAAACAGATTTGAAACACTGATTAAAGCAATATGACACAGGAGGTAGTGCTGTTCTGATAAATATCAGACTCGTTGTAATGAGATCATAAGGACAAGAGCACAGCCCAAGGATTCAGCGTTGTGTTCAAAGCTAGTCAGCTTTGTAGCTCACCTTAGGAGTAAATTAAACAACAGGCAGTTTCAGAATAACTTGGAAGCAATTATTAAGTAGACAATGTATTGTTTAAAATATCACATTATCAGATGTGCTTTCTTGCTAAATGTGTGTCTGTGACTGGTTTTAAATGTGGGTTTTGGCCTGTAGCTGCTCTCTCCGCAGTACTGCAGACCGTACTGACCTACTTTCACAGGTCATGTAATTAACGATTGTAGAACACCTGGGATGCAGAATGATGCATAAAGTTAAATGTCCCAGTGCTGTTACCATCTATTAGCTTGTGGAAAACATCTCATCCAATCACGTTACTTGTTCGGAATTATATCCTACACACAGAAATAAAAATTTAGTCGTGTTTAAATGTTGGAACACAAACTAATATTCTGACATTTTTTGTTCACCCGGCACTTTTTGTGTCAGTAATAGTAAATCTTCATAATTTTACCTTTATTATTATCATCTTGACAACATTTCAACAATTAGCAGTATGACTGATTAACTACACGTTTATCAGTATGACGGAGTACTCACTAGATGTGCACAAGTAAACTGGACATGAAAAAATGGAAATACATGCAATAATAACCAGAAAAAGGATACACATCTGCCCGGTAATTATAGCCAGGACATTGCATAAGAATACAGAATTTGGAACAAAGAGATAAAGAATGATCATGAGGAGCCAGGGAAGGGCTGCAGTAGGCACAGTAACACCTAGCAGGAATGCCTTCCTCATGCGTGAACTGATGGTCACCGTGCCCAACATGGCAAGAGAGACTGGGATTAGGCCTGAAACTGAGCTCCTTGTAGATGGGGAAAACAACAGCAGCTCCAGTAATACATGTATTAGGCCAACAGAAGTGATCAGAAAAAATAAAATGTGCAAGAATCTCACTGTGCCAATTCCCTTTTCTAAGCCACTGCAGAAAAACACCAGAACAGCCACACTCAGACAGAGGTGACCTACATCCTTATGATAAAAAGAGTAGATGAGGAGTTTGTGAACTGTAATGGGAGAAAAAGAGTGAGATAGAGAGAGAGAGAGAACTTGGTCAGTTACAACAGACATTGAATATAGATGCATCATCTTTATTCATTGTATATTATAAATTAACTGCTAGTTTACTGTATTCATGACACATCATGTAAAAAATAATGTTACCATTGCCGTTGAGAACAGCGCTGGACTCCAGACTCAGTGCATGTCCCGCAATGTTCAAGTGATTCGTAACGATACTTAGAACACAAGATAGTGTGACTACAAACGCAACCCCACTCGTTAACTCGAAAGCTGACACAAAGCTAGAAACCTTCGTCGATAAAATACGAAACCTGTTACACATTTTCACTGTACCAAGTGTGACATAACATTCCTTAATTTAAATGAAAATGTTCGACATCTAGTAGATTATTATTGTGGACATCCGACGAGTTACCAACTTCCGCATTGCTAGTTTCAACATGTCGTATTTAGGATTGCCAAACTGCGCAGAGTTTGCGCAGTATTTGCGCAAAGTGTGCGCATCTTCTCAACCCCTTTTCCATGAAAAAATCAGGAAGGCAAGGGCGGGGCCTGGCGGCAATTAACATAAAAAAAGATTAGATCACATTCTTTGTGTAAAGTAGCTAAAAATATACAAGTTGGCTATTTACAATAAATTACAAATGTAGATCTACACCTATGGGGTGATATGCACAGGGGCATGGATGTCTAGGTTACATTAGGTATTATAAATCTAACGCACGCGCGCGCGCGCACACACACACACACACACACACACAACCATTTCCAAAAGTTTGGACAGTATGGAAATTGGCAATAAAAACAAAAAAGGGCTATCTGTAAACTCTCTTCACTTTATATTAAAAACACTACAAGTTTCTACATGTTTCACACTAATCTTAAAGTGTATTCAAATCCTTTCCCCCCCTCATCATTCTACACACAATACTCCACCATAACAGAACAGGTGTTATTAATTGTTTAAAATGTATTTATTTAAAATAAATTATATATAATTATATAAAAAAAATAAAGACTGAAATATCATATTTACAAGTACCCAGATAGCACAGGTACGTCGTGGAGACGTCTGCTAATCTGGTAATCCAGATTAATCTAGTTAACCCAGTGTAAGTATGTATCCAGTGATGTTAACTTTAAAGCACTTTTTGTAAGTCACTCTGACAAATGCCTAAATGTAAATGTAAATGTAAATGTAATCATCACGTTTGTTTGTTTTTATAGTTGTATTTTGATCGTCTGTAGATCGCCTGTTTGAGCTGTTAAATGATGCATCGTCTTTACATCTACACGATGTCTATACAACGTATCTTTACCATCTGCAATTTGCTGGTATGTGGAAGGGAAGCTGCAGCATCAGCTCTGACTTACTGAAAACCGGAAATATCAGAGCAAACATCGCGAGAAGATATCGCGAGAAGAGTTCACAGTTGAGAAGACAAACGTTTGGCGGGCGTGTGGAAAAGGTAAGCAGGAATTAATTCCCATCTTTCTAAATAGAAACAAAATTCTGAACATAAATGTCACCTGCTGTTTAGTGATGTTTAGTCATGTTATTTTAGTTTAAGCTATTTCTTGTATTCTGGGAACTACCAGAAGTCCGGAGTTTGTGATCTTAAGGCGTGTGGTGGATTGTAGCGTATCAGAAGACTGGTTAGAATGTGTTTTTTTCCAGAATTGCATTACAGTTAAACCTTGGATTCGCAATAATTCGCATAATTATTCCCAAAGCATGTTTGTATATCAAAGCACTCGTATGTCAAAGCGAGTTTCCATCATAAGAAATAATAAAAACTTTGATGATTCGTTCCACAAGTAAAAAAATTTCATATAAGGGCCTCAGAGTGGCGCAGTGGTAAAGTGCTTGCCCTATCATCCGGAGATCGCTGGTTTGGTTCAACACAGATGGTGCTCTGAAAATAATGTGAGTTTTATAGACCATTGGAGTACCTTTGAGGGCAAAGCTGGCCAGTTAGGACGTAATGGTAGTCATAGGACCACATTCAGCGAGAAGTAAGCTTTTTGATCACATTCTAACTTTAGATGGTCATTCTGTTCCATCAAGTGCAACAGTAAAATATGCTGGTGTGATTATAGATTCCAGTCTTTCATTTGAAGCTCATGTAGATAATATTACCAGGATAGCATTCTTTCAGCTCTGAAATTTTGCCAAGATAAGGAACATATTTTCTCTAAATGATGCAGAAAAATTTGTTCATGCTTTTATCACCTCTAGGTTGGACTATTGTATCCTCTATTGTCGGACTTACTGTCTGGTTGTTTAACTAAATGCATAAACAAGCTTCAGTTAGTTCAGAATGCAGCATTGAGAGTCCTCACTAGATCCAGAAGAGCACATCACCCCTAGTTTATCCTCACTGCATTTGCTCCCAGGGAAATTTTGCATTGATATTAAAATACTAATTTTGACATACAGTATAACGCATTAAATGCTCTCGCGTAGCAGTACCTGAGTGAACTGCTAGTGAACTACCTTCGATCAAAGGATGCAGGCTGCTTGTCAGTAGGACGGCTCGTTCATGAATGAAATTGTTTTTTTAACTAGTCTTTAATGTGACTCAGAAGAACAAGTAGTCTCAGAGAATGATTCATTCATTGCAAAACCAACGTAGGTTATGTACAGGAAACAGAAATGAGTAGTTACCTCTCGAGTCTTGGTCTGAATCATTCATTCTTTTGTTACATGACTCCCATAGACGCTGTGCAGTTCATTACACAGGAAACAGACTTTATTAGTTCTTCTCATGAGTCTACTATGAAAATTCCATTGTAAGAAGTTGGACCAACAATGAAATGTTAATTCATTACTGAATGAGTCTGGCAGGAATGGTAATTTAATTTTCTTCTTAGTAGTCCGAATTGTTTGTTCTTTTGTCACGTGACTCTCATAGACACTATGCAGTGCATTACAGAGGAAACAGAATTGAGCGGTTCTTCTCATGAGTCTTCTGGTCCGAGTTGTTCATTCTTTTGTCATGTGACTCTGATTTACTCTAATAGCATGAAATAATAAATGATTCAATCCAGAAGATATGAGGTAGAGCTGCTCATTCTGTTTATCATAATACGTCCTTAGCTGCATTGTAATATCTTCATTACTGGAATTATAGCCAAAATTTTGTGTATGTACAGTAGATGCCTTGGGGGGTCTGATTATTGAAAATGTAACATGTAACATTTTTGAGACATTTAGAAATGAACTAAATCACTTAAAAAATTTTCATTTTGATGAGTGAGATTGAAAGAACCAAGTCATTAATATGATCCAAACTTCCCATCACTACTTGTCAGTACTGCATGTTATAAAAAATACAGCAGGAGCAGAGCTTTTTCTTACAAAGTTATGGAATTGCCTTCCAATTAATCGTCAGGCCTCAGACATAGTCTCAGTGTTTGAGACTAGACTAAAAACCTATTATTTAACATAAGAGTAACTTATGTTATATTATGATTGTTGTTTAAGTGTTTCCATGTATTCACAAAGGATGCAATATGATGTGTATTACAAAATTGTGTGTATTACATAATTTTTTATTTTGATGTATCTATTTACATTTTATTGAATTAATATTTATTAGACGTAGTCCTCATTCATTCATTCATTCATTCATTCATTTTCTATACCGCTTTATCCTGTATTTAGGGTGGCGGGGGACCTGGAGCCTATCCCAGGAGACTCAGGGCACGAGGCAGGGTACACCCTGGACAGCGTGCCAATCATGATTTATATTATATTAATATAATTGTATTATCCTAGTTTTATCATATACTGCATATCAGTATATAATGTATAGAAATCAAAAATTTTCTTTTTTCCTAAAGTGTATATACATTTTCTTTGGCTGACTCTGTATACACACATGTGGATGTCTGTATAGTAGGTACAGAGTAAATATGGGTGGAATATATGGTAGTGCAATAATAAATTATAGATGATAAAAAGATGCATAGTGGATGATGCAGTTCAATGTAAACTGAAAGTACAGCAGTGTAGTGGTTTACATGCCATGATCAGCTGTTCAGTATGGTATAAGCCACAAAGAAAAAGTAATTTTTCAGTCTATTTGCATGGGCGCTGAGGCACCTATAGCACATACACTGTGGGAGAAGGGTGAATAGTGCATGATTGGGGTGGGAGGCATCTTTTTATGAATATTGTAACACCCATACTTGTCCATTGTTTGACATTTTGTGACGTCAGTTTACTTTGGTTTCCATCCAGTCTTCCTCTCAATTTGTTTGCTGATTGTATTCACATTTTGAATGCCGTTTTGGTTTTGTTTGCCTATAGACTACTCTTAAAAAGACACAAAACCTGCCTAAAGGCCTATTAAAATGTGGTGTGGTGGTGCTTGTGTTGTAACAATTGTAATATTGCATAGCTTACAACTTATCCAAACAAATTTACCAAATTTCTGTATGCATTGATAGCATTAATAGAAGCAGGTTTGTGTTTAGTGTTATTCCCTGCAGTACTTCCTGTTCTTGAACTGTTAAGAATACAGGTCCTTCTCAAAAAATTTGCATATTGTGATAAAGTTCATTATTTTCTGTAATGTACTGATAAACATTAGACTTTCATATATTTTAGATTCATTACACACAACTGAAGTAGTTCAAGCCTTTTATTGTTTTAATATTGATGATTGTGGCATACAGCTCATGAAAACCCAAAATCCCTATCTCAAAAAATTAGCATATTTCATCCGACCAATAAAAGAAAAGTGTTTTTAATACAAAAAAAGTCAACCTTCAAATAATTATGTTCAGTTATGCACTCAATACTTGGTCGGGAATCCTTTTGCAGATTCTTGTGTCTTGTGTCGCTCAACTTTCTCTTCACAATATCCCACAGATTCTCTATGGGGTTCAGGTCAGGAGAGTTGGCAGGCCAATTGAGCACAGTAATACCATGGTCAGTAAACCATTTACCAGTGGTTTTGGCACTGTGAGCAGGTGCCAGGCCGTGCTGAAAAATGAAATCTTCATCTCCATAAAGCTTTTCAGCAGATGGAAGCATGAAGTGCTCCAAAATCTCCTGATAGCTAGCTGCATTGACCCTGCCCTTGATAAAACACAGTGGACCAACACCAGCAGCTGACATGGCACCCCAGACCATCACTGACTGTGGGTACTTGACACTGAACTTCAGGCATTTTGGCATTTCCCTCTCCCCAGTCTTCCTCCAGACTCTGGCACCTTGATTTCCGAATGACATGCAAAATTTGCAACCTGTAGCAAAATTTGCAACCATTTCCTGCACACGCCTGTACACGGTGGCTCTGGATGTTTCTACTCCAGACTCAGTCCACTGCTTCCGCAGGTCCCCCAAGGTCTGGAATTGGTCCTTCTCCACAATCTTCCTCAGGGCCCGGTCACCTCTTCTCGTTGTGCAGCGTTTTCTGCCACACTTTTTCCTTCCCACAGACTTCCCACTGAGGTGCCTTGATACAGCATTCTGGGAACAGCCTATTCGTTCAGAAATGTCTTTCTGTGTCTTACCCTCTTGCTTGAGGGTGTCAATGATGGCCTTCTGGACAGCAGTCAGGTCGGCAGTCTTACCCATGATTGCGGTTTTGAGTAATGAACCAGGCTGGGAGTTTTTAAAAGCCTCAGGAATCTTTTGCAGGTGTTTAGAGTTAATTAGTTGATTCAGATGATTAAGTTAATAGCTCGTTTAGAGAACCTTTTCATGATATGCTAATTTTTTGAGATAGGGATTTTGGGTTTTCATGAGCTGCCACAATCATCAATATTAAAATAATAAAAGGCTTGAACTACTTCAGTTGTGTGTAATGAATCTAAAATATATGAAAGTCTAATGTTTATCAGTACATTACAGAAAATAATGAACTTTATCACAATATGCAAATTTTTTGAGAAGGACCTGTACTTCAGTCAACAAAATTCCTCCATTTGGGAACACCCTACAAATCTTGAATAAATAATGAAAACAAACACTTACCACAAAACCTATACTTTTGAAATATATAAAAAGTTACTGGAGCATGCAAACACAAGTACTGTAGCAGTGGCTGACAGATAATCATACTTATCAAGTTCTGGCAAAGGGATAAACTATTGTTCAGGTCTACCCTGCACTTTTAACAGTTCCCTTTAAACGGAGCAGATTTACTCCCTATGGTTTGGAGTATTATTTAACATGTCTGAATACTCTGTGCAGTCCACATCACGAAGTACTACTCAGCCATCAGAAAGATATTTAACCCTCAGTTTTACTAACAGAGATGAACCCAGTGCATTTTAATTATTATATCATTTTAACAATCTAGACAAGTAGACTAATTTAGACTAATATTTGAGTTGCCATTGTCCTCCACAAATAGCTGATTCAGGGTAATTTAGGTTTCTGTGTACTCATTCTTAATTGTTTTCATTACTCTTGCCAGAGAACAATAACCACATTATATGTTTTGACTGACTGACTGAATTATTTTATTTTATTTGTTGCAATAAGCAAGTCAATACACTTACATTAAAGCCAAGTACAGAATTCTAGAAAGAAATGTACAGACACAATAGTACATAGACATAATTTCATAAGGTGAAGCTGAACAAGTCTGTCCTCATTCCTTTCTACCTACCTCAGCACATACACACTATTAACCATCTACTGCCTAACCTCTTATACACTTATTTTTGAATTCATCAAACCTAAATGTGTTAAAAGTGTCCTTTCCCTTGTGAACAGCATGGTTCAGTTCTGAGAACGCAACATAGGCAGGAGTCTAAAACTTGGTTTCATATTAAGTGCAGGCAATCCAGTTAGACTTTTACTTGTATTCTGTTTTACATTAGCAGTTATTGCACATAACACAAACCATTCATTTACAGCCATATGCAGTAAGATACAACGAGGTATAACACTGTCACAGTAATAATATTTTCATGTTTTATTAATGTATTCTTTTTGATGTATTGTTAGAATACTATAAATAATAACAGGACTGACAAAGAAAAAAAAACATCTGGTGAAGGTGTGCAAAAGTGGCGGGTAGACTATAATACAGTTATGGGTGGATCCAGCTGACGTTAATAAGTCATGTGCTTTATATTCTTTCACAATCAAATTGTATTAAGGTGTGTTTGTGTCCCTCAGAACAGAGGATTTCTCAAAATAGTTACGTTTGACGTCGGACGTGTAGGCGTTTTTGTTTCTCATCTGAATATCCCGCTTTTGCCCAATGAAAAACTTGGAACAAATATCGGTTGTTTTTTTGTAGCGTCAAACCTGTGACAAATCGTGTGACGGGGTGGGTCCGAGTTACAGGATTAAAAGGAGGGTTACAGTATACAAGCAGTCTGCCTCAGCCTAAGGCAGGTTTATTGACTCCAGCATTCAAGGCAACATATTCATTCAAGGCAACACACGAGGACACATTGACCATTGTGGTTTTATATAAGTAAAGAGGCTCTATTCATATACAGAGCTGAAACTGACGACTGGGAGAGATCGATGTACTGACGGAAATCACTGTCCGTCTGTGGATATAATCGCTGGACCACCTGTTGCTCGCCGATGTCCGACTAGAAGGTATTTCCCTTACACTGTCAAGCTCTGAGCACTCAACATCTACAACATGTATATATTATACGTCAATATAATACAAACTAATATTCTAAGTTCATTCGTGATGAATTTCATACGAGTTTATTAGCATGAACTTCAGCGAAACGCGAACCTGTGAGTGGATATTAGGATGTAGTTCTGACCGAGTCATTGACTGAGTACTCTGCTTCTCATATTCAATTCAATTCAATTTTATTTATATAGCGCTTTTAACAATGGTTATTGTCTCAAAGCAGCTTCACAAAAATGAAAGAAAATTTACAAAAAAAAATTAATAATAATAATAATAATTTTAGAAAAGAAAATAATTGGAAGTGTGTGTGTGTGTGAGAAAAATGTGTAGATAATAATAATGAGACGATCGCTCATATGGGCTTCTATTTTTTAAATTGGCGTTTTAATGCGCATTTCAAATAATTGCAGTATGTATTTACGCAAGGCGGCAAAGATTTCTTATTTCTAAAAAAAAAAAAAAGAAAAAATGTGTGAAGACTAATGTTGGAAAGCTTTTGTAAATACAGACCTTTTGTCATACATTCTGGAGAAACAAAACAAGCACTGATATTCTGGCGATTCCAGCAGGGCGGAACAGAAGAAGACTCACTGTACTGTACAGTACCTCCAGGTGCTATTTTAAAAGCTGTTTTAGCCTTTGCTTTAGTGTGTGTGTGTGTGTGTGTGTGTGTGCGCGCGCGCGCGCGCGTGCTCAGTCCGTTATAGCCAAATGTAACAAATGTGACATTTAACAGGTACTACACATTAAAGTATAGGTTAAAATGTAGGTTTTCATAAAACAAGTCACTACGCGTGGATGTAACTTTTTTCCCACTCAGTTGGTCGCTGCTGACCAGATTTAAGGTGTGGAGTGGTTGATTATGCAGTTTTATTTAGTTAACAATCCATTTATTTAATCCTTCCATTAGGAAAAAATGCTGGTATATCAAACGGAAATTTGCTGGCCAAACAAAACAATTCACATTATGGTTTAGTTGACATAATGTACCCAGTTCAAAATCTTAAGTTGACTCAGCTTGTCTCTAATTAAAATAGTTAATTCAGCTCAAGTAGTATTGGTTGTGGACTCAGTTAATTATATTTCTCTAGGTTTGACAAATTATTTAAAAAATCTGTTAAGAAAGCTATATACCTAGTGTGTAAAAGCCTGTTTCTGGAATTCTAGTGATGGGTTAAAGCTATTATTTCATATTCAGAAGGGTTTGATGTTTTAAATTAAGCAGGTATTTACTCAGTTCAGTTTTCATACAAATAAGTTAACTGATATAGCACTCATAGATGAGCATTTGTAGATGAGGCTCTGTTGACTTTGGACCTAATAAAACGCAGTGGACCAAACCAGCAGATGACATGGTACCTCAAATCATCACTGACTGGAAACTTCATATTGGACTTCAAGCAACTTAGATTCTGTGACTTTTCACTCTTCCTCCAGATTCTGAGACCTTGATTTCCAAATAAAATGCAAGATTAACTCAAATCTGAACAGAAAACAAAGGAGGAATTTCTATGTTAGATGCTTCTGAAGTTGTCTCTGGTTCAGGAGTGGCTTAATATGATAACACTTAATACCTTTTCCTAACACACTTTTTTTTTTCATCTTTCCATGAATATTCTTTGATACAGCACTGGCAAAATAGCCAACCCTTTCAGCGACGATCTTATTCCATGGGGAGGGTGTATGTAATTTAATAATAATAATTATTATTTATTGCAAAGGTATAAATGTTGGATGTTTATATGTTATTCTTTATCATTGTATTTATTTTATATGTATTTTATATATATATATATATATATATATATATATATATATATATATATATATATATTTTTTTTTTTTTTTTTTTTAAATATATATTATAAAAAAAATTTTAAACTGTATTCTGTAGCTATTTATTTGTGTTTTATAGTCAAATTACCTTTTTACATTTTTTTTTTTTAGAAAAGAAAAATACATTGTTTGAAAGCACTAAAGATTGTAAGAGTTTTATATTATGAAATACCTATTGCTAAATGGGTCTATTAAGGAACTGATTAATCAGTACAAAAAAAACCTCTAATACAGGTAAAAACAATAAAAAAACTAAAGATTTGTCTACAGCAGCAAAATTAGAAAAAATATGCTAATGTATTATAGCAGTTAATTGACAATGCCATCTCTGTTACAGAAGAATGGTGAGTATATGCCACTTTGCGCTGCATAGCAGGTCACGGAAGTTTCGGGACCATGCCCTGCCATCTGTTCTATTCCTGCTGTCTCACATGGGTAAGACAAAACATCAAACATTTTATTTTGTAAACTTTCATGATTTTTTTTTATTTTGCTGTGAATGTAACTCCTTACCCAGGACCCAGGTGTATTGGCAAGTTGTTTTTTTTTTTGGAAAAAAAAGCAGTATGATGTTTTCAGTTCTCAACAGGATATTTCATATTTAAGGGCTTATGATCTAAGCATAGAACAAACTCATATCTACAATTACTATAAATATTGATAGTTAGGTTATAGATGCAGTCCTGTTAATTGTGCATACCAACAACTGGCCAATGAGGATACAGCACTGTAATACCTGCCCCATACAGTAGCTGTTGGTCAGTGAATAAGCAGCCATACAACACAACCACATGGTAGTTTTGTTCCAGAACTTAGTTTGATACCGTGGATCCAAAGCCTAGCAAACAAAACAAAAAAAAACTTAAAATGAAATATTCAATGTTCCTTTTTTATATATATCTTCTTAATTTTATCTTTCAGGTAATTAATTTTAGTTTAATGTTGTTTAAACCTAAAAATGGTGCTTGTTGAGGGAGATTTCTTTTGAAGAATGTTTCTCCCATAAGAGGTGTTCATCCTTTCTTATTCTTTAAATGTATTGTTGGTCATATGGAATTTTACATCATAATGTTCATTATAGTGGAAACCAGTGCGTAACAATGCGTTACAATGCGAACAGGTATTTCTTTTTGTTAGTTATTGTTCAAATGCAATCAGCATGAAATACAATGGTTTTTATAACCTAGACAACCTGCAGCTTAAACAACCTGCTGGACTGGTTTTAGTGTCTGACTTCCAACAGTAAAAAGTGGTAAATAAAAGAATGTGTGGATGTTTACCACACACACACACACACACACACACACACACACACACACACACACACACGCAGAGAGAGAGAGGAACAATAGACAAAATCAAAGAAGGAAACAAAGAAACTTGTGCCATTATAGGCACTTTTGGTAGTGGACAATTTGTGGGATAAGAAAAAATCTCTGAAAGCATTGCAATGCGAAGAGCAATTTATTTATTTGAATTTGAGATCAAAATATAAGACAGATCAGAATATTTCCTATGTCCTGATATTTAAAGGGGATCTATTATGCAACATTCACTTTTTAGTCATTTTGGATTTTTATTTTTATAAATCGATCTTTGGGCTTGCTTGGGTTCATGAATTAGCAGCATGTAGGTGTAGCAGTTAACCCTGTTGCCTGGGTCTGGGTTCGATTCCCACCTCGGGGTCTCGGAGTTTGCATTTTCTCCCCGTGCTTAGTAGGTTTCATTCAGGTACTCTGGTTTCCAGTCTAAAGACATGAAGATGAGGCTGAACCGAACTTACCTTAACTTAAATTGACGTTCCCAAATTGGTTGTAGTGTGTTAATGCGTGTGTGAATGTTGACTGGAGGTCCTACCATGGTTGTGAAAATAGGAAAAATACAGTGGTCACCATTGGCCTCCACGGTCCCTACTTTACAGAGGATTACAGAGGTTCCTAGATGGAGCATCAAGGGTTCATAATGTATACAGAAGGCTGTAAATTTGTTTAAGACCCTTCTACAGCTTGGTGCTCAGGTCTGCCCAGGAGTTTTATTTTATTTTCCGAAAACAGATGCAACAGACTACAGTTATTGTATTTTTCATTTGCGAGCATTGAAAGAGTGCCAGGATGTCAGTGCTTAAAGTGAGACAGGGAAAATGCTCTGGACTGCTCAATGTTCCAATGACCTTTGTTAAAAGAACTATACAAATAACTGTTCCTACTGTTTGTGACTGAAGTATAGATGCTGAGGCTGTAACTTTTAGTATTTTAAAGTTACAGTTTGTTATGCTTATGTTAAATTTAGGCACACTGTAATGTTAATGTTGCAAATGATATCTTGCATTACATGTCTAAGCACAAGCAAAGGGATATAAATTCGAGAATATTTAGATAAAGTCCCAGATCATCAATGTGAAAAATTTAAAACCAGTTTAATTAGATTATTGTTTAAAAATTGAGTTTAAATGTAATATGGAGCTAAATCTCCTGGCCTGTCTGTTTGTTAAGGTCTAAGGAAGGGTAGGTTAGTGGTTAGGCATTTATCATCACCCATTTCAAATGCATACTGTATATCATGAAAGCTTTGAGTATATTTGGAGAAGGGCATTAAAACTTTATGGAAAGTATGGACAGAGTGTTTATGCAAAATGTGCACCATCAATAGCCAATGGACACAGATGAGGCAGGATAATTCACTCTCCACACTCAGGCGTACTTTACTAATTTGTTCATTCATTTATTAATTTAATTATTGCATGACAACAGAGGTGTAAAAAAAAAGAAAAAGAAAACTGAGTGTATTTGCTTGTATGAACATGCATGTGGTTTTCCTGGAAAAAATAAATGTCCACCGTCGAAGGGAAGTAAAGCATAGGGAATTTGAGAAAGTGTACAGTATACTGAACTCCCAGTCTTTTCACAATCTTTTACTATTGTAAAACTATACTCATGCAGTGTGGCCCCAGTCTGTGAGGCGCATCATGGCTTCCAGTGAAAAAAAAACAAAAAACAGTGATAGCAGCCACTGCTTGGTATTAGCTCATTTACACAGACACAGAAATGGCACTTTTTGCTTGAAGAATGAAATAGAAGCAATTTGAGGTGAAAAAAATTGTTATTTGAAGGGTGTCAAATAAGGCATTAACACACAAACTTTGGGGAACTTCTTAGACTTACAGTGGTGTGAAAAACTATTTGCCCCCCTCCTGATTTCTTATTCTTTTGCTTGTTTGTCACACAAAATGTTTCTGATCATCAAACACATTTAACTATTAGTCAAAGATAACACAAGTAAACCCAAAATGCAGTTTTTAAATGAGGGGTTTTATTATTTAGGGAGAAAAAAAATCCAAACCTACATGGTCCTGTGTGAAAAAGTAATTGCCCCCTGAACCTAATAACTGGTTGGGCCACCCTTAGCAGCAATAACTGCAATCAAGCATTTGCGATAACTTGCAACGAGTCTTTTACAGCGCTCTGGAGGAATTTTGGCCCACTCATCTTTGCAGAATTGAGGGTTTTCTAGCATGAACCGCCTTTTTAAGGTCATGCCACAACACCTCAATAGGATTCAGGTCAGGACTTTGACTAGGCCACTCGAAAGTCTTCATTTTGTTTTTCTTCAGCCATTCAGAGGTGGATTTGCTGGTGTGTTTTGGGTCATTGTCCACCTGCAGCACCCAAGATCGCTTCAGCTTGAGTTGACGAACAGATGGCCGGACATTCTCCTTCAGGATTTTTTGGTAGACAGTAGAATTCATGGTTCCATCTATCACAGCAAGCCTTCCAGGTCCTGAAGCAGCAAAACAACCCCAGACCATCACACTACCACCACCATATTTTACTGTTGGTATGATGTTCTTTTTCTGAAATGCTGTGTTACTTTTATGCCAGATGTAACGGGACACGCACCTTCCAAAAAGTTCAACGTTTGTCTCGTCGGTCCACAAGGTATTTTCACAAAAGTCTTGGCAATCATTGAGATGTTTTTTAGCAAAATTGAGACGAGCCTTAATGTTCTTTTTGCTTAAAAGTGGTTTGCTCCTTGGAAATCTGCCATGCAGGCCGTTTTTGCCTAGTCTCTTTCTTATGGTGGAGTCGTGAACACTGACCTTAATTGAGGCAAGTGAGGCCTGCAGTTCTTTAGATGTTGTCCTGGGGTCTTTTGTGGCCTCTCGGATGAGTTGTCTCTGCGCTCTTGGGGTAATTTTGGTCGGCCGGCCACTCCTGGGAAGGTTCGCCACTGTTCCATGTTTTTGCCATTTGTGGATAATGGCTCTCACTGTGGTTCGCTGGAGTCCCAAAGCTTTAGAAATAGCTTTATAACCTTTACCAGACTGATAGATCTCAATTACTTTTGTTCTCATTTGTTCCTGAATTTCTTTGGATCTTGGCATGATGTCTAGCTTTTGAGGTGCTTTTGGTCTACTTCTCTGTGTCAGGTAGCTCCTATTGAAGTGATTTCTTGATTAAAACAGGTGTGGCAGTAATCAGGCCTGGGGGTGACTACAGAAATTGAACTCAGGTGTGACTCAAGTTATTTTTTAACAAGGGGGGCAATCACTTTTTCACACAGGGCCATGTAGATTTGGAGTTTTTTTTCTCCCTTAATAACGTAAACCTTCATTTAAAAACTGCATTTTGTGTTCAATTATGTTATCTTTGACTAATAGTTAACGGTTTTTGATGAGCAGAAACATTTAAGTGTGACAAACATGCAAAAGAATAAGAAATCAGGAAGGGGGCAAATAGTTTTTCACACCACTGTATGTCAGCTTGGCAAAATATGGAAGCTTTAAATCTGGATTTGTTAAACAACTTAGAACTTATGACACCTTTTGTCTGCGCTTACCAATTTTTCAAATATCCAAAAATATTGGAAAAATGTGCATGATATGCGTTAATTGTTGTCCAGGTATGCTCCGCCCTTGTTGATCTTTTAAAAAAAAAGTTCTAAAAAGTTGCTTTTAAAGATGTTTTGCACAGTCAAACAATCTAGTAAAAAAAAAAACCAAGAGACCACTGGTATTCTAATAATAAGACACCCAATAGGTCGCCAAAAAACAAAAACAAAAAAAAACAACAACAGCATGACACAATCATTGTGAAAAAACAATGACACAATCATTGTGAAACTGTGAAGAAAAACCGAAAACAACAGTGATATCACCAACAATGACAACCGGACATCAGCCACAGTAGTTCTGCACTGCATTGCATGAATTTAACTTCCTGAAGAGAAGGCTAAAGAAAAAAAAAAAACAATTATTACATTCAAACAAACAATAGCTGAAACAGCTTGAGTACTATTACAAAAGAAAAATGCAACATTTTGGTAATGTCAGCTGGTCATGGGCTTGATGCAAATGTGAATGCACTCAAGGAAGATACAACGAAATATTACCGTAACTTAATTAAAGACTGCATTTTCCCATACTTTGGTTCACACAAAATGTTGGTGGTCTGCACCAAAGGTGTCATAGTTTTTTCAATAATAGTCAAATGTAAATCATGAGATTAAAAGTGAAATTCTGTTATGTTGTTTTTATATTCATCTTTTGATTTCAAACCGTTCTTTGGAGATTTTTTTTTAGGCTGATAGGTTGATTGTAGGGAATGTATTTTTTTTTTTCTCATAGGGTTTGTATCTTTTCTCTATTGACATTTTTATTTCAATTTTATTTTTAATTTTCTGCTTCTTCCCCCCAGCAACGTACACCTTCACAATAAATGCAACTACAACACCACCCCCAGGAGTACAGACCATGAGCACAACAACAGCGCACCAGGTTATAGTCCCAGGTAAAGAAGAACAAGGAGATGTATATATTTGATTCAAAGTGTTGTGTTGATGTACTCCACTCATGCACCTTTTTTTTCTTTTAAAACTGTTTTTTATTTATTTTTTTTATTGTATTGTTTGGTTTTTATTAATTTTCTCTCCCTTTGGGTTAGTGGTTTAGTAACCAAAAGTCTAAAAGGACCTCAGTAGTGATCTGCTCTTCCACAACTACCGCTGCATAGCTGGTCACAGCTATCACGATAGGTACTTTTCCACTGCATAGTACGACACGACACGGTTCAGTTCTACTCACTTTTGGGGGGCTTTCCACTGGGAACAGTACATGGTACCTCGTCCTTTTTTTAGTACCACCTCAGCCGAGGTTCCAAGCGCGCCGAACCGTTACCAAAACGTGACGTGTAAACATGGCTGGTCACTGATTAGCCAGAGAAAATCGTCATTACTGCGTCACCGAACTTGCGACACGAGACACAACAGAACCGCTATATTTAGAACAGCCAGAGAAGGATCGGACACACCTTTTTGTATTAACCGTCGGCCTCTTTTGAAACAAACTGCTTCGTCTCGCTGTTAAAAACTTCCACATGCCGAGAATGAAGAACACCATGCCGTCGATATGCTCCATTGTTGTGTGTTTGTTTGTGGTGCGTTTACGATGATGTCACGGCAGTAGCGGCGCCGCGCGCGTGAATAATCCCACCCACGCTAAAGCGTTACTACACTGCAGTGGAAGCGCAAACCGAGCCAAACTGCGCCGAACCGAAGTGAGTTGAACTGAACCATGTCGTGCCGTTCTATGCAGTGGAAAAGAGGCATAAGTGACAGCAGGTTGTAGTAGGTTGCTTTATCATAGGTTACACTTGTATAACAATGTTTCTCTTTCTGTCTGAACGGTTTAGTGGCTGGGAATGTAACAACAAATTCAGTAGTAAACACTAGCAGCACAGCTTCCCCGAGCATACAGACCAGAGCTACTACTAATACTACAGCAGGTGGGTCAGCAAAGTAGATTTATTTTGTGGGTTTCTGTATTCTTTATCAAAATATTTTTAAGTTCCTGGTTGTTGTACCATGTTGGGAACTCTTTCTTCCCTAGTCAAATCAGAGACCAGGAGACGTTGGGATATCATTCAAGCAGAAGTTACTCTTTATTGAGAACTCGCCGAGCGTCACTGTAGTCATCCAAGTCTTGACTACAAACTCAGCTCTGGAGAGTTTATACAGATACAATGTATATAGAGGGAGGGATACAAAGAGGTGGAGACAATCTAAACAAAGCATAGTGTAGTACAGGGGTCAGTCTGGTAACGGAAGTTCCCCAGCCCTGATTTCATCAGCATAACAGTCGCTTTCAAATGCATAGGTGATAATCTAATCAGCCTGACAGTATCGCCCAAACCTTCACATTATCATAGAGACAAAGGCACAGCCTGGCCTTGAGATTAACTTTCACATTGACTTTGGGACCCTACCCAGTGGTCCCTACCCAACTTTACCTTAAAATGTAAAACCCAATGTACTGTATATAACTTTTTCAGTTTACATATTATTATGTTGGAAGCTAGATTTAACATTTTATAAATTTGTAATCCTACAGTTCCCCCTTTGAGAGTTCTAATAACTCACAAAATACAAATTTAGACATTTAATTCTTGTAACTTGTGATCGTTACAGGCACATAGCACTTGTTCTGTTGTTGATTGTAGTGATGAATGCCATGATGACATATAAACAAACATCTAGCTAGTGTCTGTGAAGTTCTTATGGATAATAGTCTTTTCTGTTTGGAGCGATCATTTCTTCTTGATGAGTGTGGGTTATTTGTTGAATTTGATACTGTGGACGCATAGATAGTACACCAGTAGGAAAAACAGCAGCAGAATTACTATTTCCTTGATCCACAGTCAGGGTTTCCCTAACATGTTTCCGAACCATGAAGTATTATCTTCAGTCATCTGGTGTAGTTTTGTTGAAAGATCAAGAATGTCTTGTTGGATTTTGTTTAAGTCCTTTGTTGGATCTTTGTTGGATCCATTAACCCAGTGCAGCAATCAGGGCCGATAATGGTGCAGGCACCCCCTTGCGATGCAAGGATGTAATCCAAAGCCACACTGTTTTGTAAGATCATTATCTTGTGCGAAGCAAGAGTGTTTGTGATATTACCCAGGACCAAAGCCGTATCCTTAGCCAGTTTCTGTATTGAATTTGATAAGCTTCTGACTTGATCAAGGGCCTGTATGAGACCATAAGATGCGATTAATGCTCCAAGGGTTCTTGACTACCATGTTTGTGCACAAGTGAGTCCTGGAATGCAGTTATCTTCTTTGTTACTTGTAGGAGCTGAATTATGTAGATGGGGAGATCTTGAAGTTGTGTGTGTATTTTCTCTGATAGCCAGCAGAATATAAACCAGGGTGCACCTGTCGTTGAATTGGCTGGGCCGGATGTTGTATACAGAAGTTCCACATAACCAAAAAGTGCCAGTTGGTGGAGGAATCCTACACCACTGATTTAATGCAAAGAGTTTTGGGAGAGATGATGTCCTTTGAAGGCATCCATCCTTTTCCTCTCCATTTGCTGATGGAGTGATGTCAACATGAGATTCAGTTCTCATTTCAACCGCAAGGCTGCAATGTTCACGAGGAATTTCACCCAGTGGAGTCAAGGCTGGAGCGTAATTTTCCATGCACCAAGTCATTGGCAAGAGTAGATCTGTCATGATTGGAGTAGCTGAAGTTAGGTTGCAGGATGATAATCAAGGAATGCAACGTGGAGAAGCTGGAGGAATTGTGATATTGTGACATGTACTCTTGTTGTATATTCCACTGGCATGAACTTCATATAATACATGTGTCACAGTTGGAGATGGTATGTGCCACCCATGGGATTCCTGTACCTACTGAAGGCGGGTGTGGAATGCAAACGTGCTTTCCAGCAAACAAGGTGTTTTTTTGACATACTCATCAATTCTAAGAAGAGTCTACAGCTTGTGCAATGTCCAAGATGATTATTAGTATGGCAATCTTGATCATGTTGATGGATGACTGAAGTTCTCGTATGTGATTCTCTGTGTTGTGTATTTTTATTTTTTTCGTTTGTGACAGTCGGCTCGGTAGTGGGTCTAGTTGTCTGTTAGAGGTTGTGGCTTCCTTTGTAGGTGACGAGGTCAGTGAGTATGGGTCAATGAGTTATTGTATTTTTCATTTGTGAGCATTGAAAGAGTACCAGGATGTCAGTGATTAAAGTGAGACAGGGAAAATGCTCTGGACTGCTCAATGTTCCAATGACCTTTGTTAAAAGAACTATACAAATAACATCATTTTTAATTTAACTGTTCCTACTGTTTGTGACTGAAGTATAGATGCTGAGGCTGTAACTTTTAGTATTTTAAAGTTACAGTTTGTTATGCTTATGTTAAATTTAGGCACACTGTAATGTTAATGTTGCAAATGATATCTTGCATTACATGTCTAAGCACAAGCAAAGTGATATAAATTCGAGAATATTTAGATAAAGTCCCAGATAATCAATGTGAAAAATTTAAATCCAGTTTAATTAGATTATTGTTTAAAAATTGAGTTTAAATGTAATATGGAGCTAAATCTCCTGGCCTGTCTGTTTGTTAAGGTCTAAGGAAGGGTAGGTTAGTGGTTAGGCATTTATCATCACCCATTTCAAATGCATACAGTATAATCATGCAAGCTTTGAGTATATTTGGAGAAGGGCATTAAACCTTTATGGAAAATATGGACAGAGTGTTTATGCAAAATGTGCACCATCAATAGCCAATGGACACAGATGAGGCAGGATAATTCACTCTCCACACTCAGGCGTACTTTATTAATTTGTTCATTCATTTATTAATTTAATTATTGCATGACAACAGAGGTGTAAAAAAAATAAAATAAAAAGAAAACTGAGTGTATTTGCTTGTATGAACATGCATGTGGTTTTTCCGGAAAAAATAAATGTCCACCGTCGAAGGGAAGTAAAGCATAGGGAATTTGAGAAAGTGTACAGTATACTGAACTCACAGTCTTTTCACAATCTTTTAACATTGTAAAACTATACTCATGCAGTGTGGCCCCAGTCTGTGAGGCGCATCTTGGCTTCCGCTTAATCCTGTGTTCAGGGTCGCGGGGGACCTGGAGCCTATCCCAGGGGACTTCCGGCACTAGGCGGGGTACACCCTGGACAGGGTGCCAATCCATCGCAGGGCAATCATGGCTTCCAATGAAAAAAAAAAAAAAACAGTGATAGCAGCCACTGCTTGGTATTAGCTCATTTACACAGACACAGAAATGGCACTTTTTGCTTGAAGAGTGAAATAGAAGCAATTTGAGGTGAAAAAAATTTGTTATTTGAAGGGTGTTAAATAAGGCATTAACACAAACTTTTGCGGACTTCTTAGACTTATGTCAGCTTGGCAAAATATGGAAGCTTTAAATCTGGATTTGTTAAACAACTTAGAACTTATGACACCTTTTGTTTGCGCTTACCAATTTTTCAAATATCAAAAATATTGGAAAAATGTGCATGAGATGCATTAATTGTTGTCCAGGTATGCTCCTCCCTTGTTGATCTTTAAAAAAAAAATTCTAAAAAGTTGCTTTTAAAGATGTTTTGCACAGTCAAACAATCTAGAATGTCGTGTAAAAAAAAAAAAACCAAGAGACCACTGGTATTCTAATAATAAGACACCCAATAGGTCGCCAAAAAACAAACAAACAAAAAAACAACAACAGCATGACACAATCATTGTGAAAAAACAATGACACAATCATTGTTAAACTGTGAAGAAAAACCGAAAACAACAGTGATATCACCAACAATGACAACCGGACATCAGCCACAGTAGTTCTGCACTGCATTGCATGAATTTAACTTCCTGAAGAGAAGGCTAAAGAAAAACAAAACAATTATTACATTCAAACAAACAATAGCTGAAACAGCTTGAGTACTATTACAAAAGAAAAATGCAACATTTTGGTAATTGTCAGCTGGTCATGGGCTTGATGCAAATGTGAATGCACTCAAGGAAGATACAACGAAATATTACCGTAACTTAATTAAAGACTGCATTTTCCCATACTTTGGTTCACACAAAATGTTGGTGGTCTGCACCAAAGGTGTCATAGTTTTTTCAATAATAGTCAAATGTAAATCATGAGATTAAAAGTGAAATTCTGTTATGTTGTTTTTATATTCATCTTTTGATTTCAAACCGTTCTTTGGAGATTTTTTTTTAGGCTGATAGGTGTCACGTTTTCCTCTGTGTCTGCGTCTGGTGCGTGTTCGTGGCATGAATGCGGAGGAGACGAGCTGACGGTTCATTAAGTTCTTTTATTAACATAAATAAAAGTTTAACACCAAACACAAACTGAAACCCTATTGCAACAAATGCTAGACGCCTGACTGAACTTCAGCCAGGCTATTTATACTAAACATAAAGACAAATGAACTCATTAACTTCCCTCGGTTCAGGTGAGCTTCTACGTCACCTGACCGAGGGGCAAACTGGGAAATGAAGTCTTAACTCAAACTCAAAACAAACTACAAACTAAAACCAAAAACGGGCGTTAGGCGCCCTCTAGGGGTTGACCGTCACAGTATCCCCCCTCAAAAAAATGCTCCTCCGGAGCATCACCGGAGGCCCCGGACACCCAACCCAATGTTCTACCTTTCGCCTCCTATCCAGGAGGCTGGGTGACGGGGCTGGAGGCATGCTCTGCGGCTGCAGGGCTGGAAGCGTGCTCGGCGGCTGCAGGGCTGGAGAAGTGCTCGCCGAAGGCGTTGGAGCGGTCACTGCGCTCGACGAAGGCGTGGGAGCGGTCACTGCGCTCGACGAAGGCGTGGGAGCGGTCACTGCGCTCGACGACGGCGTGGGAGCGGTCACTGCGCTCGACGACGGCGTGGGAGCGGTCACTGCGCTCGTAGACGGCGTGGGAGCGGTCACTGCGCTCGTAGACGGCGTGGGAGCGGTCACTGCGCTCGACGAAGGCGTGGGAGCGGTCACTGCGCTCGTAGACGGCGTGGGAGCGGTCACTGCGCTCGTCGACGGCGTGGGAGCGTGCAGTGCGCTCAATGACGGCTCTACGTTGTCCTCAAAGCCGGGAGGCGGCGGCAGAACATGTGCGTCGTACAGCGGCTGCTCACACGCTGGTTCGCTGTCCTCGAAACCGGGAGGCGGCGGCAGAACGGGAGCGTCGGTCAGCTGCTGCTGACACGCTGGTTCGCTGTCCTCGAAACCGGGAGGCGGTGGCAGAACGGGAGCGTCGGTCAGCTGCTGCTGACACGCTGGTTCGCTGTCCTCGAAACCGGGAGGCGGTGGCAGCACGGGAGCGTCGGTCAGCTGCTGCTGACACGCTGGTTCGCTGTCCTCGAAACCGGGAGGCGGCGGCAGAACGGGAGCGTCGGTCAGCTGCTGCTGACACGCTAGTTCGCTGCTGAGTGTCTGCGAGAGAGGAGAAAGCTCCGAGCCCGCCTCGCGGTCATCCCGGAAGTGGAGGATCATCTGCTGGAGCTCCTTAACATGCTCCTGCATTTCACTCACCCGCTCCGGCTCCGGAATCCACCACCTGAGCTCCTCCTCTCTCTGCTGCTGCTCTGCCTGGGGTTTTCTTTCCCCCTCGGCACCGCCGTACTTGGGCTTCCTCGCCCTTCTCTTCCGGCCGGTGCGGGGAACCACGTGACCCCGTGCCGCGTCGCCCCTGAATGGCGTCCGCCGAATGGCGAGCCTGCAGCCCTCCCAGCTCTGTGGTGTCTGCCTCTCTCTCTCCTCGCTGCTCTCTCGCAGGTGCTCTTGCTCCTCCAGCAAGCTGTACTGACAGCTGCGGTACATCTCCTCCTCGTCCTCTACCAGCCCGATGTAGTCCCAGCCGTAGCACTCCTCGTCGCTGTCCCGCCAGTTCGCCAGCTCGGGCGAGATGGCTATCGCGCCCCCCCCAAAAAACTTCAGGAGGGGATCCTCCGCCATGCCACTTGTTAGGTCTAGCATTCTGTCACGTTTTCCTCTGTGTCTGCGTCTGGTGCGTGTTCGTGGCATGAATGCGGAGGAGACGAGCTGACGGTTCATTAAGTTCTTTTATTAACATAAATAAAAGTTTAACACCAAACACAAACTGAAACCCTATTGCAACAAATGCTAGACGCCTGACTGAACTTCAGCCAGGCTATTTATACTAAACATAAAGACAAATGAACTCATTAACTTCCCTCGGTTCAGGTGAGCTTCTACGTCACCTGACCGAGGGGCAAACTGGGAAATGAAGTCTTAACTCAAACTCAAAACAAACTACAAACTAAAACCAAAAACGGGCGTTAGGCGCCCTCTAGGGGTTGACCGTCACAATAGGTTGATTGTAGGGAATGTATTTCTTTTTTTTTCTCATAGGGTTTGTATCTTTTCTCTATTGACATTTTTATTTCAATTTTATTTTAAATTTTCTGCTTCTTCCCCCCAGCAACGTACACCTTCACAATAAATGCAACTACAACACCACCCCCAGGAGTACAGACCATGAGCACAACAACAGCGCACCAGGTTATAGCCCCAGGTAAAGAAGAACAAGGAGATGTATATATTTGATTCAAAGTGTTGTGTTGATGTACTCCACTCATGCACCTTTTTTTTTCTTTTAAAACTGTGTTTTTTATTTATTTAAATTTTTATTGTATTGTTTGGTTTTTATTAATTTTCTCTCCCTTTGGGTTAGTGGTTTAGTAACCAAAAGTCTAAAAGGACCTCAGTAGTGATCTGCTCTTCCACAACTACCGCTGCATAGCTGGTCACAGCTATCACTATGTGACAGCAGGTTGTAGTTGTTGTAGTAGGTTGCTTTATCATAGGTTACACTTGTATAACAATGTTTCTCTTTCTGTCTGAACGGTTTAGTGGCTGAGAATGTAACAACAAATTCAGTAGTAAACACTAGCAGCACAACTTCCCCGAGCATACAGACCAGAGCTACTACTAATACTACAGCAGGTGGGTCAGCAAAGTAGATTTATTTTGTGGGTTTCTGTATTCATCAAAATATTTTTAAGTTCCTGGTTGTTGTACCATGTTGGGAACTCTTTCTTCCCTAGTCAAATCAGAGACCAGGAGACGTTGGGATATCATTCAAGCAGAAGTTACTCTTTATTGAGAACTCGCCGAGCGTCACTGTAGTCATCCAAGTCTTGACTACAAACTCAGCTCTGGAGAGTTTATACAGATACAATGTATATAGAGGGAGGGATACAAAGAGGTGGAGACAATCTAAACAAAGCATAGTGTAGTACAGGGGTCAGTCTGGTAACGGAAGTTCCCCAGCCCTGATTTCATCAGCATAACAGTCGCTTTCAAATGCATAGGTGATAATCTAATCAGCCTGACAGTATCGCCCAAACCTTCACATTATCATAGAGACAAAGGCACAGCCTGGCCTTGAGATTAACTTTCACATTGACTTTGGGACCCTACCCAGTGGTCCCTACCCAACTTTACCTTAAAATGTAAAACCCAATGTACTGTATATAACTTTTTCAGTTTACATATTATTATGTTGGAAGCTAGATTTAACATTTTATAAATTTGTAATCCTACAGTTCCCCCTTTGAGAGTTCTAATAACTCACAAAATACAAATTTAGACATTTAATTCTTGTAACTTGTGATCGTTACAGGCACATAGCACTTGTTCTGTTGTTGATTGTAGTGATGAATGCCATGATGACATATAAACAAACATCTAGCTAGTGTCTGTGAAGTTCTTATGGATAATAGTCTTTTCTGTTTGGAGCGATCATTTCTTCTTGATGAGTGTGGGTTATTTGTTGAATTTGATACTGTGGACGCATAGATAGTACACCAGTAGGAAAAACAGCAGCAGAATTACTATTTCCTTGATCCACAGTCAGGGTTTCCCTAACATGTTTCCGAACCATGAAGTATTATCTTCAGTCATCTGGTGTACTTTTGTTGAAAGATCAAGAATGTCTTTTTGGATTTTGTTTAAGTCCTTTGTTGCATCTTTGTTTAAATTTGTTAACCCAGTGCAGCAATCAGGGCCGATAATGGTGCAGGCACCCCCTTGCGATGCAAGGATGTAATCCAAAGTCACTCTGTTTTGTAAGATCATTATCTTGTGCGAAGCAAGAGTGTTTGTGATATTACCCAGGACCAAAGCCGTATCCTTAGCCAGTTTCTGTACTGAATTGACAAATATTGCATTTGACAGACGCTCTTATCCAGAGCGCCTTACATTCAACTTACATTTTTATCTCATTATACATCTGAGCAGTTGAGGGTTAAGGGCCTTGCTCAAGGGCCCAACAGTGGCAACTTGGTGGTTGTGGGGTTTGAACCTGGGATCTTCCGAACCGTAGTCCAACGCCTTAACCACTGACCTACCCCTGGCCCGGGGGTATTTGATAAGCTTCTGAGTATGAGACCATAAGATGCGATTAATGCTCCAAGGGTTCTTGACTACCATGTTTGTGCACAAGTGAGTCCTGGAATGCAGTTATCTTCTTTGTTACTTGTAGGAGCTGAACTATGTAGATGGGGAGATCTTGAAGTTGTGTGTGTATTTTCTCTGATAGCCAGCAGAATATAAACCAGGGTGCACCTGCCGTTGAATTGGCTGGGCCGGATGTTGTATACAGAAGTTCCACATAACCAAAAAGTGCCAGTTGGTGGAGGAATCCTACGCCACTAATTTATTGCAAAGAGTTTTGGGAGAGATGATGTCCTTTGAAGACATCCATCCTTTTCCTCTCCATTTGCTGATGGAGTGATGTCAATATGAGATTCAGTTCTCATTTCAACTGCAAGGCTGCAATGTTCACAAGGAATTTCACCCAGTGGAGTCAAGGCTAGAGCGTAATTTTCCATGCACCAAGTCTTTGGCAAGAGTAGATCTGTCATGATTGGAGTAGCTGAAGTTAGGTTGCAGGATGATAATCAAGGAATGCAACATGGAGAAGCTGGAGGAATTGTGATGTTTTGACATGTACTCTTGTTGTATATTCCACTGGCATGAACTTCATATAATACATGTGTCACAGTTGGAGATGGGATGTGCCACCCATGAGATTCCTGTACCTACTGAAGGCGGGTGTGGAATGCAAACGTGCTTTCCAGCAAACAAGGCGTTTTTTTGACATACTCATCAATTCTAAGAAGAGTCTACAGCTTGTGCAATGTCCAAGATGATTACTAGTATGGCAATCTTGATCATGTTGATGGATGACTGAAGTTCTCGTATGTGATTCTCTGCGTTGTGTATTTTTATTTTTTTCGTTTGTGACAGTCGAGCCGAGGTAGTGGGTCTAGTTGTCTGTTAGAGGTTGTGGCTTCCTTTGTAGGTGACGAGGTCAGTGAGTATGGGTCTCGGGACAGCCATCAAGTGGTATCTGCAAAGAGTAAGAAAGAAAACAAAAGACGACAAAGCAGTATCTGTTGTAAAAAACTTACAAACACTAGGGTTGTATCCTCTGTTCGATCTGTGTCTACTATTGTTCCTTCTTTCCCTATTTCTTAATTCCCGTGACACCTAAAGAACAGTGAGGTAAGGATGGACTAGTGGATGGGAAGGCCTATGAGGGAGTCTCACCACAGGGTTTGTCTCCCGATGCCTGTCACATTTGGTTCTTCCCTGGGCTCCTCACTGGACCATTGTCCTATCCTATCCCTGCAGGTGGGGGAACACCTTTGCAGTGTGACGAGGTCAGTGAAAAGTCCAACTTTTCCTTCCCTGACACAACACTGCAGCTGCTGTAATCAACATCACTTGATGTGGTCCATGCCACTTAGGCTCTATTGGCTTGTTTCTAAACAATTTTATCATGACCCACTGACCTGGGATGATTGTGTGTCCACCTTCTGGTGGAGTCTGCCAACACGTCTCAACTCTCTCCCTGGCACTTTGTACTGCCTTTGTGAGGTTTTCACAGTAAGCGATCAGGGCATCTGAAGCAATTGTTCTGTTTGCTCGTTCAGCCTGTCCTGATGCTTGTGGTCTGTATGGGCAGTGAAGATTCCACTTACGTAAGCTTCAACATTTTAGATACTTCCCTGACTACCTGTCCTGTGAAGTGTGTTCCTTGATCTGAGCCGATGTAATTTGGTAATCCCCATCTGGGAATGAAATCAGTAACAAGACATTTAGCAGTATGTGCAGCTGTAGCACGTCCTGTTGGATAAGCTTCTATCCATCTTCAGAACTTGTCTATTACTACCAAGACGTCAGTTTTTCCTTTACAAGGAGGTAACGATACGTAATCAACTTGCAGGTGACGAAATGGTCCTGGTGGAGCTGGAGTATGTGTTGCTGCTGTAGTTACTGCTGGCACATCATAATTTTTCTGACATGTAACGCATCTCTTGACTGTTTCGAAGGCTACAATTCAGAATTTTGGATTTGAGATCCTGTGATTCATCGTCGCTGGACCACTGTGACCCAAATTGTGGATTTGTTGAGCCAAATATGGCAGCAGTGATTCAGGAGCGACATGCTTTCCCCCTTTGGTCCAGCAGCCGAATGAATCCACTGTGGCTCCTTTGTCTAACCATGCTTCATATAAAGGGATGTCTTTGTACAGATCAAGGATTGATTCAGAAGGCAGAATGGTCTTCTGTGCTGTACTACCCATAGAAACAAGCCTGTTTAGCAGCTACATCAGCAAGAGCATTTGGTACTCTTGTGGAAGAAGGTGTTTGTCTTAGCAAATATTTTAGAAATAAACACTGCCACCATAACTAATGTAACCCCACTGTTCACAGCTTTCACAAATGCTACAGAGGGTGGATTAATCTACAGGAATTATTTTTATAATGTATTTTTAAACAAACTCACAATCATTAGGTGTTGAGAAACCATTGTCTTGGTTTATATTTTCTTGCAAATACACTTTGAATTAATAGAAATGCAGTTTGCTTTGTAAATAAATTAGAAAATTAGCATAATGTGCTGCAATGTTCACATTAATTAAACATTAAAATGTTCAGTTTCCCATTATTGTGTTATACCCATTCTATCTATCTATCTATCTGTCTGTCTGTCTTTCTGTCAGAATTGTCAGTTAAACTTGCATTAAGCCATAAAATGCTACATAATTAGTTGCGTGGTCGCATTTGAATGAAAGCTGCATTACAGTGTCAAATTGCTAGGTGTCTGCTATGCATCACTTTAGCTAACCAGCTAACTGAACTCCCACCTATAGATTACCAGGATTTAGGTGAGTTTAGTTCTTGCCAAGAATGGCGACAACTAGAGCTGAGCTTCAAAACAACTTGAGTAATGTCACAGAGGATTTAGATTATAGCCAGACTTTTTATGAAGTCTGTTTGGATGTTAACTTGTTTAAAAAGGAGTAAGGAGCTTTAATGAATGATTTCAATCCTGATATCTTAGCATAGAAGATCTGGTATGGATTACCCATTTCTTATCCCAGATTCTTTAATAATGTCCTTATGATAAAATATATTGTATATTTTCACAGTTAATATTCTTATTGGCTCATTTTTATATCTTCTACCTAGTAATGACATGATCACAAAAAACTTACAACAGCACCAACAGCAAGACATGAATTTCATTAACAAATTTATAACCACACATCATATTTCAGGTCCCTCAGCTGCTGTGGTTACTAAACAACACTAGTATTTTAGTAAAAAATCTCAATAGAGATCAGTAGTGAACATGACTACAACAACTACTGTAACATTGTTTAAATTGAGCACAGCTATTGCTAATGTTACATGAGTTGCTGTACTGTATTCTGTGCTTGTTTAACAGGTGTTTCCTTTTCTTTCTGACACGTTTAGGTCTCACAACAAATTCAGTAGCGAACACTAGCACCACAACTGTGATGCTGCAGATGACTGCTACTGGTAATACTACAACAGGTGCGTCAATAAAGTACATTTGTTTTAGTGTGGTTCAGAGGAACTTGTTTGTTCCTGCTTGTCATAGCATATTCTACTGTTTTACAAAATGTGTTTCACTTTTTGTCTCATTTGTTCAGGAACTAAGAAGCCATCAAACACTTCAGAAGCGAACACAACCCCCATAACTACTGTCACCCAGCTGGTTACAGATTTTGGCAATGCTACCAATGGTGGGTTAACCAAAAAGGGTTTTGTGTTACTAATCAAAGTACTTAATTTTATTTTTGTTCTTCAAAGTACAGTAGGCTTCTATTTAGGTATATCTTCAAATAGTTAAACTGTACTTTTAACTGTTCTGTAAGTAGACTTAAAGTTAACTGAAACATTACCTTGACTTTTGTATAAGTGTACTAGTGCATCTTAAAATACAATATTGTAGAAAGGTTTGGTTATTTATTTATTTGTTTATAATTTTTTGTAATTTAATTTAAAAGTGAAACTCTTATTCATTTATTACATGTAAAGTTAAACATTTCAAGCCTTTTGTTTTAGCTTTGATGATTATGGCTTACAGCTCAAGAAAATAAAAAATCCAGTATCTCAAATTATTTTTATATTTCCTAAGATTAATTAAAATAGTATTTTTTGGAGAAAACTACACCCACTAAAATATAGCATTTTAGAAAGTAGTGAGACAGAAAGAAATTCAATGCAGGATCTGCGCATGAGTAGAGTCGGTCACGAACGATACTGCTCTTAGAGCTGGCTCTTCAAAGTAAATTACTTTTTTTGGTGAAGTAAAAAAACAAGCAAGCGAACTTGCTACTAGTGAAAGTGCCAGTGTGTTTGCCATTGTTTCTGCTGCTGCAGTGTCCAGCATCATCTAGTACAACACCACAACCACCTAGAATTAGAACCCAGAGCTTTATGCGCCAGTTTTTGCAAAAGTCTATGACCACAGCAAGACAGAACACAGTTGATGAGGAATTGGATAAAATGATTGAACATGATTTTTGACATGGATGACATTGGATTAAGATGCTACTCATGCTCTCAATCCAATGTACTGTAAATAAAAGCAGGAAAACGTTATCCTAAAAACCCATCCTAAGCATTCATGACAGAAATGTGCTTCACTGCAAGAAAGGGTTAAAAAAAGCCACAGCAGTTTGCCTTAAAAATGCCTGCTGCACATCCCAAACCACCACATCCTAAATGACTTTTGAAAATTTACAAATTGCTTTCCTGTCTTCTGGATTGTTTTGAGTTCAGTGACAGACACACTTCTGAGAACTTCAGCAGAGGAGCTGTTCAAAGTGGCAAGAGTGGCACATAGAAAACAATGTGGTGTGCTGTGTTAGTGACAATGCAGCTAACATAACCAAAACAATGCAAGTCCTGAAATGGACCCATCACACATGTCTTGCACACACAATCACCCTGTTTGCAAGATATGTCTTAAAGGTGATGAAATCCAATGTGGAAAAAGTGAAGGCGATTGTGGTATTCTTCCACTGGAGCTCAAATGCCACAGAGAAACTCAAATATACCCAATGACAGATGGGCATGCCTAAGCTCAGGCTCAAACAAGAGTGTGTTATAAGGTTAAACTAAACTTTTCATATGCTTAAATGGATTCTGGAGTCCAAGGACTCAGTCATCTCCACCCTGGTTGTTATTAATGCACCTGCTGATCCTCTGAGCCAAGAGGAATGGAAGGTACTGCCTGAGGCAGGAACTGTTTTGGAGCCATTTGAGCAGGTCACAGTGGAGATTAGTGTAGGCAGGTACAGTGTACAAATGCTCTCACATTATTATTCAATTATTATTAGGACAGAATAGAATACAACATTGTGTGTCCAAGATTCAAAGATCTGACCTTCAATGACAACAGAGTGGTTGATGAAGCAGCAAGATGCAGCCGGCCAACTCAACTGCTAAGGGGCCAAGAGGGAGAAGAGACAGCAGAGGACGAACAAGAAGAGCCATAAACATCTGCTGTTTGGAGGTTCTTTGAAGAATGAGCAACTGAAGACACTACAAAAAGAAATCCCTTAGCAGCATCAGTTGCAATATTGGAAATGAGATCCTATTTTGAAAAGCCTCTTTTCCAGACAAGTGCAGACCCACTGAGCTGGTGGGAGACCAAGGCTTCAGTTTACCCACATCTTATACACGTAATGGCACGGAGACTGTGCCTTGTTGCAACATCAGTACCCTCAGAGAGAATCTTCTCCAAAACAGGAATAAAATAATAAATAAGTTAATAATAACAGAGAGAAGAAACAAGATCAACTCCTCAATGCTGAGGCACTTGGTCTTTTTAAATGCCAATCTTCGCTAAAGACTAGCTAAAACTCTTACCTGCATTCTGCTTTTTTTCTTTGAAATTTTTTTGTGTGATTTGTCTAAGCTTATTTCATTGTAAATGAGTAAAACTTTATAAATAAAATACCTATAATCAGAGATTGGACCTTTTTGTTTAACTGATCTTTACTTTAGGTCTTTATTTTTGTACTTAATATAAAAAAAAATTTTTCTTTAATTTTTTGTAAATTTTCTTTCATTTTTGTGAAGCTGCTTTGAGAGAATGACCATTGTTAAAAGCGCTATATAAAAAAAATTTAATTTAATTGAATAATGAATGTTTTGTAGCACTGTGCTCCATTTTGAGTAAAATAAGCCTTATACTGTAATTGCTAAATTGCTAACATTTATACCTTCTTCCCCAGTAAGGTACAGTACACCTCCACAACTAATTTACTTACAACAGCATCGCCAGGAAGACAATTAATCTTTAACAAAAATATAGCTTCACAACATACAGTGGTGTGAAAAACTATTTGCCCCCTTCCTGATTTCTTATTCTTTTGCATGTGTGTCATACTTAAATGTTTCTGCTCATCAAAAAAGGTTAACTATTAGTCAAAGATAACATAATTGAACACAAAATGCAGTTTTTAAATGAAGATTTACGTTATTAAGGGAGAAAAAAAACTCCAAATCTACATGGTCCTGTGTGAAAAAGTGATTGCCCCCCTTGTTAAAAAATAACTTAACTGTGGTTTATCACACCTGAGTTCAATTTCTGTAGTCACCCCCAGGCCTGATTACTGCCACACCTGTTTCAATCAAGAAATCACTTAAATAGGAGCTACCTGACACAGAGAAGTAGACCAAAAGCACCTCAAAAGCTAGACATCATGCCAAGATCCAAAGAAATTCAGGAACAAATGAGAACAAAAGTAATTGAGATCTATCAGTCTGGTAAAGGTTATAAAACCATTTCTAAAGCTTTGGGACTCCAGCGAACCACAGTGAGAGCCATTATCCACAAATGGAAAAAACATGGAACAGTGGTGAACCTTCACAGGAGTGGCCGGCCGACCAAAATTACCCCAAGAGCGCAGAGACAACTCATCCGAGAGGCCACAAAAGACCCCAGGACAACATCTAAAGAGCTGCAGGCCTCACTTGCCTCAATTAAGGTCAGTGTTCACGACTCCACCATAAGAAAGAGACTGGGCAAAAACGGACTGCATGGCAGATTTCCAAGGCGCAAACCACTTTTAAGCAAAAAGAACATTAAGGCTCGTCTCAATCTTGCTAAAAAAACATCTCAATGATTGCCAAGACTTTTGGGAAAATACCTTGTGGACCGACGAGACAAAAGTTGAACTTTTTGGAAGGTGCATGTCCCGTTACTTCTGGCGTAAAAGTAACACAGCATTTCAGAAAAAGAACATCATACCAACAGTAAAATATGGTGGTGGTAGTGTGATGGTCTGGGGTTGTTTTGCTGCTTCAGGACCTGGAAGGCTTGCTGTGATAGATGGAACCATGAATTCTACTGTCTACCAAAAAATCCTGAAGGAGAATGTCCGGCCATCTGTTCGTCAACTCAAGCTGAAGCGATCTTGGGTGCTGCAGCAGGACAATGACCCCAAACTCATCAGCAAATCCACCTCTGAATGGCTGAAGAAAAACAAAATGAAGACTTTGGAGTGGCCTAGTCAAAGTCCTGACCTGAATCCTATTGGGATGTTGTGGCATGACCTTAAAAAGGCGGTTCATGCTAGAAAACCCTCAAATAAAGCTGAATTACAACAATTCTGCAAAGATGAGTGGGCCAAAATTCCTCCAGAGCGCTGTAAAAGACTTGTTGCAAGTTATCACAAACGCTTGATTGCAGTTAATGCTGCTAAGGGTGGCCCAACCAGTTATTAGGTTCAGGGGGCAATTACTTTTTCACACAGGGCCATGTAGGTTTGGATTTTTTTCTCCCTAAATAATAAAACCCCTAATTTAAAAACTGCATTTTGAGTTTACTTGTGTTATATTTGACTAATAGTTAAATGTGTTTGATGATCAGAAACATTTTGTGTGACAAACATGCAAAAGAATAAGAAATCAGGAGGGGGGCAAATAGTTTTTCACACCACTGTATTTTTGCTCTCCTAACTGCTGTGGTTATAAACTAAACCCTAGTAGTTCAGTAACAAAAAATCTGGAGATCAGTAGTGAACATAACTACAGTGTTACAATAGTTGCTGTACTGCATGCTATGCTTGTGTAATAGGTGCTACTGTATGCTTCTGTAACATCTCCTTCTGTCTAAAGGTTTAGTGAGCCAGAATCTAACAACAAATTCTGTAGCAAACACTAGCACAACAACTACCATGATCCTGCAGATGACTGCTACTGGTAATACGACAACAGGTGGGTAAATAAAGTACATTTATGTGTAGTTCTGTATTATTGATCAAATTAACTTGGTTAAGTGTTCCTGGTTCATACCAGATGCTACTCTTGTGCAAAATGTATTTCACGTTCTGTCTCATTCATTCAGGAACCGAGAAACCATTAAACACTTCAGAAGTGACCACAACCCCAATAACTACTGTCACCCAGCTGGTCACAGATTTTGGCAATGCTACCAATGGTGGGTTAACCAAAAAGGGTTTTGTGTTACTAATCAAAGTACTTTATTTTATTTTTGTTCTTCAAAGTACAGTAGGCTTCTATTTAGGTATATATTGTGGGTGCTACGGCCCCGCATATACTAAAATTGGAACGATACAGAGAAGATTAGCATGGCCCCTGCGCAAGGATGACACGCAAAATCGTGAAGCGTTACCATATTTGTGGGGCAGTGGTGGATCAGAGGGCTAAGGCACTGAGTTACCGACCAGAAAATCAGCGTTTCGATCCCCAGCTCCACCAGGTTGCCACTGTTGGGCCCTTGAGCAAGGCCCTTAACCCTATCTGCTCCAGGGGCGCTGTATCATGGCTGACCCTGCGCTCTGACCCCAGTTACGCTGGGATATGCAAAGAAGGAATTTCACTATGCTGTAATGTATATGTGACAAATAAAGGCTTAACTTAATATTCCAATAGTTGAACTGTACTTTTAACTGTACTGTAAGTAGACTTAAAGTTATCTGAAAATATTACCTTGACTTTTATATACTGTAAGTGCACTAGTGCATCTTAAAATACAATATTGTAGAAAGGTTTGCTTATTTATTTATTTGTTCATAATTTTTTGTATTTTCATTTACAAGTGAAACTCGTATTCATTTATTACACATAAAGTGAAACATGTATTAAGTGATTAAGTGTTCCTGGTTCATATCAGATGTTAATCTTGTGCAAAATGTATTTCATGTTCTGTCTCATTCATTCAGGAACCGAGAAGCCATCAAACACTTCAGAAGTGAACACAACCACAATAACTACCGCCACTCCGCTGATCACAGATTTTAGCAATGCTACAAATGGTGGGTTAACCAAAATTTTTTTATTTTAGCATGGTTCTGTGATAATAACCAAATATTTTTTTATATTATTAGAAGTAGGCTTCTAATTAAGTATAACGTCCAGTAGTTGAACTGTACTTTTAACTGTACTATAAGTAGAAGTTTGTTTATTTATTTTTGTAATCTAATTTAAAAGTGAAACTCGCATTCAAGTAAATTGTTTCAAGCTTTTTATTGTCATGATTCACATCCTGTCTGCTGTCTTTTTAAAAATCTTTTTATTATCATGTTGCCAAGTTCGCTTTGTTACTCGCTTTCTGTCTCCCGTTTCGGATTTGTTCTGCCTGCTCTTTGATGTTCCGGTTATTGAAACTCCGCTCTCCCTTTTGACTACAACTCCCACTTTCCGTTTTTGCTCCGACGTTTCAATGACTGATTATTATTTTTTTTTTGGTTTCCGACCCTCCATTACCCAACACTACCCCCATAACTACCATTACCCCACTGGTCACAGATTTCTCTGATGCTACAAATGGTGAGTTAACCAAAAATAAAAAAGAGATTATTTCAGCATGATTCTTTGTTTTTAGTAAACAAAGTAGCCATAAGTAGGTGTCCCTGGTTGCTGTACCATATGCTGCTCTTGTGAAAACAGTTTTTCTTTCTATGATAATCATAAAAAAAAATACTTGTGACCCATGAGATTGACAAACAGTACAGTATTTGTGGTGCTATTCTTTACGGCTGTGTATTTGCTGCATCTTTGGTCATTAATGCTACAACAGATTTTTTAAATTCAGTGGACCTCAATTATTAAGTTTCTGTATTGCTAATAGAATTAACAACCCAGCAGGTACCCCAACACTGTATGACAGTGTCATGTAGTTGTAATCAGTTTTTTTTTGTTGTTGTCTGTTTAGCTTTGTATTTTTTAAATGGTAGAATCATTTATTGATAAAAATGACTTAAGGATAAAGTGACACTGGGATAACATTGAATGTATGAGCCCAAAACAATGCTTCATAAACCTTCACACGACAGACTATAAACATTTCCTTATATCATTAATGACACCTAATATCTGTTCGCACAGCGTCTGACTGCATATATTTCCTTAAGGTAATAATAATATAGCTCAGAAATCCCAACTCGAGAACCAGACAAACACAACATCTTCCTGCACATGTCTCTCACACAGAGAGTGCTTGTATGTACAGTATTTGATTGTCATAACGTTTCTGACTAATTCTCTTCTAAAATTATTTTTATTAAATTATTATTTTGAAGTGTATCATGGCTTCCAAATTCAGCAAAACCAGTGCTAGTTATAGCAGAAGCAAGAGGCAACTGAGAAGTAACACAAAGGTCATTGAATGATATTCATTGAATGATACTGCTCAAGGTTTGTTCATCATACCCTACATTGCAGATCCACTGCAGTGTCCTGCATAGTTTAGCTAAGTACCTGCCGTACTGTGCAATAATATAGTTAACACAAAGTCCAAATTGCATAATGGCTGGACTCACAGAATAGATCACTGCTGTGGCGTGAGGCATACCTGTGCAATCCCGTACATGGTTCTCTTGCTGATGATATTTTTTTTCATTGTCATTGTTTTCACAACCTTACCTACTGTAGCTAACCACTCTTTAAGATCTTCTCCAATGCATCCCAAAAACTTTCATGGGGTTAATGCAGTGGTTCTCAAAGTGTGGGGCGCGCCCCACTAGTGGGGAATACAGACATGACAGGTGGGGCGCAATGAACGGGAGGAAATTAGTGGAAAATAATAGGAAAAAACTAAACAATCACACACAAATAAATGGATCATTAATACAAGTAAATTTAAAATAACATCAGTTGGGGGCCTGGAGAAAAAGTGGAACCATAGTGGAACAATAACGGTTTAACGTCGGACAAACTTGAGCAGCGCTGCTCGAATCACAAACCTGTACGACCCACTGGGCAGCACTGCGCGACTCTGACAGAAATAGACCGCGCCGACCATCAAAATACATTTTACCCCGCTGGGATGCGCACGTACAAAACAGGCATGGCAAGGCGGAAACAATATTAAACAGTCCTGACATTTTAAATAAATTGTTTTTAAATAAAACAGTGGGTTGCGCAGGTTTGCGATTCGAGCGGCGCTGCGCGATCCACCGGGCTGCACGAATAATCCAGATCATCTCTGCGCTATTCAGATAGTCGCGCTGCGCTGTATTTGCGCAGATATTTGGTTCAATCGGGTGCCACTTCACATACACTTCGACAATGGAAGAAGACGGTGCAGCAGCAGTGAGTTTGCTTACATGTGACGAAACCAACAACGAGGAGATTGTAAAGAAAAAAAGCTGCCTCGTCTGTGGTGTGGAATTGGTTTGGGTATAAGAAAAGTGATATGAATGAGATAAACGTGATTTGGAAGGTACGCACGTGCACTGTTTTAACAAGTGGTGGAAACACGTCAAACCTTTTCTATCATCTGAAATCCAAGCATCCAAACGAATATAGCCAAAGTAAAAAATGCGGCAAGCCTCAGCAATTCACAGTTTAAATAAAATTACATAAAAAATAAAATTATGTAAAACAATTTCTTTGTGTTTGAATTTTTATTTATGCATTTTCTGATACAAATTGCTATATTGTGATATATATCGTTATCGAGGTAGAAATTTGCTTCTACCGTGATAGAAGATTTTGGTTATATCACCCACCCCTAATGAAGCCTATCTTGAGCTTGGATTCATGGTGGGGATGGTGGGGGCAGAAGAGAGACTCGTGTGTGTTTTGTGTCTTAAACTGCTGGCAGCAGACCGCATGAGACCCAACAAATTAGGAAGACACTTAGAGACAACACACTCACAGTCACGTTAATAAGCCACTGGACGTCTTTGAAAGAAAGCTGGCAGAATACAGACAGCAGGAGAATCGCATGGTAACATCTGAATCAGTGGACAGCAAAGCACAAATGGCTTCATTCAAAGTTGCATACAGAATTGGCCAGTGCAAAAAAACTACAAACGATTGCTGAGCAGCTAATAAACATGGGGTCAATTATGCAAAGATAAGTGTCAACGTAAGCCTTGTAACAATTGCACGTGTATTTTATCTTTTTTTAACTTGGTGGTGTTTGATCGTATTGGTTTAGGAATTGATATTTCAATAAACAGTAAACTTGGCCGATTTCGTTATTATTTTGTTGACAAGTGGGGCTTGAAAATGCGCTCACCCCCTTAAGTGGGGAATGACAGAAAAAGTTTGAGAACCACTGGGTTAATGTCAGCACTCTGTGGTGGTCAATTCATGTGTGAGAATGGTTCTTTATGCTCTGAGCTGGATTTATCTTGGTGTTGTCATCCTTGAATATATCCATACCATTGATGCATTGAGAGGATAGCCTGGTCATTCTGTACATTCAGATAATCAGCTGAGCTCCTTTTAAATAATGGCAGGTTTCTTTAATGCAATTTTTTGTTATTGTTTTGCAATTGTTTGTCAACACAGAATGGAGCAAAAAACAACAACAACAAAAAAGCATCCACATGCATGAATGATCCACTAGTCGTATGAATCTGCAAGTTTACAATGATTACTTTGTAACACAAGCTGCAAAATGATTGTTTATTTCTTAGCCACAAACCTTGGTTAAAAGTGTGAACACCTATGCAACCAGGTTATTGTTTACTAGGTTTTCCTTTTTCTTCCCAAATGGATTACTGTTGTTAACATGAATTTTGTTTGTTGGGATCTCACATTAAATGGTAGAAAAACATCCAACATTATTAATCATGGTTTATGTTTTTAATGTAAAAAAAACTGAAATTGGTTGTGTATATTTAATATATACTGTATATACTGTACATTGATTAAAATGTTGCTTGTTGAGTTAAAAATTTAGACGTATAATTAATGTTCTTGTGTTGCAGCAAACAGGCCAGTGGATTGCAACTTCTCTCGAATCTGTGATAGTGACTGTGAGTATTACTGGCTACTACTAGTCATAGTAAAACAATATTTCTGAGTGAGGAATGAATGAAAAATGTAATGAACTGTAACTATTTTTATTTTTGGAGCTGTGTACTACTGGATGACAATCAGTGTTGAAGTGAATGGATCTCAGTCTGAGGAAAATATATCTGTATGGGTAAGGGCTAAACAGACATTTTCATTTAAAACTGTTGTTGATTATTTATACTTCATTAAGAATATATGTAATAAATGGTACAACACAAATTATGGAAAGTGATGCCTTATATATAAATTGTGATTTATTCATTGAGAAGCAAAAAATTTTACTTAGGGATTTTAGCATGTATAAGATAAACACTTAAAATATGTATTTATATTTATTATAACGATGAGGGATTGTATAGGGAGGCAAATAGGGATGCAAATGGCTACCATTGCAGAACCGCCATCTTTTCCATAACTTGATGTACAGTAAACACAAACCCCAAATAGAATCGCGATGTTTTTCCTAAGAAATTGTAAAAGGTATTTCTCAAAAGCAGTAGAGGGTGCTGTACAGCTGGCAGAGGGTGTAACATGATAATTTGGGGAATGAGCAAAGAAAAACTGAAATATAAATGAACAGTGGTCATTTATTTTTATTTATTTTTTTACATATTTTAAAATGCATCTGAACAAATATACCAGAGTTGGAGCACTTTCAATATTTTAAAAGCAAAAGGCACAGAAGTGCTATAAATTGTTGAATAAATAAGTATATAACTTAAGTGTTATTGCAGTGTGTGGTACTAGTAAAACAAGTAAGAGAGGTACAGTATGCTATTGTATTATGCAGGGAAAGAAGTGCAAGATATACTGTATTTGCAACATTCTCAAAAAAAAAGGTGAACCAGATACCAAACCTGGTAACCACACATCTTCACATATTACTTTAGCCCACGTAGCAATGTGGGTCTCTTGCCAGTCAAAGCAAAATTGAGGCAAAACAGTTTAGAAAAATAAAAAGCAAAATCATACTATGTCTCACATCATCGAAGGAAGACATCTGACTAATCATTACAGAGAGAAGGGAAAATAACATATACACTATAAGCAATATTGTAGGGCAGACAGTAACATTGACAATATAAGCTTTCAGTGTAACAGGCAACACACTAAAACACTTAAACTTAGAACTTAAATAGCATAATACAACAACATATAAAATAACACAGGTGAGAGTAATTAATAAGACATATAATACTGTATGCTGCGGCTAGTATAGTTCTTGCCGCTGCCATGACAAATTAGCATTAAAGTGACAGCTGGAACAGAATATCCAACGCATTAAGGGGTGATCAGGCTTCAGTTGGCCAGGGTTTAGGTTCAACAAGGTTATGTAACATTCAGTCAGCTCTCTACTTGAATTAACTAAATGACAGGCTACAATGGGAAAAAGTTTTGACTGTCTTTGCTTTAAAGCGGAAATCTATATTATGTATTTTGATGAGCTTAATTAAAACTGGATAATAAGCAATAAAATAATTAACTGGTCACAGTTTTCAAGATAGCTGGGTTTTCATTTTAGGCCTATATGTACTTCCTGGCCAATAAAAAGTCACACACTAAGATTTAATGCAATCACCACTGTAAGTGCCATATCGCACTTGTTATGAATTTGTTGTTGTGTTTATTTTATTTTATTTTATTTTATTTGCTGTTATTTCATTTATTCTACCTTGTTCTATTCATTAGTAAAGCATTAAGCATTAAGTTTGTTACATAAGCCATAAGCTTTATATTTCTTAGTCATGCATCATAAGTTGATAATCGTAGGTTGGTCTGTGATGTCATTCTACTATTACATGCATTTGTGTGACTGTCATATGCTAGAAAGCTCAGTATAGATTAGGAAGGCTACGGAAACACAAGCCTTTGACCGTCAGCTAATGAGAGCTCCCGGTAAGCTAGAAATGTAAAATACAGCAACTAGGTTGTTGTAACCGTAAGCTAACGTAAGCTGGGAAAGTAAGAAACAACAAGAGTGTTGTTATATACCCAAGCCAAGATTGTAATCTACAAGATACAGCAAATAGGTTGTTGTAAAAGTCAGAGATTTGCAAGATGCAGCAACTGGTGTCTGTAATCACAGTGGATTTACTCAAGACGACTGTATGAAGTGTTTTTGATGCTGACAAATAAACTACAAAAGACAAAGAGATCGGACTTCTGTCATGTGAGTGAAACTTTAAGACATTAGCTACGCGTCAAAACTGGTGAAATAATATGACCGCATCTACAACCACTATCATTAATTACAGCACACAATGTGCTGGCTAGCTCATGTGTGAAAGTAATTCTTCATAGCCCCCAGAACCACTGTTTCACAATTTGAGTCTTAGAATATGCCTGTGCCACCAGGGAAGAATAAACTGGTCATTCAGTACATTTCAAGTAGTCAGCTGACCTTATTTAATTGCCATATAACATTGATGAGCTTAGACCTGACTGAAGCAACCCCAGATTATAACACTGCCTTCAGAGTATCATGAAGTTGAGTCATGTGGCCTTCTTTCCTGTTAAGTAAATACATTTCACTACTCATCCAAGTAGCTTCTGTAGTCTAATGTAAGAGCAGTGATTTCATTAGTGTGTGCGAGTCTGTGTAATGAAATCCACCACAGGTACCTGTTTGGGTGTGATTGCCAAGTCTGGCTAAGACTTCTCTCTGGTGGAGTTCCCTGTCTGAAAGATTCTTTACCCACTTTTCCTTTGTGTCCTCTGTTGATGTCCCGTTATCCATTTTTCCCAAGCAGGCTCTACTGTAGTCTGTTTCTGGGACAGAAGGTCAATTTTTTGGTTGTGGTGTTGGGACAGTTTTGACAGCCTAACATGTCAATGGTGAAGTGGACTTGTCTTATTCTTTCCTTAAGTAGACGGTCTTTGCTTTTTGAAGGATCTTATCGGCTCTATGACCCTTGATGGTGGATTGGAGGTGTAGGCTTTTAGGGATAGATTAGAGATTTTGTTGTCTGCATCTAGTTGATGCGGAGGTGGTTCTAAATCTGCCACTTTCCTTGCTGTTCTTTCATAATTCATAATCCTGTACCAACCCACAATGTGCAGCAATATATCGGTGAAGATTCTCAGTCATCCAGGTGAGGTTATCTGAAAGTTGAGTCATATAACCTCACCTGGATGACTGAGAATCTTTACAGACACTGCCTCCAGAGGTTTAAAAAGGTGGCACTGTGAATGATGGGTACATTGTTTCATGTGCTTCTCTCCTTACCCTGATGCACCCATCGCTCTGAAATAGTCAGTCAGAACTCTTCACACCACATGAACTTTTTCCATAACTCCAAAGTTCTTCTTTATGCCCCAAGCCTTTTTTTCTGATTAGTCTCACTAATGAATAATTTTCTTATGGCCACACAGCTCGTCATGAGTTAGCATCACATTGTGTGTATATGGAAAGGCTTTTACTTTAGCTATTAATCATAGTTATGATTTTTTTTAACCATGCAACTTCACCTGGCGTGATGCAGCCCAGTAATTTGATCATTCTGAAATGGTAACTTTTTTTGGGCCAGGCAGTATATAACAGTGCATACTGTATAATACAGTATTAAAAAGACAAAGAGGCACATATTAGATACTGAATTTAGAATTTACTTAATTTCTTATTAGTTAAAATAAATTTATATACAGTAAATATATGGTGAAGTTAATAGGAAAGAATCAATACATGAAAAGAGCATTGTTTTCATTTTCTTATTAATAATACATTATATATACTTATGTACTAATTGTCTTGTTTTAATTAACCTCTTCAAAATACATAACAATTAACAGCTTTTCCCCTGTTGTTACTCAGTGTGTTCCTTGAATGGAGCACCTGTTTTTACTGTTCAGCAGTAATCTTTCAGCTATAAGTTGCCTTGACACCTTATTTTCATAGAGTTTCAAATTTAGTATAGGCCTACATAAATATCTACTTAAATATTTTAGCATTTAGCGTTTTTTTCTCCTTAATTGTTGCAGTCATTCACTGAACCATAACTTTAAATCTAAAGAGGAAAAATGCATGTGATCAGGTATACATGCCATGTGTTACATTTACTTTCATATGTGTGTCAGTATTTCATTTACAGAAATCTTTTACAGAAAAGTACATGCAGTGGACATGTCTAACCCAAGATCGACAATTTAACATTGCATTTCCGATAAAATCTCAAATGTTTAACAGCTGCAGAATCTGTTCGACAGCGAAAATGAATGTAGTTCTACACTTCCCACTGTTACACCCAGTGGTTCTACATACAGCACCAACATTACACAAGATGTCAGCTCAGTTACTCCAAGTCTGTTTATCACTAGGACACTTGAAAACAGCAGGTAAGGTGGAGGGCAGTATTTATTTATAGTCTCAATACAGTGCCATGAAAACGTCTATTTGTAACACAATTATTCAGATCATTAAACAAATCATGCAGTTTTTTGAATTATGATTTGATTTATTAAGGGAAAACATCTATCCAAACCTACCTGGTCCTATGTGAAAAGTAAATGCCCACTCTATATCATATAGTGTCTATATCACATTTCTACATCATAAATGTGTCTGAAATCATTAAAACTGATTTTTGCAAATCTGAGTTAAATTTTTACATACTGCACCCAGGTCTGATTACTGCCAGACCTGTTAAATAAAGAAATCACTTAAATAGAACCTGTTTGACCAAGTGAAGCATGCTAAAAGATCTAAAAAAATAAATAAATAAATAAAATCAACAAACAGGGTTCATGCTTGAACACCCTCCAATGTGGCAGAATTATAACCATTCTGCAAAGAACACGAAAAATTCCTCCACAGTGATGTGAAGAATTCATTGTCAGATATCACATACACTCAATTGCAGTTTTTGCTACTTGTGTGATAAATATGCCAAAAAAAAAGAAAATTAGTGAGGACAAATACTTTTTCATGGCAAAAGATTAATTTTATTTTATTACATTTACAAATGCAGTGCTTTTATATTTCTTTATTTCTTACAAGCCTGCAATCTATGATATACCATGCTGGATTTATTTATCAGCACATACTGATAAATTACCAATGGAAAAAAAAAATTAAACAGCTACAAGCCTGTGCGATAACTTACAAGTTTACAATGCCTCTGTCTCATTTCTTGTTTGCAGTGTGTCAAACGGAAGTGAAACTTCTACAAACATATTCAAAGTAGGCAATATTTTTTATAGAACTGAGCCAGTTACTGTACTTTGTTTCTTTACTAAGTGTATAGGATGTATTTTGTGTGTGTTTTTATAACATGAATGCATATTTTTGTTCAAATACGTCCTTGTGCAAAGTAACTTAAGTTAACTTGTTATTTATTTATTTATTTATTTATTATTCTTTTTTTTTTTTTTAGAATGTGACAGTTATATGTGTGAATAAGACTGATATAAGGTCTGTTATCCAAGTTTTGCTATCCTTCGCAATTTTCCTATTAAATCATTATACCAATGAAATAATGTTGCTAATGGCTCAAAACATCTGGTCTGTTCTAGGCAGACTACATGCACTGTATTGTTGCAATTATCACAACCAACCAATACATGCTGCATTATACAAACCGTGAGCACTGCCCAGAGTAAATCATCCATCAAGGCCTCTGTAGTTGGAGACAGTGTAGAGCAAGTTGGTGAGTGCAATATACAGCGGCTTGCAAAAGTATTCGGCCCCCTTGAACTTTTCCACATTTTGTCACATTATAGCCACAAACATGAATCAATTTAATTGAAATTCCATGTGAAAGACCAATACAAAGTGGTGTACACTTTGCAATAGTACTTATTATTTATGTAATTCTGTGGACACTATTGATGTCTGGTTGTTTCTGATTCAAATTTAGTGGAAATTATGAGGATATGTATTTATACTAAGGAAATATACCCTAGGGTTGTAGAGTTACAGAAAATAGTATATACAGTAAAGTATTGGTAACATGTAACTTGGCTTTTAACCCAACAGTAAAAGGGATCTGTCATAGCAGTGCTGCAGGATCAGTAGTTGGAAGCTTTGAGAAGTGCAATGGTTCTCTTAGCCCTGATGTTCCCTGCAATTCAAATGCCACAGTTAATGTGTCATGGTAAGAAACTTTGTTAATTTTTAGTAATTGATCAAGTGATGATGAGTGAGCCTGTTCCAGGAGCAGACATGCAATAACACTTCCGGAATGTTTATGTCTCATCTGTGTAAGTCTTTGTGAATTCAATTTGTACTTCCTATTTTTACTGATGAGGAGTGGTTTGCATCCTGCTGGTAAGGTCACTTACTGTTGTATTGAGGTTTTTCTTCACAGTCATCAGTAGTGGTTGTTTTTGGCAACCGTAATGAGTGGTTGTTAGTACACCAGTGGTTTCTGCGTTTTTGTTGACAATATTTATTACTCTGGTGAAGAAAAACCCCTTTACATCAGTTGGCCAAATCAAGAACATCCTCCAAGAAGTATACGTATCTGTGTCATATTAACCAATCATGAAAAGACAAGAATGTTTAAGGAAAATAAATACAGAGGGTTTACTACAAAATGTAAACAATATGTAAGCCTCAAAAAAGAACAGAACATAGACAGTTCTTCAACGACCTCCTGTAAACAGATGAGACAAAGATAAACCTGCACCAGAAAAAGTTGGATAGACGATGTTGGGGAAAGTGGGAGGAGGAGGAACAACTCCCGATGTAAATCATATCATCTCAGGTTGTGTATAGCTGACACATGTATGACCTCAGGTCATGTACGGCTGCAAACACAACAGTGTTATTGCTATGGCTGCAGACAATATAGTAGGTTTCTAAGATTATTATTACAGTGGAACCTCGGATTACGAGTAACGTGGTTTCCGAGTGTTCCACAAGACGAGCAAAGATTTGTAATAAATTTTGACTTGAAAAACGAGCATTGTCTTGGTTTACGAGTATCATGCATCACGCATGCGCTTCTTGTTTTGACACCAAGCGTCACGTCATCACAACTGAGCCAAAGGTTTTTTTCTCTCTTGCGCTCCAGAATTGTAGGTAATCGTCTCCCCTGCTTGGTGAATACACAAACACACGCACACATACTCAGAAACTCTGCAAGCACTAAGACTAGGGTCTTAGTGCCTCCAGAGTTTCTGAGTGTGCGTGTGATAATTATATTGATAAATAATTTGAGTTTCCTTTATTTCCTATGGGAAAATTAAATTTGGTTTACGAGTGTTTTGGAATACGAGCCCACTTCGGGAATGAATTATGCTCGTAATCCGAGGTTCTACTGTATTTGCTTTAAATTGACCCAAAGCAATGATTACAAACTATTGTTTAAAGATGATAGTCTGGCCAAATCATTTTGGTCCCTTGATGAAAAGTAAGGGAGAGGGTTATGCACATATAAAATGTTAATTCTACACAGCTTACTTGATTTGGATTTAAATACCCTCAAATTACTTCTGAAAATCTGCATTTTGAGCCCTTTTTAATATTTAGCTGTAATTAGTCATGGGCCACATAAATATATACTGTACATACATTACATATCAGTCTTTCTCTCTCACACACATACACACAATATATAAACAAATTATAAAAATATTTATAACAAATATTTTTCAGCAATGGAAACAGTGAAACAGCATACGTTTCCCTCACCATTCCAGACCAAATTAACTGCACATTTGGTATGTATGGCACTTGTGATGGAAATACTGTATATGCTCTTCATTTTACAGCAGATTATTCAAGATCTTATTAATTATATAATTTTAAATCAATTTTAAATATAGAATTTGATTAAATATATACATAAAACACTGGACAGGCTATATTAATCTAAATCTGTTTAGATATAAATAATTTTTAATGTATTATCAGCATGTTTATTTGCCATGATTTCTAATTTTATTTTGACTGATGCACTAATCTGACTATTGTAGAACTTATATTGCATGCAATCATGTCACATTTGAAGCTTATTTTAATTATTTGATTCCTCAGAAAACAATACAAACACTTGTAACTGTTCCTCCTATTGTAGCGGGACAGGTGAGATAAAACTGTTTATGTATCTGTGTGTGTATAATTACCAATTTGATTATTAGGATTTTAATTTAAAATGTTTTCTGTTCTTTTATTTAGCTGCCTATTATCTTGTGGATTTTCAGACTTCAGACTTCAATTGTAATATAACACAAGTCAGTCTTAAATGCAGTAAATCATAATTAGTTTACAATAATATGAACTCTCCAAGCTTTTGTTAAATGAAGGATACAATTTTTTTTCTTGCTCCACAGATATTAAGAAATCTCACATGTAACATCACTGAGTACGTTTACCATCCTGTTTCTTTGTCTAATTGCTGTATATTTAATTCTCTCTCTCTCTCTCTCTCTCTCTCACACACACACACACACACACACACACACACACACACACACACACACACACACACACACACACAAAGATTACATAAAGATTACATAAAGATTACACAAAGCTAACAAGAAACTTTAAAAATGTTATATACAATGTTTTTAAACGATAATTTCATTTAGTAAGGGAAAAAAGCTGTCCAAACCTGCCTGGCCCTATGTGAAAAATTAATTCGCCTCTAAAGCATTAGCATAACTGGTTATGGCAACAACTGCAATCAAGCGTATCCGATAACTGGCAAATACATCACTGTGGAGGAATCTTGGCCAACTCTTGGAGAGTATTCAAGTATGAATAATGTCATGCCACCGCATTTCAATCAGATTTAAGTCTGGATTTTGAATAGGTCTGTTACGAATCATTGTCCTGCTGCATAACCAATGTGTGCTTGAGCTTGACGTCAACTGATGGCCGGACATTCTCCATTCTCCTAGGTTTGGACGGCTTTTTTTCTGAAAATGCAGCTTTTAAATTTAATAATCATTTAATTTGTATTTACTCAGGTTATCTGTGTGTAATATTATATACACATACACATAAACATACAGTGGGTATAGAAATGAATCCCCTTTAAAAATACTATGTAAAAATAATCAGGATGTTAAAAGTTGAACAGGGTAAATACTGCTGGATAAAACAAAAAGGCGTCTGCCTCAAAACAACAAAATGTCATTATTGTAGAGGTGGGTGATTCTTTACTATACTAACTGTGTATACTGTACAGTATATATAATTTGGGGTACATTCCATGTCTGTTAAGTATGTTCATTCTAAATAATTCATTCATTCATTCATTTTCTATACCGCTTAATCCTGTGTTCAGGGTCGCGGGGGACCTGGAGCTTATCCCAGGAGACTTCGGGCACTAGGCGGGGTACACCCTGGACAGGGTGTCAATCCATCGCAGGGCACACACACATACACACACACCCAATCACACACTACGGGCAATTTGGGAACGCCAATTAGCCTAACCTGCATATCTTTGGACTGTGGGAGGAAACCGGAGTAGCCGGTTGAAACCCACCAAGCACGGGGAGAACATGCAAACTCCATGCACACAGAGACGGGAATTGAGCCTGGCCGGGGAATCGAACCCAGACCCTGGAGGTGCAAGGCGACAGTGCTAACCACTACACCACCGCGCCGCCATATTCTAAATAATTTCTTCAAAAATATCATATATTACCTTTTAAGTGTAAGCATGAAATGCAAAGCATCCAATGCTTGACTTACCTTGAAAATTGCCAAATTTTCCATATTTTCCATGTCTACTTTTGCACTTGGTTTAATACATTATTGGTTCCAGAATAATGAATTAAACACATTATTAACACCAACTTAAAAATATTTTAAAAGTATAAATACTAAAAGTATGTTTAAATTTTTTTAAATGTATCAATTTAGTTGTCTCTGCAAAAGTTCTCTCAATTAGATTAATAAGATAACTTATGACATACAGTGATCAGTCCTAACATTAACACCCCACGAGATGAATTGAATAACTGATTATCACTTATATAGAAGTAAACTGGTGATAGGATCATAGTCACTGAAGACCCATTCACATCTGTAGGGGCCAAAGGCCAGCCAACCTATCCTGATCTGACAGAAAAGTCAGCACAATCTGCTGAAAAAGCCAATGCTGGCCATGATAGAAAAGTATCGGAACACCTAGCACATTACAGCCTGCTGTGCATGGGGCATAGCAGACAAATAATTCAAGTCCCCCAAATAATTTTCCATTATGGCCCTGGTATAAGACACCCACCATATAGGATACCTGCTAAGGTCCCTTGAAACCATACACAGAGGGCCTAGAGTTGCCCCAGTGGCACAACTGCTGTAGGTGGCTTTAATGTATTTTTATTTTCGAAATATTTAATCTATAATACCTCATTGATATTACTTGAACATCAACTTTGTTATATGCACTGGTATGGTTTACAGATTCTTTTAGTGGAAAGTCCTACCACTGAAATTATTCATATCGGTACACTTTCACATCCTCCCTCATCAATAGAAATTTAAAATACATTTGTTTAAAATGGCTATTAAGAGGCGATGAAAACTGATTGTGGTGCTGATCCTGCAAAGAGGGGAGTATAAAAGAAGCATGAAAAAAAATGACATCATTTGATGTTGGTGACTTGGCATTGGGACAAATAATTTTTAAGTTGCAGGGTGAAGTTCTGTTAGTAACATACTGTAGACAGATGAACTGAATAGTGAATGTCCTTTAATATTTAATGTCTAACTTTTCAACTCGCAGATATTAACACTGAAGGAATTTATTAACTTGAATCCTGATTTGTTCTAATGAGAGAACATTGTTTTTGAATGTCTTAACTTATGTAAAGTGTATTCCTAATTATAGTGACTCACATATACAGACAGGTGCATAAATATTGCAACAATACATGTTTTGCCCTTGGGTCTGGAAGAAATAATTTTGTTTTGGCATTTTACCTCTGTACACCACCACACTGAATTTCACATCCTGAGTGTTTCATTTCAAATTCACTGTTGTGGTGTACAGAGACAAAATGCCAAAACAAAATTATTTCTTCCATTACTTATGATCATGAGTGTACACTGTATATAAAGTTAAAGTGAAACATTTACATACACCTTAGCTAAATACATTTAAAGTTTTTCATAAATTCTGAAATTTAATCCTAACATCTTAGATCAGTTAGGAAAATAATTTTAAGAATGTGAAATAAAAGTAGTGAGAACGATTTATTTCAGCTTTTATTTGTTTGATCACATTCCCAGTGTGTCAGATGTTTTAATACCCCTAGTTAGTGTGGGGGTGCGGGAGAAATGAGTCGCTCTCAGTCATTTTAATGAATCGGTCCGGGAGCACGATGATAAAAAATGGCTGTCCTATAAAGCTGTCCTGATGATCAATAATCCTAATTTTGGAAAATCCTCAACAAAACAGGGTTCACAGTCCAAGAAAGAGGAAAACAACTAACAGAATGGCATCTGGGATTCCCCTTGCGATTTAAAGGCGCAGAGAGAAGACCGTTATATTTTACGTACCAGTAAAACCTTGTATTATGAGTAACTTAGTTTGCAGTTCAATTAAAGTCAACGCTCGCGCGTGCGCGTGTGTGAACATGTGTAGAACGTTGTCTTAAACAATAACCCTGCCCCCCCTCCTCTTCCTCCTCGTCTCCTCTCGCTGCTTCACAAACAGCCTGGGCCCGGTTTCTCGAAAGCTTCTTATCTCTAAGTAGTTCTTAAGTCGTACCTTAACCTCTCTCTTAACTTTATGGCGCATTGCTCGAAACGTTCTTACGCTAAGTATCTCTTAGCTAAGTCAGACGTTCGTAAGGTTGGTCTGGACCAACCTTAACTCATACTTAGCGTAGTTTCAGCTCAAGACGCTAGTCGCCGCCACTGAGCAGCAGTCTTTATAAATCAGCGGTGTATGCAAACACATTATGGCACGTTATCAAAGTCGTATTAATGATGGAATATACTGTAGACCTGTTTAAGAATATTATTTTATTTGATATCAGAAGTAATAGACTGACTTTTAATTAGCCTATTTCATAATGTGACTAACGCATTAAAATTGCCAATCACAATTAATATTAAACAGGTGGCGAACAATTAGGCAGCGATACAGCGTGGTGTTGTGTTAAACTGAAGACGGCGCGGTCCGTGGAGCCGTGTGGGTCATTTACATTTTTCCTTTAGACAAAACTTCAGCCCTTTTCATATTTTCCCCGTGGTCGTTATTAAAAATATATATAAAATAAAAGTTTTGCCTTCCAAGGCAACAGATTATGGAGCTTCTTGAGCTGCTCAGACCTGCGCGTGCCAGGCCAACGCGTCGTACTTACTGTACACTCCCCGTCCCGATGTCCAGCTGCTCTCTGTTCTCACGTTCCGCGAAGTTCTGCAAGGTCTGCAAGCTTCCGCGAGGACCAGCAAAAAACTAAACGTTGAATTTTTCACGCGGAAAGATGGAAACGTAATCACAGCGCAAAAACTCGGGGTGAATCATGATCAAGCCTACAGCCACAGCGCGAGACCGTGCAGGTGAGATAGGGGTATAACACACCGCATCTCACAGCGAGTCAAACCGCATAAGTGAATACTGTAGGGGTATTAAACATTACAATCACCCAGAAAAATGAATGGATGCGGGGTTTGAAACTCCAATGGTGATTTTCTCATTTAACTAAATCAAATTTCATAAAAATAAAACGTGTCAAAAGAAAAACCCATAAAGTCATGGATAATGGCTAATGATCAATGAAACATATTTTAAACAAAAAGCAGCGAGCAGCTGGACATCGGGACGGGGAGTGTAAATACGACGCGTTGGTCTGGCACGCGCAGGTCTGAGCAGCTCAAGAAGCTCCATAATCTGTTGCCTTAGGAAGGCAAAACTTTTATTTAAATATTTTTTTAATAACGACCACGGGGAACATATGAAAAGGGCTGAAGTTTTGTCTAAAGGAAAAATGTACATGACCCACACGGCTCCACGGACGGTGCCGTCTTCAGTTTAACACAACACCACGCTCGCTGCCAAATTGTTCGCCACCTGTTTAATATTAATTGTGATTGGCAATTTTAATGAATGAGTCACATTATGAAATAGGCTAATTAAAAGTCACTCTATTAGTTCTGATATCAAATAAAATAAAATTCTTAAACAGGTCTACAGTATATTCCATCATTAATACGACTTTGATAACATGCCATAATGTGTTTGCATACACCGCTGATTTATAAAAACTGCTGCTCAGTGGCGGCGACTAGCGTCTTGAGCTGAAACTACGCTAAGTATGAGTTAAGGTTGGTCCAGACCAGCCTTAGGAATGTGTGACTTAGCTAAGAGATACTTAGCGTAAGAACGTTTCGGGAAATGCGCCATAAAGTTAAGAGAGAGGTTAAGGTACAACTTAAGAACTACTTAGCGATAAGAAGCTTTCGAGAAACCGGGCCCAGGTTAATTAGTTTTATTTTTACTTTATATTTTAATTTTTATATAAATATTTTTGGGTTGTAGAAGGAATCATCAGAGTTTTCATTATTTCGCTCTGAGACAAAATGGCGTCAGGGATTCCCCTCACGATTTAAAGGCGAAGAGACAACATTTTACAGTGAGATTCATTTCCTTAGGTGCGGCTTTGGTTTTTGGCCACATGATGGCAGTGTTGGAAAAGGGGACAGATTTAGTAAAGCGAATTGGTATGCTTTATATTGTATGTTCGTGTCAAAGGCGTAAAAGACTCACTTTCTCTCTTGCGCTGCGGAATTGTGGGTAATCGTCTCCCCTGCTAGGTCTTAGTGCGTGCCTCTTACTGGTTTAATCAACATCCGTGCATGGGTGTACTGTTTACTATAACACTGTGACCACGTGTGTGAGTGTAAAACATATTTTTCTTTGTGTCTGTATGCGTGTGTGTACAGTGCGCGTGTAAAGCAAAAGCAATTCTCATTAGAGAGGTTAAAGATCCATTTTCTCTCTATGTTTCAGCCTGCTCTTTGTGTCTGTGTCATATCTTGTATTTAAATCAGTAAATACTTTGCTTCTACTGGCCAGATCTAAGCTCAACACCAATATGTAGCAATGAAAAGGGGGCAGCCCATCAGTGGATTTTTTTTCTTGCTTGATGGCACAGGCATATTTCAGGACAATAAAGGCAATATACATCAGGATTAAATGGTGCTAGAGATGACTGACTCACTCATCAAGAAAAGTTTTGAGCCGGACACTATATATATATATATATATATATATATATATATATATATACACACATTATTGGCAACACCAGTACACTTGTTTATTCGTGAAATCATGAAAACAACCAGCATGTGGCAGCAGTGCAGTGCATAAAATCATGCAGATAAGAGTCAGCAGGATCTAACAAGATGCAGCATATTGAATCAATCAATATGTCAACATTGCCACTTGTGCAGTGTGCATAGTGTCACTGCCACATGATTGATTGATTAGATAACTGCATGAATGTACATGCATACAGGTTTTAATAAAATAGTGGAAGGTGAATATATACAAATATGTACAAGTGTGAATGTGTGACTATGCATGTACCATATGTATGAATGTAATGAACATGTATTAATTTTGATTTGTGCGTGTTTTCATTTAGTCCTGATTGCCAGGTTTTGAAGAAGGTGTCCCAAATCTATGAAGTAAGAATCTTTGGAATTCGATCATGTTTTTTAATTGCTTTAAAACGAAGCTACTGTAATAGTGATTTTTTTTAAAATGCAGAATTCTACTATGACATGTGATACAAGGCAAGTTTACTTTCACTATTTACTTTGTACAAATTTAACATTGTATTTACTAGTTACATTTATCCAAAACAATTTCCAAATTCATTGAAAATACAATATCAAATATTAAAGAGTAAAAATCTTGCTTCCATTCAATAACTTAGAGTTTTATACTTAGCACTACCAGATATTTGCATATTTTATATAACAAAAATATACAAATACTACAGTTATTTCTGGTTTAAATTACTCTTCATTTTCTAGCCTGCAACAATGCACCAACATTTTGAAACTAAGCAAACCCATAGATGTGTGTTCACTCAGCTCAGCACTACTGAGTATATTCCAAAACCAGAGCATCATGGTTATTAATGGAACTGTCAGCAGAGTGGGTATGTGTATTTGATTTTATTCTGAGTAGAGAAATTAAAGACAGAGGTTCCAAATAGTGTCTAGACTACCACCACCTTTCCCTGAAAATATTGTGAGTGGTCAAGGATTAGGGCAATATTTATATTTATCTTTATATATTTATGTTAGGGCCTGTATTTCACACATAAAAGGTCAGGTTTAATTTTTAACATTAACAACATCATTTTGCAAAATAGCATCACTAATTGTCATAACGATACACTGAAGAAGCAAGGTTAAAATATATACACTACCGTCCAAAAGTTTGGGGTCACTTGCAAATTTCTTTGTTTTTGTTTAGTGATTTATTTTCTACATTCTACAACAATACTTGGGATTTCAAAACTATAAAATAATACATATGAAATTAGGTAATTACGTAACAACAACAAAAACAATAGCTAGTTGTTATTTTAAGACACAGAGGTCAGCCTTTCTGTAATAGTTCTTGCAAGAACAGTATTGTCAAGTGCATTTGCAAAATCAGTCAAGCACCATAATGAAACAGGCTCTCAGGAAGGCCGTCCCAGGAGGACGAGACCAAAACCTACGTCTGCTGCAGACGAGAAGTTCATTTAGAGTTATCAGCCTGAAAAATGACCAATTAACAGCAGCTCAGATTAGAGGTGTTATGAAGTCTTTACAGAGCAGAAGTAGCAGACACATCTCAATATCAACTGTTCTAAGGAGATTAATGCATTTTTTGGACGCCTTCAGCATTCCTTTACAATGTAGAAAGAAATAAAAATCAGGAACCATCATGGAGTTAGAAAGTGACCCCAAACATTTGAACAGTAGTGTATATTTATTCTGTTAAACAATCATTTGAAGTGTTTGAGTATAGACATTTGGGCCGGTGTCATGCTTATGAAATTGAACGTTAATTGAACGAAAATAAACTTGAACGTTACCAAATTCATTACTTAACTGTAATACACAGTTAAAGTTTTGTTTGGTTATTTGTAATTCCATCCTCCTTGTAAAAGCTCCTCAGATATATTTAATTGTGAGGGGATCAGACTGCATCGAATACGAACTTATTGTAGCTTTAACATGTATGTCCATACTTATGTTTGAGGTCTGAATACCAGATGTTGCAAGTAATTCAACTGACTTAATTAATGTTATGCTGCCATTTAATATGCATTACTGCATAGCATCACACTGCTATAAACATTCAAGCTTTTGTCTTTCAGCCATATGCTGCTGGGAAGACAGTCTAAATGCAGATCTTTTGCAATCAAACATATTGCCCATGCCCATATTTCTTGATGTCTGTTCTGTTGGACGAGAAAACATTATTTTAAATTACTGGTGAGTGCATTAGTTCATATTACTTAAGTTTAAAATGGTAAATTTTCTTTGCAAAAAAGTTTGAAATAAAGTTGAAATAAATAAAAGTTGAAATAAAAATTAACCATATGATGCAATTTTAATAATTTGTCTCTTTTTACACATTTGCCACACATGTATCACAGCAAAAAAGGAACAAATATAGCTGTACCTGTTATAGCGACATGCAACATAATCCCAGGTAATTCTGTCTCCACGAGCATGCCACCATCAACTGCAGACGGCATCATAACTACAGCCTCTGACACGGCTACCTTGACTGTATCAGGTAGGAAATCTACCCATAAAGGATCACAAATTTGTCAGGCCTCATGTCATAGACATGCAAAGACTAAGGTACACTGTACAGTAGTGATGTGCAGGTCGTCTGGTAACCCGCGGGTCGGGTTGGGGCGGGTAAAGAAATTGAATAAAAGCGGGACCCGCGGGTTAGAAAAATACCCGACCCGCGCATCACTAAGGTACAACATGTTCAGTATATAGGCCAACAGTTGCACTTATACTGTACAGAGGCTAAAATTAACTTTATTAATTAACTTTCAAATTAAAATTTATTTCAGCTTTAAATAACTATCAGAGTTCCAATTTGTGCAAGATTTACATATACTAAGTTGACCGTTTCGAAGATTTTTTAAATTGTGGCAATGACTCTTGGAGTCTTTTGATTTGGCAGTTGTCTTAATTTTGATTTAATTAGCTATACTGTAAATGTACAGTGACTGTCTTTAAATACAGTGCCTTTTAAAGTTAAAAAAGTTAAGCCTTTATTTGTCACATATACATTACAGCACAGTGAAATTCCTTCTTCGCATATCCCAGCGTAACTGGGGTCAGAGCGCAGGGTCAGCCATGATACAGCGCCCCTGGAGCAGATAGGGTTAAGGGCCTTGCTCAAGGGCCCAACAGTGGCAACCTGGTGGAGCTGGGGATCGAACCGTCGACCTTCCGATTAGTAACTCAGTGCCTTAGCCCTCTGAGCCAGCACTGCCCTTTTGCGCTAGGATCTCCCTCAGAGAACACTGCCTTAAAAACCATCAAGTTTCTGTGGTGGATATCATGATCTGGGATCGGGGAACACTTTGGTAAAGCTTTGTCCATTAACATAATTTGTCACTGCATTTACAAATGCAACATAAGGGGTGTTAAGGAACTTGTACATCAATACCCTCTAGTGGCATCAAAGACTTCTCAGGGCTCTGTGTTACTCTTGATGGACAGTGGTACACTGGATAAGTGTACATTTTAAATAGTTTTGGAACCAACAGCGATCATGTTCTCTACGTCAAGGATAAAAAGGACCATCCACTGGGATCAGTCATGGTATGGGGGTGTGCCAGTGCTCGTGGCATGGTCAGATTATATCTATGAGGACAGCTTTAATGCACCAAAAATATTTTTGGAGCAAAATATGCTGCCATCCAAGGACGATTTTTTATTTATTTATTTTTTTTTAGAAATTTTCCAGCATTCTCCAATTACCAGCTAAGTGCACCAGTCATGGATGCTAAACACAGAGTATTGGTGCTAGACTGGCCTGCCTGCTCCATTTGAGAATGTGTGGTGCATTATGATGTGGTGTGGTGCATTATAATGCAGGTTGTAGGTACCAGAATTTAAATTAATTGAAATAAATGCATATTTCATAATTCAAAAACTATTAAATTCATATTGTAAATCATTATATAATGAGTTGTAGAGTTTTCAATATAGTACAAGGTGAAGGGAATTTTCCATTTTATTGCCAATTTCCATACTGTCACAACTTTTTTGGAATTGGGGTCTATAAATAGAAGTATAATAGTGTAATAAAGTAAATAATGTAAAGATATTAAATAAAATAGTGAGTAGAATATTTAAAGAGTAATAAACTAATATAATAATAAAAATAATAATAATAATAAATCATGTACAGTAATATCAGTAATATGGAAAACAATCTCTGCCCAGACATTCTGAAATAAGAAATTGACCATGTACCTGACATATTCTAGATTCATTACATGCTGTCATGACTCGTGTAGAGAAATCGGACACAGATGCAGAGGGTTCGTCACAATCTATTTGTGTCTTTATTTCTTTTTGTTTCTTTCTTTTCTTAGTTGATTTTCTTTTCAAAAGGTAGAGAAAACACAAAAACGGAAGTAAACAACAATACACAGCAAAAACTGATACTGGACTTAGTCTCCTCAGGCTGATTCCATAGGCCGGCAGGCTCGAACACCGACAATCACTTTAGATAACACCCACCGTTGTCCCGACAGGTTCACCTCCACTGAGGTTGATTTCTCACTTTGAACTTAAACAGAAAACTCACACAAACAGTTCTGGTTTCTGCCCGGCTGCTCTTATTCAGTCCTGAGGAGGAGACATGAACATGACGGCAAGGAGTGAGTGACATACACAAAACAAGACGTGATCACCACAGTGAACGGACAAGACGCTACGGGTTCGGCTGGCTTAAATAGACACACTCAGGGGTTAATACACAGGTGCACATAATTCGTGATTGGGAGACATAACATATTGACACACTAGGGGGGGACAAAGCGGCGACTCAGCAGTCCGGTGACCCAAATCTTATTCCCCCGGACCGTGGTGGTACAGATGTTACACATGCAAACTTCTTTTTTGTTTTCATTTAGATCATTACAGCTTGCAGCTCGTGAGAATCAAATATTTTAATATTTTGAGGTACTGGATATTTCCTAAGATTGAAACAAGGATTGTTTTTTTCTTTGTCCCTTTATTCTTGTGGTTGCCACATTGGAGCATTTGATCGGGAAGATCTGGCACAGGTTTTATGCCGGATGCCTTTCCTGTCACAAACCACCCAATTTCTCCAAGCTTGGGACATGGGGCTGGATATACATTTGAGTAGCTAAGGACCTTGCTCAAGGGCCCAACAGAAGCAACCCTGTGGTAGTGGTGCTCGAGCATACAACCCTCCAATCAGTAAATTAGAGCCTCAATCTTCTGAAATACCACTGCCCCAAATCCAAAATATTGGATTTCCTTCTTTTGTCAGGAATGAAGGATTTGCAGGCATGAAATGATTGCAGAAGTGAAGACATTTAATAAAGAAACAAACACAAAAGCCAAAATTATCCAAGGAGTGGTACAAAACTAACTAAGCATTTGAACAGTAGTGACAACAGGTAACATAACAGGAGCAAGACAAAAGCCAACTGGACCTGAGGCCATTTATAACACACACAAACAAGGTTCAGTTGAGGCCAGTCAGGACAGATTACTGAGGTGTACTCTGCAAGTCCGGGAGTCAGTTTAAGAGTCCAGCCACCATTGTGCAACACAGAGGACTGAGGGTTATCCCTGACATGACATGAGCTGTAAGCTGTAATTTTTAAAAATGAAAAGATAAAAGAAAAAGGCGAAAATTTACTTTGTGTAACAAAACTACGTGCATACTAAGATAAGCTCGTTTTTACATGGTAAAAGATACCTCCAAAGTTTATCAATAGCCTTAAAGACAAATAAGTGGACTTCCGGTTGAGCTTTGATGGAGTAGGACGTGAGTTTGGGAGCTCCCGCCGATTTCCATTACAATTGTTATTCCTTTGCGCTTTTTGGCCATAATTTTAGTCTTGTTTTATTTTGTAGTTAGTTGAGTTTAAAAAGTTTATTCGGGACTGTGTAAAATGGCAGCAAAAAATATAAAAACTCGCAGTACGATTCAAACACACCTGAGGCCTAGTTTGCAAACCGCGACCACATCCTCGAGTGAGCCGTCGTCACCTGTGAGGCCCCCCTCGAGCCAGGCTAATCCGGATATTGACGCTCTTAAAGTAGAGTTGTTGGCCTCGCTGAGGAAAGATATCGCCGAAATTTTTAAAAAAGAACTTCAGGATACTATCGGTGATGCTTTGTCTACTATTAAGTTCGACTTGCAAGCGGTGAAGACGCAGCTAGCGATAGATAAAGCCGCTAATGACGCTACCGTGTCCGAGCTAAAAGGTACGGTCAGGGAGATGGAGCACGCGCTTACTGTGTGCTCCGACGACATAGCCGAAATGAAAAACACTATCAAGTGCCTCACAGCTAATGTAGCCAAGCTGGAGAATAAATGTGAAGACTTGGAGTCTAGGACGCGGCGTAACAATGTTAGGATAGTGGGAGTACCGGAGGGGCCTAACACGTGCACTACTGCGGCCGTGGCCTCCTTGCTAAAGGAAGCATTTAATCTGGAGAAGGAGCCGCTTTTGGATCGTTCCCACAGGACCCTCCAACCCGCACCTAAGCCCGGCGACCGTCCACGAGCCATCGTGTGCAGGTTTCATTACCACACTGACTGCGTTGACATTTTACGACGCGCTAGAGAACGCCGGCAGATTAAAGTTGGAGACCAGACCATCTCAGTCTTTCCTGACTACACTGCCAAGATCGCACGTGCTCGGGCTGCATTTAATACGGTCAGGCAGCAGCTGCGTGGCATTGAGGGTGTTCGGTATGGCCTGTTTCATCCAGCGCGACTTCGCATCACACATAAGGGGGTTGAGAAGGACTTTGTTTCAGCGGAGGAAGCCAGTGTTTATGTTAAAACGTTGATTTCGGGTTGAGCCTCAATAGTCCTTCAGGTTGGTGCTGTAATGCTGCTAGGTGTTTACGGTTTCTTTAGGTTTAACGCTACCTGCGCATTGGGTTTTTTTTTTTCCTTTTTTTTTTAAAAAAGTATGTTGCGCTAGTTACTGTACGGTTTTTATTTTTGTATTTTCACTTTTATATATTAAGACTAAATCGTATATTATACTCTTGTACTTCGGATTAGTCCAGCACAATCTTTTCTAGGCTTATTGCAAATATTTGCACAGGACTTCCTTTTTTTGTGGTATTTTTACGTATTTTCGTTGTTTTGTTAGAATGTTCATCTTCTGAGGAAACAATATTTTGTACAGGGTTTTTTAAAAATATTTTTATATATATGTATATATAACGTGTTTGTTACACGCACGCTGTTATACAGTGTGAAGTCGGTGGGAGGTTTTTTTCTCTCTCTCTTGTTTGTTTTTGTTTGGGCTCCGGTTAGTCCATTCACTTTAGTGGATAGTATGCTATTTTTGGGGAACACTGCTGTCTCCTTTGTTTTTGTTATGTGGAGACTTTGGGTGTGTGTGTTTAGGGGTATTTTGGGGGGGAGGGTGTCCCACTTCGGCTCTTTGGCATTTTGGTTGTTGTTTTTTCTTTTTGAATGGTTAATGGTAATATAGATCCCAGCAATGCTGGGTCAGGCATGCCTCTTAGATTCATTAGTTGGAATGTCAGAGGTATGGGCAATCCTGTTAAGAGATCTAAGGTTTTCACACACTTGAAACGTTTACATTCTGATATAGCATTTTTACAGGAGACTCACCTTCGCAGTAAAGATCATTATAGGTTAAATTGCCCTTGGGTAGGTCAGGTCTTTCACTCAAACTTTAATTCGAAAGCTAGAGGAGTTGCCATTCTCATTAATAAGAAAGTTCAATTCTCTTCGACCAATGTTATCGCTGATAAGAATGGTAGATACATCATTGTTGCTGGTACACTAATGCAAAAAAAGGTTTTGTTGGTAAATGTATATGCCCCAAATTTTGATGATGCTGAATTTGCTAATAGACTGCTGAGTAACATCCCCTTCTTGAACACTCATTTGCTGATCCTTGGGGGAGATCTGAATTGTGTTTTTGATCCAATCTTGGATCGATCTAATCCTCGTAATCTGACTCCATCATCTATGTCTAAAATATTTTCAGATTTTATGAAACAGAACGATCTTATTGATCCATGGAGAATTCGCAACCCTTCAATCAAAGAATTTTCTTTTTTCTCCCAGGTGCATCATTCTTATTCCAGGATTGATTACTTTCTTATAGACAGAGCTCTTGATTTGTGTGTTACTTCTTCTGACTATTCTGGTATTGTAATATCTGATCATTCACCTCTGCTATTGGATATTCAGCTTTCTACCTATAAACGTAGCCCACCACTTTGGAGATTTAACTCTCTTCTTCTGGCAGATAAAGAATTTTGTGAATTTATTTCAAGTTCTATTGAGGAGTTCTTGTCCTTCAATCAAAATGATTCAGTTTCATATTCCTTGCTATGGGAGACACTTAAATGCTACCTGAGAGGTCAAATTATTTCTTATTCTGTTCTTGCTAATAAAAAGATTAATGCCAGGTTTAAAGAACTTACAGCTGCAATTAGTAACCTTGATCAATGTTATACACTGAACCCTTCTCCAGAATTACTGAAGCAGCGTCTTGATTTGCAAGCAGAATTCAATCTTATGTCAACTAAAGAGGCAGAGCGCTTGTTACTACGCAGTCGTGGCTCATATTATGAATATGGTGACAAGGCAAGTCGCTTGTTGGCACATCAGCTACGACGACAAGCCACTTCACGTTTAATTCCTAGTATTAAAAACACTTATGACACTATTACTACAGATCCCTTGGAAATTAATTCTACCTTTAAAACATTTTACGCTTCGTTATACAAGTCAGAATTTCCTACGGACAAAGCTAAAATGAATAAATTTCTCCATAATCTTTCAAACCCTGTCATTGATACTAATATTGCCGGGCAATTGGACTCCCCATTTTCCGTTGAAGAAGTATCAAATGCTATTACAGCTATGCAGTCTAATAAAGCTCCAGGCCCTGATGGGTTTCCAATAGAATTTTATAAAACATTTATTGGTAAATTGGCACCATTGCTTTTATCTGTGTTTAATGAATCCTTGGAAAGGGGTTCATTACCACCAACTTTCACACAAGCCACTATAGCGCTCCTTCTCAAAAATGACAAAGATCCAACCTCCTGTGGTTCCTACAGGCCATTATCTCTGCTTAATGCCGATGCAAAGGTGTTGGCTAAAGTAATTGCATCTCGCCTAGAGGATGTGCTTCCTTGTATTATATCTGAAGAGCAAAATGGCTTCATAAAGGGACGTCAATTGTTTTTTAATACCCGTACACTCTTTAATGTTATTTACTCAAAGCATTTATCTGAACTTCCTGAACTTGTGATTTCTTTAGATGCTGAAAAGGCTTTCGATAGAGTGGAGTGGGAGTACTTGTTTGCAGTTTTAAAGAAATTCGGATTTGGCGATAAATTTATTTTGTGGATTCGGCTTCTTTATTCGTCCCCTAAAGCCAGTGTACATACTAATGATGTTTATTCAGATTATTTTGATCTGGGTCGCGGATGTCGTCAAGGTTGCCCCTTGTCACCTTTACTCTTTGCCATCGCCATCGAGCCTCTGTCAATCACATTGAGATCTTCCTCCGTATTCAAGGGAATCTTCCGTAATGGAATTGAACATAAATTATCATTGTATGCAGATGATTTGTTATTATATATAACTGATCCTGCACTCTCCATCCCGGCTGTTTTAGGTATTCTGGAGAATTTCAGCTCATTTTCAGGTTATAAATTAAATTTGGGGAAAAGTGAGTGTTTTCCCATTAATACGTCAGCATGTCATCTTCAACAGTCCGATCTACCCTTTCATCTTAGTCCATCGGGCTTTAAATACTTGGGGATTAATGTGACTCGTTCTCTATCTGGCCTTAAATCAGCTAATTTTACTCCCCTTATATCAAGGATCACATCTGATATTCAAAGATGGGGTAATCTCCCCCTTTCATTAATCGGTAAGATTAATGTAGTAAAAATGAATATCTTACCAAAATTTTTATTTTTATTTCAGTCGATTCCCTTATTTTTGCCAAAACATTTTTTTGTCTCACTGGACAAAATTATTGGTTCTTTCATTTGGGGAGGGAAGCCACCTAGGGTTCGTAAAACTATACTGCAGAGATGCAGATTTAGTGGAGGACTTGCATTACCTAATTTTCTGGCTTACTACTGGGCTGCTCACATTCATAAACTTTGCTACTGGTTAAAATCTTCTGGATCCTCTTGGTGTAAATTGGAGCTATCATCTTGTAAGGGATCTTCTATACCGGCTCTGCTCTATTCCTCTATACCAATAAAACCCTCTCTGTATACTGATAATCAGGTGGTTCTTAACACACTCAAGATCTGGTTCCAGTTTAGACGGCACTTTAAATTTGTAATGGCATCTTCCTCAGGTCCTCTTAAAGATAACCATTTGTTTCCCCCATCACTCCTGGACTCGTCGTTCTCAGTGTGGTGTGACAAGGGTATAAAACAATTTAAATATTTATATGTGGACGGTGTCTTCGATAGTTTTGCCAATTTATCATCTCGTTATGGTCTCCCCACTACCCATCTGTTTCGCTATTTTCAAATTCGAAATTTTGTTGCCAAGCGTTTCCCTAATTTCCCCTCTTTACCTCCAGAACAGCAGTGGGAAACTATGCTATCATTTATTCCTCATCATAGAGGAACCATTTCGAAACTCTATGATACTATCCTGTCTCTTAGTAACCACTCAAATGTTAAGCTTAAGTGTACATGGGAAGGGGAACTAGGAATTCAAATACGGGAGGAGTCCTGGGAACAGGCTATAGCAAGGGTACGGTCTTCCACCTCATGTGCTCGTCTTGGACTTATTCAATTTAAGGTCATACACAGGGCACATTTTTCTAAGTCTAGACTTTCAGAAATGTATCCGGAAGTGGAAAACAAATGTGATAAATGCCATGGCTCTCCTTGTCATCTTAGCCACATGTTTTTTCTGTGTCCTGAGCTGGAAGGTTTCTGGACAGGTTATTTTGCCATTATGTCCACTGTTCTTGGGGTAACTCTCCAACCTTGCCCTCTGATTGCTATATTTGGGATTCCTGATCGCTCACTTACACTTAATTCTACACAAAAGGATATCATAGCTTTCACATCCTTATTAGCAAGACGTCTATTGTTGTTGCATTGGAAGTCTGCTAAGTATCCTACTATCTCCCAGTGGCTTAAAGATGTCATGTTTTTTTTAAAACTTGAAAAAATTAAATATACGTTAAGAGGATGTACAGCCAAATTTTTCCACAATTGGCAACCATTTATTTCTTATTTTACTAGTCTAGAGGTATTGCCTGATTAAATGTATACCTGTTACTGATATTTATGTAATATGTTTGGTGGTTGTCTTGAGCCGTGTGGGGCGGGGAGGGGGGGGGTGTTTTTTTTTTTTCCTTTTTCTTCTTGTTTTTTTTTTTTGTTTTGTTTAGTTATTTGAGTGTTTTTGTTTAGTGTTTTTATGTGTGTGTATTTGTTTATTTAGAAAAATGAAAAGGTAAATTGGATTTCTGTAAATGCAAGTACTGTATTGTTTTCCCTTTTTTCAATAAAAAATATTTGCAAAAAAAAAAAAAAAGACAAATAAGTGAAAGGATTGGAATGGCAAGTACAAACTTTGACCGGAATATGGATTGAACTTATACGTAAGGCATGTCTGGGCAAGGAGATCCACTAACGTGGTTCTTTCAATACTCAAGTAGTTGTTGGGTTTGTGTTTAGAAAATTGGCATAGTTTTTAACTATGTCTCCAGATTGTTCTGCCAGATCCCACTTAAGAGGTGTTCCAGGAGTGGTATAGCTGCATTTGCCACCACAGACAGGAAGTTATTCTACTATTTAATCATGTGTGCATGTTAATGCATGTATATATGTATATGTACTGTATATGTGTAAATATATGTATATTTATATTCATACATATCCGATCTATATATATTCTATCTTTATCTTTCCATCTTTCTCTCACTTATTAACCATACACGTTCAACAATCCATTAACACAACTATTCTTATACATTTACATTTACGCATTTGGCAGACGCTCTTATCCAGAGCGACTTACATTTTTATCTCCTTATACATCTGAGCAGTTGAGGATTAAGGGCCTTGCTCAAGGGCCCAACAGGGACAACTTGGTGGTTGTGGGATTTGAACCTGTGACCTTCTGAACCATAGTCCAATGCCTTAACCACTGAGCTACCCCTTATACATCCTCATACATGATACAAATCACAATCGTAAATAATCACTACCTATTCTAAATTTCTAACCATGCATTTCCCCACCAGCGACCTGATATCAGGACTTTTCACCTGTTACCCTGGCCCTGCTAAAGGACATATCCAGTCCCTAGAGCAGTGGTTATACAGGAATTTTCCACTGAAATTTTCTCACTCGCCCGTTCAGACCTACCTATCATGCCAGTCATTATACCTGGACGTACTATGGTATCATGATGGTAGCGGTATCAACAAGACTTCCATTCACACCGTAGTTGTATACTACATATTACCACGGTACCTAGGTATATTGTAGTACACGGTTACTTGTACCATGCCAACGCATGCACGCACACCGACACAATCACACCCCTACCTACCGTTACAGTATATCTTATATCCAATCTTCCAATCAACACTATTTGTTAATTGAAGGCAGCCCTACTTGTAAAGTGTTACACACTTACATAGTACGAACAACAAGCTTTGCAAGCACAAAAAGCACATTAATTCATAAGCGCTCACTTTTTTGCTTTTTCTCCAAATTACATAACTAGTACATAATTATTTTCATAATTTGGTTCCCGGGGCTAGTACGTCAGACAGACGGCAGCAAACTACAGCAGAATTTGAGTAACAGGTTTCTGCTTACCTTTTTCCTATTGTCGCAGCGGCAGTTCCGCTGACTGCAGGGCCGTCGACCCCAAGGTGCAGCAATGACCAGCCGGGGGTATCCTGTGCCGACAACGCCAATTATGTTGTGGCAAATTTGTTGTGAACTATGCCAATTTTCTAAACACAAAGCCAACAACTACTTGAGTATTGAAAGAGCAAAAAAGTTTTTTGCAACCAAAAGTAAATGGACAGCACTGGACTGGCCAGCCAGAAGACAACAGACACCCCACGAAAATTCAGTAAGCTTCCCCCCTTCCCCAGTTTTACATGGTGTGTATACCTTCACTTGACACTTACATCATTGTTTACTCCTCCTTAAGTCAAGTAAATATTTCAATTCAATTTTATTTGTATAGCGCTCTTAGGAATTTACATTGCCTCAAAGCAGCTTTACACAATCAAAAGAATTATTTACGTTTGTATGCTACAGATCCAGTAATGCGGAAATGGCGGGTGCTGCTATTAGCGGTGAAGGAAAAGAGATGGAAAGAGTAATTAATCATTACCGGAGTAAGCAGGTTTTAAATCGGATGTGTGCATTACTGGATCTGTAGTGACAACAGACCGCAAAGGACGATGGTCACGCCTGGGCTGATGGGAATTGTAGTTCCTGCTACCTCCCGTTCGCTTCGTCTGCCTGAGCAAACTTTTCTCAGAAGACCTATCATTTTACCGTCATGCGACCACGGTATTATTGAAACAAAGTGTTATTGCGGTACGACGGTATTTACAATACCGTTACATCCCTAATATTTACTGTAGAGTGCAAGCAGAGACTCCGGCAGGTCTAACTATGACAGCATAACTAAAAGAGAGAGCCAGAAGGAAACACAAACATGAGGGGTCCCTGAGATGTAAAGCAAACAATCACCTCACTGTCAGCAAACCTGAGTGATCAATGAGAGTGAGGAAGACAGCATCTAAACATACCAGTTCACCATAATACTCTACGTCCATGAGTCCCCCAGATCTGCTCCTTTACCCAAGGCAAATCTATTTATAAAAATGCTTGGCTAAACAAGGTTTTTAGCCTAGACTTAAACACTGAGACTGTGTTTGAGTCCCGAACACTATTTGGAAGACAATTCCATAATTTTGGGACTTTGTAAGAAAAAGTTTGCCCCCCGCTTGTCACGGGCGATTCACAGATGATTGAATAACAATGAACCCAATAGCAGACAAACAGGGATTAAATGATATATAAATTAAAGGATTAAATACCATTTTCTACACACACACACACTAGAACTTGGGTAAGCCACTTGGGAGCAGGGGAGAGAAGTAATGGCTGTGTGTGCTTGGTGACTGCAATAACCCCTGTCTGCAGCCTGCAGATCGGGGCGGGGCTGAATCTGGGGCAGGGCTGCACGTGTTGCCCCGCCCACATGGTTTCTCATTGGTTGTAAGGAAAGTAATGACGTCGTGCAACGCTCCTCCCACAACTCCTCTCATTGGTTAGTGAAATGGATTGAAGTCGCTGCCACGATAAACAGGAAATGCCGTTGGAAACAGTACTTAGGAATTACACATTTTATACAAACGCTGAAATGCTTATTTATTCAGCTTTCAGATGCGTATAAAACTCAGTTAATTTTTTTTTTTTTTAATGTACGCTTATTACTTGTTTGTGGTTCAAGGTTACATACATTTACAAGCAAGACTTCCGCTGTTTTTCTCCCATTTCTGGCAATCCGTGACTAAAAATTAAAATGTCAATCAATCGCGTTTATTTACAGCCTTTCCCCCCCCTTTTTTTATTGTTAATAAAATACATAAATGTGGAATATTCTCAGCAAAAGTTTCCACTATCCATATGTTATTAAATTAATAAATAGAAAAGGGTTGCTAAACATTTATAAATACAAACATTTATGACACATGAATAAATTATGATGACACATTAATGAATTTCACTGTTATTTATTTATTTATTTATTTATTTATACTGTTCACAGTAATTTCTGATAGAGGAGAAAGCAGGTATTTATACATCTCTCTGTGGTCAAGCATTAATTCTCCCTCCCAATCTAATAATGGCAGGTGAAACAGCAGTCTGGCTCCTCTGTGCCATCATAAAATCCTCTGAGGCAAACACGTTTCCCATTTCCGTAATAACCGAAGCAGGTCGTGAATAACATTTTACACATTTTGCATTCTTTAATTTCAAAAGGCACTCGTAATTCCGCCCTTAATGTTTCACTCCATTTTTCCCAGTTCACAACACCTGTAGTCAAAAACACACACACAAAGCAGAAGTAATCTAGGATTGTTAGCCATGATACAGCTTTAAAAATACAATAAGCAAAATTACATAAAAAAAAGGACAGATGCTTACTGTCAAACCATGCATAGTGTGCCTTCTGTCTGAACTGGGTTCTGTTCACAATTGCACTAAAGCAACTGCAAGTAAGCGAAATATTCATGTAGGCAGCATCTCCATCCTGTAGCACTACTTCCAAGATCTCCATGGGTAACTGGCAAGTATTGAATATGGAATAGTTTTAAGCCTTCATTTGCTTAAATGAAACAGCACAGTATTACAGCACTTAAGAGACTCACAGTACATCCAAAAGTTGCAACTCAGGAGTCATGATTGCCTTTTCTGCCTACAAAGGATAGCAGAGAAGACATGTAATTCTACATACAATATGTTACGAAAATACGACAAAAACGTCATATTAAGTGTAATTAAATTACATTATTTTCAATTTGCCTCTTGAGTCTCTTTGTAAAACAAGTGCTATGCCTTTAAAATAAAAAAATTTACTGATTCTTATTAAACATACAAAAGTTACTCTCGTTGTGCTTTTGTTCATGACCCTAAATAGATTACAAACTGAAGCGATTGTTACATATCGCAATAGGTACATTTACAATACTTGAATAATTTTTATTATATTGCACAGGCCTAGTATATACAGTGGTGTGAAAAACTATTTGCCCCCCTCCTGATTTCTTATTCTTTTGCATGTTTGTCACGCAAAATGTTTCTGATCATCAAACACATTTAACTATTAGTCAAAGATAAGACAAGTAAACACAAAATGCAGTTTTTAAATGAGGGGTTTTATTATTTTGGGAGAAAAAAAATCCAAACTTACATGGCCCTGTGTGAAAAAGTAATTGCCCCCTGAACCTAATAACTGGTTGAGCCACCCTTAGCAGCAATAACTACAATCAAGCGTTTGCGATAACTTGCAACGAGTCTTTTACAGCGCTCTGGAGGAATTTTGGCCCACTCATCTTTGCAGAATTGTTGTAATTCAGCTGTATTTGAGGGTTTTCTAGCATGAACCCCCTTTTTAAGGTCATGCCACAACATCTCAATAGGATTCAGGTCAGGACTTTGACTAGGCCACTCCAAAGTCTTCATTTTGTTTTTCTTCAGCCATTCAGAGGTGGATTTGCTGGTGTGTTGTGGGTCATTGTCCTGCTGCAGCACCCAAGATCGCTTCAGCTTGAGTTGACGAACAGATGGCCGCACATTCTCCTTCAGGATTTTTTGGTAGACAGTAGAATTCATGGTTCCATCTATCACAGCAAGCCTTCCAGGTCCTGAAGCAGCAAAACAACCCCAGACCATCACACTACCACCACCATATTTTACTGTTGGTATGATGTTCTTTTTTTGAAATGCTGTGTTACTTTTACGCCAGATGTAACGGGACACGCACCTTCCAAAAAGTTAAACTTTTGTCTCGTCGGTCCACAGGGTATTTCCCCAAAAGTCTTGCCAATCATTGAGATGTTTTTTTAGCAAAATTGAGATGAGCCTTAATGTTCATTTTGCTTAAAAGTGGTTTGCGCCTTGGAAATCTGCCATGCAGGCCGTTTTTGCCCAGTCTCTTTCTTATGGTGGAGTCGTGAACACTGACCTTAATTGAGGCAAGTGAGGCCTGCAGTTCTTTAGATGTTGTCCTGGGGTCTTTTGTGGCCTCTTGGATGAGTTGTCTCTGCGCTCTTGGAGTAATTTTGGTCAGCCGTCCACTCCTGGGAAGGTTCACCACTGTTCCATGTTTTTGCCATTTGTGGGTAATGGCTCTCACTGTGGTTCGCTGGAGTCCCAAACTTTAGAAATGGCTTTATAACCTTTACCAGACTGATAGATCTCAATTACTTTTCTTCTCATTTGTTGCTGAATTTCTTTGGATCTTGGCATGATGTCTAGCTTTTGAGGTGCTTTTGGTCTACTTCTCTGTCTCAGGTAGCTCCTATTTAAGTGATTTCTTGATTGAAACAGGTGTGGCAGTAATCAGGCCTGGGGGTGACTACAGAAATTGAACTCAGGTGTGATAAACCACAGTTAAGTTATTTTTTAACAAGGGGGGCAATCACTTTTTCACACAGGGCCATGTAGATTTGGAGTTTTTTTCTCCCTTAAAAACGTAAACCTTCATTTAAAAACTGCATTTTGTGTTCAATTATGTTATCTTTGACTAATATTTAACGGTTTTTGATGAGCAGAAACATTTAAGTGTGACAAACATGCAAAAGAATAAGAAATCAGGAAGGGGGCAAATAGTTTTTCACACCACTGTATAATGTAAAAGCGACACCTCAGCAAAAAGTTTAGTGCTAGTTCATAAAATGTAGAGAAATAAACCTTAAGGTGAAATTCTCCAAAAGAAGCAAATACCAACTCCTAATACCAGGCATGTCTGTCTGAGGGGAAAAAAATTATACTTTCTAATTACTTTCTATTTATATGGCAAATATACATTTGAGTTTTTTCTTACCTCTGTAAAATCAAAGTTCCCTTATGGTTGCAAAACTCAGGGAATACTGGAATTGTAAACATTACAAATACATTTGTTCTATACTGGATCAAAATCGAGTTAAAAAAAAAAAACCATCAGCTCTATAAACTTACCATCAGAACAATGATTCAAGATTCAAAGAACTTTACTAATCCCAGAGGGAAATTGTTAATAAACAGACAAGCGATGAAGGTCGGATGCCACAGTTGTTGCTGAAATGTTGTCGTGGAAGGCCACAATCTACCTTGAAAAATAAATTATTTTAAATGCTTTTACATTTATTTATTCAAATGATTACTGGTACCATATCGTTGAAGTGTTCATACTTTAAAATCAGACATACTTAAAAATCACACATACACTGACATACTTAAAAATCACGCACAGAGCATTACTGGCTGGTTTGGCACCATAGTAAACAAACTAAAGTGACAAAAGCTAAATTGTTAAACTCACCATCATGGTGCACTGCCAACTGGAACTGTTTTTTGATGTGATAATGCACCAACTGTGGCATACTGGTGTATGGTTTAAAAGATCCCAGGTTCAAACCCCACAACCACCAAGTTGCCACTGTTGGGTCTTTGAGCTAGGCCCTTAACCCTAAACTGCTCAGATGTGTAATGATATAAAAAAATGTAAGTCGCTCTGGATCTGCCAAATGCCTAAATGTAAATGTAAATGTATGTGCAGAAAGGGCAATTGCTGCAGTAGTCTTTTAAATACTGCTCACACTGTCCCTTATTGCTTAATACTGTTTTGTGCATGTTTGCATAGATCATTGGTTTTAGTACCAAATTATTTAAATTGTGCTGTAGAAGTCATTTTTAATATACTGATTTTAACTTGTACTTCAAAAGAGCAAAATGTTAGGATTTGTTTCTGTGAGTAAAATGATTCAGCACAAGGTGCATGAAAGGAGGGTTTGTTTTCTATATACAGTGGCTTGCAAAAGTATTCGGCCCCCTTGAACTTTTCCACATTTTGTCACATTACAGCTACAAACATGAATCAATTTTATTGGAATTCCACATGAAAGACCAATACAAAGTGGTGTACACGTGAGAAGTGGAACGAAAATGATACATAATTCCAAACATTTTTTACAAATAAATAACTGAAAAGTGGGGTGTTCGTAATTATTCAGCCCCCTGAGTCAATAAAATTGATTCATGTTTGTGGCTGTAATGTGACAAAATGTGGAAATGTTCAAGGGGGCCGAATACTTTTGCAAGCCACTATACATAAATAAATAACAGTGAAATTCATTCATGTGTCATCATAATTCATTCATGTGTCATAAATGTTTGTATTTATAAATGTTTAACAACCCTTGTCTATTTATTAATTTAATAACATATGGATAGTGGATACTTTTGCTGAGAATATTCCACATTTATGTATTTTATTAATAATATAAAAAAAAGCTGTAAATAAACTCGATTGGTTGACATTTTAATTTTTAGTCACGGGTTGCCAGAAATGGGAGAACTAAACTAAACTTAACTGAGATTTTTACGCATTTGAAAGCTGAATAAATAAACATTTCAGCGTTTGTATAAAATGTGTAATTCCTAAATACTGTTTCCAACGGCATTTCCTGTTTATCGTGCCAGCGACTTCAATCCATTTCACTAACCAATGAGAGGAGTTGTGGGAGGAACGTTGCACGACGTCATTACTTTCCTTACAACCAATGAGAAACCATGTGGGCGGGGTGACACGTGCAGCCCCGCCCCAGATTCAGCCCCGCCCCGATCTGCAGGCTGCAGACAGGGGCTTCTCGGTGACTGGGGAAGCCTTTAGTGACGAGAGAGGAGGCGGGGCTATGACGCGGGGGAATCTCCACAACCCCGGAAGCCGAACACGGGGAATCTTCTCGTGTTCTTGCGAGTGGTTCTTTATTATCCGTACGCTTAGCACGTAGGATGGAGTGCAACGGATTATTCTCTTCGGCGGATGTGAAGAATAAAGCGCTCACCGTTGATGTCTTTTCTCTGCGAGCACGAGAGTGCTCGAAGGCGGGGGTGCTCGCATCGGAGGAGGAAGCCGACTGATGAAGGAGGCGAAGTGGTGGCTAGAAGAATCGTCTTTGTCCAGGCGAGGGTCGATATCCGGAAATCCAGCAGCGAGAGCGAATGAATCCAAATCATGAGTGCAAATCCGAAGTCTTGAAAACATGCGAGGTCATACACCTTAATCAGTCCGACAACAGCAGAAGTACCAGGAGGGGCGTAGGCAAGAGAAAAATCAGAGAAACAGGCAGGGTAGACAACAGGCTAGGTAGACTTGAAAATCACTTTGAAAAAACAAACGCGAGGCATACGAGTAAGATACTGTGGCACTGAATGGTTTTCTCAGCGTCCTGAAAAAGCCTAGAGATGATTGCATGATCGATTACAGGTGTGCTAGAGCGGCAGGTGAGCTTGCTGGGGATAAAACCTGGAGTGGAATTCTAGGGTCTGGAGGTGCTGGTTTGATCTGGCTGGTATGTGACACTGCTGTAGTTTTCATAATACGCGGTACTGACAAGCAGCCTGCATCCTTTGATCGAAGTAGGTGCGGCAGATCGTAAGACACTAGCATTTCGCTCCGATACTGCGGTGCGAGACCATTTAATGCTTTATATGTCAAGAGTAATGTTTTAAAATCAATGCGAAATTTCACAGGGAGCCAATGAAGTGAACATAAGATAGGGGTGATGTGCTCATATCTTCTGGTTCTAGTGAGGATTCTCGCTGCTGCATTCTGGACTAGCTGAAGCTTGTTTATGAACTTAGCTGAACAACCAGACAGTAAGGCATTACAATAGTCCAAACTAGAGCTGATAAAAGCATGAACTAGTTTTTCTGCATCATTTAGCGACAATATATTTCTTATCTTGGCAATATTTCTGAGGTGAAAGAATGCTATCCTGGTAATATTATCTACATGAGCTTCAAATGAAAGGCTGGAATCTATAATCACACCGAGGTCTTTTACTGTTGCACTTGATGGAACAGAAAGGCCATCTAAAGTTACGGTGTGATCTAAAATTTTACTCCTAGCTGTATGCGGTCCTATGACTAGAACTTCTGTCTTATCTGGATTAAGCAGAAGGAAGTTAATTAGCATCCAATTTCTTATTTCCTGCAGACATTGCTCAACATTAGTAAGCTGGTTTTTCTCATCAGGTTTTGCTGAGACATATAACTGTGTCGTCAGCATAACAATGAAAACTAATACCATGCTTACCAATATTATGTTGCCAGAGGAAGCATGTAAAGGGAAAAAAGCAGTGGGCCTAAAACTGAACCCTGTGGAACGCCAAACTAGAGAACATGCCGAATAATCACCATTTAAGTCTACATACTGATAATGATCGGTCAAATAGGATTTGAGCCAGGAGAGGGCTGTACCCTTAATTCCTACTACATTTTCTAATCTGTGAAGAAGAATACTATGATCAATGGTGTCAAAAGCTGCACTGAGGTCAAGTAATACAAGCATAGTTACACGCTGACCAGAGGCCAATAGGAGGTCATTTACTACTTTAACGAATGCTGTTTATGTGCTTTGATGAAGTCTAAATCCTGACTGATACAGTTCATGTATGCCATTTCTATTTAGATATGAGCATAGCTTCTCCGCTACTATCTTTTCCAGAATCTTAGAGATAAAGCGGAGGTTTGATATTGGCCTGTAATTGGACAGCTGAAAGGGGTCGAGGTCAGGTTTCTTAATTATTGGTTTGATAACTGCTAATTTAAAAGATTTTGGAACACAACCAATGCTGAGTGAGGAATTAATTATTCTCAACAGGGATTCTGTTAAAGAAAATGTGTTGGTATAGGATCTAGTATACAGGTTGATGAATTTGCAGAAGAGATGAGTGAAATTAGTTAATTCTCTTCAAGGGGAGTAAAGTATTCTAGGTTCCGATCAATTACATTGTTTGGTTTCAAAGCCTCAATTTTATGCCTAATATTTACAATTTTATTATTAAAAAAGTCCATGAAGTCCTCACTATTGCATTATGTTGTTGTGGAGATTTCTGCAGTGGTCTTATTTCTGGTTAATTTGGCTCTGGTATTAAATAAAAATCTAGGATTATTTTTGTTATTTTCTATAAGGGTGGAGAGATATGTTGATCTAGCTACACTAAGAGCTTTCCTATAGTTCAGGATGCTCTCTTTCCATGCTATTTGAAATACTAACAATTTAGTTTGACGCCATTTATGTTCTAATTTCCGAGCGGTCTGTTTTAAAGTGCGCGTGTGATCGTTATTCCAGGGAGCAAGTTTCTTATCTCAAATTTTTCTTTTAACTGAAGCTACATTATCTAAGGCAGTGGTTCTCAAACTTTTTCTGTCATTCCCTACTTAAGGGGGTGAGCAAATTTTCAAGCCCCACTTGTCAACAAAATAATAATGCAGGGCTTAAAGTATTCCGGCACCGTGCCGGATCTCCGGCGTGCGGCCGTGAGGGAAAAAAATTATATTTTAGAGCCTGCGCATGCGGTTTAATATTTTCGAGCCAATTTATTTCACCTACCAATCATATGAGAGGAACGCAGCTTTAACTAACGTTACAAGCCTATCAGAAGCAGAGAAGGGCGGGTCCTTGCAACACGGTATGATTGACACCCATACGTCAATGTCACGTTAGTGTTGTCGGAGAAAAAAAAATGGAGCGCAAGTTTATGAAGCCTGGGGATGATATCCTAGAAATAGATAAAGGACTCAAAAATAAATGGCGCTGGGCATGGATTGAAGAAAGTAGAGATGGCGAGCCTTTTGGCAGTTGGTGCAAGAAACTGAGAGCCCGGGGCTTGTTTCTGCACGATTTGCTCGAGGAAGCTACTGTATGCCAGCAGCGGTAAGAAAGTGCTTGCTCGTCATGATTTAGACTCCGGTCATAGAGCCGCTGCCTGTGCACTCAAACTTACCACGACGTTGTCGGGAGCAACTGTTACAGCTGACACACCGTTGTCGATGACTGACCGTGTCTGCGATTTAAAAATACGTTTGTGCACATTTATAGCAGAACATGATTTGTCATTCAGAATTTCGCATCCACTGGTCACCCTGTGTAAAAAACTGTCAGAAGACAAAAAAGCGTTAACTAGCCTGTCGGTTTCAAATCAACATGCGAGTTACATGAATACTCATGGAATTGCATTACAGTTAAAAAAATGTTTGTCTGAGAAACTAAAAAAATGCATGTTCTCACTCAATGTTGATGAAGCAACAACCTTGAACATGGATAAAATACTCAATGTGCTTGTTTGCTTTTTTGATCATGAAAGCAACAGAGTAATAACACAACATCTGGCAAGCAGAAAAGTCAACATTGCAAATGCCCCAAACCTCATGCTGGAACTTAAAGATGTCATGACAAGAAAAAGTTTGCAGGACTTTGCTTACAACCCAGAAAAAATAAGTGATAATGGCCTTGATTTCACTTTTAATCTTCAGTTTAGCAGTTCAGTTCTTTAGCACTTCGAGCACTTGTTATTTAAGCACTTTAAGCACTTGCTATTGTTTAGCAGTTTTTTAAGCACTTTAAGCTCTAATTTTATATTTGTTATTATTGTCAATATTTGAAGTAAGTCCTTCAAATAAAAAAGTCCCCCCCCCAAAAAAAAGTTCAGGCTCAGAATTTTTTTTTACTTTAACCCCTGATAATGAAATCGGGCCAAGTTTACTGTTTATTGAAATATAAATTTCTAAACCAATAAGATCAAACAACACCAAGTTCAAAATAGATAAAATACACGTGCAATTGTTATAAAAGGCTTACGTTGTCACCAGAGGTGGAAAGAGTAATAAAATTTTGTACTCAAGTACAAGTACTGTTACTTCAGTGAAATTTTACTTAAGTACAAGTAAAGTTACTCTTATAAAAATCTACTCATATAAAAGTAAAAAGTAGCTCATTAAAAAATTTACTCAGAGTAAAAGTTACCGAGTTACTTTTTTATTTTAATTTTTTTTAACAGTGGGGGTGATTCTTTTGCTGAATTGTTTTGCCCTTGGGTGTTTCCATGTTCACTCTTATATTAACAGATTATTGTTTGTTTTTAAATGTTTGCTGTGGGTGTCGATTGTATATTGATCTGGCTCTGCTTTTTTTTTTTTTTTGTTAAATATAAAAAAATAAAAAAAAACACACAGCGGGGGTGGGATGAGGCATTCTAGCATAGTTCAAAAAAGATGAGCAGATATAAATCTCAAACTAGTTGTTTTTAACTGAAGAAACACCTTTGCATAATAAAGTGGTCACTTAAATATGGTGTTACGTCCCAGTCTAGGGCCAAACAGCAAAAGAATAGTTCAGGGTTCTATTTTAAACTGTATGGAAATGGTGGTATATGGCAGAAAGAACTAGATCCAATCATTAACTGATGAAATAATGAGGTTTGTATACACACACACACACACACACACACCAGGAGGAGGATCAGGGGGGTATTCTTCGTACGTCGCTTGAAACATCCGGGATGAATTGACACATCTAAGATGAGATCATCGTGCTAATTACGCTCCGGCTAAGTCGGTTCTTCGAGCACACCTGTTGTTGCCGGATTGAGTTGTCTAGGATTATTGCGCGTTCGTGCGTTGGTTTAAAAGGCGATATGCATCGACAGTAGAAACACTGATCACAAGCTCTTTGATTGGTTGACGAAATGACAAAAGAACAAGCTCAATTTTTTTTGTAACACCTGTTATGCGCTGAAATGCCCCCCCCCCCCCACACGTGTTATGCGCTGAAATGCTTCCCTGCCATGGATCCCCCACCACCACACACACACACACATAATCGCTATCAAATATTATATTAGAACATAATATGTGCATATGGTTTACAAATTACATGAGACAATAAAATAAAATAAGAAATATGAAAATACATATGTTGTATATGGAATAATAGAAATATTAATATTTTTTTCAAAAACATGTATACTTTTATATTGTTTACTTTATAATAAGATTAGTTTTGTCCAATTTTTCATAAAAAATTTATTTTTATTTTATATATATATATATATATATATATATATATATATATATATATATATGTGCATACTGTATTCATAACGAACCCCTGAAAAATAAATGTGTTACAAAATAAACATTATACAAGAATTTGAATTAATGGTCTTGAGGGCTGTCTCGTGCCTAGAATTTATTATAATAATAAAAAACTTATGAATTTATGTTCTAATATAATATTTGATAGCAATTATATATATATATATATATATATATATATATATATATATATATATATATAAAATAGCTATCAAATATTATATTAGAATATATATATATATATATATATATATATATATATATATATATATATTATGGCAAGCCGTATATATATGCAAGATACTTTTCTTTCCCCACGTGAGTCAGTCCACGTCAGCGCTCTTTAACCAATCAGATGTGACCTCACCATTTCAACCAATCATAACCCGGCAGGAGCGCAGCCTTAATCCTGTTTATTTGTTTACATGAAAAAAAAAAAAAAATTTGTTTACATGAAATAAAGCTGCTGCCGAGCAGGTTCAAGCTTACGGACATGTTGCTATGACAGCAAATGCGAGATGAGCATCGAAGAACGAAACAATCCAAGATCAGGACAAATCCACAACAATCAAATCCAGCTAACTGAGTTAGCGACGTACGAAGAACACCCCCCAGATTCAGGATGGACCCAGGCCAAAATAACAAACAAAATGGTATTTATACTTAGTAGGTAGATTACCTGCAAAAAGAAACAACAACAAAAAAACCCCAGAAACAATAATACAGGTACCTTCCCAGACTCCCTAAACCAAAAACAGTGAAATTATCTACAAATATATACAAAGACCAACCAAACCAAAGGGACAAAGCAATAATCCAAGTCAATTGGAGGCAAAAAGTCAAAACCGGAATACACAACCAAATATCAAAACGCCAAAATCACAACCTCTTTCATCTTTCCCGCGTCTCTCTCCGGGTTATACTGTACATGGTCGCGCTAGTCGATGACGTCACTCAGGGCGGAAGCGACCGTGTGGAAGGTCAGGTAGCTGCCGATGTCAGAAAACCTGGAGTGGAGTCTGGAGCGGCGCGCGACCAGGACATGATACACACACGCGGTGCAACGGAGCATTTATACAAAGCATAACATTTTCATTATTTTAGCATTTTTATTCATTTATTTTTTACTCAGTAGCGAATATGATTTAAAATGTAGCGAATTACAATACTTCAAACAAAACGTACTTAAGTAAAAATAAAATTACAGATTTTTAAAACTACTTTAAAAAGTAGAAATACACAAAAAAACTACTCAATTACAGTAACGCGAGTAAATGTAATTCGTTACTTTCCACCTCTGGTTGTCACTTATCTTTGCATAATTGACGCCATGTTTATTAGCTTATTAACATGACTGGAATGTGTTGTCTCTAAGCGTCTTCCTAATTTGTTGGGTCTCATGCTGTCTGCTGCCAGCGGCTTAAGACACAAAACACACACGTGTCTCTCTTCCCATCCCCACCATGAATCCAAGCTCAAGATAGACTTCATTAGGGGTGGGCGATATAACCAAAATCTTCTATCACGGTAGAAGCAAATTTCTACCTCGATAACGATATATATCACAATATAGCAATTTGTATCTGAAAATGCATAAATAAAAATTCAAACAAAAAGAAACTGTTTTACATAATGTAATTTTATTTAAACTGTGAATTGCTGAGGGTTGGCGCATTTTTTTACTTTGGCCATATTCGTTTGGATGCTTGGATTTCAGATGATAGAAAAGGTTTGATGTGTTTCCACCACTTGTTAAAACAGTGCACTTGCGTACCTTGCAAATCGCATTCATCTCATTCGTATCACTTTTCTTATATCCAAACCAATTCCACACCACAAACGATGCACCTTTTTTCTTTACAAACACCTCGTTCTTCGTTTCGTCACATGTAAGCAAACTCACTGCTGCTGCACCGTCTTCTTCCATTGTCGAAGTGTATGTGAAGCCAAACACGTCAAAAGTGGGACGAAACCGCAGCACCCGATTGAACCAAATATCTGCGCAAATACAGCGCAGAGCGACTATCTGGATAGCGCAGAGTTGATCTGGTTTATTTGCGCAGTCTGGTGGATCGCGCAGCGCCGCTCAAATCATCAACCTGCGCGACTCAATTTATTTAAAATGTCAAGACTGTTTAATATTGTTTCCGCCTTTCCATGCCTGGTTTGTACGTGCGCATCCCAGCGGGGTAAAATGTACTTGGATGGTCGGCGCGGTCTATTTCTGTCAGAGTCGTGCAGCGCTGCCCAGTGGGTCGCGCAGGTTTCAATTCAATTTACTTGTATTAATGATTTATTTATTTGTGTGTGATTGTTTAGTTTTGAGCGTACGCTCTTCATTATCAATAAAGAAGAGCATGAATTAGAATAGGTACTTTCCTATTATTTGCCACTAATTTCCTCCCGATCATTGCGCCCCACCTGTCATGTCTGTATTCCCCACTAGTGGGGCGTGCCCCACACTTTGAGAACCACTAATCTAAGGTATAACGAAATGTCGACTCTAAATATTCAGTCGCCTGATCGAGTTCTGTGAGGTCAGACGGTGATCTAATCAAAGTTGGTAACTCTGGGAGATTACTGATAAAACTCTGTGTGGTAGTCAGAGGTGTCAAGTAACGAAGTACAAATACTTCGTTACCTTACTTAAGTAGAACTTTTGGGTATCTATACTTTACTGGAGTAATTATTTTTCAGCCGACTTTTTACTTCTACTCCTTACATTTTCACGCAATTATCTGTACTTTCTACTCCTTACATTTTAAAAATAGCCTCGTTACTGCTATTTTATTTCAGCTTGTCATTAAAAAAACAAACAAACAAAAAAAAACATCTGGATAAGTCGCGCCATCCGGATGGAGCGAATTTAATTGTGGTTGGATGATGTAATGTTTGCATGTAGTTCTGTTCCAAGTTTTCTGTTCAGCATCCTTACTCTGACGTAAGAACATAAGCACGTCGAGCGAGACAAGGTAACTAAGCGTGTGTAATCTCTCACTGGGTATGCGCATGAGAGAACAAAAAAGTAAACGGCACATTCGCTAACAACTCTGTTTGTCTATGTGATCTTTATTTTCTTCTATACCGAAGGACGTTACAGATGAGAAGTATAAACATACCAGTCCGACACCCTGTTGGTTGGTACGCGATCCATCGCACCTGCACATGACGTTACATCACACACTCCAGCAAGGACATTTGAATAACTTTTAATAAATTAAATATTAATAAAAATAAGCATTTTTGGTTGATAAGGTTGTGATAAGTAGATGAAGCTGTCCGTGATAGAGACTCAAGATTCGAGCGAAATGTTACAACCAAGCACCAGCAAGGAAGGAAACAGCACCAGTAGGGTAACAGGAATGATATATACTGTATACACACACACATATATGTGTGTATATATAAATTTATTTATTTATTTATTTTTTTGCATTAACCACTTGGATGAATCATTCATTCTGACAGCACTAATGTTTATTGTAGACAACCAAACAAGGGTAATTGTTACTACGCCTGCCCTGGGTACACTAATTTTCTTGTGTGTTGCCCTCACAGCTTCCTACAGCTAAGCTTGGATGTACAATTACATTCCAATAAAGATTACTGATGACATGCCTCTGAAGTTTGACTTTTTGCACCATTAAAATGCTTATAGGCAACTAGTTATCATATCTTCTCCATAAAACATGTTAATGCTCAGTAGTACACATACATGGTTCTTTAATGTATTTGCATTGTACTAAAATGCATTCTTTTTCATTTGCCATGTACAGTATCCCAAATCACTATGGCCGTTAAAAAATACAACAAAAAAACAACATTTTTAAAAAAAACTTTTTTTGAGGTGTTAGTGTGCAGTAGTATATAGGCCCGTGGCACAGCCTAAGCTTTTATCCTTAATGCTTCCCCTTTTACTAATGCTTTTACCTTGACTAAAAAGCGGCGCTGTGCGTACATTATCACTGTGACACACTTGAATTGGGACAAGATAGTGATCTGAGATAACTTCAGACAGGGGAATTGTGAATAAGTTTCTTATACTTAATCCGAAGAATATTATTAAATCCAAAGTGTGACCTGCTTTATGAGTGGGTCCTACTACACACTGATTTACTCCTACTGAGTCCAGTATGGACATAAATGCTGTTCTCAGAGGGTCTTCTGGATTCTCAAAGTGAATATTAAAATCTCCAGCAATTAACACCTTGTCTACAGAAACGACTAGGTTTGAGAGGAAATCTGCAAATTCAGTAAGAAATTCAGAGTACGGCCCTGGAGGTCTGTAAATGACAATTAGTGGAATCGACTGAGCTGACTTAATACACTTAAATACACTTATGTTACTATAAAGAATTTAAAATGAATTAAATTTGTGTCCGTGGTTTTGTACAATAGTCAAATTATCATTGTCAATAGCTGCGACGCCTCCTCCTCTACCAGTTAACCGAGGCTGGTGTGTGTAGCTGTATCCAGGAGGACTAGCTTCATTTAGAGCTACATACTCATCCTGTTGAATCAAGGTTTCAGTTAAACAGAGTATATCAAACTCCTGATCTGTGATAATTTCATTAACAATAACTGCTTTTGATGCGAGAGATCTAATATTTAACAGTCCAACCTTCAGATCAGAGATGCCGGCTGCGCATTCAGTGTGATCCGAGTTTGTGGTCTTTATGTTAATTAAATTATTAAAGGGATCCCGCGACTTGCCACGGCTGCGCGTGGCAATGCCCTTCATTACCTGTAGGGGGCAGTCGTGTTTCAGTCTGAAGTATTGTGTGTCTACTGAAGCCGAAAAATTTATTATGTCTCTTAGGTGTCCCATTGACAGCAAGCGACAGAGCTCATAAACGTGTCAAGCTCAAACTGATATGAATTTATTCTTCATTTTCTTCTCTCCTTCAAAGATGGTACTTCGTTGACTGCGCTTTCTCCATTTAAAATTAATATTATTATTATTATTATCATCATCATTGTAACGCACCCACGCGTGTGTGCAAAATGACTACAAAGATGTATGATATGTTAGCATAAAACATTATTGTTTTATTGTGTTTATGCGCTTTAAATATACATGGGCACTGGTGGCTCAGTGGTAGGTCATTCGCCTGCCATGTGGAAGGCCTGGGTTTCATTCCCAGCCAGTGGCCAAAGTGCTGGTGTTATGCGCAAAAAATACATAATCGCTATCAAATATTATATTAGAACATAAATTCATAGGTTTATTATTATCATCAAATATGATATTACTATTATAATGAACCCTAGACATTATACAAAATCTTGTATAATGTTTATTTTGTGGCACATTTACTTTTCAGGGCTTTGGCATGAATATGCAAATAAACATTTATATATAATAAAAATAAATATCGTTTATGATGAAAAATTAGACGAAACTAATTTTATTATAAAATAAACAATATAAAAGTATACATGTTGTATATGCAACATATTTATTTTCATATTGCTTATTTTATTGTCTCATGTAATTCGTAATTTGTAATTTGTAAACCATTAACCTATGAATTTATGTTCTAATACAATATTTGTTGGGGGGGGGGGCGGGCAATCCATGGCAGGGGGGAATTTCAGTGAATAACACCGGTCCCAAGCCCAGATAAAATGGGAGGGTTGCGTCGGGAAGGGCATCCGGCGTAAAACCTGTGCCAAGTTGTTGTGCGGACTGGATCTTCCGCAGTGGCGACCCCTTGTCGGGAGCAGCTGAAAGACCAACAACAACATACGCTTTAAATATACACTAAACAATAACCACTGCCTTGTGCAAAGTGAAAGTGAGTTGCGCGTGCGGCTTTTAATCAAAAGGCTGATAAAGAACTATATATTTGAGAGTCCAAAGAAAGGTTAAAATACACGAGAGGATTGATATTAAGTATAATATCATAATAATCTAGAAGTATATCATTCTTCTTATTAAATTGAATTATATAAGAGAGTTATATTATAAGAGAGTTTAAAATTGAGGTAATTTCTAGAAGGAAAAGATGGAAATACAATTATTCCTTTTTAATTCTCTGTTTATGTATAAAAATAAAATAATTAACAACAAATTCAAGCGGTTTATTTTTCCGCATTCTCATAATAAAAGATTATTTCTTTAATAGTAAAGGAGTGAGATACATTAAGGAGGTTCAAGAGGTGGTCTTTTAAAAGAGTTAAGAATTTTTTTGTTTTCTCACACTCAACAAACAAATGAATCAGAGATTCATTTAATGTATCACAAAAAGAACATTTATCCTCTACCTCCAAGTATTTAGATAAAACTGAGTTTACCGGGTAAATTTTGTGGAGAACCTTAAAATAAACATCTTTTATTTTGTTAGAGATGCAGTATTTACAGTATTAGGCAAAAGCCAGGCATTATGCCATTTAATATCCGAGAGGGAAATTTTATTGGAGATCCTACATTCCAGAGTTGGTTGGTTGGAAGCACGTTTGAAGGAGAAGATAACGTCACAAATAAAAATCAGTATTTAGGCCTAAAAAGATGCTTTAAAATTAATGTAAAATTCATTCATCGGCGTGTATAAACTGACAGCCTTAACAAAAGGCAGAGTTTTGATCAAAAGGATGATAAATGCGTGCGAAAAAATGCAGACATGAAGGACTATACTCGACAAGAATATAGCGAATAAGAATCATATTTATAATAAGATAATTAATTAAATAATTAAATTGTATCAAATAAGGACATTATCTTAAAGCCAGACCGACCAAATTTCTCATTCACTGCTGAAGTAGATAAGTAGGTTACATTTTAAAATATGAATAAAACACCATTAGACACAAATATATGATATGGTAGTATATATGCAATGAAAAAGCTATTTACACATGAGTGCTCAAATGTATGTAATGTTCAGCCGTTTAAGTTACCTGAAAAATAACGTGCCTACCTGCCCACTATTATTTTCTGTTCAAATTTAAAGATGCCCTCGTGTGAACAAAGAATACAAAAGTGTATAATCTTTAATAAAGTTAGCCTAATACAATATTGTTTCCAATGCTGAAGCAAACATGATTTTGTTTTAGTCTATTCTTTGAATACAACAAGACAGTGCGTCCGAGGTGAAGCGCGCCCACAGTTACTGAAATCCCCCATCTCACCTTTCATTCAGATAGGTGTGAAGTTATCAAACCGGTTTCGCTGGGGGAATTCGCAGAATTGGGGGTTTTAAAACAAATTAACAAGACCGAGCAGACGTCTCTGCCTAAAATGTATTTCGCCAGCAAAACATAATCATAAATAGAAAAATAAACATATAGTACGTAGGTATAAAATGTTTAATGGTAACAATGAAATCAGACTTCATAGTTGGATTTGATACTTTGAGTGTAATTCATTTAGCCTATAAGTACCCTAGCATGAGTTAATATATACATATATCAAATACAATTTCATATTATACACACACACACATTGATTTATACACATCGCGCAGCTCTTTCAAAGGGTGGAATTCCAGGGTCCTTGTTTAAAGTCCCTGGGGCGTGTCACATCGCCCCACTCACATGCCACTCTCCTATTCTCCTATTCACTCTCCACTTTCCTAACCTTATGAAATACAAGTAAAAAATTAAGCGAATTTACAAAACTTTATGCGTGTGATTAAGCGCTGATTCTACTTAGTACAGTAAAGAGGAGGATGACGATGCTCAACATTCTGGAACCCAAACCCCATTTAAATTAAATTAACAAATATTGCAAATGTTAAATAACAATAACCCATGTTTAGAAAAGCATTTTTATTTAGATTATAAAAAATAATCCTGAATCTGTTTTAGGTGTTACAGCTGCCACTGTTCTTATGGCTCTGTCAGAGTAAATCATTCAGTACCAAGCCTGTAAATTTCCATGTAAAACAGGTACATCTGTATGAATAAGTTGATATGATGAGCTATTGAACAGTGACTTGTAAACGACTCATGTAAACGACTCATTTCAGATGTAAGTAAATGGAAAGAAGGTAAATGACTGCACTGTTTAGGGGAGGGACGTGCTAATGACGATTTGGTCTGCTGTGTGTGTGTGTGTGTGTGTGTGTGAGAGAGAGAGGGGTGTGAAAAGGTCCTACATCAGGCATGTCAAACTCAGTTTGGCTCTGGGGCCGGATCCAGACTTTCTGTTCTCAGGTGGGCCGGATCAGCAAAAGAATGTCAACTCCAAATATTTAGCTTTGTTTTTCAGTACTATGCTTTATCATTCAGCCTACATTTGTAGCCTACCCTACATATTATGATCATGGATGACAAGGGATCTTTTCTAAGCACAACACATTTATTCACAAACAATGGGGGAAAAATGATTTTCATGTTTGGCGGTGAATGTGTTAACAACTGGTTTATTTTAACAGTTGAGTGAATGCAGTTTTACACCTGAACCAACTCACCACATTAACAAACTCAAGTGGGAGCTATGAAAAAAATATTTTCGGCTTAATTGTCGAACTGCTTTGAAATAAATAAAAAAAGAAATACAAAATAAAAGTTATAGCAGTGCATGGGCAATAAGATTAGACTACATCAGATCAAACTACTAGGCTGGGCCTACTGAAGCTGAGAACATACTGCACAATATTAATTGTCTTTAATATGAAACCAGATGAATCGTATTTTTAATGATCTGTATTCATGAGTGTAAACAAATTTCGTGTCATCACACTTTTTTTCTCTCTCTCTCACTGCACTCCTGCAGTCTACTTGCTGCTGCTGGCTCCTGAAACTTGGCATCTTTTTGCCTTCCCAAGTGCCATTTTGGGAAGGGTGTGTTGACCGATAACTTGTTTAATAGTGATGAATGGTGAAGCAAGATTGCCGGTTTATTTTTACTTTGACACATCACGTTGCGAATGTTTACATCCTGTGACTAACTCGTGTCAGTGCCGCATGCCGGACGTGAGCGCTTTTACACATTTACTGCCCTCTAGCGGCCGAAGGGAGCATTTGGTTTGTATTTATTAAAAAAAAAATCCCAATCCCAATTTTTATAACAGTAGAAGAAGTACGCGCGCACACACAGACACACACACACACACTCCCCTGAGCCCTCGGGAAACATCCAATCACCATCGGTATACAAATGAGTCAAGACGTAGCCTAACGTGGAGTCGTGTCGGATTTCAGGGGTCACGGAGTGGCTTCAAGACTTTGAAGGAGCTGCAGTGACAGTAAACAGATGAACAACTTCACTTTTCAGTTTAACTCTGAGAAAAAAAGCTGTATTTTGTTTGTTTATATTTAGGATTTTTATAGTAGACCGAGAAAGTTATAGTTTGGTCTGTGTACTGTAGTTCGCACCCTTGTAGAGAATAAATAAATGAATAACACCTTCATATCCCCTCTCAAGAGAGTGCCATAGTCCATTGTTAGTTTTAATGATTTGGTTGAAACTAATTATCACTACATAAGTACCCTCATACGATTGATCATGAGTTTCAGCTGAACCTAATTCTATACTTGTATAGATAGATAGATAGATAGATAGATAGATAGATAGATAGATAGATAGATGTGTGTAGGCTCTACGCAGGGGCAAGAGAGGGCAGCGCACCCTCAAATAAATGTCTGCACATGTTAATATATTCCTAAAATGTATATATTACAAGTTGATAAACTGATCTGCGGTAGCGGAAAAATCAGCTGAAAAAAGAACAGGCTGCAGCGCACGCGCACACACACAGACACACCTCCTTTGAGCCCTGCTGCGTCTGTCGGATTTCAGCGGTCACGGGGTGGAAAGACTTTGAAGCAGTTTATATATGAAGCTAAGCTTGAACTTATCAGCATTGTAAATATATTATACGTTTCAAATAAAATCGCTATTACTTGACCCTGAAGTTTAGTTTAGCACACAAAAAACAGAAAAGTCATTTCTGGTAAATCAACTGCATATGTAGTTTATTTACAGTAATTCATTAAAAAATTAATATACATTGTACAGTACACGGTAAACATGGGAAAGATAACAAAAAACAAACAGTGTCTACTTTATAAACAGCTTAGTATGTGCGTCGAGATGCTGAAATCCCTTGCATTTTGCCGCTCCATTTTGTGCTTCCAAGTGGAGAGATATTTGACCGATAGCCTAGGACAAAAGATCTATAGGTGTGATCACAACCCCCTCCGACCGACCGTGCCATCAATCACTGACCACCTCAGAAGTTCCCTCCAATGTATGGCTGCAATACTTGTTTTGCAAGTATTTTTAACACCATTCAAATGCTTACAATTCATCTAGATTTCTAGCAGATGCCATACGTCTTGTTCCCTGAACATCTGCCGACTTGATTTTCATTTGCTTACGAACACAAGTTCCATTCAACATTGTGAATTTTGCCCATGATGCTTGCATCGCTTTATTAACATTCCAAGCATAGCTTTGGTGCATTCTTTGAGCATTTGCCACAGACAAGCCGCTTACAGGTCTGGCAGATATAAGAGGTTTTGTTCCCTGCACATCTGCCAATCTGACACTGCCTCCTTTTCGCAGGTGGAGAAGGAGTTTCAGGTAAAGGTCGCTTGCATACCATTGCCCTTGCCCCTTCTGCCCTTGCTGTTTTCTGGTGCGCACATAGTTCCTTTACCAACTCCAGAATAAATCTCCTCCTGCTTATGGTCACATTCATGCACTGTTTATATAGAATATGTGCATTAATTGCTGCCAGGTCTAGGAGGTTGTAAAACACAGCCACAGGCCAGCGCCGGGTGCCTCCCTTTACTGAATACAGCCGCGCCATTAAGTTGTTTCAGGCAGTTTCTTTTCGCCATTATCAGTTGAAACTGCCTGATGCATTGTGCTCAGAACGCATATACATTCTTCTTTCGTTTTGCCTGATAAATCGTGAGCGTGGCCTTTCCAGCCTTCAACAACCTGGTCGAATATCGTTCAGACTGTGCCTGTGTACAAGGGGGCATTTCTCGTCTGATTTTATTCATTGTGCCAACAATGGTGGTTTTATTCGCCAAAAGATTGTTTGCAAGTCTTAACGAGGTGAAGAAATTGTCTGTTGTTATATTTCTTCCTTTCCCCAGGAAAGGCTCCACAATACACATTACAACGGTGTCTGATTACCGCTGACCAGCCGCCCTACTGTCGTCTTTATCTAGGGAAAGACGACAGTAGGGCGGCTGGTCAGCGGTAATCAGACAACGGGAATTGCGTTCAACATGTATTTTGTTTCAACATCAGCGGTCACCCAGAATTTGATACCAAACTTGTCTGGTTTATTGGCCATGTACTGCGTGAAACGACTGCGCGCTTTAGTAGGGAACAGTTGCTCATCTACTGTTATGTTCACACCGGGTATGTAAGAGGCAATGCTGTTTTTCACAAATTTCTCAAATATCTCAGAGATCATGGCAAATTTATCATTCACAAGTCGGGCAGCCCTTGTTGTCTTGTCATCAAACAATAGTAAAAAAGTTCCAGAGGGTTAGCGCCTGTTATACTAATGTATTTTTACTGATTTTTTTTTACTGCTTATATTTCGTTTGGTTTTACGCAATTTCATGTGTGTGTGTGCGCACAAGAGAGAGAGGATACTCTGACAAGAGCTTCTTCCGTGTGGCTCCCGTGGCGCAATCGGTTAGCGCGTGACACTTATAAAGCAGTCCAGGTGAAGCAATGCCGAGTTCGAGCCTCACCTAAAGCACCCAAAGCATTTTACTGCATATCGCGCTGTGTATGTGACAAATCAAATTTGAATTTGAAAGTAAAGCTTAAAATTTAACTTCTACTTGGGTTTGTTTTCGTTATATTTTTGATGTTTTCGCTGATAGTCAAATTGGCATAACAAATTGATTAATGGCGCATAATATCTGGAACAAATATCTGTCCATACGGATCAGTGTGTCTTTAGTCATTTAACCAGCATAATGTCCCACATCAAAGATCTGATGGGGCATAAATCACTTATCACAACGGTGAATAGATGCAGCAGCAGAGACAGATTTAATCCCCATAAACATTCACACTTGAAAACAAAACTAACAGAACTAAACAGTTCTAGAGGGTTAGCGCCTGTTATCACAGGACAGGAATCACTTACAGGATACTACTGTATTTTTACTACTGATATTTTTTTACCCTAGTTTCATTTGGTTTTACGCGATTTCATGTGTTATTTTTGTGTGTCTGTGTGTGTACAGTGTGTGTGTGTGAGTGCGAGAGATAGCGTGAGAGCGCGTGCACGAGAGAGGGCTTTCATGCTGATTTATCCAAGGTTACTAAAACCTGGCTTACTACCTATAAAAAATATTTCAATTTAACTCATGGGTCTCAATCACAGATGACATGACAAATTATATACTCTGAAACGTTCATTTGAACATTTAAAAATATATACAAAAACATGAATACTAATGTTATCATGGTGTAAATTATTAACATTAGGTTAGGTCCTGCCCTTAATTAATTCATATTATAATTACTTTTACATAGTATAGTTACTGGACTGACATGACCAAAAACTAGCTATTTCATTTAGCCTTTCTAAAATCAACCCATATATCATTTATAATCAGAAAACATAAAACATATTATGATCTGTTCAACAGCCCATCTGTTTTAATTTAGTTTGTATTTTTTATTATTCATAAGACAACCTTTCAGTTTTGTAAATATTTTAGTTATAGTGTGTTAAGTCTTACTTTAGGTTAAACGTTTGAGAATTTGACCATCCAGCTTAGATAAATGTTACGTCATTGATTGATAAAATCTGGATTAAGGATATTTTATTATATAATTATATATTTTTTTTTATTTTTTATTTTCCCCCTGAGGGATTGCCACCTTATTGTGGTCAGGGGGTTTGCGTGCCTCAACACAATTCAGCAAATACAATACTGTTACTATACAGTAAGCCTAGGGAAAAACAGTGCTCGAACATGATGCCCCCTTCACATTTCTGACTGCGCCCCTCCCCCCTGGTCTAGAACAGCCCTGTCTCTGACCGTCTTTTGTCTTGTAAATGAGTATTCTCACTCACCTTCCAATCCCCCCAGCGCACACACTCTGTTTGTACTGTAAACTGTAACTGTGTTTGCTAGGGCACTTGGTTATACACAGTACTTTAATGTATGGAACACTTACTTAACTTACTGGTTTGGTTTAAACATCGCTTATTACCTTATTCAGCAAAATAAATTCATTATTAACGTATTGAAGTATTTTAGTTAAGGACAAAAACTGTGCTTGTGTTTAGAACTGCTGAACAGCCGAAAACACACACACACCCACCCCCCCGCCAAAAACACACACACACACAGAGCAATTAACACCATGTCCTACTCAGGAGTGGAAGGTGAGAAACCTCAATGGAGAATACCAAGTTTGTCGTTGCTCTTTTGGAGTTCTTAAAACCCAAAACATTTATTTATACTGAGAAAAAATTATTATGGGTCACATAATCACAAACACAAATACATATAATCAAGTGTTTAACTGGTTTCATTTGTTTCTATGATCAATAATAATTATCATTATTTTCAGCCCAACTCTTTGGCTATTTAAACCAAAGTTGTGTCCCATTTTTTGCCCATTGAAGTTGTTGGTTCAACTAAACAATTTTTAAATACCCAAACAATCCCCCAAAATTAAAACACGCAAACATGACTTTAACAATTAAATTTATTCTTCCAAAACTAGTCAAAGTTAAAACAGTAATTTATATAAAACAGATGAATACATGTTGTCTTTTTGCTTAAAGTTCATTAAACTACCCGGATACACCAGCTGCTTATAAGTCTCTATCTATAGTCCTTTTACATTAAAATATAAATTTTTCAAATATCAAAACTATTAAACATGGAACAGTTGAACTCTTTGTTTCCCCCAAAGTACTGTATCAGACATTTTGCAGTTCTATGTTCAGAATATACAGTAGACCTGATCAAACATCATTCTAAAGCTGTCGGACTGTGACGTCATCCCTCCTAGAGCTCCCTCAACAGCTTGTTCAGGCTCCTCCAGTCCTGTAGCTCCAAAAGTCCAACCGTCAGCCGTCTGATCCCCCAATCCTCCACAGCGGAGCTCTGCTTAAAGACAACAGGAGAATTTAGTGAAGATAAAGATAAATAAACTTCACAGAACATATAGTTCTAATTAAAATAATATATATTAATAAACCTATTTACCACAGAGTGTGTAAAATACTGTTTTGGGGATTCTGTAATGTAAATAAACTGCCTGTGCTAATGTTAACCAGTGAACAGTGTTAGTGTTAACCAGTGACTGTCTGTATTATCGCCTGAATTAAATTAACCGAGAATTTACTTAATGCGCTTCTCATACAAATAAGTTAAGCGATATAACACTCGTATATGAGCATTAGTTCATCCCTGAGTCCAAACTATAACTTACTGAAGCCCCTCACACACACACACACACACACCCCACACACCCCACACACACACACCCCACACACACACCCCACACACACACACACACCCCACACACACACACACACCCCACACCCCCCCCCCCCCACACACACACCTCCCCCCTCCTCCTCCTTAACTAATAAACACTTCAGTGTTGTTATCCACCTCGTTAACTAAGCGCTACCGCGGAAAGTCCCGGACAAAGTGTATAAAATATAAACCGGGTTATGAGCGTTACTAGCTCCTGTACAGCTACCCTCAGTCTGTGTCCCCCATCAACTGCATCACATTATATTACAGTCACAGAAATAACCTGCAGATTAACTCTTAAGCAAAGAATAAATAACCGCTGAATTTATCCAGACAACACGCTGTGAGATTCTCTCAGTATTTACAGAGAACACAAACACTCTTCATCGGGTAGTGCAGCTCTTGTAATAGGGACATTAATAGTATTGTCGAAGCTTGAGCATGTTTTTGAGTTAAAGTGGAGTGACATTGTGAGTGTGTGACACTGACAGTAAGCTGTAATATTAACTCCAGACTTGGTAAACAGAACATTAAGTTCTCTAAAGTCACATCTGACCGCTGCTGGTGCTGCCAGTGATATTTAAAACGGCCAATAAAAAACTAAACTGGGAAATAAACTGTAAACTACCCCGAACACATTTTATAAAATAAAACATCACTTACCACGAATAGTCCGTTAAGCCACCATCTTCATCTCTGTAGTTTGGCAGCGTCAGTTCGGCGGGGTGGAGGCGGGTTGTTAAAATCACGTGATTGCAACTCAGCGCAGCTGGCTTGTTTTAACGTGTTCTTGAGAACGAAGCGCCATCTAGTGGTGGCACCAGGTAAATGAATAAATAGGGCTTGAATGGGCGTGTTTACTGTGAAATCTTGACACGCCTTTCGGCCAGAAAAGGGAGGGGGGATTACGGCGTGCAAAGGCCATTCACACGCCATTCACACTTCAGCCACACGGTCGCGGCTATTTGGCGTGGCTCCCACTGTAATAGTAGAATGACATCACAGACCAACTTACGATTGTCAACATGGATGCATGACTAAGAAATTTAAAGCTTATGGCTTATGTAACAAACTTAATGATTTACTAATTAATAGAACAAGGTAGAATAAATGAAATAACAACAAATAAAATAAAATAAACACAACAACTAATTCATAACAAGTACGATATGGCACTTACAGTATGTTTCTTAATCTTTCCCCACATTTCTGTGTCAATCAAACACAGTAGACTGCTCAATGGGCTTGTAATATTGCCCTTGGCATAAGGCATGGGACCTGGGGTTTCTTTCATTATATTGCACTCTTGCGCTCTCCCTCGAGGGTTTTCAGCCTTTAGTTCAACCCATACTGTGCCATCTCTTGCCTCTTGAAATGAGTCCCCTGCACACTCAATTTCAGAGTCTGATTCTGATTCTGAATCAGATTCAACATTCAGATTTAATTCGCTTTCGCCCTCTTGCTCACCTGCTCCATCTGACACCTCACATTGCTCGCCCTCCGATTCCATCTCATCAATATTCCACAGAATGTCCAGCACTTGCTGTGGGGTATATCGCTCTCTTTGAGTCATTGTGTATAAATTCACCGCTCAATCGCCCAAACTCTGTAGCCGCCCCAACTACAGAGTGAGTTGTAGACGTACCTGTTGACTTATTTATAGGTCTCAATGTATAAGAAATGCTATTGATCATAATAGCTCCGCCCTCATAATCAATGGTGTTAGGGTACTTACGTAGTGATAATGAGTTTCTGCCAAATCATTAAAACTAACAATAGACTATGGCACTCTCTTGAGAGGGGATATGAAGGTGTTATTCATTTATTTATTCTCTACAAGGGTGCGAACTACAGTACACAGACCAAACTATAACTTTCTCGTCCTACTATAAAAATCCTAAATATAAACAAACAAAATACAGCTTTTTTTTCTCAGAGGTAAACGGTAAAGTGAAGTTGTTCAGCTGTTTACTGTCACTGCAACTTCTTCAAAGTCTTCCCACTCCGTGACCGCTGAAATCCAACACGACTCCACGTTAGGCTACGTCTTGACTCATTTGTATACCGACGGTGATTGGATGTTTCCCGCGGGCTCAGGGGAGTGTGTGTGTGTGTGCGTGCGCGCGTACTTCTTCTACTGTTATAAAAATTCTAAATATAAAAAAACAAAATACAGCTTTTTTTTTTCAGAGGTAAACGGAAAAGTGAAAATGTTCAGTGTCACTATGCAGATGTTACACTCAGTGGAATTACCGAAATCTTTGGTTTAGTTCTCATTGAGTTGCCACACATCATTTCCACATTTCTCTCGCTTTTATTACTCTTATGTGAGCATAAGCAGTGAAACATTCCACAGGTTTATAATACACCGCGGCCAAGTGAACCACGTTCCCGTCGAACGAAATGATGCATAATCGTTGGTGTTTGCTTCATTTATGACACACCATAGTTTATTATCTGCTGTGGTAAATCTGATTATTTATTCAAACACAATAATAAAGCTTTATATCCTCAGGAGGGCTCATTACATTGTTTTAGTGATAGTTTCACGGAAGCGAGTTCAGAACTAATCTAACCAAAAAAAAAAAACATCCGAAGTTTCAGAAGCTTCAAATAAAATGAACGAACTAATGGATTTTCTCAAAACGATATAAAATTAAGTACAGCTTTCCTTTTTGTTATAATATGAAGCCCCTAGATGGACAAAGGAGGAGAAAAAACGGCAGAAAAAAGTAATGCCAAAAACTTTGGGTTATAATGCAAAATATGACTTGTTTTTTTTCTTCTGCCATTTTTTCTCTTCCGTTGTCCCCTTAAAGATTCTGTAGTAGATTTTCTCAGTTGAATATGAAAAAAAATACCGCTGATTATCAACGTGGGAATGAATGGTGCATTGTCCAAGTGCAAGTTTATCTTGGAGCTAAACTATTTGCTTTGAGTGAAGGCGCCATCTAGCGATCATTGTGTGTCAGCAACAGCTTCCCATTCAAAACAATAGGCGGTCAAACGACCGCTGAACCGCGTTATAAGTAGGTGACACCGGCGAGGCGCTTCTAGTGTTAAACACAGACACGCTCAACAGAACAAGGTCAGTGAAGACAAAGAATCTGAGTAATGTTACCGGTTCACTCCTATTTATAACCTCATCAGGTGCGTCTCATCAGATGACGTCACCCGACCGAGGTTATATAATCCAAAATTTGGCGTGTTTGATACACACATGCTTCACAACCGGCAACATGACAAGATGTTCCCATAGCGTTTTCACGCAGCATCGAGTGTAGCCTTTGAAAGGGAACAGCTGATTCACACCTGGGGAGTGAATAATCTGCATTTGAATGTTGTCTGACATTGTAAAGCACATACAGTGACACTAAAAGAACAACAACCTACTGTACACTGAAAAAAAAGAACTTGTAAGATTTACTTGATAAAATCCTTGTAACAACTTTCACACAAGTTAGATTTATTTAAAAAAATCAAGTAAAGTTAATTTATTGTTGTGTCCGCAGGAAACTTGATTTTATTAAATTATTACGTAAATCTTACTATCATTTTGTTTTGTGAGATTTTCCCTTACTTGGTTTTATCAATTTATATTAATCCCTATAATAATGTAAAGATTGCTAATTTATGTTTTGGAAAGAAACTTAAGTAATTATTTCATCTATATCTTTCATAAATCACACAACTAAAATATAATTAAACAGTTTATTCACCAACATTACCAGATATTTTTGACATTCACAGTCTAGGTACAGGTTGTCTTTTTAATAAAAGTGCATTCAGCTAAATTTGGCATCCGTAGGAACAACTGCACGGCACCAGAGCCTGAAATACTTGTTGTAAACAAAATTGTGTAAAATAGTAATAATAATAAATAAATAAAATACAGCATTCGTTTAGAAATAAAATACAGCAGAAAATATATTAAACAAACTGTAGATTAAACTATAAACCTAATAGCCCACTGAAGCAGTGAAGTTGCAACATTCAAATCAGCAGTCTGGACTAGTGCACTTAAAAGTATGCCATTGAAACCTTAACGCATTAAAAAATTTTAAGCCGAACATGTAAACACTGAACATGTAAAGACTTGTAGTCAAGCCATATCAAATGTTTTAAGATGATAACTTCATCTTTAAAGCTTGCACTTTTGGTGATAGCTTAATCCCATAAAGTTCTAGAAGTAACTAGTGAGCGAGGAGCGATATTGATTTGGGCGCATGCCGTGACAGGCTGAAAAAACTATTGTCCTCAAATATGTAACAGATGAGGACTCAGATTAGTGTGCAAAAACAGGTACATCTGTATGAATAAATTGATATGATGAGCTATTGATCAGTGACTTATGTAAACGACTCATTTCAGATGTAAGTAAATGGAAAGAAAGTAAATGGCTGCACTGTTTAGGGGAGGAACGTGCTAATGACGATTTGGTCTGCTGTGTGTGTGTGTGTGTGAGAGAGTTATTGCACAAATTAATGTGCAAAAACTATAATAAAACTATATAAGACTACATAGCCTTTATAAGACTCAACTTTTATTTAAGCGCACTCACAATAACGAATAATCGTTATGATTTTTGTTTGAAAGCAAATAAGGTGCGCTGTTCTGTATTGTTTTTGGTGAACTTGAGCGTGTCAGAAAATTAACACAAACGTTTTTTTAAATGGTCAGAGTCAGTCTGCTTGCTGTTTTCCCGATGCATTCATAATTCTGCCGGGGCGCTGTGGAAAACTTTATTTGTGCGGATGAGTGCTGATTAAAACTATGTAGTAAATTAAAGAGGATTACAATGCCGAATCGAAGTCCTGAGGCCAAACCTCATTTAAATTAAATCAACAAATATTATAAGTAAAAAAAACAATAGCCCACGTTTAGAAAACGTTTATAAATCCTCTCCGACATGAGTTGGCCCGGTGTTATGCGCAGAACGCCGGGAGATTTGATGAAGCTCCGAAATCGCTGCGGCATTTTTTCTAACTAGATCTTTAATAACTGATGTAGGTTTTGAGCTGTATACAAAGGCATTTTTTGTCACGTTCTGCTATGGTGTTGGACTGTGGGCTGGGTGTTGAGGCATAGATGCAGAGGGGATGCAGTGAAACGCAAAGAGTCTTTAATAATAAAATGAAAACATGAACAAAACATGAAATAAGGAAGTTGGCTTAAACTTGGGAGCATATTGTAACAGAACTCATAAACACTTAGACATAAGACTAGGGATACATACATTGATTCACAATACAGACATGGGATACAAACTGGACAAGACAAGACACACGAAACAGTCTAACGGACTAAACATTAGGGACTATGCATGCAAGGAATAAACAAACAAGACAGGCTTGGCTAGGTCTATTGGCTGAGCTGCACATTAGCTGCTAAGCTAGCTCATAGCTAATCAGACTAATGGCTACACCAGCCAGTAGCCTGAGACACAAGGGAATGAACAGACAAGGTACACAGCAGACTAGGTATGAAACAGACTAAGAACTCTAAAGGTTAGTGGCTAAAGATGTTAGTACCTAAACAGACTAAGAGCTAAGCAGACAATGAGACTAGACAGACACGAAGACTAGACAGACTAAGATCTAGACATGTTAGTATCACCCTCATTAGTATTGAAACAGACTACTAGCTAAACATGCAATGGGGGTTACTTACACAAAAGGGTAAACACAAAAGGCTAATTCTCCTAGAGGCTAATCCTGCTAGGAGACACAGAGACATAAACGAAATCAAAGCAAATACAAACTTAAAGAGCTCCAGAAACTAAATGCCAACTATAATCAAATCAAACTAAAACAAGGAACCAAAACCCACATAACAGTAATTAATGCTCGACCCAGCTTCCCAGAACAAACAGGTATTTATGCTTATACTAATTGCCTCCTCGGTTCAGCTGGGCATCTGCGTCAGCTGACCGAGGTGCCTTCTGGGAAACTGGGTCTACAACAAAAACTACAAATTAAAACACTGCCCTCCAGTGGGCAACCCTCACATTTTTGAGGGGTTTAAAACGAATTAATAAGTCCGAGCAGTGAAAATACTTTACAAAAGACGAACAGCTTTATTTCAGTCATACTGTAAATTCACAATCACATCACATTGCAGCTATTACTGTATTTCCAGCCGTGGTTAAATAATGGATGAAATAATTATTCCGTGCTGGACTCAAACAGCAAATATGATGATTATTATAAAAAGCCTGAAGAACTTTGTGTTCATAAAATAATATTTACTTAATATGATAATATATATATATTGTTCCTTCATGTCTTCTGATGATGTCGACACATTTTTACGTTTTAAATAAGACATCTTGGCATATTCACGAATCAGGACATTCGCATAGTTAACACCTAGCCTGCTATCAGGTAATGAAATTAATTTCAAGACCATTTAAACCGAGGCATTGCCATGTCTTTCACTGTTTTGTCCCTGCTACAAAAACTATATAAGAAACTTATTAGAAATTTTAAAGCCCGATTTTGGGCATCTCATTTCATCATTATGAAAATAATATGAAGCACATATACACACATTCATCATGAAATATCTGTTGTAAAACAAAATAAAATTCATGTTTGCTTCAGCATTGGAAACAATATTGATTTAGGCTAACTAATTATACACAATTCTTTGTTGTACATACAGTACTTGGTCAGGCTTTTGGATAAAGTCCTTCCATGCGCCATCTGGCGGATATTCAGTGAAGCACAACACATTTATTTAAATTCCAGAATGTTATTACGCCAAGTCGCTAAAACACATGATTAACACACCTAAGATTACCTGCTATGTCCGGTGCTCTGGCTCCCAGGATACACCTAACCACTGCCTCTGGCGCCCTAAAGGTCTAGCTAATTTCACGTGTCTCAGTATAGAGTCTCCTATAACCAGAGCTCTTTCAGGTTTCTCTGCGGGTGCATCAATGAGGAGAGCAAACCTGTTGGACACGTGAAGCGCAGAAGAGGTGTGCTCCGGTGGGCTAGCCTTAGCGTTAGCTTTGGCTGAACGAGTTTGAAGCCGAGTCGTCAACACTCGCCACGCTGTGAGGGCTCTAATGCCGGAGTGGGGGCTGTTTATCTCCGCCTGCGGCACCCAGACTGTCCGCTACGGGAATAACGCTGCTCTCGCACTCTCTAACCCTCTCTAAAGTCTGGATGCGCTCCTCTAACGCTAATATCTTCTCCGTCAGAGTGCTAACTAACACACACCTATTACAAGTAAAGTTATCGTGATTGATGGAGGAAGAATGTATAAACATCCTGCACTCCACACACTGAACAAGCTGAATGGTAGAAATTATAACGTACCTGAGTCTGGGTTTAGTTGTTTGGAGCTGAATTCCGTTTGTTGTTCTTAGACGATTTTTTTATTGCTGAAAAAGGCGAAGCCAAATAGTATGAAGATGTAAAAACTGGATACTATTAATATTATTATTGTATAAATAAAAAAGCTATGCAATTTAAACGCTGATACAAACGCGAAACTTTCGCGGCAACGATACAAAAACAGGAAGCTACGTCACCAAACAGGAAGCCCTGATGCAAATTCATTTTTTGTATTCTGGATCACTGCCTGCCTTGCCTAATTTTTCTTAGTAAAGTTCCTCTATTTCTTGCACTCGTCAGTCATCTATTTCTTGCACTCTGTGTGTACGGGTCATTCTTGAGTAATACCTCACCTCTATTTTTCGCACTCGTCATTCATCTATTTCTTGCACTCTGTGTGTACAGGTCATTCACACCTCACATACGTTTTGATTATCGTTAGTTATGAGTAACCGGTTATATTAAACTTGCTCTGTTTATATCACTTCCTCAATTTGTCGTGCATGCGCCTTTTCTTTTTACCTCTTGAACAGATGCCTTCTGGGTATTTGGTACCTTACACTTGACTACAATTATAGACCAATAAAATTTTTCCACAAGTTCCATTATGGAAGCTTTAAGGCAAGAGCATACAAAGACATTCGTACAAAATTGGGTTCTTCCAATGTTGTGGCATCATTTTGAGGAAGGCCCACAAACAGGTGTGATGATCAGATGTCCACATATAATGCACGTCATTCATGTGGTCATAATATTACTAAACTGTTTTCAATTAATTAATTAATCAATAAACAATAATAATAATAATGTTAAAATGAATACTTTGTACACCTTTAATAACACATGCTTGGTACCATATTTAACTTAAATATATAAAATATATTTATACCACACTCTCATACAGCCTCCACAGACTCATCAACCAGCGCAGAAGCAACAGCTGAAGGCCTTCTGAATCTAAGCAGGAATGCATCTTCTCTAAACTCTACACAGATACAGCAGATCATATCTCTGCTAGAGTCAGTTCTTTCTGGGCCCACAATTAGCTTGGCTTTGGGGAACATGTCTATCAACATTGTCAGCAATCTTATAGATGCACCTCCTGATGTACTGGCATCCAGTTCCAACAGGTAAAAATAAACAGATTGACTTGTTGCCCCTTAATAAAATGTAACTAATTATTAGAATTTAACTAATTATTCTCCAATAATCAGTGTAACATGAAAAGTGTTATTAACTGCACACATAACTAATATCTGATGCACACATTATGATTGTATTACTTTAATCATTGGATGAGCTATTTTCTATTTTGTATAATAATTGGCTGGAAGACGTATTCCTAAAATAAACCCAATTCCCAGCGGTTAATGTGATTGAGTACAATTTTGTCTATTCATGCAGTTAAATGACAGTTCATTAGCTCCTATTTTGATGCATGTCAGGGAAAAAAAACTACAGTTAAACCTTTGATTGTGAGCATAACGTTACAGACGCATGCTTGTATATCAAAACACTCATATATCAAAATGAATTTCCCCATGAGAAATAATGGAATCTCAGATGATTTGTTCCATAACCCAAAAATGTTCATAATTAATACAAAATGTAAAAAAAATAAATAAATAACCTGCACTTTACCTTTGAAAGACATTTTTGAAGGAATCCTTCACACCTTTGAAGGATTTTATAGGACATTTAACTTTTTTTCCTTTCCATTTTTAGGCATTTGGTACACACCCTTATCCAGAACAACTTCCATTTTTATCTGATTATATAACTGAGCAGTTAAGGCTTAAGGGCTTTGCTCAAGGGCTCAACAGCGGCAACTTGGTAGTCGCTGGGTTTGAACCTGGGACAGTTTGAATCGTAATCCAATGCCTTAATCACTGCGCTACCCCTCAGTACAAAATGTAAAAAAAAAAAAAAAACACTGCACACAAACATACATTAAAGGAAACACTGCTCTGTCAGAAAACTTATTTAACAAGGAACCTCTCTAATGGCATGCACCTGCGCACACACACACTAACATAATCACTGCTGTACAGTAAAAATAAAACTCAAAATAGTTGCAAGCAACGGTCACAAGCACCTGTGCCATTGCCACCCGGGCGAACCACAAAACTTGTGTGCCTTTTGAGCATTGTGTGTGTGTGGTATTTTTGTGTGTGGTATTTTTGTGTGTGTGGTATTTTTGTGCACATGTGTGTGATATTTTTGTGCGCATGTGCGTGGTATTTGTGTGCGCACGTGTGTGGTATGTGTGTGTGTGGTATGTACGTGTGTGTGTGTGTGGTGTGTATGTGTGGTATGTGTGTGTGTGAGATACAGTATGTGTGTGTGGTACTGTGTGTGTGCGCGTGTGGTATGTGTGTGGTATTTGATGTGTATGTGGTATTTGTGTGTGTGTGTGTGTGTGTGTGTGTATGGTATTTGTATGTGATATTTTTGCATGTGTGTGTGTGAAGGGTATTTTTGTGCGTGTGTATTTAATCTCATTGAGCTGACCAAATTTCACTATTCATGTCATGAGCTCAACTCAACACAAAGTCAGCTATTTTGGGCTATCATTTGCTAAATGCACATTTATGACATCAGCACTATTAAAATAGCATTTTTAGAACGATGGCGATGATGTCATTGTCATGTCGTCACTGTGCTATGGCCCCAAATAACCTGCTTTTTTATCTTTGAAAAGAATCCAGCCAGAGCAGTGTTTCCGTTAGTGTGTCTGTGTCTGTGTGTGTGGTGAAAGGGAAGGAGAAGTGAGGGGGCTACTGTGTAGGGCGAATTTCACACACAAACACACACATTTTCTGACAAAGAGAGACTCTAGTGCATGTGTACTACTCGTATATCAAGGCGTCACCTGTTTATTAAATTAAAATTTCTTTTAAACATTTGCTCGTCTTGCAAAACTCTCGCTGACCAATTTAAAGTTCCACTGTATTTGCTTCATCTGTCTGTAGTTTCTTTCCCTGATTTTAAAGGTTTAAGTTACCTTATTTTACCAACCCTAAATTGGCCCTAAGTATGAAACTTAATCTCTCAAAATATAGCCCTAAAACACTGTGTAGCTAAACTCCCTGAATGACACTTATAATGAATACAATGTATGCCATTATTGAATATTATGCTATCATTTCATAACATATGCTGTGTATAAATTATTTTTTCCTTTTGTGATTTGATGAGGATCATTGGCATTGTGGATACTGTTGGCTTGAAGCTGGTTGTGCAAGGACAGACTCAAACTATTCTCTCTCCGTCTGTGGCTCTGGCAGTGAAATTGCTTAAAGGGTCCGTTTTTCCAGAGACCACATTCATTATCAGTGATCCCTCCAACTTGCAGGTGACAATTCATAACAGTTACTTACACTTTTCAGGAATGATATTTAATAAATATCTTTGCTTAAGGTGATTGTATGGCAAGTCTTTGTTATACATGCTTATTCTATGACATAAAATAAGCATGTATAACTAATAATAACATATTATTAAGTTAGTAAAAAAATAAAAAATAGGCCAATAGGAAAATATAGGCCAGCAATGAAAGCCACATATGTAAAATACCATTTTCAAGACCAAAAAAAAAGAGAGAAAGAAAGAAAAAAGAAAAGTTCTGTATTTTGCATGCTTGGAAAATAAGGCAGGTGTAACAAAGTCCTCAGAAGGACTGTGGCTGGTTGTGGAGGATGTTCAGTTAAACGAAGCAGCTAATTTCCTAATATAAAACTGTGCAAATTGTTTGAGACTATATTTACTGTAAAGCGAAGGGCAATCACACTAATTATTGACCTTGCTTTTCATAGTATGTTTTTAATGTAGAAACTTTTTTGAAGACATACTCTACAGCAGTTATTTACATGTGGCCTAAGACTTTTGCTTGAAGGAATTAACAATTAATATTTTTACAGGAATTAATAACAGTTGTTATTTTAAGACACTAAAGTGGATTGCTCTGGAACAGTTCTTGCTTACCAGTCAAACTTTTGGGTTTTTATTGTTTTCAACATTGTATATTAACACTGAAGGCATTGAAATGATTACAGAACAAGTATGGAATCATCATGTCAAGTAAATAAATAAATGTTAAATATCACAGGATATTAGAGTTTTGTATTTTCAGTTCTTGCAATCTTTTGCTTTGATGACAGCTTTGTACACTCTTGGTATGCTCTTAGTCAACCTCATAAGGTAGTCACCTGAAATAGTTTTCTAACAAACTTGAAGGAGTTGAAGGAGATCCCAGATGTCGGCTGCTTTTCCTTCACTCTCTGCTCCAACTTACTGTATCCCAACCCTTCTCAACTGGATTTCCCTCTGCCCTCTGGACTTGTCTGACTTATCCTGGTGCACCGCTTCTGGTTGAAGATCTCATCACATGGATGCCCAGTGTGTCTCTTTGAGATGCGCCCAGTGTCTGGGGACGGTTTCACTATACCATGAAGACAGTTCTGGCCTCGACTGATGTTGACAGCTGTTTCTCTGAGGACTTGACTTGGCCGCAGTTGCTCGATAGTTCAGGACTAGAATTTCCTACAAGTCTACCTGACCCTCCAATAACTACCTGGACTCCATATTAACATCAATTAACATCAACTGTTATACTGAACTGCCTGCCACCTAACACAGTATGAATGCAGATCAATTCCTGCTCTCTGTTTCACTCGTGTGAAGCAGTTCGAAGATTCAGTCTGTCTAAACCCCTCCTTTCCATGAGCGCTCATTGCTGTGATTGGTCAGATGGCGCGGTCAATTATGATTGGTCTACTGCTACAGCGTGTGTCGGAAAGCAAAACGCCCATAACCATAACTGAACGACAGCTCTGGAAACCTGTCAATACATACAGTAGAAAAGATGGCGTCGGTTTTACCGTATCAATTCGAGCCGGAGTCTGACGATGAAACGGTTGAAGTGGCACATCGCTAGCACGACTGGAGTGGTAAGTGTCATATGTTAATATAACAGACCTAATTTGTTATATTGTACTAATGTTAGAGGCACGGGCGCTCGTGATGTGCATACAGTATGTGTGTGTGATACATTTATCCCCTTGGGGCTTGACGTAGAAGGGCAAAAGGCATGCACACTTCCTGCTCTGGAGTGTCGCGAGTGTTAGAGTTCAGTTTTGGTGAATGGTGGAGAATAAACAGCTAAAAAGGATTTAGGACTTAGAGGACAGTTTACGATGCGTCGTAGCTGGGACATATGGAAAGTGGGGTGGATGCGTCGTATGGATGATGGAAGTAGGAGTCGGACAGCGCACGGGTTGATTATCCTGGTTATTGTGAACGGGTCTGATGAAACGGGGAGAGAGCTTGCGTGAAAGTGTATTTAGGAGGATGTCTCTGGTGGCGAGCATGACTCTGTCTCCTATGTAATACCTGGCGGTCTTGGAGCGATGGCGGTCTACGTGTCTCTTGTATGAGCTGGATGCTTGCAGTAGGGATTGCCTGGCTCATAACCATGTACGTCTGCAACGAGGGGGCCTCTACCTCCTCCTCTTGAGTGGGGAACAGTGGTGGTTGGTAGCCCAGACAGCACTGGAATGGAGAGAGCCCCATGGAAGCAGATGGTAGGGAGTTGTAAGCATACTCGACCCACTAGAGAAACTTACTCCAGGTGGTAGCGTCACGAGTGGTCATAGGCCGGAGGGCGACTTCCATTGCTTGTTTTTTTTGTTCTGTTTGGCCATTGGATTGGGGATGAAAACCAGAAGACAGGCTAGGAGAGGCTCCGATGAGTTTACCCCAGAAGCGTGAGGTAAATTGATGGTCACGATCTGAAACTATGTGAGTGGGGAGGCCGTGAAGATGAAAAACATGGAGGATCAACTGCTCTGCAGTCTCTTTGGCGGACGGAAGCTTGGTGGACGTGGAGAAGCGGTCAACGATGGTCAGGATACAAGTATTCCCATCAGATGAGGGTAGACCTGTTACAAAAAACAGCGAAATATGCGACCAGCGACGGTGAGGTATGGGTAAGTGTCTGAGGAGGCCAGCCAGAGGGCAGTTGTTGGGTCTATAGCGAGTGCAGATGTTGCAGGCTGCCACAAAGCTGTAAACATCCTTCCCATCGTGGGCCACCAGAAGCGCTGTTGAATGATATAGAGTGTTCGGGCAGAGCCTGGGTGATAGGACAGCTTGGATCCATGACCTCACTCCAGGACCTGTGGGTGCAGACAGAGGGGAACAAAGAGGCGATCTGGATGAACATTGCTTGGGCCGGGCTTCTGAGTCAATGCCTGCTTGATTTTGCTCTCGATGTCTAGCTCTACAGTCGTGGCCAAATGTTTTGAGAATGACACAAATATTAGTTTTCACAAAAATTTGGTGCTAAACTGCTTTTAGATCTTTGTTTCAGTTGTTTCTGTGATGTACTGAAATATAATTACAATATATATATTATATATTATATTATAATATATTACAATAATTATAATTACTTCATATGTTTCAAAGGCTTTTATCGACAATTACATGACATTTATGCAAAGAGTCAGTATTTGCAGTGTTGGCCCTTCTTTTTCAGGACCTCTGCAATTCGACTGGGCATGCTCTCAATCAACTGCTGGGCCAAATCCTGACTGATAGCAACCCATTCTTTCATAATCACTTCTTGGAGGTTGTCAGAATTAGTGGGTTTTTGTTTGTCCACCCGCCTCTTGAGGATTGACCACAAGTTATCAATGAGATTAAGATCTCGGGAATTTCCATGCCATGGACCCAGAATTTCTACATTTTGGTCCCAGAGCCACTTAGTTTTCACTTTTGCCTAATGGCACAGTGCTCCATCGTGCTGGAAAATGCATTGATCTTCACCAAACTGTTGTTGGATTGTTGGAAGAAGTTGCTGTTGGAGGGTGTTTTGGTACCATTCTTTATTCATGGCTGTGTTTTTGGTCAAAATTGTGAGTGAGCCCACTCCCTTGGATGAGAAGCAACCCCACACATGAATGGTGTCAGGATGCTTTACTGTTGGCATGACACAGGACTGATGGTAGCGTTCACATTTTCTTCTCCGGACAAGCCTTTTTCCAGATGCCCCAAACAATCGGACAGCAGCTTCATCGGAGAATATGACTTTGCCCCAGTCTTCAGTAGTCCATTCACCATATTTTCTGCAGAAGATCAATCTGTCCCTGATGTTTTTTTTTGGAGAGAAGTGGCTTCTTTGCTGCCCTTCTTGACACCAGGCCATCTTCCAAAAGTGTTCGCCTCGCTGTGCGTGCAGATGCGCTCACACCTGCCTGCTGCCATTCCTGTAAGGCGGCAATGAGACAATGAGATGGCAGAATGGAGTTGTATGGTGTGGGATCCTGTGGGGGGGAGAACTGACACGAGAGGGCATCAGGCTTAGTGTTCTTAGAACCTGGGCGGTAGGACAGGGTGAAATTGAACCTAGAGAAGAACAACGACCACCGAGCTTGACGGGCATTGAGTCTTTTGGTGGTGCGTAAGTGCTGAAAATGTTTATTTTAATTTTGAATCAGGATTTGTATTTCCGGGATGTTCGGTCACATGGGTGGTGCAGGTGGATATTTATCTAATTGTGTTTCCTGTCTAAGAGAGAGAGAGGGGGGGGGGTGAGTAGCGGGAGCGCTCACTTTCTGTTGACCGTCGTGAGCCGTATGCTGTAATGTTCTGTTATATGTTACACCATGTTATTAATAAAAGGTGAATACAAATGAACGGTAACGCGTCGCAGAGGATTTCCTTCTACTTAGCCTCTTGAGGTCCGTGAAGGCCTTGTCTGCCTCCTTGTTCCAGTAGAATCGCATCTTGGAGGAAATCGGTGAGGTGAGGGGGGCGACGACGGAACTGTAACCCCGAATGAAGCGGCGATAGAAGTTTGCGAACCCCAGGAACCGTTGGAGGTCACGTCGAGAGGCTGGCGTGGGCCAGTTGGAGACGGCCTGGACCATGGCGGCCTCCATTTCCAGTCTGGAGGGAGAGATAAGGAATCCTAGGAACGTTGTGGAAGTTGTATGGAACTCACACTTCTCCGCTTTAACAAAGAGATTGTTCTCTAAGAGGCTCTGCCGAGCTCCTCCAGACCTCGAGAGACAATTAAAATGTCGTTCAAGTAACCTAGAGCTGGCCTCCCTGCCGACAAATGAGCGATCAAAGACCGGGCCGTGCTCCATTCCCTGGCGCTACCGGTTAGTAGCATGATGACGTAGGCCACCCGGGAACGTTCGGGAAGGAGGAACAACGGGAAGGAGGAAGCTTGCAGCTTGAAAATCAGTGAGCATTGTGAGAGAAATGACCTACATATTCCTGGTTTTCCCCAGGAATTGGGAGGGGCTGGCAGGCGTGGCTCTCATGGGGTTCCAGAGTTTGAGCTGTAGGCGCCTGGAGAAGCTGTACTTGGGAGATGACGTCAGCTAGAGTCGGTCTTGTGGCGATGAGTTCCTCTTGGTTATTACCGAGAAGCAGGCCTTTGCTCTCCAGTACCTGTCTCATCCTGTTTAACTCTGCTGGGTCCATAGTGATGGCTGAACACAGACATAAGGGCTTCCTGGGATGTAAAGCAACCAGTCACTCCATCGTCAACAAACCTAAGAGAGCATCTAAACATACCAGTTCACCATAATACTCTGCATCCATGAGTCTCCCAGATCTGCTCCTTTTCCCAAGACAGAAAGCCCATCTAAAGTGTGATAAAAAAGCTTGCTTCTAGCTGCATATTAGAGCTTCTGTCTTGTCAGGATTGAGCAGAAAGAAGATAAATTACCATCCAGTCTCTTATGTCCTTCACACATTTCTCAACTTTATTAAGCTGTTTTTTTCTCATCGGGCTTTGCTGAGGTACAAGTTATCTTCTATCGCCGCTTCATTCGGGGTTACAGTTCCGTCGTCGCCCCCCTCACCTCCCTGATTTCCTCCAAGATGCGATTCTAGGAGGAACAAGGAGGCAGACAAGGCCTTCGCGGACCTCAAGAGGCTAAGTAGAAGGAAATCCTCTGCGACGCGTTCCCGTTCATTTGTATTCACCTTTTATTAATAACAGGGTGTAACATATAACAGAACATTACAGCATACGGCTCACGACGGTCAACAGAAAGTGAGCGCTCCCGCTACTCACCCCCCCCCCTCTCTCTCTCTTAGACAGGAAACACAATTAGATAAATATCCACCTGCACCACCCATGTGACCGAACATCCCGGAAATACAAATCCCGATTGAAAATTAAAATAAACATTTTCAGCACTTACGCACCACCAAAAGACTCAATGCCCGTCAAGCTCGGTGGTCGTTGTTCTTCTCTAGGTTCAATTTCACCCTGTCCTACCGCCCAGGTTCTAAGAACACTAAGCCTGATGCCCTCTTGTGTCAGTTCTCCCCCCCACAGGATCCCACACCATACAACTCCATTCTGCCATCTCATTGTCTCATTGCCACCTTACAGGAATGGCAGCAGGCAGGTGTGAGCGCATCTGCACGCACAGTGACTGCACGCCCTAATACAGACCTCTAACTGTTCAATTGTCTTGGGCCTTCTTTGTCGCACCTTCCTCTTTATGATTCGGCAAATGTTCTCTATAGGGGAAAGATCTGGACTGCAGACTGGCCATTTCAGTACCTGGATCCTTCTCTTACGCAGCCATGATGTTGTGATTGATGCAGAATGTGGTCTGGCATTATCTTGTTGAAAAATGCAGGGTCTTCCTTGAAAGAGATGACTAGATGTTGTTCTAGAACCTGAATATATTTTTCTGCATTGATGGTGCCTTTCCAGACATGCAAGCTGCCCATGCCACACGCACTCATGCAACCCCATACCATCAGAGATGCAGGCTTCTGAACTGAGCGTTGATAACAACTTGGGTTGTCCTTGTCCTCTTTGGTCCGGATGACATGGCGTCCCACATTTCCAACAAGAACTCCGAATCGTGACTCGTCTGACCACAGAACAGTCTTCCATTTTGCCACACTCCATTTTAAATGATCCCTGGCCCAATGAAAACGCCTGTGCTTGTGGATCTTGCTTAGAAATGGCTTCTTCTTTGCACTGTAGAGTTTCAGCTGGCAACGGCGGATGGCACGGTGGATTGTGTTCACTGACGATGGTTTCTGGAAGTATTCCTGAGCCCATTCTGTGATTTCCTTTACAGTAGCATTCCTGTTTGTGGTGCAGTGTCGTTTAAGGGCCCGGAGATCATGGGCATCCAGTATGGTTTTACGCCCTTGACCCTTACGCACAGAGATTGTTCCAGATTCTCTGAATCTTCGGATGATATTATGCACAGTTGATGATGATAACTGCAAAGTCTTTGCAATTTTTCGCTGGGTAACACCTTTCTGATATTGCTCCACTATCTTTCTGCGCAACATTGTGGGAATTGGTGATCCTCTACCCATCTTGGCTTCTGAGAGACACTGCCACTCTGAGAAGCTCTTTTTATACCCAATCATGTTGCCAATGAACCTAATTACTGTTAATTGGTCTTCCAGCTCTTCGTTATGCTCAAATTTACTTTTTCCAGCCTCTTATTGCTACTTGTCCCAACTTTTTTGGGATTTGTTGACAAATCAACATATTTTTCCTTTAAAATGATACATTTTCTCGGATTAAACTTTTGATCTGTCATCTATGTTCTATTCTGAATAAAATATTGACATTTGCCATCTCCACATCATTGCATTCAGGTTTTATTCACAATTTGTTTATTGTGTCCCAACTTTTTTGGAATCCGGTTTGTAAAACAAGCAAAGAGACACAGCTGTCTTTGTGCTGTGATGAGGCCTAAATCCTGACTGATAAAGTTTATTTATGTGATTCCTATGTAGATATGAATATAGCTGCTGCGCTACTATCTTTTACAGGATTTTAGAGATGAAGGGGAGGTTTGATATCGGCCTGTAGTTGGACAGTTGTCAGGTCTCTTGATTAGTGGTTTAATAATTGCTAATTTAAAAGTTTTTCCAACATACCCACTACTGAGTAAAGAATTAATTATTTTCAAAAGGGGGTTCCATTATTGCTGGTAATATCTGCTTGAGAAAATGTGTCAGTATAGGATCTAATACACAGGTTCATAATTTTGCAGAAGAGATATGTAAAATTAGCTCATTCTCTTCAAGGGGAGTAAAATGTGCTAGGATCTGGTACGGTTAGTTTATCTTCTACATCAATTTAATTGGCTGGTTTCAAAGACTTTTTTTTGCCTAATGGTTAAAATTTTGTGATTGAAAATAATACGTCCTTTATGTCCTCACTACTGCATTTTATTGATGTGGAGATGTTTGTAGTGGTCTTATTCCTAGTTAATTTTGCTATGGTATTAAATAGAAATCTAAGATCAAGTATCTTTGAAGAAAGCCTTATGCCATGTGTAAGGAAGCTCAAACTTGGGTGTCATTGGACTTTCCAACAGGACAATGATCTCAAGCATACTTCAAAGTCCACCAAGGCTTAGTTTCAGATGAAGTCATGGAGGGATCTAGAGTGGCCGTCACAGTTACCTGACTTGAATTCAGTTAAAAAAAAGAACTGTTGCAAACCCAAGAATCTTACTGAACTAGAGACCGTTTCCCATGAGCACTGTGCTAAGGTGCCTTTTGAAAACACTGCCAGAAGCTGGTGTCTGGCTATACATCATGTTTGCAGCAGATAATTATAGCTAAAGGGGGCTCTACTGAAGATATTTGTCAAGGGGTTGAATAATTTTGATTCATTGTCATTGAAAGTACCATTTTATGTTGACTTTGGAGAAATTACTTGTCCTGCATCCTCAATAAACAAGCTTCAGTTAATCCAAAATGCAGCTGCCAGGGTTCTCACTAGATCCAGAAAATATGATCATATAACCCCAATATTATCATCCCTGCACTGGCTACCTGTTCAGTTTAGAATAAATTACAAAATAGTATTACTTACATACAAGGCCTTAAATGGTTTAGCTCCCACATACCTAACCAGTCTTCTGATGCGCTACAATCCACCACGCGCCTTAAGATCACAAAGCTCCGGACTTCTGGTAGTTCCCAGAATTTCAAAATCTACAAAAGGGTGTAGGGCTTTTTCATATTTAGCTCCAAAGCTTTGGAATAGCCTTCCAGACAGTGTTCGGGGAGCAGACACGGTTTCTCAGTTCAAAAGTAGACTCAAGACGCATCTTTTTAATCTGGCATACACATAACTCATCCCAGTACTCATACTCCAGTACACCTATACCGAATGGCAACTACGCTAATTCTCCCCATCTGTTCTGTATTTCTCTACCCATCCCGAGGCATCGGGAGATTTTGCCAGCTTCAGTAGACAAAGGCCGACCCTGCGAGGTTCCTGAGGCATCCAGAGAAGGACCAGCTCCAGCTGGATTCAGCTTTATGATGGTTGGAGCTACACATGCTGCTCCTGTGCTTCCAGTGATCCAGACCTCATCTGCCCTCTGCACCTACTGACTCGTCCCTATGCTGAACTGGTCTTCATGTCAATTTAAATAATTTCTGTCATATTGAATTTTCACCTGCACAACACACAAGATGTTATATCATTTCTATCTGTTATCGCCCAAATGAGGATGGGTTCCCTGTTGAGTCTGGTTCCTCTCAAGGTTTCTTCCTAATGCCATCTCAGGGAGTTTTTCCTTGCCACCGTCGCCGTCACCCTTGGCTTGCTCATCAGAGAAATTTCATTCATTCGTCTTATTATTATCTGCACATTTTTCTCACACAGCCACACTTCCAATTATTTTCTTTTCTATAATTATTATTATTATTTGTTTTTATTTATTTATTTTCTATTATTATTTTATTTATTTATTTATTTATTATTATTATTATTATTATTATTTTTTTTTTTTTTTGTTAAATTTCTTAAATTTTTGAGAAGCTGCTTTGAGACAATGACCATTGTTAAAAGCGCTATATAAATAAAATTGAATTGAATTGAATTGAATATTAGTTGTGTTGAGCTATTTAAATAGTTTGTTTCACTGATTTTCACTGATATATATATATATATATATATATATATATATATATATATATATATATATATATATATATATATATATACTGTGTATATACACACACAGTGGCTTGCAAAAGTATTCAGCCCCCTGGAACTTTTCCACATTTTGTCACATTACAGCCACAAACATGAATCAATTTTATTGGAATTCCACGTGAAAGACCAATACAAAGTGGTGTACACTTGAGAAGTGGAACGAAAATCATATATGATTCCAAAAATTTTTTTTTACAAATAAATAACTGCAAAGTGGAGTGTGCGTAATTATTCAGCCCCCTTTGGTCTGAGTGCAGTCAGTTGCCCATAGACATTGCCTGATGAGTGCTAATGACTAAATAGAGTGCACCTGTGTGTAATCTAATGTCAGTACAAATACAATTGCTCTGTGACGGCCTCAGAGGTTGTCTAAGAGAATATTGGGAGCAACAACACCATCAAGTCCAAAGAACACACCAGACAGGTCAGGGATAAAGTTATTGAGAAATTTAAAGCAGGCTTAGGCTACAAAAAGATTTCCAAAGCCTTGAACATCCCACGGAGCACTGCTCAAGCGATCATTCAGAAATGGAAGGAGTATGGCACAACTGTAAACCTACCAAGACAAGGCCGTCCACCTAAACTCACAGGCCGAACAAGGAGAGCGCTGATCAGAAATGCAGCCAAGATGCCCATGGTGACTCTGGACGAGCTGCAGAGATCTACAGCTCAAGTGGGGGAATCTGTCCATAGGACAACTATTAGTCGTGCACTGCACAAAGTTGGCCTTTATGGAAGAGTGGCAAGAAGAAAGCCATTGTTAACAGAAAACCATAAGAAGTCCCGTTTGCACAGCAAACATGTGGAAGAAGGTGCTCTGGTCAGATGAGACCAAAAGGGAACTTTTTGGCCAAAATGCAAAACGCCTCTGTGTGGCGGAAAACTTACACTGCACATCACTCTGAACACACCATCCCCACTGTCAAATATGATGGTGGCAGCATCATGCTCTGGGGGTGCTTCTCTTCAGCAGGGACAGGGAAGCTGGTCAGAGTTGATGGGAAGATGGATGGAGCCAAATACAGGGCAATCTTGGAAGAAAACCTCTTGGAGTCTGCAAAAGACTTGAGACTGGGGCGGAGGTTCACCTTTCAGCAGGACAACGACCCTAAACATAAAGCCAAAACATAAAGGATTTCAGTCTCTAGATGTGCAAAGGTGGTAGAGACATACCTTAAAAGACTGGCAGCTGTAATTGCAGCAAAAGGTGGTTCTACAAAGTATTGACTCAGGTGGCTGAATAATTACGCACACCCCAGTTTTCACTTATTTATTTGTAAAAAATTTTGGAATCATATATGATTTTCATTCCACTTCTCATATGTACACCACTTTGTATTGGTCTTTCACGTGGAATTCCAATAAAATTGATTCATGTTTGTGGCTGTAATGTGACAAAATGTGGAAAAGTTCAAGGGGGCCGAATACTTTTGCAAGCAACTGTGTGTGTGTGTGTGTGTGTGTGTGTTATTGCTGGAGAATGCAAATACCAATCCCAGGAGCATAGTTTTTTTTTACAACTGAAAATTGATCTGTCTTGTACTATTTCTTTCTTTTCAGCCATGCATATATGCTCCTATAATGTTATTCGTTTATATGTATATGTGTATATATGTGTGTGTGTATCTTATATGTATGTGTATATATAATATATATGTCCTTTTTTATGTATTTTAGATTGACCCCAGTATGAAGGGGACTGAGCCCAGCTCTCCTCAGGGTTCCATAACTCTTCCTGCTTCCCTCACAGAGAACCTCACTTCTCAGGAACAGCAATTGGCCTCAAGAGTACAGTTTAATTTCTATCAGAAGACCACTCTTTTCCAGGTAACTTTTGTAATAAATTTACTGTATGATATTTTATTTCCTTAATTCACATGCATAATTCACATGCATAATACATAGCTGCATTTTGCAAAGTTATGAGGTCAATCTGTGTGTATGTGCATTTTCATACGCATGAATATAACATGCATGCATTTTCTCATGACAATCTGTAGGATAAAGCATTAAACATGAGCCAACTGATCAGTGGGGTTCTTGGCTCCACTGTGGCTAACTTGTCCATCTCTAATTTGAGAGACCCAATAGTTTTTACCTTGAACACAGAAACTTCAATCGTAAGTAAAATATGCTTAATATGCATTTTTATCTGGGTGCATGGTAAATAAATGTTCAACAGTAGTGCTTTTAATATTGTCACTCTTAATCTCCACAGGTTAACATGACGCGTTTATGTGTATTTTGGAAGTTCGACTTAAATGGTGAGGACTATTAATAATCAGAATAACAGAAATGTATTGTGTCAGTGGTAAAATTAAGCTAAAACCGAGAAACATATTTGGAATAAGCATTTTAAAAAACACACACCAGCATTTTAGTGCTACTACCCACTCTTGTGTGCAGTGCATCAAGAAGGACAGTTTGATTATCATACACAGTTTGTCATTTTGTGTATATCTTCACCTATGTCACACATCTAAGATTGTAGATTAAACTTAAACTGAAGCTTAGCATAGTGAACTTGACTATAAATATGTATAATGAATGCACTGTTAAAGATAGTTTGGTTAACTTCATTTTCAGAATTTACGTATACAGTATATATTATTAAATATTTTTAATATTTCTATACCAATATAAAGGTGCCATCCTGGCGCATTGGACCTTGCACCTCTAAATCTCACCTCCAGTCCTGTGTGTATATTTGTAATTTGCATAGTCTAGTTTCTTCCCACAGTCCAAAGTCATGCACAATAGGATAGTTGACGGTTCTGAATTGCTAATAGTGTGTGACTGAGAGTGTACGTTCCCTAGGATGGGTTCCAGGCTGTCCATGACTTTACACTGGTGTGAATAATGGATAGATCAATAGATTAATTTATAAATGTATAAAAAAATATTTAAAATATATAATACTTATCTGTAAGTTACAGAGGCTCCTCGGCATACAAACACCCCTCACTTATTTTTCGCCTTAAAAGTTGAAATTTTGCAAGGATTTTGCCTCGGCATATGAAGCATTTTTGGTATATTAGTGACTGTACCGAGCCGAATCATATGCCTGATGTATTTTTGTTTAGGTTTTTTTTTAGCCATGCTGTATAAGAGAGTTTACTCGTTTCTTTGAACAACTTGGATGGGTTTGGTGATGTATCATTTTCAGGTTTGACAGTGTTGAGTTTAGAATGGATTTATGCGTGCGATGCAAGCAGGTAAATACACAAGTGTCACGACCCCCTCTCTGTCTGCGTCTGGAGTGTGTGCGTGGCATGAATGCGGAGGAAGCGAGCTGACGGTTCAATGCTTTGTTTTTATTTAACATAAAGGAAAACAAACATCCGAACACAAACTGGAACGTAATGCAACTGAAGCTAGACGCCTGACTGCTATTCAGTCAGGCTATTTATAATGAAACATAAATCAACGTAATTAGTCTTCCCTCGGTTCAGGTGAGCTTCTTACGTTACCTGACCGAGGTGCATACTGGGAAATTAAGTAAACTAACCAACACAAACAAACTACAAACCAAAACCAAAAACGGGCGTTAGGCGCCCTCTAGGGGTTAACCGTCACAGTACTCCCCCCCAAAGAAATGCTCCTCCGGAGCATCACCGGAGGCCCCGGGCTCCCACCCCACAGTACTACCTTCGGCCTCCTGACCAGGAGGCTGGGTGACGGGGCTGGAGAAGCGCTCGGCGGCTGCAGAGCTGGAGAAGCGCTCGGCGGCTGCAGAGCTGGAGAAGCGCTCGACGAAGGCGTTGAAGCGGTCACTGCGCTCGACGAAGGCGTTGGAGCAGTCACTGCGCTCGACGAAGGCGTTGGAGCAGTCACTGCGCTCGACGAAGGCGTTGGAGCGGTCACTGCGCTCGACGAAGGCGTTGGAGCGCACTCGGCGCTCGACAGCGGCGTTGGAGCGCCCTCGGCGCTCGACAGCGGCGTTGGAGCGCCCTCGGCGCTCGACAGCGGCGTTGGAGCGCACTCGGCGCTCGACAGCGGCGTTGGAGCGCACTCGGCGCTCGACAGCGGCGTTGGAGCGCACTCGGCGCTCGACAGCGGCGTTGGAGCTCGTTGGAGCGAGCTGTGCGCTCGACAGCGGCGTTGGAGCGTGCTGTGCGCTCGACAGCGGCGTTGGAGCGCGCAGTGCGCTCGACAGAGGCGTTGGAGCGCGCAGTGCGCTCGACAGCGGCGTTGGAGCGCGCAGTGCGCTCGACAGCGGTGTTGGAGCGTGCAGTGCGCTCGACAGCGGCGTTGGAGCGTGCAGTGCGCTCGACGACGGCTCTGGAGCGTGCAGTGCGCTCGACGACGGCTCTGGAGCGTGCAGTGCGCTCGACGACGGCTCTGGAGCGTGCACGGTGCTCGACGACGGCTCTGGAGCGTGCACGGCGCTCAAAGCCGGGACGCGGCGGCAGAACAGGAGCGTCGGTCAGCTGCTGCTGACACGCTGGTTCACTGTCCTCGAAGCCGGGAGGCGGCGGCAGAACGGGAGCGTCGGTCAGCTGCTGCTGACACGCTGGTTCACTGTCCTCGAAGCCGGGAGGCGGCGGCAGAACGGGAGCGTCGGTCAGCTGCTGCTGACACGCTGGCTCGCTGTCCTCAAAGCCGGGAGGCGGCGGCAGACCTGATGCATCGGTCAGCGGCTGCTGACACGCTAGCTCGCTGTCCTCAAAGCCGGGAAGTGGCGTTGGAGCGTGCACGGCACTCACCAGCGGCGTTAGAGCATGCACGGAGCTCGCGGCGTCGTTGGCTCATCGTCGTCCATGCTGCATCGCTCGTGCACCTCTTCCTCCGCGAGGGGTTGAGGCAGTGGCAGGGGTGGGAGTGCATCGTCCAGATCCAGCAGAGGAATCGCTTCCGGGATCACGGCCTGGTTCTCCCGAATCTGGACGAGCTGCAGTTGGAGCTGCAGCACCTGCTCGCGCAGGTCCCGAATGCACTCCCGGTTGAGCTCTGCCCACTGCCAGTAGAAACCCCCCGCGTTGCCGTGTTGCAGCGGCGCACAATCCTCCGTGCTTAGCTCCGGCGGCGGGGGCGGGGGAAACGCGCTGTCCGCGCCGCATCGCCCCTGTGCGTCTTCCTCCGCGATGTGTTCAGGCAGTGACCGGGGGAGGAGTGCATCGTCCAGATCCGGGAGTGCGATCGCTTCCGGGACTACAGGCTGGTTCTCCCGAACCTGGACGAACTGCAGTTGGAGCTGCAGCACCTGCTCGCGCAGGTCGCGAATGCACTCCTCATTGCGCCCTGCCCACTGTCTGTAGAACTCCTTCGTCTCTCCCTCGGCCGCTTTCTCCTCCTGCTTTTCCGCCTCCTCGGCGTACCTGCAGTTCTCCCCGCTTTGCCCGAACTCTGCTTCGCCGTGTTCCTCGCTGTCCTCCAGCAAACTCTCCTGCTCCACCAGCAAGCTGTACTCCCAGCTGTGGTACATGTCCTCCTCGCTGTCCTCTAGCCAGTCCGCCAGCTCGTTGGAGATGGTAATCACGCCCCCCCAAAATTCGTCCCGGGGGGGAACCTCCGCCATGCCACTTGTACGGTCTAGCTTTCTGTCACGACCCCCTCTCTGTCTGCGTCTGGAGTGTGTGCGTGGCATGAATGCGGAGGAAGCGAGCTGACGGTTCAATGCTTTGTTTTTATTTAACATAAAGGAAAACAGACATCCGAACACAAACTGGAACGTAATGCAACTGAAGCTAGACGCCTGACTGCTATTCAGTCAGGCTATTTATAATGAAACATAAATCAACGTAATTAGTCTTCCCTCGGTTCAGATGAGCTTCTTACGTCACCTGACCGAGGTGCATACTGGGAAATGAAGTAAACTAACCAACACAAACAAACTACAAACCAAAACCAAAAACGGGCGTTAGGCGCCCTCTAGGGGTTAACCGTCACAACAAGAAACAATGCAAAGAAGACAGAGCAGCAAAATATTTTAAACAGCATAAATTAAAAGTTTTAGCAACATTGTTGCTGCTCTTAAGAAAATTAATCCCATCCTGTTACTGAGTGCTGACTGTATTTACATAACTGAGCATCCATCCATCCATCTTCAGGCGCTTATAAGGAAATTCATTGCTAAGGCGTTTGAATGAAAAGGCGCGATGACTTTGCTTTGAAGATAGCAATTGCGTAATGGAGGCAATCCATGGCAGGGGGGGAATTTAGCGCATGACACCTGTTAAGTATCACGTATGTCCGGGAGCAATTCAAAACTTGTTTGTGTCAGTGGAAAGTGAATGTAAGCGAGTTAACTTTTTTTTTTCTTCAAGTGAGGGTAAGTGAGGTTTAATGTCTACTTTTTGCTTTTTTTCAATTTTTTTTTAAAATGTAAAAAAATATAATTATTTCAGTTTCCACATTCCAAAGACCTGCAGATTAGGCTAATTTTCGTTCCCAAATTGCCCGTAGTGTGTGAGCCCTGTGATAGACTGGCACAGGGTGGTCCAGGGTGTACCCTGCCTCGTGCCCTATGCCTCCTAGGATAATCTCCAGGCCCCCCACGACCCTGAATACAGGAAAAAGCAGTATCGATGAGGAGTGAGTGTTGTAAATTGGTAATTTTGCGAATAAATTTATATGGGTGACTAGAGCATTTTACCTGCATTTACATTATTTCCTATGGGAAAATGCATTTTACAATATAAAAATCCTTAAGAACTCAGAAAGGATTAAATGTGTATGCCGAGGTATCACTGTATATCAATAAATTATTTGTACTGTAGTTTGTGTTGTCAAAACATTTGGTTGTTGTTCCTTATTGGTATATGTTATGTTATATGTTATGTATATGTTACATTGATCGGATACTTATTAAACTATTTGACTGTGGTGTTTATATTAAGGTGGCTCTGGTGGCTGGAGCAAAGATGGCTGCACAGTACTGAACCATACTGAAACCGAGACAATTTGTGGCTGTAACCATATGACCAGCTTTGGTGTGCTCTTGGTAAGAGAAACCTTTCCGCCTCATTGCCTTAGAGGGTAAAAAAAAAAAAAAAAACACTCTCCAGTGAAAAATGCTGTCTGAATTTAAATAAGTGAATACTTTATATAATTTGATTTAGATAATTACTATGTGATTAATATGTTGTAATTGGCAACAATTCATTAGACAGTAAGTGATTAGATTCTCCTTGTTTTTAAACATCTGTGTTTAAGACGAGTTAAGTGGTTGTGGAAACGATATTACAGTGAATTCTTTGCAAGAGCAAAATTTGAACTTAATAAACAAGCGAGGACCTGACATGCGAGTAGTACGCATGCTCTGTGTCTGCTGTCACATGATCACAACTGAGCCAATGGTTCTTCTCTCTCGCGCGCTGTGGGATTCTGTTTAATTGTCTCCTGTGCTCAGTCACAGAATGCATGCGTCACTCATATAGTCAACATATGTGCACGCTTGTACTGTTTGCTATAACAATTGTGACCACGTGTGTGCATATGTAAAGCATTAAAAAAAAAATTCTCAACAATATTTTTATTGATTTTAAACAGGAATATAACAGGGTAAACATGTAATGTTTCAATATAGATTTTATAACCCCCTTATAAAACCTATGGCACCCCTCCCTGACTCCAAGCCAGTTTTTACATGCTTAAGAAAGGCTAGACGCCAGGCATTTAAAATAAAGAAGAAGAGCAAAATGAAAAAAAGAATATGGAGCTGGAGGTTTTTTGGAAAAGAGAACAAACAGACAAACAATTAAATAGAAAGGTAATCAAACTATAAATGTATTTGAAAAAAGCGAAGGAAGGGCCCCTCACCTGTTGAAATTTCAAGTCTGAATAACGGATTGAGTAATGAATCTTCTCCAGGGACAAACAGGACATAATATCTCTGAGCCACTGGGCGTGAGTGGGTGACGTGGCATCCTTCCACTTGAATAAAAGAGAACGCCGGGCCAGGAGTGTCGCAAAGGATAATAAACGCAGCTGGAGTTAGACGCTTATCTTGCTCTCCAGTGATACCAAAAAGAGCATTCAGAGGGTCTGGTTCAAGATTGCATTTCAATATGTACGACATGGTTTTAAAAACATCCCTCCAGAATTTTTCCAAATTCGGGCATGTCCAGTACATATGAATAAGAGACGCCTCTCCGCTTTTACATTTATCACAGCAAGGATCAATGTTTGGATAGAAATGGGAGAGTTTAAGTTTGGAGAAATGAGCCCTGTGTACAACCTTAAACTGTAATAAAGAGTGGCAAGCACATAAGGAGGTAGAGTTGACAAGTTTAAGAATTGAATTCCAAGTATCATCTGATAGTGACAAATTTAAATATTTCTCCCAAGCAGTTTTAATTTTACACAAAGGGGTGTGACTCAGACCCATCAATCCACCATAAATAGTGGATATTAGGCCTTTACGCAGCGGGTACAAATAGAGGAGATTATCTACAATATTTGCCGCAGGAGCCTCAGGGAAATTTGGTATTAAAGAGCGAATGAAGTGTCTTACTTGCAGGTATCTGAAAAAATGAGAGTTGGGTAGATTAAACCTTTCAGGAAAGCTGCTCCAACGATGCAAACCTATGATCAACAAACATATCTTTGCAAAGCTTGATGCCTTTATTGTACCATTCCTGAAACACTGAATTATGGAAAGAAGGTTGGAAGAGATGGTTAGAGACGCTGTGCTTTCTGAACTGAGCCCACACTCTCAAGGTATGCCTAATAACTGAATTATTGATTGATTTAATTGAGGGGATGGGGAGTGCAGATCCAAGGAGTGCAGAGACAGAGAGATTTTTGACAGACTTTATCTCCATTTTCACCCAGGCAGGCCGATTAGTTTGGTTGTGAAAATATGCCGAAAAGATGACAGATCTAATGTTTGCTGCCCAGTAGTAAAGATCTTTTTTTTTAGATCTTTGAAGAAGGGACTTATTCAATCGAGGATGTTTATCTTTCCAAAGGTAAGAAGATATACAGTACAAAAGCACCAAAGTAAGATTTGGGAATAAAAACAGGTACAGACTGGAACAAATATAAATATTTAGGAAGAATACTCATTTTAATGGCATTGATGCGGCCCACCAGGGACATAGACAGTGGTGACCATTGTCCCAAGTCCTTTTTTGTTTGGTTCAACAACCCAATAAAATTTTCTTAAAAGAGGTGTTTGTTTCCTTGTAATTGTAATACCAAGATAGGTAAACTGATTTTTCACTATGTTGAATGGAAAATTGTGCAAAAAGTTTTGTGCAAATTCAACTTATATCCTAAAAAATAGCTAAATTCACTGAGCAATGACAGGTGGCAAGGAGAAGATTGGATTTGATATAAAAAGTAGAAGGTCATCTGCATAAAGGGAAACATTATGTTCTTCTCCCTGCCTCCAAATCCTGGATACTGTATATCCCTACAATTGCGGAATGCGATTGCTAGTGGCTCAATGGCAAGGTTAAAGAATTAAAGAGCAATGGGCTAAGAGGACACCCCTGACGAGTTTCCCGCTGAAGGCTGAATGGTTGAGACTGCTGAGCATTTGTCAGAACTGAGGCAATAGGGCTTGAGTATAATAATTTAACCCAAGTGATAAAACTTGGACAAAAATGTAATTTTTTTAAAGCCCTAAATAAATACTCCCATTCCACATGATCAAAAGCCTTTTCAGCATCCAATGAAAGGACACACCCGGAGATCACCTCTGATGGTGTATACAGGACATCCATAAGGTGTTGAATGTTAAAGTAAGAATAGCGATTTTTCACAAAACCTCTCTGATCCTCAGATATAATTGAGGGTAGAACATTCTCTAATCTATGAGCCAAGACTTTAGCAAGGATTTTAACATCCACATTAAGAAGAGTGATTGGTCTATATGAAGAGCACTCTGTTGGGTCCTTATCCCTCTTTGCTATGAGGGTGATGCGAGCCTCATTAAATGATGCGGGCAGCTTACCTTGCTTAAAAGATTCAGATAAAAGCAAAGCTAGTTGTGGTGCAAGGTATGAGGAAAATTATTTAAAAAACTCTGCAGGGAACCCGTCAGGACCCGGGGACTTACCAGATTGCAATAATGAGTTAGCTGAAATTATTTCCTCTTGTGGTATGGGCCCTTCTAATCTTAATCTAGAATGAGGGGACAGTGTTGGGATATCTAGTTGAGTCAAGAAATTCTCAACTGTACTATGGGAACTCAGAAGTATATAATCGAGAATAAAAATTCCTGAATGCATCATTAATTTTAGAATGGTCGGTAGTGATGGTACCATCCTTCATCCGAATTTTTGTAATGTGTTGCTGTGCTCTAAATCCTCTTAACTAACTAGCTAAAAGTTTCCCAGATTTGTCACCATGAATGTAAAATTGGCTCCTACTCTTTAATAATTGACGTTCGACTACATGTGTTGAGAAGTTCAAACTTACTTTGCAATTCTTATTGTTTTTTATACATATTAGGGTTTTAAATTGAGCATACTGCTGATCAATTTCTTTAATTTGGTTGATTAAATATTTTGACTCTTTATATGCTTTTCTTTTCATATTTGCAGTGTATGAAATTATCTGTCCCCTGAGGTAGGCTTTCAGAGCATCCCAAACAATTAAATGTGACACTTCAGGTGTTTCATTTGTATTTAAGAAAAAAACTATCTGGTCTTCCATAAATTTAACAAAATCGTCCTCTATCAGAAACGATGAATTAAAACGCCAATGTTTATTAATTTGAGGGAACTTCATAAACATAACAACTGGAGCATGATCCGATATCACAATGCTCTGATAAGCACAAGAATTAACAATTTGGATCAGTTGATTATCTATAAAGAAATAATAAATTCTGGAGAAAGTATGATGAACATGTGAGAAAAAGGAGTATTCCCTCTTTTTTGGAAGCGCCATATGTCAGAGATACCAAAGCTGCAGTGATAGGACTGAAGTAGTTTGGCGGATTTACTCAGAGGTATAGGATTGGGAGATGACCTGTCAAGTGATGGATCTAAACAGCAGGTGTCTCCCACTAATATGAGAGAGTATGAGCTCAGATCTGGTAGAGCAGAAAAGAAATGTTCAAAGAAGGAGACATCATAATTAGGGGCATATAAATTAGCCAACACTAAGTTAGTATTAAATAACTTCCCTGAAACAATGATATAACAACCATGTATATCCATAATAACATTATGATGCTCAAAAGAGATGTTTGGATTAATGAAAATTGAGACACCCCTAGCTTTGGCCTGAAAGGTCGAGTGGTATTGCTGCCCCAATCCCCCCCCCCCCCCCCAACGCGACATAAGGCGAGAATTATCAGAACTGCGAATGTGAGTTTCTTGTAAAAATGCGATTGCAGTGTTGAGTTGTTTAAGGTGGCAGAGCACCTTCCTTCTCTTGACCGGTTGGTTTAAACCCTTAACATTCCAGCTCACAAAATTCAATGAACTATTCATTCTCCCTGAGAGAAGATGCAGGTAGATAAAGATAAATTATACAGAAATGCCTAGCGTCAGCCTTAAAACAAAAGTATAAAACACAGAACAACATATCAAAGATACACTGTGTACAAAGAACTAACATAATACTGGCTTTGGAGATACATTCACTTTGACATATCAGTGCTTTGATATACAAGCACACTTCTGGAAAGAATTATGCTTGCAATCCAAGGTTTAACTATACTGTATTTCAGTATGGTAATTATTTTGCCCAGAAAGAACATCTATGAAGAGACCTTTCAAATTACTAGAATTTAGTTAAGAACTGAACAGCGCGTTAGTAAAACCTGGAATGGTGGTGTTGACCTGTGAGCTTCATGGAAGAAATGTATTTAATGTAAAAATGTAGTAAAACAGTCATGAATGAATGTGGTTAGAGGTCACTTAAATTCTTGGTGAAGTTGCATTGCAAAAAAAAAAATTATAGTAACATTCACAACTCAGTTTAATAGTAAAAGTAAAAGAATTACCATATGAAAAATGTGACATCTCTGTAACAACGAGGGCCTCTCGAGGGGCAGAACTGCGCAGAAATACTCTGCACAGTTTAGAACAGACATATCCGCAGACTGCTACCCCACGGAGTTCTGAACAACCAGAGGCGCGGTCATGTAGACGCGTGGTTACTAGGCGCGCTGCCGCGAACACATTGAGCAGGGATATTTAATAATTAAACAAAGTCTATTTAAGGGCCCTTATACCTGCACACTTCGTGCGATCATTAGGTAGCACCGGTAAAGGTATCAGGGCCAAAAGACAAAGGCTCTTCCTAAGAAGCTGCTGTTATTGAGAGAGAGAGAGAGAGAGTGGCACACCATCAGTTAAACGTGTGCTCTAAGTTTAAGTTAAAATGGAAAGCACAAAAAAAACACATAAATCCGGATGTGTCTGGGTTTATTTTTAGTTTCCAGAGCCCCATCCGGTGTCAAGGAGACGGCGGAGCTTTGTTAGTTTTTTTTTCAGTTTTCAGTTTTCTTTAGTTCTCTTTTTGGTTTACTAATTAATAATCCCATCCCAGATCTCTAAATGGGAAGTTTCTCATAAGCACTCTCATAGCCTCCTATTTCATTGACCATTGAATTATATACTAGAAAACTGGTGTCATGGGTATGGGTGGGCATGGGGATCAAAGGCCAACCACATTTGGTGTGTACTTACAGAAAAGACCAAATAGGCAGCATTCCAATTCGTCCTGGAGAAGTTCAGCGGGGTTGAAGTCAGGACTCAATAATTTGACTTTTTTTTTTCAGTTTTGGCAAACCATGCCTTTACAGAGCTCACTTTGTGCATAGGATCATTGTTATACAGCATTGCTATCATAGAGGGTAAATGTTTATTATTTGTTTTGGTGTAATGTGTGTAATTATTCAACTAGCTATTGAAGCTATATATATTTTTTTTATTAATTTAGGACCTTTCCAGAGGCCAGATTGAAAGTCCTTTACAGAACATCATCCTAACCTACATTACCTATATTGGCTGTGGCATCTCTGCCATTTTTCTCTCTGTCACCCTGATGACTTATCTGGCATTTGAGTGAGTTTTGCAAGTATCCCACATTGCACAAGTTATATACTGTACATTATATGAACTGTTTTACTGCAAAACAATGAAAGTAGTTCATTCAAAATTATTGATTGGAAAACAGAGCATAGCAACTGTAAACAGATTTGTCAAAAAGCACACAATGCATGCACTTGGGTCTTGTAGTTTTATCTTTGTTTAACATTTTATTACTGTAAAATGCCTCATGAGTCCCAAATTTTGCCAACCAGTGCTAATGATATTTCACATAACCTTGTGTGCCTGGAAAGAAGTCATTGCCATAAGTGAAAGTTTGAAAATGGCCTTTATAAAGTTTTTTGTAGCCAAACTTTTCATATAATTTAAATGTAAATTTTTAATTTGTAAGAATCATTTAAGCAATCAAATGTATGTATTATTTGATAAGTGCACATCTTCATTCCTGTAAGAACAGTACTTATATCTTCTCTTGTAGGACACTGCGTAAAGATATTCCATCAAAAATTGTAATCCAGCTATGCTTGGCTTTGCTTCTGTTAAACCTGACATTCCTATTGGATGCTTGGCTGGCCCTTTACCCAAATATTTTGGGTCTCTGCATCTCCACTGCTTTCTTTTTGCACTACTTCCTGTTGGCGTCTTTTACTTGGATGGCCATGGAGGCAATCCATATGTACATGGCTCTTGTTAAAGTTTTCAATACCTATGTGTCCCGCTTCATGGTCAAATTAGGACTCGCTGGCTGGGGTATGTGTACAAGTCTTGTATTTCTATAACTTTCACATAGCTAGTTCTATCTAATAAATTATTATTTATTCCTTTGCATCTAAGGTATTCCTCTAATTGTGGTCATCATAGTCATCGCCATTGATAAAAACAATTATGGACTAGTGTCTTATGGGAAGTTTGAAGATGGAACCTCAGATGAATTGTAAGAGCATAAAATAAATGTGAAAAAAATTACTAAACTTTTAGAGTATGGAAATTAGCATAACAATGTGATTTTTTCCCCCATGCAGTTGCTGGCTTAAGAATGATACAGCCTACTATGTTGCAGTGGTGGCATACTTTTGTGTTTGTTTCCTATTGAACCTTAGCATGTTCATCGTGGTAATGGTTCAGCTTTGTCGCATAAAAAGGCAAAATCCCCATAATCTACAGCATCGCAGTATCCTACAGGACCTGCGGAGTGTGGCAGGTCTTACTGTTCTCCTCGGCCTCACCTGGGGATTTGCCTTTTTTGCCTGGGGTACTGTCAACCTGCCTTTTATGTACCTGTTTGCCATCTTTAACACACTGCAAGGTACAGTATGCATTTATACATGTTCTAACAGCTCTTTACCCTTATACTGTAGTCATAAATAAAGGTAATTGCGTTTTTATTATTATTTATCCACAAAGCCAGTAAAATAAAACATTGAAAATTCTGTTATTAACAACATTAAGCAAGTTGTTTGGCCATCACTGGGCACATTACATACAGTGGATATTTACACACTGTTAAAACAGAATTTTGAAGATGTAATGTAAAAAAAATCTAATCAAAATATATCATGTCAAATCTTTTTCATCTTTGATGTGATGATTTGCCTTAGAATGCAAGCAAATATCAAATAAAAATGTTTAATGGGAAAAGAATTACTATAACTTGGTTGCTGATATGTGGACACCCCTTAACACCCCTTATTTTGCCTTTTTTTTTTTCATTTAAACATTCAGTATTTTGGGGGTAAAGTCAAGTAAATACACTCTTGCTTACTATATAAAAAAACATGCTCCACATCTGTAAAATTGCAAAGGAATCCTTTGTGGACTGGCCTATTCAAGTAATTTCCAGGCTTACTGGGTAATTTTCAGGCTTAATAATTTCTAATGATTTATCTTCTTAAGTTAGAGACCCATGGAATGATCTTTTTCTTTGATTATGGCATGCATTCGCTGTCACATAATTTTGCAAAGCTTATGAAATGTCACAATATGGATTTCCAGAGCCACATTAATATCTCTCCAAGATCTTGTACTGATGATGGAAAAGTTGCAGACCGCTGTGTAAAGTCTTCTCCAGCACATCCCAAAGATTCTCTTTGGGTTTTTGATCTACAGTAGATTCTGTAATGGCCACTCCATGTGTGAAAATAATGTCTCCTGATCCTGAACCACTCTTTCATAATTTGAGCCCATTGAATGCTGGCATTGTCATTTTGGAATATGCCCATGCCACCATGGCATGTATGTAAGATTGGAACAGGGTAAATCTGTACTCATCATACAGTACCATATGAACTTTTTCCACTTCTACAAATTCCATTCTTTATGCTCTGTAGCAAATTGAAGCCTTTTTAAGATTATTCTCACTACATTTACATTTATGCATTTGGCTCTACATCTCATTATACATCTGAGGGTTAAGGACCTTGCTCAAGGGCCCAACAGTGGCAACTTGGTGGGTGTGGAACCGTAGTCCAATGCCTTAACCACTGAGCTACCCCTGGCCCCTATTTTCTTAGGGCTACACTATTTTTTCTTAGGGCTTTCACTATTTTCTTAGGGCTACACAACACTTTAGTCCCAATCCCTTGAGTGTGTGGAAATTCTCTTACTTTACTATTGAACATAGCTGCAAGTTATAGTGTTGTTTTTACAATTTGATTTCTTCAAACATTTAAGTGATCTTCTCTCACGATTATTTTTTCTCTCACGACGACTTTTCTTTATTAAAGATGATGGTTTACCATTATCCTTCCAGGTTTTAATAAGGTACCAATTTTAGTAGTTTCCACAATCTTCTTAGATGTTTTCTTTGCTTGATGTTAATTAATGAGAATCCAGTCAAGGTTAAATAACTTGTTGCCAGCTGAAATATATTAATAACTGCAGTACAGTAATTATGTATTCGAAGGCTTTTACCTATTAGTTTAGTTAAATACAGTTAGTGACTTTTTTTGGCCCTGCTGTGTATCTTTTACAATTATGCCCAATAAGTTTTACTTTTACATTCTAATTCTAATTAGAATTCAAATTTTTTGGAGGATTTCCCCCCGATTTTCTCCCTAATTCAGTCGTATCCAATTCGCAAAACCACTAGAAGGTCACCATTGTCCCCCATGGTCCCCAGTTGGACTACAGATATTCCTAGATGGGTGGATGGTCTTGTATCTAATGTTTTTGAATTTTTTTTGCAACTGTCTCCTGATTGATGTTATTAATGTCTCATACATTTTTTGCAAACTCTTTGCATCTCATGGCTTAAACAGGCAGATGTTAAGAAAAAAGATTATTATTAACATTTGCAACCGGTTTATTACATAGTATAGTTTATTATTATTATTATTATTATTACCCTTTTTATATCCATAAAACTGCCTATTTATTTTCCCCTTAAATTTAGTTTGTGCCTATTTTACTGTAAAAATGTGAACTATATGTAAACTATATACCTACTGTATAAAGGTACAATTCTTACACATAGAGCCCCATTTGTCTCTTGCAGGCTTCTTTATTTTTGTGTTCCATTGTGCTGTGAAAGAGAATGTCAGAAGACAGTGGAGAATACACCTGTGCTGTGGAAATCTGAAGTTAGTTGAGAACTCAGGTGTGTTTGTTTATTTATCCAAAGTTTTCACATAGTAATGAAATGTTGGTGTGCATCAAAACTTTGGTGTATTATGGTTATGTGATCCATTTATGTGTGAGTGTTAAAATTTGAGTTCTTAAATTTGTATAACAGACTGGAGCCACACTGCTACACAGAGGATTAAGAAATCTACCGTGAATAGAATTGCTTCTTCATTCAGATCAGTGAAATCATCCAAGTCCAACAACTCATCTAGTACCTTCTTAGTCACTGACAGTTCAGGATTAGACAGGCCAATGGGTATTGGTAAGTGCAGGCCAGTCTTTTAATCTATTCATTACATATATTCCACTCTGTCAAGTTGTCTATTAAACAATCAACATCCATCTGCCACAGCATTTAAATTTTTATCTTAACAGGATGTTTATAACTGCCAGTTGCCTGCCTACCTTATTCCTAATTCCTTATTACAGGCAACCCATTAGATGACCATGAAATCACAGAGCAAGAGGAACCCCGTTCAGATGTTGTCCTGAATGAGATTAACCACAGGTACAGGAGCCAGAAATCCCTCTGACCTGAAATGCAACAATAAAAACTATGTTGTAATGTAATTTATGTTTATTTTTGCAACATATATATGTTGTACACAAAAAACATTATAAATATATATTGCCCTGCGATGGATTGGCACACAGTCCAGGGTGTTCCCTGCCTCGTGCACTAAGTCTCCTAGAATAGGCGACCCTGTTTACAGAATAAAGTGGTATAGACAGTGAGTGAGTGAGTGAGTGATACACACACACACACACACACACACACACACACACACACACACAGAATAATGCAATTTATGTACCATCTACAAGAGATATTTAATGAGTTTTAATCTGACATTTTTAGTCAAATAATCTGACATTATACTTGACTGCTATTTATTGAGCTATATTGTATAGGATTTACTTAAATAATTCACTATTGGATTAGCTATTAAACTACAAATGTATTTCATAGCGGTTTAAAATGGTGCTTAAGTGTATATGTTTTAAATAAATGGTTCATCCTTACATACCATGAAATCAATGAAAATTTTGAAAACATAAAAATAAAGCTTTATTTGCAAATGAAATGAGTGGCTTAGTTTTTGAAGATCAAGTTCAAGTAGGCTTTATTGTCACTTCAACCATATACTGTACAGTTAGTACACAGTGAAACGAAACAACGTTCCTCCAGGACCTGTCATACGCACTCACCCGTGGCCGGCACTAGGACCCGGAAGTAAGACGGTCGCAAACCGGAAAGCATAAAAGGATACAAGATGGCGCCGCACACCGCTCTGTCATTGAGTTTTGCCCATGTCATTTCGGAATCGTTCCCATTCACGTGAGTACTCACTTTCTTGGGTTTGCTTCCAGACTGAGTGTGTGTTTATAGAACGAGGGTTAGATTGTGTCTTTCCTTTACTCATTTATTTTGAGAGTTCTTAGATTTACATTTACATTTAGGCATTTGGCAGACGCTCTTATCCAGAGCGACTTACATTTTTTATCTCATTATACATCTGAGCAATTGAGGGTTAAGGGCCTTGCTCAAGGGCCCAACAGTGGCAACTTGGTGGTTGTGGGGTTTGAACCTGGGATCTTCTGAACCGTAGTCCAATGCCTTAACCACTGAGCTACCCCTGGCCCAGATCAAATCGCGTGATTATCCTGCCCGCTCGTGTCCATCCGCGTTTGGGTTTACCATTCACGCTACAGGGCTAACTGCTAAGCTACGTCTTTCTGGTCGTCATCGGGTTAGTTCTGACAGGACCAAGGTGCTACATGCAACATAAATTTATAACATAAATTAACAGAAGAGCTAAAGACAGAGCGGAGACGAGACAGATTGACCTGACAATTTTAACAACATAAATTAACAACATAATTTAACAAAAACTTACTAGCTAACCCAGAGACAACAGACAACATAAAGTGCACGTGCAAATGTGCAAATGAGCAACAAGGTGACTGTGTGACAAACACAACATAACATAATACTATGTGTTTTTGAGGTGATGAGTTGAGGTAGTGCAGAATCAGTAAACATTTTAGAATTAAGAAGAATTAAGAGATTAGTGCAAAAAGTGTGCCAAAAAAAAGAGCAATTACAGGTTGGTGTGTACAATAGTTTGGTAGTGTAGGTCAGTGTGTTTGCGCTTGTGTTGATTAGTCAGTCCAGTCTCAATGTTTTGAGGTAGTTGAGTTAAGCTGAGTGATAATGTGTGTGTGTGTGTGTGTGTTTATCAGTCCAATCCCTTTTTGTTGAGAAGATGGATGGCTTGTGGAAAAAAGCTATTGCTGTCACAGTACGTCAGATTCCGGCCACAACATAGCTCCTCCGTGAGTAATCAGAGTCACTCCGGTTCCAGTTCTGCACCGCCTCTTGTTTTTTGCCGCCTCAGTCACAGCGCGAGCTCACCTGTTGCCGATTTGGATTAATCAAATCCGCTTATTTAAGACACTGCAAGACACCCACCCGTTGCCAGATTATTGCGCCGTTCAAGCCAATATTCCCGCGTTTGTTTTGTCTTTTGCTCATCGTGTTACTGACCCTATTTTGTTATCGACCTCGTCCCTGCCTAGCGTTTTGGAATCACTGCATGTTTGGATTTACCGGCTTTTGACTTCCGCGTTGCACACTGACCACGAGACTGCCTAGCGTTTTGGAATCACTGCATGATTGGATTTACCGGCTTTTGACTTCCGCTTTGCACACTGACCACGAGACTGCCTAGCGTTTTGGAATCACTGCATGATTGGATTTACCGGCTTTTGACTTCCGCGTTGCACACTGACCACGAGATTGCCTGCCGATTTGGATTTCCTGCATGTGTGGAGCTATTGCACGTCTGGGTCACAGACGTCACTTCCAGAACCACCTGAAGCTCCTCAGCGCGTTCACAGAGACCGTAAGTGCACACTACCTTTTGTTTTCTGCTCTTGGATCCTTCTCTGATTTCTGCTGCTACACTCCGGACCGTGACAATTGCACAGTCTGGATGTGTGTGCCCGAATGCTTTGGTACTTTTTTCCAGATGGCAGGAGTGTGAAGTGTGTGAGAGGGGTGTGTCCGATCAGCCACAATGCTGGTGGCTTTGCGGATGCAACGTGTGGTGTAAATTTCTTCAATGATCTTCTCCACTGTTCTCACTATCTGCTGTAGCGTCTTGCGGTCCGATATGGCACAATTCCCAAATCAGACAGTGATGCAGCCGCTCAGGATGCTCTCGATAGTTCCTCTATAGAAGGTGGTCAGGATCGGTGGTGGAAGCTGGGCCTTTCTCAGTCTTCTCATAAAGAAGAGACGCTGTTGGGCTTTCTTGTGCAGGGAGCTGGTGTTGAGGGACCAGCTGAGGTCCTTCTCCAGGTGGACGCCCAGGAATTTGGTGCTTTCGACGATCTCCACAGATTGTTGATGCTCAGCGGAGAATGGTCACCTCATGTCCTCCTAAAGTCAACAACCATCTCCTTTGTCTCGTCAACATTCAGAGACAGGTTATTGTCTTTACACCAGTCCGTTAGACTCTGCAATTCCTCTCTGTACGCTGACTCGTCGTTCTTGCTAATGAGACCCACCACTTGATGATGTGATTCGAACTGTGTGTTGCTACACAGTCGTGAGTCAGCAGCGTGAGCAGCAGGGGACTGAGCACACAGCCTTGTGGGGCCCCAGTGCTCTGTGTGGTGGTGCTGGAGGTGCAGTTCCCGATCCGTACTGACTGAGGCCTGCCGGTCAGAAAGTCCAGGATCCAGTTGCAGAGGGAGGTGTTCAGGCCCAACAGGTTCAGCTTCCCGATCAGTTGATGGGGGATGATAGTGTTGAATGCTGAGCTGAAATCTATGTACAGCATTCGAACGTATGTGCCCTTATTGTCCAAGTGTGTGAGGGCAAGATGGAGTGTAGTGGAGATGGCATCGTCCGTCGAGCGGTTAGGACGGTACGCAACGGGACAACGGTCATTGAGAATGGACACAGAGAATGGACACAGAAGACTTCTTGGGCACAGGTACGATGGTGGTGGCCTTGAAGCACGTGGGAACGACAGCGCTGCTCAGAGAGATTTTGAAGATGTCGGTAAGAACATCTGCCAACTGTTCTGCACATTCACTGAGCACTCTGCCTGGGATGTTGTCTGGACCAGCAGCTTTACGTGGGTTGACTGTGCATAGATTTTTCCTCACATCAGCTGTAATGAGACACAGCACCTGGTCGTTCGGAGGAGGCGTGGTTTTCCTCGCCGCCACGTCGTTCTGTCTGTTGAACCGAGCGTAGAAGTTGTTCAGCGCATCTGGGAGGGAGCCGACACCGTCACATATGGCAAGCCGTTTTAACATTTAATGGCAAGTCTGGATATGTATTACAGATATCCATAATTCAGTTCTTCCTAGGCAAAATGAACATTTCAGATATCCACAACGTCATTCTTACTAGGACGAATGACATCACTTTTCCCATTCATCTCTATGGAGTTTCCCTTTACAGATCTCTTTAACTCAGTTGTGGATATTCAAATTTCACAATGTGGATATCTACAAGTAAATTATGACTATCCACAATTCCTGTTAGAGATATCTACAATTTAATTCTGACTAGTCACAATTCCAATTCAAGATATCTTCAACTCACCTCAATTAAAGATATCTATAATGTCCTTTTTAGATATCTTGAACTCTATTTTGACTAGTCAAAACTGGATTATAGATATCTTGAACTGGCATTGTGACTAGTCAGAATTAAATCAAATCAAATTCAAATTTTATTGGTCACATACACAATCATACACAGTATAATATGCAGTGAAATGCTTTATACGACCGCCAGTGACCTTAAAAAAAGAAAATAAAAGCTTGTACGTAAAATAAATAATCAATAAAAAGGAAATACTAAAGAAATAATTTTAACAAGTAAAATTAACTGTGCATAAGGGCATAATAAAATATTGCAAAAATATAGGATTAAAGTGTCAGTGGTTGTGCAAATATGCATGGAGGTGACATGTGCAATTGTCCAGATGTATGAGTATTTAGTGAAAGTGTGTATGAATGTGTCCATGATTGTCCAGTCAGTGTTGTGAGCTTAAAAGATGTTATTAGTCCTGTGTGGAGGTGTGATTGTGTGATTGAGAGACCTTATCGCCTGCGGGAAGAAGCTCCTCCTCAGTCTCTCTGTGTTGGCCTTTAGGGAGCGGAATCTCTTCCCAGACCGCAACAAAGAGAGAACAGTCCATTACTGGGGTGACTGAGGTCCTTCATGATCTTCCTGGCCTTAGTCCAGCACCGCTTGCTGTAGATGGAGTGTAGGTCAGGGAGCTCAGTGCGGATGATGCGCTTGGCTGATCGCACCACCCTCTGTAGAGCTCGTCTGTCCTGCATGGTGCTGTTCCCGAACCAGGTCGTGATGTTTCCCATCAGGATGCTCTCTATGGTGCAGGAGTAGAAGTTCCTGAGCACCTTGGAGGGCAGTCTAAAGTCTCTCAAGCGTCTGAGGTGGTAGAGACGCTGCCGGGCTTTTTTCACCACGGTGCTGATGTGACAGGACCATGATAGGTCCTGCGTGATGTGAACACCGAGGTATCTGAAGCTGTCCACTCTCTCCACTGGGCTCCTGTTGATGACGGCGGTCTGGTAGTTCCTCTCCTGCTTTGTACTAAAGTCCACTATCAGCTCCTTTGTCTTACTGACGTTCAGGAGGAGATTGTTCCTCTGGCACCAGTTCTCCAGATTTCCAATCTCCTCTAGGTAGTCCGACTCATCATTGTTGGTGATCAGTCCGACCACGACGGTGTCGTCAGCAAACTTGATGATGGAGGTGGAGTTGGTAGTGGCCACGCAGTCGTGGGTGTACAAAGAGTACAGCAGGGGGCTCAGAACACAACCCTGGGGGGCTCCAGTGCTGAGAGTGAGTGTGGCTGAGACATGTCCGCCCATCCTTACTGCCTGTGGTCTGCCAGTCAGAAAATTGGAGATCCACTGACATATAGATGAGCTCAGTCCCAGGTGCTCCAGCTTGGTGGTGAGTGTGGAGGGAATTATTGTGTTAACAGCAGAGCTGTAGTCAATGAAGAGCATTTTAACATAATTCCCTTTCCTAGTGTCCAGGTGAGTGAGTGATGTGTGGAGGAGATGAGAGATTGCATCGTCTGTGGAGCGGTTCTGACGGTATGCAAACTGTAGTGGGTCCAGTGTGTCGGGTAGTGAAGAAATGATGAAGTCTCTGATAAGGCGTTCAAAGCACTTCATCACTACTGAGGTGAGGGCTACAGGGCGATAGTCATTGAGGGAAGCAGGATCTGGTTTCTTTGGAACAGGAACAATGATGGACTCTTTGAAGCATGCGGGGATCACCGACTGAGATAAAGAGATGTTGAATATCTCAGTGAACACAGGTGCTAGCTGGTCTGCGCAGGCTCTGAGAATACGACCTGAGATGCCGTCTGGTCCTGCTGCTTTCCTGGTGTTCACTCTCTTGAAGGCTCTCCTCACGTCGTGCTCGGAGATGATGAGCGCGTTCCCGGTGCTGGCTGTGTCTTCCTGTCTGCAGCCGTTAGCGCCGCTAGCATTAGCGCCATTAGCATTAGCGCCGTTAGCATTAGCATTGCTAGCGTCTTTAGCTGCAGCCTCGAAGCGAGCGTAAAATGTGTTCAGCTCGTCTGCCAGAGTCGCGTCCGCGTTCGTCATACCGGATGCTGGTGCTTTATAGTCCGTTATTGTTCTTAGTCCCTGCCACAGGCTCCTAGAGTCACTCTGTTGAAGCTGTGACTCTAGTTTTCTCCCGTAGCGCTGCTTCGCCTCTTTCACCGCCTTCCGGACGTTATATGACGCAGCCTTGTACGGTTCCATGTCCCCCGACACAAGTCCCGTGTTGTAGGCAGCTGTGCGAGATCTCAGAGCGACGCGGATGGTTTTATCCACCCACGGCTTCTGGTTGGGAAACGTTCTGATAGTCTTTTTCTCTACCGTATCGTCTGCCAGCTTTTCAATAAATCCCACAACCGCTTCTGTAAACACGCTGACGTCATCATCGGAGCTGTTTCTGAACATGTCCCAGTCTGCATCATCGAGTGCGTCCTGTAACGCGGCCACCGATTAGTCCGTCCAGCGCGCGACCTCCCTCTGAACCGGAACTTCCTGTTTCAGCCTTTGTTTATATTTTGGCATGAGGAAGATGGCGGCGTGGTCGGATTTACCAAATGCTGGACGAGATTGTGCCTTTTAACCGTCTTTGACCGTGGTATAACAATGGTCCAGTGTCCTTTCGCCCCTGGTGGGGCAGGTGATGTGCTGATAAAAGTTCGGCGCTGCGCTTTTGAGGTTGGCACTATTAAAATCCCCCGCCACAATGAGCGCAGCGTCCCGGTGTTGTGTCTGGTGCTGTGTGAGCGCCTCATGCAGCTCGCATAAGCCCTTATCTGTGTCTGCTTGTGGAGGAATGTAAACGGCACTGATTATGACCGATGTGAACTCCCGTGGAAGATAAAATGGAGAACACATGATGGACAGAAGTTCCAGGTTTGGTGTGCAGGAGCGTGTAAGAGGAACAACGCTTGCGCTGTTGCACCAGCTGTTGTTCACCATTAAGCACACGCCGCCTCCCCTTGACTTCCCAGAATCCCGCGTCCTGTCCATGCGGTGAACCGAGAAGAACTCGGCCGGCTGTATGGCGTGGTCTGGCACCGCTGGGTTCAGCCATGTCTCGGTGAAGCAGAGGAGATTGCAGTCCCGTTTGTAGATAAATTGTAGATATCTCTAACAGCAATTGTGGATAGTCATAATTTACTTGTAGATATCCACATTGTGAACAAATAAAACTTCTCTTCATTTTCAAGTTAATAAAAAAGCAGTTATACTTACTTACAACATTACAACACACATGGGTCTCTCCGCTGCCCTCACCATTCCCACCATGAACCCAAGCGCAACATAGGCTTCATCATGTTTTCCTTTCGGCTGGCTTTTTGGTTGATTAGGCTGATAGTGCTGAATCACCTGCTTTTTTGTGGTCCATGTAACAAATGTATCCATCGACTTTAATATGCTCACTACATACATATCAGTATGCTACTGACCCGGTTTGTGCCCGTTGTAAAGTTAGTTTGATATTCGCATATTCGCATCTCCGAATTCAATAGCTGCGTAAATAAACCCACAAATAAGATACCCACATATATTTCCTCTCTACATTGTGTTTAAGCTACAATCCTCCTTAAATTATACGTTTAAAAGCATAAACTCCATTATTCTCTATGGCGCAACGAATGATTTACCTGTATCTTTTTCTCTTTTATTTATTTTATTCTTCCTTCTTTTGTATCAGTAATGATTGTTTGTTGACTGTACTTTCTCCATTCATGATTATGATGTTTTACTTGTCTTTAGTCTTGTCCTTGTTCAGTCTGTTGTCATATTGTTCATATTGTTAATCTTTTTGCACTTGGTTTTATTTTCTCATCAAATAAAAAACCTAAAAATCTGGGCCCGGTTTCTCGATAACGCACACTATTCGCGCGCTAAGAAGACTCTTAAGATATATCTTACGTTAAGTGATAACTTTTCTAAGTGTATTTCTCGAACTGTCTCTTAGGAGTCTTCTTAAGTCGCTGCCTCTTACGTCCGACGTTACGCGGCGCTGTCTACAGTGAAGGTCCTGAATTAGCGGACATCGGTGGCTCTGGAATCGATTTTTCACTCCTTTTTCATGACAGTGTTAAGAAAGACGGCATTTTCTATGCAAATTAAACATTGCACTAAATTCTTTTAATAGCGTTTATTTCGACATGGGTTAACTTAACAATAACATGCCATAATAGACAAATATATAAATTAATATTAAATAATTAATTAATTTCGCTAATATTTTCATGTAACATGTGGCCGTGAAACGAACCGGGTATCCAATCATAGTTGATTGACAAACAGCTGATAACACTCTTCACCAGCTTCAGAAACAATGTGAAGTGTCAGTTGTTGGGGTTGTATAGCACACTTATGGAATGAATACGATGAGATGAGAGAGTGGAGGTTTAATACCCCTATCTCACACACGGGGCCGTAAGTGCGGTTCATTGTGATTCGGCGCGAGTTTTGGTGCTGTTATTACGTTTCCATCTTACCACGCAAAAAAAATAAACATGTTTAACCTGCGGAAGCTCGCGGACCTTGTAGATCTTCGCGGACCGTCGGGCGCCGGTCACTCGAGGCGGATCACGGTGCCTAATACCCCTCTCTCACCTGTGTGGCCGGACTCATCTCCGTGAGCTGCCGCGATTGCCCACGATGTTCCTTTAACGTTCCGCGAAGTTCTGCAAGCTTCTGCGAGGACCAGCAAAAAATTAAACGTTGAATTTTTCACGCGGAAAGATGGAAACGTAATCACAGCACAAAAACTCGGGGTGAATCATGATCAAGCCTACGGCCACAGCGCGAGCCCGCGCAGGTGAGATAGAGGTATAACACACCGCATCTCACAGCGAGTCAAACCGCATAAGTGAATACTGTAGGGGTATTACAAATTACAATCACCCAGAAAAATGAATGGATGCAGGGTCTGAATCTGCCATGGTTATTTTCTCATTTAACTATCAAATTTCATAAAAATAAAAGGTGTCAAAAGAAACCCATAAAGTTATGGATAATGGCTAATGATCAATGAAACATATAAACAAAAGCAGCGAGCAGCTGGACATCGGGACGGGGAGTGTAAATACGACGCGTTGGTCTGGCACGCGCAGGTCTGAGCAGCTCAAGAAGCTCCATAATCTGTTGCCTTGGAAGGCAAAACTTTTATTTAAATATTTTTTTAAATAACGACCACGGGGAAAATATGAAAAGGGCTGAAGTTTTGTCTAAAGGAAAAATGTACATGACTCACACGGCTCCACGGACCGCGCCGTCTTCAGTTTAACACAACACCACACTGTATCGCTGCCAAATTGTTCGCCACCTGTTTAATATTAATTGTGATTGGCAATTTTAATGCATTAGTCACATTATGAAATAGGCTAATTAAAAGTCACTCTATTAGTTCTGATATCAAATAAAATAAAATTCTTAAACAGGTCTACAGTATATTCCATCATTAATACGACTTTGATAACGTGCCATAATGTGTTTCCATACACCGCTGATTTATAAAGTCTGCTGCTCAGTGGCGCGACTAGCGTCTTGAGCTGAAACTACGCTAAGTATGAGTTAAGGTTGGTCCAGACCAACCTTACGAACGTGTGACTTAAGAACGTTTCGGGAAATGCGCCATAAAGTTAAGAGAGAGGTTAAGGTACAACTTAAGAACTACTTAGCGATAAGAAGCTTTCGAGAAACCGGGCCCTGGTCATTTTGACTTTTTCAGGTGTTTGGCCATGAAACTTCAAAAATACATTGTTGGAACATCTATTAAAGCATATGACTTGTGGTTTTGCAATTTGTCTATTGCACATTGCATCTTAATTACTATATACTCAATATTTCTTCTTCGAATTTAAAGTTATTAATCATCTGCATATAGTAATGTTCCTTCTGTTTTTCCTACGGACTCAAACATGTTATTTATCATTATTGATTATTAGTGTGTTGGGCTGCAGACTACCCTATGGTGTACCATTTTCAACTGTATATAAATGCACCAATCCTAACTTCATTTGCTTGCCATAAAAAAAGAATCAACACCCTGTTGTACATTTTGGCCATGACACCTAGTTTGTTAGTCTTAATAAGGAGCCCTTCTTTCCATAATATGTCATATACTTTATCTTTGTCATTGTCTATTGCCATTGCCTTATTGGTTTGTGCTTTCCTTAGTTCAGATTCCAAGCATAACATTTTATGCATTGTGTTTCTTTGCTTTTGCCAATCCACTCTGGTAAGAAGTTAAAATATTATTAGACACCATGTACCAACCTTGCCCAACCATATGATCCATGGTCTTTCCTAGCTACAGTATGATGTTACAATGGGTCTATAAGTTGCTGCATCAGAGACATCTTTACCTGGTTTTAATACTGGTACTATGCTCACATGTTTCCACATTGCAGGAATATTGCGAGTTTCCCATATTAAATAAAAACCCACCAAATTCTCTAAAGTGAAGTGTCAGTCATATGTGCTGACATTTTATAATAAACACCATCTCTCCCTGGTAATGTTTGCCTTGAGTTCAACAGTTTAAAATTATGTAATTGGAAGATCTAAAGCATCACATGTTGTAGTCTGTTTTCTCTGTTAGTTTATTGTGCAATTGTGTTCAGGAGCTTTGGGGATATTCTCTGATCTATGTATCTTTACAAATGTAAAGATAGTAGCTCTGCCTTCTCTATATCAATAATTGCGTTTTTGATTGTTATAATGTTATACTAGAATTGTGTAGTTGCTTCATATTCCATTCATCTTCCTAATCATCATCTCTTTGAATTGCAGTAAAAAAAATCTGCAATATGATTCATATGGTTTTGTACATTTCATATGGTTTTCAGACTATTACTTGAGCTATTTTATACTAGATAATTTTTTTAAAGAACGGCATACTTTAAGCTGTTTAATTGTCTTGTCATTTTTTTTTTACTCTTCAGTATTTTTGGGGATGTCTTGATTACTGATACTGAGCAACTAAAATTCCTACATGTCTGATGTATTGCTTCAGAACAGCTCATTGAAGCTAATTTAATTTTTTTTCTTTAAACCTCTCCCAGTCTGCATTCTCTAAAAGCCACCTTTTTATTTTTACATAATTTCCCTGGTGCATCCTCATACCAGTCCATGTTATAACTAGATAGTGATCACTACCAAGAGGTGACTGGTTCAACAAGTTTATCAAGTTTCATAAGCCCCTATCAGCAGTAAAGTCCTCAAAGTAAAGTCCAATTGTAACTGTGACTCTATTCTACGCAGCAAGCTACAGTATTTGCATTGAAGTCAGCATACCATAGTATTATACCCCGGGCACTTCCCCCTGCTGCTTCCAATATACTACTGTTTAATTATTTTACAAGGATTAAAACTGACCATTGTTAAACTGTCTATATTGTTTCTGCTATTTATCATGTTCATTCCTTTTAGCAATCACTCAACATCTAGTCCCTTTCTCTACAAATGGCTAGTCACTTTTCCCCATCATTTTTAATTATATTATTATTTGAGGCTTGTTTGGTGAGGCTGACACAATATTTTAAATTCTTGCCTGTTTGAAACAAGACTTTTCATTGTAAAACAACCATTTTATGATTGTGATCTAGTACGATTTCCATTTAGGAAACTAGAGGACTAGATGTGTGTTTGCTAAAAGGAATGAACATGATCAATAGCATTCACCATCTACCAGCTCAGACCTTTGTTTGCAATGTGTTTCTTGGCTGAACTTACAATAATAAAAAAATTCTGTTTTCCTGTTAGTTTGTGCTCAGCAATTTATTATATCCACTATAACGAGACTGCAGTCTTCAAGTCTTTCCACAAATTTGTAATTGGGCTCTGACAAGGCCATGCAAGGACATTTACCTTTTTCTTCTTCAACCACTGTGTGGTCAGTTTTGCTGTGTGCTTTCGGTCATTTTCATGTTGAAAACATCTTCCCATTAACAACTTTCTGACAAAGGGCAGCAATATTAAGAACACTGATGTTTCAGTGCTCTCAGAATGTTTGTCTACACTTCCATCTATCAACTACCCTTCGACTCCCGATGATTTAGTTCAGCACTACAATGATCACCAGGAAAACCAGGAATGTCTCGTTTGTCAACTCTGCCCCCTGGTTTACTTGTGAACTTCGCCATCTTAAGGTCAAGGGTCGTCGTTTGAAACGACCATGCACTAAGACTGGACTTGCTGTTCATAAAGATTTGTATGCTGATCATACAAGACTGCACTTTCCACTGCAAGAATGAACTACAGTACTATGCTGGTCTTATAGGATCTGATACGTGAAACACTAAATCACTTTTCTCTCTTATTAACAATATCTCAAAGCCTATTGGGCCAGGGGTAGCTCAGTGGTTAAGGCACTGGACTACGGTTTGGAATATCCCAGGTTCAAACCCCACAACCACCAAGTTGCCACTGTTGGGCCCTTGAGCAAGGCCCTTAACCCTCAACTGCTCAAATGTATAATAAGATAAAAAAAAAAGTAAGTCGCTCTGGATAAGAGCATCTGCCAAATGCCTAAATGTATTGAGCTTTCAAAATCTCATACTCCTTCTATTGAATTATGTGAAGATTTTATGCTCTTTTTTAATAAGAAAATTTAACTGATCCACCAGCAAATGGTTCCACCCAGCTCTGATCTTAATATTTCCTCTGGTCAAATGCTAAGGGCTGACTATACCGTTTCTACTTTTATACTACCAACTGAGGAAGAAGTTTGTTATATTATACAAAAATCCAAATCTGTTACATGTCAACTGGACCCACTACTGACCCACTTAGTTAAAGCTGGTTTACCTTTCCTATCATCCTTAATTATAGACATCATGCATGCATCACTTCTTTTTGGTATTGTTCCCATTGGTTTTAAAACTGCAGTGCTAACTCCAATTCTTAAGAAAGCAGGCCTTGACTCAAGTAAATTTGACAATTATCGTCCTATTTCAAATTTGTCGTTCTTGGCTAAAACTCTTGAAAGGATTGTTACTTCCCAGCTCCGTGATTATCTTTCCAGTAATAGCCTTTTCTTTCGGGTTTGTTACCTGCTCTGCATACTTCCATATTAGAAATATTTACATTTAGGCATTTGGCAGACACTCTTATCCAGGGCGACTTACAAAAAGTGCTTTAAAGTTTACATCACTGGATACATACTTACACTGGGTTAACTAGGTTAATAACTAAGTGCCATTAGTCCAACACAACTGGGAAGAGGGATTTTTTTTTTGGGGGGGGGGCAGTCCAAGTACTGGAGAAACAGATGCGTCTTGAGTCGTTGTTTAAAGATAGTCAAAGTCTCTGCTGTACGGACATCTAGAGGAAGTTCGTTCTACCACCTACAGATGTCGCCATTAAAAACCTGCGTTTCGAGAAAAGGGATCCCGTGACTTGCCGCGGCTGCGTGCGGGAAGCTGTGAACATGCCCTTCATTACCTGTAGGGGCAGTCGTGTGTCAGTCTGAAGTATTGTGTGTCTACTGAAGCCGAAAATGTGTGCAAATTAAACTGCGCATGCGTGTTTGGAGTCGCTGTGCCGGCGCTGTGGATCAGTCGGTTGTGGATCATCACGGAGGTTACAACACGGCGTGGCTGCTGCTGGAGTTTGTCGTGTTCGAGGTAAGTTTAGCTTTCTTTTTTGGATGTGATTCTCGCTTTCATGACTCCCAATTAATGTTCATCTTAATCTCAGGACGTACAATTAGCAATTTCAGTTTTTAATAGTGTGGAGATTCACAAAACACCGTTTTCGTGTAAAAACCTGAACCTACGGAGCCCCCATGGGTCCTGTGGTAAATAAATAAATAAATAAAATAATAACGAACCGAGCGCGCGGATTAATACACCGAGATGTGTGTTTCTTACCCCCAACCCGAGTGACAACGGCGTCTTCAGACAAAGCCTCGCCAGTTAGATGCCATTTCTGAACAAACTGAGTCGTGTGTGTTAAAGCATTAAATGGTAAAAGAGCACTAGCAATAAACGTTTTTTTTCTGAAGCCGGACTTTATTAATGAGTTACGAGTAAAGAACCTGTACATATGTTCATACAGTATTGACAGCAGCTCTAACTTACTGCGGTAAAGCCAGCCGCGGTTCAGAAAAACACGGTCAAGCCAGCCGCGATTGATTTTAGTGCGCGCGCATATTACAGTGATTACGGTAGTTTCATGAACAACACAGAGAGAATGCCCCATATCTGAAAAATGCTGCAGTAGAATAGTTTCATATGTGGTGTGTATATAGTATGGGACGTCCTGAATAAGAACTGATCATTGTTTTTTTCTACTTATTAGAAATGGGGTCTTTATACTCCTTTAAAATGTAATAATGCCCCATATCTGAAAAATGCTGCAGTAAAATAGTTTCATATGTGGTGTGTATATAGTATGGGACGTCCTGAATAAGAACTGATCATTGTTTTTTTCTACTTATTAGAAATGGGGTCTTTATACCCCTTTAAAGTGTAATAATGTCCAATATCTCAAAAATGCTGCAGTAAAATAGTTTCATATGTGGTGTGTATATAGTATGGGACGTCCTGAATAAGAACTGATCATTGTTTTTTTCTACTTTTTTTTTTTTATCATATAATGTGTGTACATTATATGGGATAAAAACTGACCATGGCGTTTTATACTTACTAGAATTTATTTTTTCATAGGTCTCTGAAGTGAAATAAAGGCATTTTATTTAACTTTTTTCCCCCATTGTGAACATTTGTTTATTTGACCTCTCTTCCAAAGCAGACGTTAATCCTCATTATAGAAAACATTCATTGAAGAATAACTGCTACTTTTGAACAGTAAAACAAAATAAAAATCAATTCTGGTATTTAGAAAGACTAAATACATTATTTTGTCTGTTTTCTACGAATTCTGCTGTAACTTATCTACATAAAACAATTATTTGAATGGTGAATATTTAAGAAAAATATTGTAACAGACAACCGTCAAAGTCACCAATAAATAACACGGATATTAAAGCAGAAATGCAAATAAATAAGCAAGTAAAAATTGACGAGCATGTTGTATTATCTCTCAGTCCTGTGCGTCTAAATGAAAAGCGCTCTGAAAGCGCGTTGTCTCTGTGGCGGTCCTGAAACTACCGTAATCACTGTAATATGTGCGCACACTAAAATCAATCGCAGCTGGCTTGACCGTGTTCTTCTGAACCGCGGCTGGCTTTACCGCAGTTCTAATTTGTCTAAATCGCATTGCAGACAATAAAAATAAGTCGAGTCATCCTGTGACCCTACATGCTTAATCTTTGCACACATGATTCTTGCTTCTCACTTTTTCCTTAATCCCTCACTGTTCTATCTTGTATTTTCTAACGGTGTCAGAAACTTTGTGTTAGTAGCACTGCTTGACGCTTTCCTCTTTTGTAATTTGCTTTGGATAAAGGCAAACTTACAAAAGATGAAGAAATGCCTGAATGTAGTTGTACGAATAAAAGATTATGTAATGATACAATGTAAATATTTTCACAGAAACAAAGTGTAAAGATGAGACGTGAATCTGAAGAGGATCTCTTTGATGATTGCCTGGTAAAGCATTGTTTTCTTATTAATTATACAATTTATTAATACCTTGAATATAGTGTTTGTTGTATTGGACAGAAGCATATAAATGCAAATGTATATATAAATGAGTAATTATTGAACGAATTTTCATGTTTGGACTAACCCTTTAAATACAAACTCAGCATTCATCATAGGATTTCCTGACACTGTAAAGCCATCTCATGCCATGTTTTACTGATGCAAGATAAAGCAATTTAACCCAAGTTTAACAATATGAAGTATATGAAGTGATGGTCATTTTTTTTATTATCATTTATTTTTATTATTATTTTTTTCTCAATGAAGTCAGCACAGGTTGAAGCAATTCAGATTTTTTTGCTTCTCAAAATAAATGATTTATTTTCTTGTAAATTTTATGCAGGGGGACAGACGAAGTGACACCTTCTTAAAATCCTTGTCGTCCGTGCTGTTGAAGGGGAAGAACCGGTTGGTGTATCCATAATCCTTGAAGGAGAGGCTATTTTCAGAAAGTTCTTCTAGAACTTGATGGGATTAAGCTATCACCAAAAGTGCAAGCTTTAAAGATGAAGTTATCATCTTAAAACATTTGATTTGGCTTGACTACAAGTGTTTACATGTTGTGTTTACATGTTCAGCTTAAAATGTTTTCATGCATTAAGGTTTCAGTGGCATACTTTTAAGTGCACTAGTCCAGAGTGCTGATTTGAAAGTTGCAACTTCACTGCTTCAGAGGGCTATTACGTTTTAACGTTTATTCTACAGTTTGTTTAAAGTATTTTCTGCTGCATTTTATTTCTAAATGAATGCTGTATTTTATTTATTTATTATTTTACACAATTTTGTTTAAAACAAGTATTTCAGGCCCTGGTGCCGTGCAGTTTTTTTCTATGGATGCAAAATTTAGCTGAATGCACTTTTATTAAAAAGACAACTTGGATCTAGACTGTGAATGTCACAAATATTTGGTAATGTTGGTGAATAAACTGTTTAATTATATTTTAGTTGTGTGATTTATGAAAGATATAGATGAAATAATTACTTAAGTTTCTTTCCAAAACATAAATTAGCAATGTTTACATTATTATAGGGAGTAATAGGTAGCAAACCTACGCCCTTGTGTGTGTGTGTGTGTGTGTGTGTGTGTGTGTGTATGTATATATATGGAAATATAATTAATATTTTCGTGTTTAATTACAAAAAAAAAAACATTTTAATGGCTAGTGATTGTTGCAGACATTTACACTATTTTTGAGAACTATTAAGTTCTCCTTCAACGTGTCATAGCCGATAACTGCCCCTTTGAAGCCTTTGAATGGTGTTAAAAATACTTGCAAAACAAGTATTGCAGCCATACATTGGAGGGAACTTCTGAGGTGGTCAGTGATTGATGGCACGGTCGGTCGGAGGGGGTTGTGATCACACCTATAGATCTTTTGTTCTAGGCTATCGGTCAAATATCTCTCCACTTGGAAGCAAAAACATGCAAGGGATTTCAGCATCTCGACGCACATACTAAGCTGTTTATAAAGTAGACACTGTTTGTTTTTTCATTTTGTAATCTTTCCCGTGTTTACCGTGTAGTGTACAATGTATATTCATTTTTTTAATGAATTACTGTAAATAAACTACACATTCCGTTGATTTACCAGAAATGACTTTTCTGTTTTTTTTGTGTGTGCTAAACTAAACTTCAGGGTCAAAGTAATAGCGATTTTATTTGAAAAGTATTATATATTTACAATGCTGATAAGTTCAAGCTTAGATTCATATATAAACTGCTTCAAAGTCTTTCCGTGACCGCTGAAATCCGACAGACGCAGGGCTCAAGGGAGGTGTGTCTGTGTGTGTGTGTGTGTGTGTGTGTGTGTGTGTGCGGGTTAGTGTGCCTGTCCTATTTCAGCGGATTTTTCCGCTACCGCAGATCAGTTTATCAACTTGTAATATATACATTTTAGGAATATATTAACATGTGCAGACATTTAAGGTTGCGCTGCCCTCTCTTGCCCCTGCGTAGAGCCTACACACACACACACATCTATCTATCTATCTATCTATTATATAAATACACATTTGGAATCTGCATCTACATTTTCTGTTACAAGTATAGAATTAGGTTCAGCTGAGACTCATGATCAATGGTGTTAGGGTACTTATGTAGTGATAATTAGTTTCAGCCAGATCATTAAAACTAACAATGGACTATGACACTCTTGAGAGGGGATATGAAGGTGTTATTCATTTATTTATTCTCTACAAGGGTGCGAACAACAGTACAGACCAAACTATAACTCTCTCTTACTACTATAAAAATTCTAGATATAAACAAACAAAATACAGCTTTTTTTCCTCAGAGGTAAACGGAAAAGTGAAGTTGTTCAGCTGTCACTGCAGCTTCTTCAAAGTCTTCCCACTCCGTGACCACTGAAATCCGACACGACACCACGTTAGGCTACGTCTTGACTCATTTGTATACCGACGGTGATTGGATGTTTCCCGAGGGCTCAGGGGAGTGTGTGTGTCTGTGTGTGTGTGTCTATGTGTGTGTGTCTGTGTCTATGTGTGTGCGTCCGCGCGGGTACTTGTTCTACTGTTATAAAAACTCTAAATATAAACAAACAAAATACAGCTTTTTTTTTCAGAGGTAAACGGAAAAGTGAAGATGTTCAGTGTCACTATGCAGATGTTACACTCAGTGGAGTTACCGAAATCATTGGTTTAGTCCTCATTGAGCTTTTGTTCCTCTTATGTGAGCATAAACAGTGAAACATTCCACAGGTTTATAATACACCGCGGCCAAGTGAACCACGTTCCCGTCGAACGAAACGAGGCATAATCGTGGTGTTTGCTTCGCTTATGACACACCATAGTTTATTACCTGCTGTGGTAGATCTGAATATTTATTCAAACACAATAATAAAGCTTTATATCCTCAGGAGGGCTCAGTACATTGTTTTAGCGATAGTTTCACGGAAGCGAGTTCAGAACTAGACTGGACTACTGCAACTCACTTCTGGCAGGTCTGCCTCTGTCCACGATTCGTCCTCTGCAACTGATCCAGAATGCAGCAGCACGTCTCGTTTTTAACCTCCCCAAGTTCTCCCACACCACCCCACTCCTCCGCTCCCTGCACTGGCTTCCTGTAGCTGCCCGCATCAAATTCAAAACGCTGATGCTTGCCTACAAAGCTAAAAATGGCCCTGCACCCACTTACCTCTCTGCTCTAATCACACCACGCACTGCACCACGTTCCCTCCGATCCTCCAGCACTGCTCGCCTCATCCCACCATCTCTCAGGGATCGAGGGCGACATTCATCCAGGCTCTTTTCTGTTCTGGCACCTAGGTGGTGGAACGAACTTCCTCTAGATGTCCGTACAGCAGAGACTTTGACTATCTTTAAACGACGACTCAAGACGCATCTGTTTCTCCAGTACTTGGACTAACCCCCCCCCCCCCCCCAAAAAAAAAAAAAGAAAACTCTCTTCCCAGTTGTGTTCGACTAATGGCACTTAGTTATAAACCTAGTTAACCCAGTGTAAGTATGTATCCAGTGATGTTAACTTTAAAGCACTTTTTTGTAAGTCGCTCTGGATAAGAGCGTCTGCCAAATGCCTAAATGTAAATGTAACTAATCTAACCAAACCAAACCAAAAAAAAAAAATAGCTGGATAGTTTTGTTCTTCAGAAACGATATCTGAAGTCACAGAGAGATCCTGCTCTGTAGAAGCTGCCTCAGTCTATTTGTGCAATTACTCCATCCCGCCCTTATCAATGATAGTATAGTAATGATATCGCTGTTGATTATCTGTTCTTGTGCTTTTGAAAAATAAATATTTTTTTCTAAGAACATGTAATAGGATGGTGTTTATTGCATATATGTATGTTTTTTTGTAATAGGCAAGTATATCAAAATAATTTAACTGTTTAATAGACATGGGTGTTTTTTTTTACAGATTCACTGTAAAACATGAAAATAATAATAACCTATTTGTGAGGTAGAATTAACCCAACATTCCAGTTAAAATGAACCAACAAACCCCAAACATATGGGTAGAACATTTGAACCATTTATGTGGTAGAATTAACCCAGCATTATAGTTAAATATGACCTAGCATTTGGATTGAATATTTAACCCATCTTGCTGGGTTAAATTAACCCAGCATTTAGTTAGTCCTATATTTACCCAGCAGCTGGGTTAAAAACAACCCAGATTGTTTTTAACCCAGCATTTTTTAGGGTATATATATAATATATATATATATATATATATATATATATATATATATATATATATATATATATATATACACACACAGACATGCGTGTGTCATTTTAATTCAAATGAACATTTTAATCTGTGCATGGGCGTCAACTCGCACGTTCTGTAATGTTCCATTGTCTTTTAGAGCCCATTACTAAAGCAGGTTACTAAAACCTGGCTTACTACCTATAAAAAATATTTCAATTTAACTCATGGGTCTCAATCACAGATGACACGACAAATTATATACTCTGAAACGTTCATTTGAACATTTAAAATGTTAATACAAAAATACAAAAACATGAATACTAATGTTATCATGGTGTAAATTATTAACATTAGGTTAGGTCCTGCCCTTAATTAATTCATATTATAATTACTTTTACATAGTATAGTTACTGGACTGACATTACCAAAACTAGCTATTTGATTTAGCCTTTCTAAAATCAACCCATATATCATTTATAATCAGAAAACATAAAACATATTATGATCTGTTCAACAGCCCATCTGTTTTAATTTAGTTTGTATTTTTTATTATTCATAAGACAACCTTTCAGTTTTGTAAATATTTTAGTTATAGTGTGTTAAGTCTTACAGTTACTATAAAATATATATATATAAACATAATATGATCTTTTTGAGTTATAATGTTTTTTTTTTATTATTCATAAGAAAACCTTTCAGTTTTGTAAATATTCTAGTTATAGTGTGTTATGTTTTTCTTTAGGTTAAACGGTTTTGAGAATTAGACCATCCAGCTTAGATAAATGTTATGTCATTGATAAAATCTGGATTAAGGATATTTTATTATATAATTATATATATATATATATATATATATATATATATATATATATATTTTTTTTTTTTTTTTTTTTAGTTTCCCCCTGAGGGATTGCCACCTTATTGTGGTCTGGGGGTTTGCGTGCCTCAACACAATTCAGCAAATACAATACTGTTACTATACAGTAAGGCCAGGTAAAAACAGTGCTCGAACATGATGCCCCCCTCCCCCCACCCCGTGTTGTCTGGTCTAGAACGGCGCTGCCTCTGACCGTCTTTTGTCTTGTAAATGAGTATTCTCACTCACCTTCCAATCCCCCCAGCGCACACACTCTGTTTGTACTGTAAACTGTACTGTAACTGTGTTTGCTAGGGCACTTGGTTATACACAGTACTTTAATGTATGGAACACTTACTTAACTTACTGGTTTGGTTTAAATATCGCTTATTACCTTATTCAACAAAATAAATTCATTATTAACGTATTGAAGTATTTTAGTTAAGGACAAAAACTGTGCTTGTGTTTAGAACTGCTGAACAGCCGAAAACACACACACACACACCCATCCCCCCGCCAAAAACACACACACAGAGCAATTAACACCATGTCATACTCAGGAGTGGAAGGTGAGAAACCTCAATGGAGAATACCAAGTTTGTCGTTGCTCTTTTGGAGTTCTTAAAACCCAAAACATTTATTTATACTGAGAAAAAATTATTATGGGTCACAATCACAAACACAAATACATATAATCAAGTGTTTAACTGGTTTCATTTGTTTCTATGATCAATAATAATTATTATTATTTTCAGCCCAACTCTTTGACTATTTAAAACAAAGTTGTGTCCCATTTTTTGCCCATTGAAGTTGTTGGTTCAACTAAACAATTTTTAAATACCCAAACAATCCCCCAAAATTAAAACACGCAAAACATGACTTTAACAATTCAATTTATTCTTCCAAAACTAGTCAAAGTTAAAACAGTAATTTATATAAAACAGATGAATACATGTTGTCTTTTTGCTTAAAGTTCATTAAACAACCCGGATACACCAGCTGCTTATAAGTCTCTATCTATAGTCCTTTTACATTAAAATAAAAAATTTTCAAATATCAAAACTATTACATATTTGTTATTAATAATGTTATTACTTAACAGTTTAAGTCTTTGTTTCCCCCAAAGTACTGTATCAGACATTTTGCAGTTCTATGTTCAGAATATACAGTAGACCTGATCAAACATCATTCTAAAGCAGTCGGACTGTGACGTCATCGCTACCGCAGATCAGTTCATCAACTTGTAATATATACATTTTAGGAATATATTAACATGTGCAGACATTTAAGGGTGCGCTGCCCTCTCTTTCCCCTGCGTAGAGCCTACACACACACACACACACACACACATCTATCTATCTATCTATCTATCTATCTATCTATCTATCTATCTATCTATCTATCTATCTATCTATCTATCTATTATATAAATACACATTTGGAATCTGCATCTACATTTTCTGTTACAAGTATAGAATTAGGTTCAGCTGAGACTCATGATAAATGGTGTTAGGGTACTTATGTAGTGATAATTAGTTTCAGCCAGATCATTAAAATTAACAATGGACTATGACACTCTTGAGAGGGGTTATGAAGGTGTTATTCATTTATTTATTCTCTACAAGGGTGCGAACAACAGTACAGACCAAACTATAACTCTCTCCTACTACTATAAAAATTCTAGACATAAACAAACAAAATACAGCTTTTTTTTCCTCAGAGGTAAACGGAAAAGTGAAGTTGTTCAGCTGTTCACTGTCACTGCAGCTTCTTCAAAGTCTTCCCACTCCGTGACCACTGAAATCCGACACGACACCATGTTAGGCTACGTCTTGACTCATTTGTATACCGACGGTGATTGGATGTTTCCCGAGGGCTCAGGGGAGTGTGTGTGTCTGTGTGTGTGTGTGTGTGTGTGTCTATGTGTGTGTGTCATTGTTTTAGCGATAGTTTCAAGGAAGCGAGTTCAGAACTAATCTAACCAAACCAAAAAAAAAAAAACATCCGAAGCTTCAAATAGAATGAACGAACTAATGAAATTGATATATATGTAATTGATATACTGTATACACAGACGTGTGTGTGTCATTTTAATTCAAATGAACATTTGAATGCTTTCTGATACACTTATCAACTTATCCACATAAACTTATCAACACATACTCTCCGTGCACGCACATACAATCTCTAAAAAAGTAAAATTAATAACATACATATACAAATAAACAAAAATATAAACGTCTATGTATATTGAAGTTTACGGTGAACGCAGAGTCGGCTAAGCACATGTGATGACGCGCGCGCCCTCACCTCTTGTTACGACTGCCTATTTGGCCAAAAAATAATTGAACGATATGCCTGGTCCTGGAAAGAGACAATAAATATATATATTTTTTTATACATTTATTGCATTGTTTGTTGTTTACAGTCAAGCCATCAACATACAATAAAATGCAAACATGAGATCTAAACTAAAAACTGTGCTCCCTGTGCTGGTGCTGGCAATATCATCTCTTTGTTCTGCTGTCTCCGGCTCCCTCCCTGGTCCTGAACCGTACCATACATACCAGATCAAGAACTTGAAGATGAAGATTATATCTCTGGTCTTCTCTCTGACGGGTTCCTCCCTAGTTTCTGATGATCTCAATTAGTTTGTAGTGTTGCTTGTCCAAGGAAACCAGTAATCTTGCTTGAAGTGGAGCAGATATAATTCTCAGAAACTCATTACTGATCTTTAAAAAAAAAAAAAAAAAGGTAAAAACAAAAATTGGACTGGCACAAGTTCTTATGTTAGCAAATCTTAATTACAGTGTGTATAAAGTATAGAAAGCAGTACACTACAAACAGCACTCACTCCAAATTAGCTTGTTCTATGTTTACGTCACTTTCCTATTAATTTTTACATCGTTAACCAACGGTACTTAAATATAATTATTTTCTTCGGCGCCGCTGACTTACTGTATAAACTCCGGTGTTTTTGAAAATCACCACGTTAGTTAGCTAATGCAGGTAATATAGGTGGTTTTAGCTACAGTAGCAAACACGGACACAAAACTCAATCTACAAAGTAGTTGTTCCTGACATAAATCATGAATTTGCTCATAGAAGAGATACATTTAACATAGAAATGACATGAGTTTGCTTTCTTACCTGGTTTAAAGGAGTTTTCTTTGAGAATCTCCACCCGCAGGTGATTCAGTCCGTGAAAATGCTGCGTCATGAGGTCATGAGACACGGTTTGAAGCAGAAATGTCCTTTGTGAATGGATTAGATTTAAGTTTAATCAGGGGCTTTAACTAACAGTAACTGAAATACAGGTTCTGATATCCTTCCTTACTTGTTTCAACGTCATGCTCCGGTTTGAGGCGGAAATAAAATTATACCGGCAAAACTATGGTCTAAAGACTGCGCATGCGCAAATCACACTCAACCTAATAAGAGTACCTTGATCAAAATGAAATATTTCACTTTGGTTTCCTGCTGTAAACAGCATTATACTAAAAAAAAAAAAAAAAAAAAAAAAAAAAAAAGATTCACCCATAAGCATAAATTAGACACTTCAGTTAAAAAGAGCAAATTATTTTTTTTACTAATGGAATGAGAAAAAAAAACACATTAAACTAGGTTTACTATTTTCAGTGGATCCCTCAATAATTTCTGTCTCCTTTGCCTGTGTTTGATAATGTGAAGCACATATACACTCATTCATCATGAAAGATCTATTATAAAACAAAATAAAATTCATGTTCGCTTCAGCACTGTTCAGCCGCGTCCTTACATTCATTGTTGTACTTGGTCCGGCTTTTAGATAAAGTCCTTCCATGCGCCATCTGGCGGATATTCAGTGAAGCGCAACACATTTATTTAAAATTCCCGAATGTTGCCTCCGGCAAGATGCGGCACGCCGCGCGCTAAATTGCGGCATCCCGCGGGAAAACACGCAGGGTTTTAAGGGTGACATCTGTAGGTGCCAGAACAGAAAAAAGCCTGGATGAATGCCGCCCTCGATCCCTGAGAGATGGTGGGATGAGGCGAGCAGTGCTGGAGGATCGGCGGGAACGTGGTGCAGTGCGTGGTGTGATTAGAGCAGATAGGTAAGTGGGTGCAGGGCCATTTTTAGCTTTGTAGGCAAGCATCAGCGTTTTGAATTTGATGCGGGCAGCTACAGGAAGCCAGTGCAGGGAGCGGGGGAGTGGGGTGGTGTGGGAGAACTTGGGGAGGTTAAAAACAAGACGTGCATTCTGGATCAGTTGCAGAGGACGAATCGTGGACAGAGGCAGGCCTGCCAGGAGTGAGTTGCAGTAGTCCAGTCTTGAAATAACAAGGGACTGAACAAGCACCTGAGTAGCCTGTCAAGAAAGAAATGGGCGAATTCTTCTGATATTGTAAAGAAGAAATCTACAGGAGCGAGTAAGGTTAGCGATGTGTGGGAAAAATGACAGATGATTGTCCACGGTTACCCCAAGATTGCGGGCAGTGGCTGAAGGAGTGATTTGGTTGTTGTCCAGGGATATCACAAAGTCTTGACCTGGGGATGAGTCACAAGGGATGAACAACAGTTCAGTTTTACTCAGATTGAGCTTTAGCTGATGTGCAGCCATCCAGGATGAGATGTCTGCCAGACATGCTGAGATACAGGTAGAAACCTGATTGTCAGAGGGAGGAAAGGAGAGAGTAAGTTGGGTGTCATCTGCATAACAATGGTATGAAAATCCATGCGATGATATGACTTTACCAAGAGACCGCGTATAGAGGGAAAACAGAAGAGGACCAAGTACTGAGCCCTGTGGGACACCAGTAGAGAGTCTACATTGGGCAGATGTAGATCCCCTCCATGTTACCTCATATGACCTATCTTCTAGGTAAGTAGCAAACCATTCCACAAATTCCAAGGCTTGTAAGAATAGATAATAGAATCTTGTGGTTCACTGTGTCAAATGCAGCTGACAGGTCCACGAGGATGAGAACAGATGACAGTTTAGCAGATCTAGCAGCATGGAGCTTCTCAGTGACTGACAGAAGGGCAGTCTCTGTGGAATGTGCCACTTTGAATCCAGATTGGTTGGGATCATTAAGGTTGTTCTGTGAGAGATAAAGAGACATTTGGTTATAAACAATTCTTTCAAGAATTTTGGAAATAAAAGAGAGAAGTGATACCAGGCGATAGTTGGTAACTTCTGATGGGTCCAGGCAGGGTTTCTTGAGGATGGGAATAACCCTTGCCTTCTTAAAAGCAGCAGGAACATGACCAGATGATATGGAATGGTTGATGATGGTTGTGGTGAAGGGAAGGAGGTCTCGTGAGTTTGCCTGGAGCATTGTGGAGGGGATTGGGTCTAATGAACAGGTGGTGGGGTTAGATGACGAGATGATCTGCTGAATCTCATCAGATGACAAGTTGGAGAATTCTGCTAATGGAGGGAAGGGAAGGTCCTGAGGTTCTGCTGTAGGAGTTTGGTTGGGAGCGAAGGACTGGCGGATTGCTGCAATTTTCACATCGTAGAATGTAGCAAAATTGTCAGCAGTCAGAGACGAAGGGGCAGGAGGAGTTGGTGGGTTGAGTAGTGAGGAGATGATGTTGTGGAGTTTGCCAGGATCATGTGCAGAGGCTTCCAGCTTTTCTCTGAAGAAGGTGGCTTTGGCAGAAGTCTCAGCACATGAGAATTTGGAGAGAATCTGGTAAGAGATGAGATCTGCATCAAGTTGCGATTTCTTCCATCTTCTCTCTGCAGTTCTTAATTCTCTCCTGTTGTTGATTAGTACATCTGATAGCCAAGGAGCAGGACAAGACGTCTTCCTTGGTTTAGATGACAGCGGGCAAAGGAGATCTATGGATGAGGAGAGAGAGCAGAGGAAAGTTTCGGTTGCAGTCTTTAGTGGTAGAGAGGAGAAGGAGGCTGGGTCTGGAAGGGATGATAGGGTGCATGAAGACACAGAGGAAGAGTGAAGGTTTCTGCGGGTAAAAGAGAAATTTTGGTGGTTAGGTTTACATACAATAGGAAGGGTTGTGGTGAAGGATACCAGGTAATGCTCAGATTTATGAAGAGGAATAGTAGTGATATCTTTGACTGGGGAAGGAAAGAGGATTGGAGTTTGTCAGATGGAAGGTTGAAATCTCCTAGAACAGTGAGAGGAGTGTTAGCAGAAGGAAAAAGACTAAGAAGCATGTCCATTTCATCCAGAAAGTTTCCTAGAGAGCCAGAAGGACTATAAATAACTAAGATGTGCAGGTTAATTGGAGAGGTTACCTTAGCTTCATGAAATTCAAATGATGAAAAACTGAGATGAGACAGGGGGATAGGCGAGAAGGACCATCTCTTAGACAACAGCAGACCCATACCACCACCTCTGCCAGTTTCTCATGGAGAGTGAGAGAATACACAGGCAAAGTATAATGAAGCCGACGTAGCTGAGTTCTTATGAGATATCCAGGTCTCAGTTAGTGCCAGAAAGTCAAAAGAGTAATGGGTAGCTAGGGCAGAGATAAAATCTGCTTTCTTTACAGCAGATTGGCAGTTCCAGAGCCCACCTACCACCAGTGCAGGGCAATGAGACAGTACTGGAGGGTAGAGGAGGTTTCTGGGAGATCTGCCTCTACTGTGTGCTTAAAAGTATCTTGGTCTGTGAGAACTGACATAGTTTGAACACACATCCTAGACTGAGGTAATTGTCTATAAAAACTTGTAATTCCTTGCTAAACAAGAGTGTGTCAATTCTCTGTGCTATCTAGATTGTTGACCAACTTTTTTGCAGGATATGCTTATTAACCGGTAGTGTCTGTAGCAGAGATACCTTCAATATACACCTTCAGTGGTGTGAAAAACTATTTGCCCCCCTCCTGATTTCTTATTCTTTTGCATGTTTGTCACACAAAATGTTTCTGATCATCAAACCCATTTAACTATTAGTCAAAGATAACACAAGTAAACACAAAATTAAATGAGGGGTTTTATTATTTAGGGAGAAAAAAATCCAAACCTACATGGCCCTGTGTGAAAAAGTAATTGCCCCCTGAACCTAATAACTGGTTGGGCCACCCTTAGCAGCAATAACTGCAATCAAGCGTTTGCGATAACTTGCAACGAGTCTTTTACAGCGCTCTGGAGGAATTTTGGCCCACTCATCTTTGCAGAATTGTTGTAATTCAGCTTTATTTGAGGGTTTTCTAGCATGAACCGCCTTTTTAAGGTCATGCCACAACATCTCAATAGGATTCAGGTCAAGACTTTGACTAGGCCACTCCAAAGTCTTCATTTTGTTTTTCTTCAGCCATTCAGAGGTGGATTTGTTGGTGTGTTTTGGGTCATTGTCCTGCTGCAGCACCCAAGATCGCTTCAGCTTGAGTTGACGAACAGATGGCCGGACATTCTCCTTCAGGATTTTTTGGTAGACAGTAGAATTCATGGTTCCATCTATCACAGCAAGCCTTCCAGGTCCTGAAGCAGCAAAACAACCCCAGACCATCACACTACCACCACCATATTTTACTGTTGGTATGATGTTCTTTTTCTGAAATGCTGTGTTACTTTTATGCCAGATGTAACGGGACACGCACCTTCCAAAAAGTTCAACTTTTGTCTCGTCGGTTCACAAGGTATTTTCCCAAAAGTCTTGGCAATCATTGAGATGGTTTTAGCAAAATTGAAACGAGCCTTAATGTTCTTTTTGCTTAAAAGTGGTTTGTGCCTTGGAAATCTGCCACGCAGGCCATTTTTGCCCAGTCTCTTTCTTATGGTGGAGTCGTGAACACTGACCTTAATTGAGGCAAGTGAGGCCTGCAGTTCTTTAGATGTTGTCCTGGGGTCTTTTGTGGCCTCTCGGATGAGTTGTCTCTGCGCTCTTGGGGTAATTTTGGTCGGCCGGCCACTCCTGGGAAGGTTTGCCACTGTTCCATGTTTTTGCCATTTGTGGATAATGACTCTCACTGTGGTTCGCTGAGCTTTAGAAATGGCTTTATAACCTTTACTAGACTGATAGAGCTCAATTACTTTTGTTCTCATTTGTTCCTGAATTTCTTTGGATCTTGGCATGATGTCTAGCTTTTGAGGTGCTTTTGGTCTACTTCTCTGTGTCAGGTAGCTCGTATTCAAGTGATTTCTTGATTGAAGCAGGTGTGGCAGTAATCAGGCCTGGGGGTGACTACAGAAATTGAACTCAGGTGTGATAAACCACAGTTAAGTTATTTTTTAACAAGGGGGGGCAATCACTTTTTCACACAGGGCCATGTAGATTTGGAGTTTTTTTTTCTCCCTTAATAACGTAAACCTTCATTTAAAAACTGCATTTTGTGTTCAATTATGTTATCTTTGACTAATAGTTAACGGTTTTTGATGAGCAGAAACATGTAAGTGTGACAAACATGCAAAAGAATAAGAAATCAGGAAGGGGGCAAATAGTTTTTCACACCACTGTATATGATGGAACGAAACAAGGTAGATGAAAGCATGATTGTAATGAGTTAATAATTTGGTAAGAGATGTACAGAGGAGGGGACAAGGTGAGCGCCCATCCCCTTGAAAAAACTGTATAAAAATGCATGTACAGCACAGCCAGATCAGTCTGTCCTTGGTGATGGCTGGATTCATGACCAAGGCTGGCTCACTTTGTTTTAGTTGCTGCAATAAGAACTTATCCTTACTTCATCTAGATCTGCACGGAGTCCGGAGTCTTTCTTTTACTAAAAGTTACAGTATTTGGTTAATGTTTTAAATTAGGGCAACTTCGGTGTGGGGAGAATAAAAAATCCACCACATTTATTGGTGACCTCCGACTGTGATTGCCTTCACGGAGGGCTTCTCCGGTGACCGGGACCAGCGCGACCTGACAGACCATCAACTGGCGCCATTATAGACAAAGGTAAGCAGAAACCTGTTTTATCAAATTCTGCATTAGATGTTCATGGTCTGTTAGGAGTGCATGCTTTCAGCTGGAGGAGGTAACTTCTAAGGTATATTGAATTCAATAATTTTACATTTGCCAAAATAGATAAATTGAATTGATAAATTAATTGCTATATTTACTTTAATTGCTACATTTTTATTATTATATAAAGAGACTGGATGAAGTAACGAAGCATTAGGAGATCTCCATAAGTTTTATTTTTTGTGTGTAATTTTTGTTATATTCTCTTTATTATTTTTTATATACGTTGTGTGATATCTGAGGTAACGCCACTGTGTTAGTGCTAGAGCCCATATACGAGGACTCACCAACAAAGTGGGGCTGAACCCAGATGGTAAAAATTCCTGCGAATCACTAGGGAACGTAAGCCAATTCCCAGACGTGGCAGGTGGAAAACAAAAGTTCTGTAGCAAGATGCTGAGTATAGAACTCACTGTTTTGTGAGCTGTTACTAAGACGCGGAACTGGGCAGGTGCTTTTCAGGTGTTTTTTTAGGTTTTTAGGTATTTACTGTGAAAAAGTTTATAATGTGAATTTATATGTATGTGTAAAATAATGTATAGATAATAAGAGATATGGCATTGGAGATAACCTAATAAGTAGATAGAGGAATCCAAAAACAACTTTTTTGGATTTTCTGACTTGCCATAATTAATAATAAGTATAAATAATAGTGTATAAAATAATAGCATATAAGTGATATATATATAATATTATAGTATTAAAAGATACGTGTGGTTATGGTACACGCTGTTAGACATACTCACTGTCACATAAGCTTCCTCTGTGACATGAAAGTGGTACAGGTGTTGAATGTGCCAGCATAGTAAGTAATATTATAAAATAATAATTTCTTTGGAGTAGTGTACATATGCACAGCAACACATTAGTTATTGAAGATAGGCTTCAGTAAGATATAAAAGGTAGCTTAATATGTTGTTTAGTCAATGACACAATACTAATAATAATAAACATAATGCATAAAGTAATAAATGCACCTAGGTTACACATAAAACAAATATTAAATATAACAAATGGAGGAGATCAGATGATAAGTGGTGTACAGTAGATGCGGTCATGTCATTTCACTAGTTTTGACGCATACAGTAGCTTTGGTTGGATCATTTACTCACAAGAACTGAAGTCCGATGATTTCTTTGTCTTGGCATTTTATTTTCAGCATCAAAGATTCAACACTTCATACAGTCGTCTTGAGTAAATCCACTGTGGTTACAACACCTGTTGTTGTATCATGTACATTTCTGACTTTTACAACAACCTATCTATCTCATTGCGTTCAGCTCACGCATCTAACAACACTTTCGTTGTATATATCTGCTTACGGGTAGCTCACGGTTACAACAACCTAGTTGCTGTATCTTATAAATTACATTCTTAGCTTACGCATATAACAACACTTTCGTTGTATACAGATGTCGCCTTTAAGACTGCGCGTGTTTTAAGGCCGCAATTTAGCGCGCGGCATGTCTCGACTTGCCGGAGGCAACATTCTGGAATTTAAAATTAATGTGTTGTGCTTCACTGAATATCCGCCAGATGGCGCATGGAAGGACTTTATCTAAAAGCCGGTGGTCCGGGAAAGTCAGTTTCCCTATGTTTCCCCGGTGGCGCACAGATTCAAATCATGACGTCACTCGCTACCTAATGCTGAGAAGGCGAACGAGGATTTTAACAGTTTTTCTCTCGTTTTAAAGTGTTTTTACGAACTTTTTGAATTAAACAAATAACCTATGCATAATAGAGTGTCTTTTCGCTTTTTTTTGTATATTTGAAGATAATTCATACGTTTTAAGCCGCTGCAAAAGGCTGGTTTGCTGGGCGAGTACTGACATCACGACTACTTTTATTACACGTACATTTGTTTATTTGTATATGTATGTTATTAATATAAATTTTTTAGAAATTGTGTGTGCGTGCACGGAGAGTTTGTGTTGATAAGTGTATGTGGATAAGTTGATAAGTGTATCAGAAAGCATTAAAATGTTAATTTGAATTAAAATGACACACACACGTCTGTATATACAGTATATCAATTACATATATATCAATTATATAAATTTCACTGAAGCCTATCCCTCGCCATATGACAATTCGCCATTCATTCCCGCATTGATAATCAGCGATATTTTATAAGGAGATTTAGGGATTTAGCTCTACTTAATTTTCTAACGTTTTAAGAAAATTCATTAGTTCGTTCATTCTATTTGAAGCTTCTGAAGCTTCGGATGTTTTTTTTTTGTTTTGTTTAGATTAGTTCTGAACTCGCTTCCGTGAAACTATCGCTAAAACAATGTACAGAGCCCTCCTGAGGATATAAAGCTTTATTATTGTGTTTGAATAAATATTCAGATCTACCACAGCAGATAATAAACTATGCTATGTCATAACCGAAGCAAACACCACGATTTTGCCTCGTTTTGTTCAAGGGGAATGTGGTTCACTTGGTATATTATAAACCTGTGGAATGTTTCACTGTTTATGCTCACATAAGAGTAATAAAAGCGAGTGAAATGTGGAAATGATGTGTGGCAACTCAATGAGAACTAAACCAAAGATTTCGGTAACTCCACTGAGTGTAACATCTGCATAGTGACACTGAACATCTTCACTTTTCCGTTTACCTCTGAAAAAAAAGCTGTATTTTGTTTGTTTATATTTAGAGTTTTTATAACAGTAGAAGACACACACACACACACACACTCCCCTGAGCCCTCGGGAAACATCCAATCACCGTCGGTATACAAATGAGTCAAGACGTAGCCTAATGTGGTGTCGTGTCGGATTTCAGCGGTCACGGAGTGGGAAGACTTTGAAGAAGCTGCGGTGACAGTAAACAGGTGAACAACTTCACTTTTCCGTTTACCTCTGAGGGAAAAAAAGCTGTATTTTGTTTGTTTATATTTAGAATTTTTATAGTAGTAAGAGAAAGTTACAGTTTGGTCTGTGTACTGTAGTTTGCACACTTGTAGAGAATAAATAAATGAATAACAAATTCATATCCCCTCTCAAGAGAGTGCCATAGTCCATTGTTAGTTTTAATGATTTGGCTGAAACTAATTATCACTACATAAGTACCCTAACACCATTGATCATGAGTTTCAGCTCAAACTAATTCTATACTTGTAAAAGAAAATGTAGATGCAGATTTCAAATGTGTATTTATATAATAGATAGATAGATAGATAGATAGATAGATAGATAGATAGATAGATAGATAGATGTGTGTGTGTGTGTGTGTGTGTAGGCTCTACGCAGGGGCAAGAGAGGGCAGCGCACCCTCAAATAAATGTCTGCACATGTTAATATATTCCTAAAATGTATATATTACAAGTTGATAAACTGATCTGCGGTAGCGGAAAAATCAGCTGGAAAAAGGACAGGCTGCAGCGCACACGCACACACACACACACACACACACACACAGACACACCTCCCTTGAGCCCTCCGTCTGTCGGATTTCAGCGGTCACGGGGTGGAAAGACTTTGAAGCAGTTTATATATGAATCTAAGCTTGAACTTATCAGCATTGTAAATATATAATACTTTTCAAATAAAATCGCTATTACTTTGACCCTGAAGTTTAGTTTAGCACACACAAAAAACAGAAAAGTCATTTCTGGTAAATCAACGGAATGTGTAGTTTATTTACAGTAATTCATTAACAAATGAATATACATTGTACAGTACACGGTAAACACGGGAAAGATTACAAAATGAAAAAACAAACAGTGTCTACTTTATAAACAGCTTAGTATGTGCGTCGAGATGCTGAAATCCCTTGCATGTTTTTGCTTCCAAGTGGAGAGATATTTGACCGATAGCCTAGAACAAAAGATCTATAGGTGTGATCACAACCCCCTCCGACCGACCGTGCCATCAATCACTGACCACCTCAGAAGTTCCCTCCAATGTATGGCTGCAATACTTGTTTTGCAAGTATTTTTAACACCATTCAAAGGCTTCAAAGGGGCAGTTATCGGCTATGACACGTTGAAGGAGAACTTAATAGTTCTCAAAAATAGTGTAAATGTCTGCAACAATCACTAACCATTAAAATGTTTTTTTTTTTGTAATTAAACACGAAAATATTAATTATATTTCCATACATACACACACATACACACACACACACACACACACACACACACAAGGGCGTAGGTTTGCTACCTATGACTCCAACTAATACCCCATCCCCCAATCCCCTTTTCCACCCACCAACCCCCAACCCCCTGCCCCATCCACCTACAGTACCAACCTCCCACCCCAACTATGTCCACTGAATACATGTTTTTCTTAATATGGTGCGAAATCACTTTACATTAATACTAGCAATGCTTCGATTTATATTAATCCACTCGAAATGCAATTCATTAAGTTAAATTAAGGAATAGTGTAAAGTTAAAGGAATGTTTCATAACTGACAAAAAGATAGTCTTTAATAAAATAAAAACTATTCTTTATTGAGCCCTAATGCAAATGAAACATCTCAATCATCTGTATATATATATATAAAAGTAGATTACATCTAAACATGAACTACTAGGTAGAGTACCACACAACAGCTCAATGCCTATTGCTCCTATATGAAGGAGACAAAAACATGCCTTCGCCTCTCGTTAACAAAAATAAACTGTTGGCATATTTGTTTGACATCAATATTGTCCAGGCTGTTCTTTTTTTCTTCTGATAAACACTAAAGATGATATTTTGTAGAATGCTGAAAACCTGTAATCATTGATTTACATAGTATTTGTTTTTCCTGCTACGGAAGTCAATGTTTTCAGCTTTTTTCCCCAATATCTTATTTTGTATTCAACAAAATAAAGAAAATCATTAAAGTTTGGAACCACTTAAGGAGTAAATAGTGAGTAAAGTTTTTTTGGGGGTGAACAATGGCTTTGACCCTAACTCTTCCCCTCTGACTGCACTAGGACCGGACAGCATTGCCACCTGATGAAATAGCGTGACAAAAAAGTGAAATGTCAGTTCAAAACTTTTGCCAAAAACACTAATGAATCACTTACATCCTCAGCCTATCACTCCTCATAATGCTAAATATTAGTATAATCAACATGTATAATACACGCACACATATTATATGTTATATACTGTATAATCAACATTCAGATTGACCTCCTGTGAACTCGCCTCTTCACCTGAACTAAAACATGGCTGATCTGCTTCTGTCCCCTAATTGAAAAACATTGAGGGATTCCTTATGAGCATGGACAGAGAATGCCTCAGCCTATTATTGGTAACAATGTTAAATCTCAGGACAACTACAGTGGCTTGCAAAAGTATTCGCCCCCCGTGAACTTTTCCACATTTTGTCACATTACAGCCACAAACATGAATCAATTTTATTGGAATTCCACGTGAAAGACCAATACAAAGTGGTGTACATGCAAGAAGTGGAACGAAAATCATACATGATTTCAAAATTTTTTTTTTTTTACAAATAAATAACTGAAAAGTGGGGTGTGTGTAATTATTCAGCCCCCTTTGGTCTGAGTGCAGCCAGTTGGCCATAGACATTGCCTGATGAGTGCTAATGACTAGAGAGCACCTGTGTGTAATCTACACTCTCTCCATCGCTGTCTGATATACAGCACAGGTGTTTAGGTTCTGTTACCTGACAAAACAGGATAAACACATGCCATTTAAACAGCAATCATTTTATTTCACTTTTTCTTAGTCTTAGTCTTAGTGTGCAAACCTCGAATCAAATCATTAATGTTCGCCATGTAAGTGAATGCATTTTAAAAACTATTTTTCTGAAGTGGATTGTCTATTGGTGTCAACAAAATTCTAGCCATATGGCAATATTAGTATATTAGTTTATCAATTTCTTTCACAATACTGATTTCTGACAAACAGTCACTAGATTAGGAGACTGACAGGGATCATATTTATACTTTTACATTTAGCTGTTTAATCTGCTGTTAGTTTTACGTCCGTATTCACAGATATCCTGGCCTGCTGTACTGAATGTGAGTCCACTGCATTTGGCGCTGCTTGTGTCTGAACGCAGCCAATCGTCTATCACATGATGGCAGGGAAAGGCACAGCCAATCAAAATGTTCATATGTGTTTTGGGGTCGGGAGGACTCAAGGAGAGAACGTGATTTACAGTGGTGTGACAACCAGACTGCTCATTACCGTCGCACTCACCGCCGTGGAAACGCGGCAGCAGCCAAAATAAACCAGGAGCATTTCAAAATAATTCGTGAAATGACCGCCAGGTGGCGCAAATTGACATTTTCCGTCGTATCGGTTTTTAAATATATTCAGAGCTTAAGTCATAATAAAGTCAAAACAATATGTTGTAGCGAAGTAATACTACAATTATGATAATTTACACATCCAACAAACATGTAAAACTATAAATATAAAAAATATGAGTTAGAAAACATTGGTTTTATTTTGTTTAGACAGACTCTCTGTTTTTATCTGTTTAGTGTTATTATTAAAGAAAACAGCGCAAACAACAGCACTAGGGCTTTCAAAAAAATTATTTCGACAATACTTACAGTTGTTAGAGTTTAAGACATCAAGATTTAAATATAGAAATAACTAAAACAAATAGAGCAAACTTCCAGAATAGATAATAAAAAAATAAATCAATAAAAAAGACGTATGCAGTATAATCGGGGCCTCTCATTACATTAGACCTGTTTAAGAATTTTATTTTATTTGATATCAGAACTAATAGAGTGACTTTTAATTAGCCTATTTCATAATGTGACTAATGCATTAAAATTGCCAATCACTATTAATATTAAACAGGTGGCGAACAATTAGGCAGCGATACAGCGTGGTGTTGTGTTAAACTGAAGACGGCGCGGTCCGTGGAGCCGTGTGGGTCATGTACATTTTTCCTTTAGACAAAACTTCAGCCCTTTTCATATTTTCCCTGTGGTCGTTATTAATAAATATATTTAAATAAAAGTTTTGCCTTCCAAGGCAACAGATTATGGAGCTTCTTGAGCTGCTCAGACCTGCGCGTGCCAGACCAACGCATCGTACTTACTGTACACTCCCCGTCCCGATGTCCAGCTGCTCTCTGCTTTTTGTTTAAAATATGTTTCATTGATCATTAGCCATTATCCATGACTTTATGGGTTTTTCTTTTGACACGTTTTATTTTTATGAAATTTGATTTAGTTAAATGAGAAAATAACCATGGGAGTTTCAAACCCCGCATCCATTCATGTTTCTGGGTGATTGTAATGTTTAATACCCCTACAGTATTCACTTATGCGGTTTGGCTCGCTGTGAGATGCGGTGTGTTATACCCCTATCTCACCTGCACGGGCTCGCGCTGTGGCCGCAGGCTTGATCATGATTCACCCCGAGTTTTTGCGCTGTGATTACGTTTCCATCTTTCCGCGTGAAAAATTCCACGTTTAGTTTTTCGCGGAACGTTAAAGGAACGTCGTGGGCAATCGCGGCAGCTCACGGAGATGAGTCCGGCCACACAGGTGAGAGAGGGGTATTAGGCATCGTGCTCCGCCTCGAGTGGCCGCCCGACGGTCCGCGAAGATCTGCAAGGTCCGCGAGCTTCCACATGTTAAACATGTTTATTTTTTTTGCGTGGTAAGATGGAAACGTAATAACAGCATCAAAACTCGCGCTGAATCATAATGAACCGCACTTACGGCCCCGCGTGTGAGATTGAGGTATTAAACCTCCACTCTGTCATCTCATCGTATTCATTCCATAAGTGTGCTATACAACCCCAACAACTGACACTTCACATTGTTTCTGAAGCTGGTGAAGAGTGTTATCAGCTGTTTGTCCATCAACTATGATTGTAAACCCGGTTCGTTTCACGGCAACATGTTACATGAAAATATTAGCGATATTAATTAATTAATTTATATTAATTTTATATTAATTTATATATTTGTCTGTTATGGCATGTTATTGTTAAGTTAACCCATGTCGAAATAAACGCTATTAAAATAATTTAGTGCAATGTTTAATTTGTATAGAAAGTGCCGTCTTTCTTAACGCTGTCATGCAAAAGGAGGGAAAAATCGATTCCTGAGCCACCGATGTCCGCTAATTCAGGACCCGTGTTATTATTAAAGAAAACAGCGCAAACAACAGCACTAGGGCTTTAAAAAAAATTATTTCGACAATACTTAGAGTTTAAGACATCAAGACATCAATCTTACATTTGTGAATAAAATATCATTGTTTTATTCAGAGATTTACAGTATTTGTGCAAAATAATAGTTATGCAATATAATTACAGGCTCGGGATTCGTTTTTCGTTTGCAGTATAAAACCAAAATACATCTTACTATTTTTGAGAGATTCGTCGTAAAAAGAAAACTGTTTTTTTTTTCAGATATTTGTCTGTACAAAATAATATTTATGCAATATAATCACGGACTCTTGATTCGTTATTCGTTTGCAATATAAACCAAAATACATTAACCATATAATACAAACCAAAATATAAACCAAAATATTTAATTTGCTGTATTAAATATTTATGCCGTCTCATCAAGGATCCAAAGATTGCGTTGTACTAAATAATATTTTTGCTGATTTTTTTCTGCTATTCAGTTGTACTGAATGATGTTTTACTGTATGTTTATATTAAAAAAATACGAGTTAGAAAACATTGGTTTTATTTTGTTTAGACAGACTCTCTGTTTTTATCTGTTTAGTGTTATTATTAAAGAAAACAGCGCAAACAACAGCACTAGGGCTTTAAAAAAAAATTATTTCGACAATACTTACAGTTGTTAGAGTTTAAGACATCAAGATTTAAATATAGAAATAACTAAAACAAATAGAGCAAAACATATTGGTTTTATTTTGTTTAGACAGACTCTCTGTTTTTATCTGGGCCCGGTTTCTCGAAAGCTTCTTATCGCTAAGTAGTTCTTAAGTTGTACCTTAGAGAGGGGTATTAGGCACCGTGATTTGCCTCGAGTGACCGGCGCCCGACGGTCCGCGAAGATCTTCCGCATGTTAAACATGTTTATTTCTTTTGCGTGGTAAGATGGAAACGTAATAACAGCACCAAAACTCGCGCCGAATCATAATGAACCGCACTTACGGCCCCACGTGTGAGATAGAGGTATTAAACCTCCACTCTGTCATCTCATCGTATTCATTCCATAAGTGCGCTATACAACCAGTGTGTAAGTGTGTAAGTGTGTACAAACAACAGCACAATGCATGTGTGAATGGCTGAAACGTTAAGTCAGATGAACGCGCGCGCCGATATGAGAGATTAGATCTTTCAGCACGCCGATGTCAGTCACTAGCAAGGAGCATTTACTGATCACATTTAAACAATTTATTCATACAGATGTACATGTTTTATAGGTTTGTTACTGAAGAACTGTGGCAGCGGGCACACCTAAAAATAAACGCAGGATTATTTTTTTTTTTATAGTTTTATATAAATAAAAAATGCTTTTATAAATGTGGGCTGTTATCTACAGTACTTCAGTACTTATATTTCACGTCTGTGAGGCGAGTATACACGGAGTTTGGGTTCATTTTCTGACGCGCTCAAGTTCGCCGAAAACAATACAGAACCCCGTTTAGTGTAATTTATTTCATTTAATAAATCTACTACAAATTTAAAGAACACAAAATATAAGATGACACAAGACCCTGGATTCGTTTTTCGTTTGCAGTATAAAACCAAAATACATCTTACTATTTTTGAGAGATTTGTTTAAAAAAAAAATCTAAAAAATAAATAAATAATAATTCAGATATTTGTCTGTACAAAATAATATTTATGCAATATAATCACAGGCTCTTGATTCGTTATTCGTTTGCAATATAAACCAAAATACATTAACCATATAATATAAACCAAAATATAAACCAAAATATTTAATTTGCTGTATTAAATATTTATGCCGTCTCATCAAACTCGCAACTCACTCCGAAGAGCATCCTTCTCTGCCTTGCAAACTCCCAACTCACTTGAAATTTAATATCGTATATAATATTTAATATTGGCATAATATCCCTGCCCCAATTCTCACAGCTGTACAGTATGAATTGAAATAATAACAGTAGTGTTTTTCTTTACTGAATAGGCAGAGCCTCTGAATAGGCAGAGCCGTTGATGTCTTTGGTTTCGGCTGTGAGTGGATGCGCTGTAGTAATCCACGTTTTATACAAATTACATAACCTTTTTTCAGTCATGATATACTAACATATATTTCAGTCATGATTTCAGTCATGATATACTAACATATTTTTTGCCGTGTAGTGCGCGCGCAACATCTAAAGGGCGAGCGTTCACACAGCTGACCAAATCGTCATTAGCGTGCCCCTCCCCCAAACAGCGCAGCGAGGAGCATTTACATTTAAACAGGTTTTACAGGTGTGCTTTGCAAAGTCAGACACATACAAATGCAAATGATACACCCCCCTAAGGGTGAATAGCTGTTCTCACCTACAGTATACACTCGGAGAAACTAGAATGAGCAAGAATGAGATTTTTCTTACCATAACATGTAGTGTTATTAATCACTCTACACTGTTTTTAATTACTTTTAATTTTATTTATAAATAAACAAACCAAATAAAATTATTCCATGCGTATTTACCCTTTGTAAAATAGCATTAAAAATGATGGGTCGTGTATCGAGCGATTAAAAAACAATACAAGGCACGTTATGATAAGGAACCTTTCTACAGTACAGTATCTCTTCCATTTCAGTGATTAAAAAACGGTAAAAATGTCAATTTTGGAATCCACAGACGCTCAAACAGCAAAAGAACATGTAGAGGAGAGTAGAAGGGGAAACGTTTGCATGATCCCGCGTGTGCGCCTTTAACTTTGATCTAATGTCAGATGAACGCGCGCGCCGATATGAGAGATTAGATCTTTCAGCACGCCGATGTCAGTCCCTATAGCAAGGAGCATTTACTTACATCTAAACTGAGTCATTTACATAAATCACTGATCACATTTAAACAATTTATTCATACAGATGTACATGTTTTATAGGTTTGTTACTGAAGAACTGTGGCAGCGGGCACACCTAAAAATAAATGCCGGATTATTATAATTTTTTTTATTTATAGTTTCATATAAATAAAAATGCTTTTATAAATGTGGGCTACTGTTATCTACTTCAAATATTTGTTAAAATATTTGGCCTCATACTTTGGTTACGGCTGTGCTGATCATGTCATCTCGTCGTCAGTGAGCGCGCCTATACAGTAATTCACTTCTCATACGAATTACATAATCTAATATATTTTTTTCATTAGTTTATATTAAAGCAGATATTTCTCTTTCTATAAGTATATATTTTTCACGTCTGTGCGGCGAGTATACACGGAGTTTGGGTTCATTTTCTGACGCGCTCAAGTTCACCAAAATCAATACAGAACCCTGTTTACTTTATTTATTTAATAAAATCATAAAGTTTTTTCGTCATTGTGTGTGCACCTAAATAAAAGTAGAGTCTTATAAAAGCTACAAATTTAAAGAACACAAAATATAAGATGACACAAGACCCTACACGTGTAGCCTTTCTACTGTAATTAAACAGTTTACAATGTTTACGTTGCTTAAATTCGATCCTAAAAAACTGAATTTAATTTTAATTATAAATTTGTACTGTAATGTTACTACTGTGATTATGAATTCGTTTATTTACAATGTTTCACTTTATTTTATCTGCAACGACGTGCAGCTGTGGACGACCTGCGCCTCATTAAGCCTGGAGAGAACGAACTGATGCCTGAGGCGTCAGTCTATAGTTATATAGCGCCACTCAGCGGTAAAAGCCAGCAAACGCACAAACCCAAATGCTGACGCCATACGCTGCGACGGTAGAAGTCGCATACTGCCTGTGCACCCACTGTATCCCTTTCTGCGTGTCTAGGTTAATGTTGACAGAACGATTTTAAAAAAAGTGGATTAAATTATTGGTGGGGACATTTCAATGGTCGGAGGATATTGGTGGGGACACATTCCCTCCGTCCACCCTAAATCTACGCCCCTGTATATATATAATTGAAAACTATTTATTCATTTGTATTTTATTTACTTACTTACTAGCGAATGCTTTTTTAGGGCTCTAAAAACTACGGCAGTATGAATGACAATGGAATAGGACGTGTGAGTTGCACACACACACAATAAATATATATATATATATATATAATTAAATTCTTAAAACATCGTGTTCACCCATGCACTGAAAAAAAAGAACTTGTAAGATTTACTTGATAAAATCCTCATAACAATTTGGACACAGATTTTAAGTAAATTTTATTGCTCCAATATTAAGGCTGAATCCCAACCCTTCCCCCTACACTTCCATTTGACGCGTTCACGTGCAGGGGTAGTGGTGTCTCATTTCTCTTTTGGTTGGAGGTGTAGGGGGAGGGGGGAAGGGCCAGATATCCCTCCAAACGAAGATTTTTCAGGACCTCACTTCAAACGAAGGGCTAAGCGAAGTTTTCAACATGGCTGCTCACTCGAGCAAACAGACCCATAAATGTTGTCATTTTTGCCATTAATAAAGATTTTTATGACAAGTTTTCATTATATGTATATTACCTTTAGTCTTGTGTTTGTGTTTATGGTGATGTTCTGTAAAGAAACGTTTGCAAAAAAAATCGCTAAAGTTTGCTAGCGGATAGCACATATTGCACAATATTACAAATATATATTTTTATGTCACATACACTTTACTGCATGCTACAAACAAATATGAAAGTTCAGTAGCACGGCATTTTGCCGAGCATTTGATAACGCATTGTTTGTTTTGCTTACGGCCATACACTATTGTTTTGCTTACACTATTCTTACTTATTGCAACGTGACCACAGTTTTGTAATTTATATTCTGTATATGGACGGCTGAGGAAACCCGAAGACTCATCCGTGTTCGTGGTGAAAATGAGCAACTTTTTTAAAAATCTAAATACGGCGCAAAAAACCTTTGGGAGTGAGTAATCTCTCTTATTGGAATGTGTGATAAACATCGGCGCATGTCCTCTGACGTAACATTAGGAACCAGCGACAACGTACAGATGTCGCCCTTAAAACCCTGCGTGTTTTCCCGCGGGATGCCGCAATTTAGCGCGCGGCGTGCCGCGTCTTGCCGGAGGCAACATTCGGGAATTTTAAATAAATGTGTTGCGCTTCACTGAATATCCGCCAGATGGCGCATGGAAGGACTTTATCTAAAAGCCGGACCAAGTACAACAATGAATGTAAGGACGCGGATGAACAGTGCTGAAGCGAACATGAATTTTATTTTGTTTTATAATAGATCTTTCATGATGAATGAGTGTATATGTGCTTCACATTATCAAACACAGGCAAAGGAGACAGAAATTATTGAGGGATCCACTGAAAAAAGTAAACCTAGTTTAATGTGTTTTTTTTTCTCATTCCATTAGTAAAAAAAATAATTTGCTCTTTTTAACTGAAGTGTCTAATTTATGCTTATGGGTGAATCTTTTTTTTTTTTTTTTTTTTTTTTTTTTTAGTATAATGCTGTTTACAGCAGGAAACCAAAGTGAAATATTTCATTTTGATCAAGGTACTCTTATTAGGTTGAGTGTGATTTGCGCATGCGCAGTCTTTAGACCATAGTTTTGCCGGTATAATTTTATTTCCGCCTCAAACCGGAGCATGACGTTGAAACAAGTAAGGAAGGATATCAGAACCTGTATTTCAGTTACTGTTAGTTAAAGCCCCTGATTAAACTTAAATCTAATCCATTCACAAAGGACATTTCTGCTTCAAACCGTGTCTCATGACCTCATGACGCAGCATTTTCACGGACTGAATCACATGCGGGTGGAGATTCTCAAAGAAAACTCCTTTAAACCAGGTAAGAAAGCAAACTCATGTCATTTCTATGTTAAATGTATCTCTTCTATGAGCAAATTCATGATTTATGTCAGGAACAACTACTTTGTAGATTGAGTTTTGTGTCCGTGTTTGCTACTGTAGCTAAAACCACCTATATTACCTGCATTAGCTAACTAACGTGGTGATTTTCAAAAACACCGGAATTTATACAGTAAGTCAGCGGCGCCGAAGAAAATAATTATATTTAAGTACCGTTGGTTAACGATGTAAAAATTAATAGGAAAGTGACGTAAACATAGAACAAGCTAATTTGGAGTGAGTGCTGTTTGTAGTGTACTGCTTTCTATACTTTATACACACTGTAATTAAGATTTGCTAACATAAGAACTTGAGCCAGTCCAATTTTTGTTTTTACCTTTTTTTTTTTTTTTAAAGATCAGTAATGAGTTTCTGAGAATTATATCTGCTCCACTTCAAGCAAGATTACTGGTTTCCTTGGACAAGCAACACTACAAACTAATTGAGATCATCAGAAACTAGGGAGGAACCCGTCAGAGAGAAGACCAGAGATATAATCTTCATCTTCAAGTTCTTGATCTGGTATGTATGGTACGGTTCAGGACCAGGGAGGGAGCCGGAGACAGCAGAACAAAGAGATGATATTGCCAGCACCAGCACAGGGAGCACAGTTTTTAGTTTAGATCTCATGTTTACATTTTATTGTATGTTGATGGCTTGACTGTAAACAACAAACAATGCAATAAATGTATAAAAATATATATATATTTATTGTCTCTTTCCAGGACCAGGCATATCGTTCAATTATTTTTTGACCAAATAGGCAGTCGTAACAAGAGGTGAGGGCGCGCGCGTCATCACATGTGCTTAGCCGACTCTGCGTTCACCGTAAACTTCAATATACATAGACGTTTATATTTTTGTTTATTTGTATATGTATGTTATTAATTATACTTTTTTAGAGATTGTATGTGCGTGCACGGAGAGTATGTGTTGATAAGTTTATGTGGATAAGTTGATAAGTGTATCAGAAAGCATTCAAATGTTCATTTGAATTAAAATGACACACACACGTCTGTGTATACAGTATATCAATTACATATATATCAATTTCATTAGTTCGTTCATTCTATTTGAAGCTTCGGATGTTTTTTTTTTTTTGGTTTGGTTAGATTAGTTCTGAACTCGCTTCCTTGAAACTATCGCTAAAACAATGACACACACACATAGAGACACACACTCCCCTGAGCCCTCGGGAAACATCCAATCACCGTCGGTATACAAATGAGTCAAGACGCAGCCTAACGTGGTGTCGTGTCGGATTTCAGTGGTCACGGAGTGGGAAGACTTTGAAGAAGCTGCAGTGACAGTGAACAGCTGAACAACTTCACTTTTCCGTTTACCTCTGAGGAAAAAAAGCTGTATTTTGTTTGTTTATATCTAGAATTGTTATAGTAGTAAGAGAGAGTTATAGTTTGGTCTGTACTGTTCTTCGCACCCTTGTAGAGAATAAATAAATGAATAACACCTTCATATCCCCTCTCAAGAGTGTCATAGTAAATTGTTAGTTTTAATGATCTGGCTGAAACTAATTATCACTACATAAGTACCCTAACACCATTGATCATGAGTCTCAGCTGAACCTAATTCTATACTTGTAACAGAAAATGTAGATGCAGATTCCAAATGTGTATTTATATAATAGATAGATAGATAGATGTGTGTGTGTGTAGGCTCTACGCAGGGGCAAGAGAGGGCAGCGCACCCTTAAATGTCTGCACATGTTAATATATTCCTAAAATGTATATATTACAAGTTGATGAACTGATCTGCGGTAGCGATGACGTCACAGTCCGACAGCTTTAGAATGATGTTTGATCAGGTCTACTGTATATTCTGAACATAGAACTGCAAAATGTCTGATACAGTACTTTGGGGGAAACAAAGACTTAAACTGTTAAGTAATAACATTATTAATAACAAATATGTAATAGTTTTGATATTTGAAAATTTTTTATTTTAATGTAAAAGGACTATAGATAGAGACTTATAAGCAGCTGGTGTATCCGGGTTGTTTAATGAACTTTAAGCAAAAAGACAACATGTATTCATCTGTTTTATATAAATTACTGTTTTAACTTTGACTAGTTTTGGAAGAATAAATTGAATTGTTAAAGTCATGTTTTGCGTGTTTTAATTTTGGGGGATTGTTTGGGTATTTAAAAATTGTTTAGTTGAACCAACAACTTCAATGGGCAAAAAATGGGACACAACTTTGTTTTAAATAGTCAAAGAGTTGGGCTGAAAATAATAATAATAATTATTGATCATAGAAACAAATGAAACACTTGATTATATGTATTTGTGTTTGTGATTGTGACCCATAATAATTTTTTCTCAGTATAAATAAATGTTTTGGGTTTTAAGAACTCCAAAAGAGCAACGACAAACTTGGTATTCTCCATTGAGGTTTCTCACCTTCCACTCCTGGTGTTAATTGCTCTGTGTGTGCGTGTGTGTTTTTGGCGGGGGGATGGGTGTGTGTGTGTGTGTGTGTTTTCGGCTGTTCAGCAGTTCTAAACACAAGCACAGTTTTTGTCCTTAACTAAAATACTTCAATACGTTAATAATGAATTTATTTTGTTGAATAAGGTAATAAGCGATGTTTAAACCAAACCAGTAAGTTAAGTAAGTGTTCCATACATTAAAGTACTGTGTATAACCAAGTGCCCTAGCAAACACAGTTACAGTACAGTTTACAGTACAAACAGAGTGTGTGCGCTGGGGGGATTGGAAGGTGAGTGAGAATACTCATTTACAAGACAAAAGACGGTCAGAGGCAGCGCCGTTCTAGACCAGACAACACGGGGTGGGGGGAGGGGGCCATCATGTTCGAGCACTGTTTTTACCTGGCCTTACTGTATAGTAACAGTATTGTATTTGCTGAATTGTGTTGAGGCACGCAAACCCCCAGACCACAATAAGGTGGCAATCCCTCAGGGGGAAACTAAAAAATAAATATATATATATATATATATAATTATATAATAAAATATCCTTAATCCAGATTTTATCAATCAATGACATAACATTTATCTAAGCTGGATGGTCTAATTCTCAAAACCGTTTAACCTAAAGAAAAACATAACACACTATAACTAGAATATTTACAAAACTGAAATGTTTTCTTATGAATAATAAAAAAAAACATTATAACTCAAAAAGATCATATTATGTTTATATATATATATATATATTTTATAGTAACTGTAAGACTTAACACACTATAACTAAAATATTTACAAAACTGAAAGGTTGTCTTATGAATAATAAAAAATACAAACTAAATTAAAACAGATGGGCTGTTGAACAGATCATAATATGTTTTATGTTTTCTGATTATAAATGATATATGGGTTGATTTTAGAAAGGCTAAATCAAATAGCTAGTTTTGGTAATGTCAGTCCAGTAACTATACTATGTAAAAGTAATTATAATATGAATTAATTAAGGGCAGGACCTAACCTAATGTTAATAATTTACACTATGATAACATTAGTATTCATGTTTTTGTATTTTTGTGTTAACATTTTAAATGTTCAAATGAACGTTTCAGAGTATATAATTTGTCGTGTCATCTGTGATTGAGACCCATGAGTTAAATTGAAATATTTTTTATAGGTAGTAAGCCAGGTTTTAGTAACCTGCTTTAGTAATGGGCTCTAAAAGACAATGGAACATTACAGAACGTGCGAGTTGACGCCCATGCACAGATTAAAATGTTCATTTGAATTAAAATGACACACGCATGTCTGTGTGTGTGTGTGTGTATGTATATATATATATATATATATATATATATATATATATATATATATATATATATATATATACCCTAAAAATGCTGGGTTAAAAACAATCTGGGTTGTTTTTAACCCAGCTGCTGGGTAAATATAGGACTAACTAAATGCTGGGTTAATTTAACCCAGCAAGATGGGTTAAATATTCAATCCAAATGCTAGGTCATATTTAACTATAATGCTGGGTTAATTCTACCACATAAATGGTTCAAATGTTCTACCCATATGTTTGGGGTTTGTTGGTTCATTTTAACTGGAATGTTGGGTTAATTCTACCTCACAAATAGGTTATTATTATTTTCATGTTTTACAGTGAATCTGTAAAAAAAACACCCATGTCTATTAAACAGTTAAATTATTTTGATATACTTGCCTATTACAAAAAAACATACATATATGCAATAAACACCATCCTATTACATGTTCTTAGAAAAAAAATATTTATTTTTCAAAAGCACAAGAACAGATAATCAACAGCGACATCATTACTATACTATCATTGATAAGGGCGGGATGGAGTAATTGCACAAATAGACTGAGGCAGCTTCTACAGAGCAGGATCTCTCTGTGACTTCAGATATCTTTTCTGAAGAACAAAACTATCCAGCTATTTTTTTTTGGTTTGGTTAGATTAGTTCTGAACTCGCTTCCGTGAAACTATCGCTAAAACAATGTACTGAGCCCTCCTGAGGATATAAAGCTTTATTATTGTGTTTGAATAAATATTCAGATCTACCACAGCAGGTAATAAACTATGGTGTGTCATAACCGAAGCAAACACCACGATTATGCCTCGTTTCGTTCGACGGGAACGTGGTTCACTATTATAAACCTGTGGAATGTTTCACTGTTTATGCTCACATAAGAGGAACAAAAGCTCAATGAGGACTAAACCAATGATTTCGGTAACTCCACTGAGTGTAACATCTGCATAGTGACACTGAACATCTTCACTTTTCCGTTTACCTCTGAAAAAAAGCTGTATTTTGTTTGTTTATATTTAGAGTTTTTATAACAGTAGAACAAGTACCCGCGCGGACGCACACACATAGACACACACACACACACACACAGACACACAGACACACACACTCCCCTGAGCCCTCGGGAAACATCCAATCACCGTCGGTATACAAATGAGTCAAGACGCAGCCTAACGTGGTGTCGTGTCGGATTTCAGTGGTCACGGAGTGGGAAGACTTTGAAGAAGCTGCAGTGACAGTAAACAGCTGAACAACTTCACTTTTCCGTTTACCTCTGAGGAAAAAAAGCTGTATTTTGTTTGTTTATATCTAGAATTTTTATAGTAGTAAGAGAGAGTTATAGTTTGGTCTGTACTGTTCTTCGCACCCTTGTAGAGAATAAATAAATGAATAACACCTTCATATCCCCTCTCAAGAGTGTCATAGTCCATTGTTAGTTTTAATGATCTGGCTGAAACTAATTATCACTACATAAGTACCCTAACACCATTGATCATGAGTCTCAGCTGAACCTAATTCTATACTTGTAACAGAAAATGTAGATGCAGATTCCAAATGTGTATTTATATAATAGATAGATAGATAGATGTGTGTGTGTGTGTGTGTGTAGGCTCTACGCAGGGGCAAGAGAGGGCAGCGCACCCTTAAATGTCTGCACATGTTAATATATTCCTAAAATGTATATATTACAAGTTGATAAACTGATCTGCGGTAGCGGAAAAATCCGCTGAAATAGGACAGGCACACTAACCCGCGCACACACACACAGACACACCTCCCTTGAGCCCTGCGTCTGTCGGATTTCAGCGGTCACGGAAAGACTTTGAAGCAGTTTATATATGAATCTAAGCTTGAACTTATCAGCATTGTAAATATATAATACTTTTCAAATAAAATCGCTATTACTTTGACCCTGAAGTTTAGTTTAGCACACACAAAAAACAGAAAAGTCATTTCTGGTAAATCAACGGAATGTGTAGTTTATTTACAGTAATTCATTAAAAAATGAATATACATTGTACAGTACACGGTAAAGATTACAAAATGAAAAAACAAACAGTGTCTACTTTATAAACAGCTTAGTATGTGCGTCGAGATGCTGAAATCCCTTGCATGTTTTTGCTTCCAAGTGGAGAGATATTTGACCGATAGCCTAGAACAAAAGATCTATAGGTGTGATCACAACCCCCTCCGACCGACCGTGCCATCAATCACTGACCACCTCAGAAGTTCCCTCCAATGTATGGCTGCAATACTTGTTTTGCAAGTATTTTTAACACCATTCAAAGGCTTCAAAGGGGCAGTTATCGGCTATGACACGTTGAAGGAGAACTTAATAGTTCTCAAAAATAGTGTAAATGTCTGCAACAATCACTAGCCATTAAAATGTTTTTTTTTTTGTAATTAAACACGAAAATATTAATTATATTTCCATATATATACATACACACACACACACACAAGGGCGTAGGTTTGCTACCTATTACTCCCTATAATAATGTAAACATTGCTAATTTATGTTTTGGAAAGAAACTTAAGTAATTATTTCATCTATATCTTTCATAAATCACACAACTAAAATATAATTAAACAGTTTATTCACCAACATTACCAAATACTTGTGACATTCACAGTCTAGATCCAAGTTGTCTTTTTAATAAAAGTGCATTCAGCTAAATTTTGCATCCATAGAAAAAAACTGCACGGCACCAGGGCCTGAAATACTTGTTTTAAACAAAATTGTGTAAAATAATAAATAAATAAAATACAGAATTCATTTAGAAATAAAATGCAGCAGAAAATACTTTAAACAAACTGTAGAATAAACGTTAAAACGTAATAGCCCTCTGAAGCAGTGAAGTTGCAACTTTCAAATCAGCACTCTGGACTAGTGCACTTAAAAGTATGCCACTGAAACCTTAATGCATGAAAACATTTTAAGCTGAACATGTAAACACAACATGTAAACACTTGTAGTCAAGCCAAATCAAATGTTTTAAGATGATAACTTCATCTTTAAAGCTTGCACTTTTGGTGATAGCTTAATCCCATCAAGTTCTAGAAGAACTTTCTGAAAATAGCCTCTCCTTCAAGGATTATGGATACACCAACCGGTTCTTCCCCTTCAACAGCACGGACGACAAGGATTTTAAGAAGGTGTCACTTCGTCTGTCCCCCTGCATAAAATTTACAAGAAAATAAATCATTTATTTTGAGAAGCAAAAAAATCTGAATTGCTTCAACCTGTGCTGACTTCATTGAGAAAATAATAATAATAAAAATAAATGATAATAAAAAAATGACCATCACTTCATATACTTCATATTGTTAAACTTGGGTTAAATTGCTTTATCTTGCATCAGTAAAACATGGCATGAGATGGCTTTACAGTGTCAGGAAATCCTATGATGAATGCTGATACAACAAACACTATATTCAAGGTATTAATAAATTGTATAATTAATAAGAAAACAATGCTTTACCAGGCAATCATCAAAGAGATCCTCTTCAGATTCACGTCTCATCTTTACACTTTGTTTCTGTGAAAATATTTACATTGTATCATTACATAATCTTTTATTCGTACAACTACATTCAGGCATTTCTTCATCTTTTGTAAGTTTGCCTTTATCCAAAGCAAATTACAAAAGAGGAAGGCGTCAAGCAGTGCTACTAACACAAAGTTTCTGACACCGTTAGAAAATACAAGATAGAACAGTGAGGGATTAAGGAAAAAGTGAGAAGCAAGAATCATGTGTGCAAAGATTAAGCATGTAGGGTCACAGGATGACTCGACTTATTTTTATTGTCTGCAATGCGATTTAGACAAATTAGAACTGCGGTAAAGCCAGCCGCGGTTCAGAAGAACACGGTCAAGCCAGCCGCGATTGATTTTAGTGTGCGCACATATTACAGTGATTACGGTAGTTTCAGGACCGCCACAGAGACAACGCGCTTTCAGAGCGCTTTTCATTTAGACGCCCAGGACTGAGAGATAATACAACATGCTCGTCAATTTTTACTTGCTTATTTATTTGCATTTCTGCTTTAATATCCGTGTTATTTATTGGTGACTTTGACGGTTGTCTGTTACAATATTTTTCTTAAATATTCACCATTCAAATAATTGTTTTATGTAGATAAGTTACAGCAGAATTCGTAGAAAACAGACAAAATAATGTATTTAGTCTTTCTAAATACCAGAATTGATTTTTATTTTGTTTTACTGTTCAAAAGTAGCAGTTATGCTTCAATGAATGTTTTCTATAATGAGGATTAACGTCTGCTTTGGAAGAGAGGTCAAATAAACAAATGTTCACAATGGGGAAAAAAAGTTAAATAAAATGCCTTTATTTCACTTCAGAGACCTATGAAAAAATAAATTCTAGTAAGTATAAAACGCCATGGTCAGTTTTTATCCCATATAATGTACACACATTATATGATAAAAAAAAAAGTAGAAAAAAAACAATGATCAGTTCTTAATCAGGACGTCCCATACTATATACACACCACATATGAAACTATTTTACGGCAGCATTTTTGAGATATTGGACATTATTACACTTTAAAGGGGTATAAAGACCCCATTTCTAATAAGTAGAAAAAAACAATGATCAGTTCTTATTCAGGACGTCCCATACTATATACACACCACATATGAAACTATTTTACTGCAGCATTTTTCAGATATGGGGCATTATTACATTTTAAAAGGGTATAAAGACCCCATTTCTAATAAGTAGAAAAAAAACAATGATCAGTTCTTATTCAGGACGTCCCATACTATATACACACCACATATGAAACTATTTTACTGCAGCATTTTTCAGATATGGGGCATTCTCTCTGTGTTGTTCATGAAACTACCGTAATCGCTGTAATATGCGCGCGCACTAAAATCAATCGCGGCTGGCTTGACCGTGTTTTTCTGAACCGCGGCTGGCTTTACCGCAGTAAATTAGAGCTGCTGTCAATACTGTATGAACATATGTACAGGTTCTTTACTCGTAACTCATTAATAAAGTCCGGCTTCAGAAAAAAAACGTTTATTGCTAGTGCTCTTTTACCATTTAATGCTTTAACACACACGACTCAGTTTGTTCAGAAATGGCATCTAACTGGCGAGGCTTTGTCTGAAGACGCCGTTTTCACTCGGGGTGGGGGTAAGAAACACACATCTCGGTGTATTAATCCGCGCGCTCGGTTCGTTATTATTTTATTTATTTATTTATTTACCACAGGACCCATGGGGGGCTCCGTAGGTTCAGGTTTTTACACGAAAACGGTGTTTTGTGAATCTCCACACTATTAAAAACTGAAATTGCTAATTGTACGTCCTGAGATTAAGATGAACATTAATTGGGAGTCATGAAAGCGAGAATCACATCCAAAAAAGAAAGCTAAACTTACCTCGAACACGACAAACTCCAGCAGCAGCCACACCGTGTTGTAACCTCCGTGATGATCCACAACCGACTGATCCACAGCGCCGGCACAGCGACTCCAAACACGCATGCGCAGTTTAATTTGCACACATTTTCGGCTTCAGTAGACACACAATACTTCAGACTGAAACACGACTGCCCCCTACAGGTAATGAAGGGCATGTTCACAGCTTCCCGCACGCAGCCGCGCAAAGCCGCGGCAAGTCACGGGATCCCTTTTCTCGAAACGCAGGTTTTTAATGGCGACATCTGTATGATGACGTATAACAGTGTTGTCCCATTTCTTAGGGGAAATATTTATACCCTTCCCCTTTCCACTTTGTTTCAAGGGACAAGGGGAAGAAAATAGAATTGTGATTCAGCCTAAGTAAAACTCACCCGTAATTGTCAGGTAAAATTTACTTAATTAAATTAACAATAAAAGAAATCAAGTAAAAGTTACATAATTATATTTAATGCACAAATTAGATTTATTTAAAATAATCAAGTAAAGTTGCAGGAACCTTAATTTTATGAAATTACTATCATTTTGTTTTGTGAGATTTTCCCTTAACTTGGTTTTATCAATTTATATTACTCCCTATAATAATGTAAACATTGCTAATTTGTGTTTTGGAAAGAAACTTAAGTAATTATTTCATCTATATCTTTCATAAATCACACAACTAAAATATAATTAAACAGTTTATTCACCAACATTACTAAATATTTGTGACATTCACAGTCTAGATCCAAGTTGTCTTTTTAATAAAAGTGCATTCAGCTAAATTTTGCATCCATAGAAAAAAACTACACAGCACCAGGGCCTGAAATACTTGTTTTAAACAAAATTGTGTAAAATAATAAATAAATAAAATACAGCATTCATTTAGAAATAAAATACAGCAGAAAATACATTAAACAAACTGTAGAATAAACGTTAAAACGTAATAGCCCTCGGAAGCAGTGAAGTTGCAACATTCAAATCAGCATTCTGGACTAGTGCACTTAAAAGTATGCCATTGAAACCATAACGCATTAAAACATTAAGCTGAACATGGAAACACAACATGTAAAGACTTGTAGTCAAGCCAAATCAAATGTTTTAAGATAACTTCATCTTTAAAGCTTGCACTTTTGGTGATAGCTTAATCCCATCAAGTTCTAGAAGAACTTTCTGAAAATAGCTCAAATGTGTAGCGCAGTGCTCGGAGCTATTGCCACATTCTTGCAAAATTTCCTCTCCTTCAAGGATTATGGATACACCAACTGGTCCTTCCCCTTCAACAGCACAGACGACAAGGATTTTAAGAAGGTGCATACTGGCATCACTTCGTCTGTCCCCCTGCATAAAATGTACAAGAAAATAAATAATTTATTTTGAGAAAGAAAAAAAAAATCTGAATTGCTTCAACCTGTGCTGACTTCATTTCACAGAGAAAAAAAAATAATACAAATAATTGATAATAAAAAATGACCATCACTTCATATACTTCAGATTGTTAAACTTGGGTTAAATTGCTTTAGCAATAATCTTGCATCACTAAAACATTGTAAAACATGGCATGAGATGGCTTCACTCGATAGATTACTCTGCACCTTTACAGTGTCAGGAAATCCTATGATGAATGCTGAGTTTGTATTTAAAGGGTTAGTCCAAACATGAAAATTCGTTCAATAATTACTCATATTTATATATTCATTTGCATTTATATGCTTCTGTCCAATACAACAAACACTATATTCAAGGTATTAATAAATTGTATAATTAATAAGAAAACAATGCTTTACCAGGCAATCATCAAAGAGATCCTCTTCAGATTCACGTCTCATCTTTACGCTTTGTTTCTGTGAAAATATTTACATTGTATCATTACATAATCTTTTATTCGTACAACTACATTTAGGCATTTCTTCATCTTTTGTAAGTTTGCCTTTATCCAAAGCAAATTACAAAAGAGGAAGGCATCAAGCATGTCAAGCAGTGCTACTAACACAAAGTTTCTGACACCGTTAGAAAAATACAAGATAGATCAGCGAGGGATTAAGGAAAAATTAAGAAGCAAGAATCATGTGTGGAAAGATTAAGCATGCAGGGTCACAGGATGACTCGACTTATTTTTATTGTCTGCAATGCGATTTAGACAAATTAGAACTGCGGTCAAGCCAGCCGCGATTGATTTTAGTGTGCGCACATATTACAGTGATTACGGTAGTTTCAGGACCGACACAGAGACAACGCGCTTTCAGAACGCTTTTCATTTAGACGCCCAGGACTGAGAGATACTACAACATGCTCGTCAATTTTTACTTGCTTATTTATTTGCATTTCTGCTTTAATATCCGTGTTATTTATTGGTGACTTTGACGGTTGTCTGTTACAATATTTTTCTTAAATATTCACCATTCAAATAATTGTTTTATGTAGATAAGTTACAGCAGAATTCGTAGAAAACAGACAAAATAATGTATTTTAGTCTTTCTAAATACCAGAATTGATTTTTATTTTGTTTTACTGTTCAAAAGTAGCAGTTATTCTTCAATGAATGTTTTCTATAATGAGGATTAACGTCTGCTTTGGAAGAGAGGTCAAATAAACAAATGTTCACAATGGCGAAAAAAAGTTAAATAAAATGCCTTTATTTCACTTCAGAGACCTATGAAAAAATAAATTCTAGTAAGTATAAAACGCCATGGTCCGTTTTTATCCCATATAATGTACACACATTATATGATAAAAAAAAAAAAAAGTAGAAAAAAAACAATGATCAGTTCTTATTCAGGACGTCCCATACTATATACACACCAAATATGAAACAATGTTACTGCAGCATTTTTGAGATATTGGACATTATTACACTTTAAAGGGGTATAAAGACCCCATTTCTAATAAGTAGAAAAAAACAATGATCAGTTCTTATTCAGGACGTCCCATACTATATACACTCCACATATGAAACTATTTTACTGCAGCATTTTTGAGATATTGGACATTATTACACTTTAAAGGGGTATAAAGACCCCATTTCTAATAAGTAGAAAAAAACAATGATCAGTTCTTATTCAGGACGTCCCATACTATATACACTCCACATATGAAACTATTTTACTGCAGCATTTTTCAGATATGGGGCATTATTACACTTTAAAGGGGTATAAAGACCCCATTTCTAATAAGTAGAAAAAAACAATGATCAGTTCTTATTCAGGACGTCCCATACTATATACACACCACATATGAAACTATTTTACTGCAGCATTTTTCAGATATGGAGCATTCTCTCTGTGTTGTTCATGAAACTACCGTAATCGCTGTAATATGCGCGCGCACTAAAATCAATCGCGGCTGGCTTGACCGTGTTTTTCTGAGCCGCGGCTGGCTTTACCGCAGTAAATTAGAGCTGCTGTCAATACTGTATGAACATATGTACAGGTTCTTTACTCGTAACTCATTAATAAAGTTCGGCTTCAGAAAAAAAACGTTTATTGCTAGTGCTCTTTTACCATTTAATGCTTTAACACACACGACTCAGTTTGTTCAGAAATGGCATCTAACTGGCGAGCCTTTGTCTGAACACGCCGTTTTCACTCGGGGTGGGGGTAAGAAACACACATCTCGGTGTATTAATCCGTGCGCTCGGTTCGTTATTATTTTATTTATTTATTTATTTACCACAGGACCCATGGGGGCTCCGTAGGTTCAGGTTTTTACACGAAAACGGTGTTTTGTGAATCTCCACACTATTAAAAACTGAAATTGCTAATTGTACGTCCTGAGATTAAGATGAACATTAATTGGGAGTCATGAAAGCGAGAATCACATCCAAAAAAGAAAGCTAAACTTACCTCGAACACGACAAACTCCAGCTGCAGCCACGCCGTGTTGTAACCTCCGTGATGATTCCCAACCGACTGATACACAGCGCCGGCACAGCGACTCCAAACACGCATGCGCAGTTTAATTTGCACACATTTTCGGCTTCAGTAGACACACAATACTTCAGACTGAAACACGACTGCCCCCTACAGGTAATGAAGGGCATGTTCACAGCTTCCCGCACGCAGCCGCGCAATGCCGCGGCAAGTCACGGGATCCCTTTTCTCGAAACGCGGGTTTTTAATGGCGACATCTGTAGAAGCAATTTTCTACCTCAATAACGATATATATCACAATATAGCAATTTGTATCGGAAAATACATAAATAAAAATTCAAACACAAAGAAACTGTTTTACATAATGTAATTTTTTTATGTAATTTTATTTAAACTGTGAATTGCTGAGGTTTGCCGCATTTTTTTTTTACTTTGGCCATATTCGATTTGTATTTCAGATGATAGAAAAGGTTTGACGTGTTTCCACCACTTGTTAAAACAGTGCACTTGTGTACCTTCCAAATCACGTTCATCTCATGCGTATCACTTTTCTTATTCCCGAACCAATTCCACACCACAGACGAGGCACTTTTTTTCTTTACAATCTCCTCGTTCTTGGTTTTGTCACATGTAAGTAAAGTCACTGCTGCTGCAGCGTCTTCTTCCATTGTCGAAGTGTATGTGAAGCCAAACACATCAAAAGTGCGACGAAACCGCGGCACCCGATTGAACCAAATATCTGCGCAAATACAGCGCAGCGCGACTATCTGGATAGCGCAGTGATGATCTGGTTTATTCGCGCAGCCCGGTGGATCGCGTAGCGCAGCTCGAATCACAAACCTGCGCAACTCACTGTGTTTTATCTAAAAACAATTTATTAAAAATGTCAGGACTGTTTAATATTGTTTCCGCCTTGCCATGCCTGGATTGTACGTGTGCATCCCAGCGGGATAAAATGTATTTTGATGGTCGGCGCGGTTTATTTCTGTCAGAGTCGCGCAGCGCTGCCCAGTGGCTCGCGCAGGTTTGTTATTCGAGCAGCGCTGCTCAAGTTTGTCCGACGTTAAACCATTATTGTTCCACTATGGTTCCACTTTTTCTCCCAGCCCACAACTGATGTTATTTTAAATTTACTTGTATTAATGATCCATTTATTTGTGTTTGATTGTTTAGTTTTGAGCGTACGCTCTTCATTATCAATAAAGAAAAGCATGAATTAGAATAGGTACTTTCCTGTTTTTCCTCGGGTTCATTGCGCCCCACCTGTCATGTCTGTATTCCCCACTAGTGGGGCGCGCCCCACAGTTTGAGAACCACTGGTTTATGTAAATCAACATTCTTTTTTAACAATAATTGCAGATGGCAAGTTAACAGTGTTGATACGGTGTATGTGTGTGTTATATATATTATACACACATAAACATACATAGATACACACACACCCAGTAGTTTAAAAAATACACTGACATATTCAGTTGTTAACAATGACCTCAATTTTAAATTCTCTTAAATTAATTCAACTTAATAAGAAGAATAATAGACTTCTAGATCATTATGATATTATTTTTAATGAAAGTGTCTCTTGCTACATCCTTGTCACGGTTTATACATTATTTCGATCCTCTCGGGTATTTTATCCTTTTTTGTTGTTGTCTCAATAATACCGGCTACTGGGTTCACTGTTTATTTTGCCCTTTTCCCGCATTTCCCTCTGTACAGCATGTAGGATGGATCAGATATATCCGGTCCTCCGAGGTGTAAACTGAACGTGAAGAAAACGCACTAGAAGTGTTTTCCTTGGGTTCGTTGGGATTTGAACACCAAGAAAAAGCTGCATGCAACGTTTTTTTTTTACGCCGTATAACCGCACAGCCGGACAAAAGCACGTCACCAAAGCCCGTGTGAACTCTTCTCACTCACTCCTTTTTTTTTTTTAGTCGTGGCCAATTCCTCCCCGTGGCTAGGGGCTCCCACATGTGTAGAAAACCCTCGGCGCTTCATCCGCACTCACCGGACACTACGAACGGCAGAAAACCGCTCGCTTTTAATGCCCAATAAGAGGTGTTTAATGTAAATTACTCACATACCTTGGAGGACTTGGGGCGCGCGCTTTTTCCTGCAAACGCTTCTGTAACCTCCATTGCGCGAGCGACTGTGTATCTGTGTGTGTATTTGTGCATCTTGTGGTCGCGCTCCTCAGTAACGTGGGCAGCCCAACTAATCGATAACGGCATTCGTTGACAACGAATTTCATTATCGATAATTATCGATTTTATCGATTAGTTGTTGCAGCCCTACACATTAGCAAGTCCAGGAGGTTTTAAACATAACTATAAATACACTGCAAACAGCACTCACTCTAAATTGGCTTGTTCTATGTTTAGGTCACTTTCCTATTAATTTTTACATCGTTAACCAACGGTACTTAAATATAATTAATTTCATGTTATTCGGTGCCGCCGACTTACTGTAGAAACTCCGGTGTTTTTGAAAATCACCACGTTAGTTAGCTAATGCTAACGTAGGTAATATAGGTGTTTTTAGCTAGAGTAGCAAACACGGACACAAAACCCAATCTACAAAGTACTTGTTCCTGACATAAATCATGAATGTGCTCATAGAAGAGATACATTTAACATAGAAATTACATGAGTTTGCTTTCTTACCTGGTTTAAAGGAGTTTTCTTTGAAAAACTAGGGCCGCCAGCAGAACATGATTCAGTCCGTGGTAATGCTGCGTCATGAGGTCATGTGACACAGCGAACTTTGGTTTGGAGCAGAAATGTCCTTTGAGTGAATGGATTACATTTAAGTTTAATCAGGGGCTTTAACTAACAGTAACTGAAATACAGGTTCTGATATCCTTCCTTACTTGTTTCAACGTCATGCTCCGGTTTGAGGCGGAAATAAAATTATACAGGCAAAACTATGGTTTAAAGACTGCGCATGCGCAAATCACACTCAACCTAATAAAAGTGCATTGATCAAAATGAAATATTTCACTTTGGTTCCCTGCTGTAAATAGCATTATACTAAAGTAAAAAAAATAATAAAAAATTCACCCATAAGCATAAATTAGACACTTTAGTTTAAAAGAGCAAATAAAATTTTTTAACTAATGGAATGAGAAAAAAAAACACATTAAACGAATGATAGCTAGGTTTACTTTTTTTAGTGACCTGTCCCTCAAAAATTTCTGTCTCCTTTGCCTGTGTTTGATAATATGAAGCACATACAGTGGGAGCCACGTCAAACAGCCGCCTGGAGCATGACGGCTCCGTGGCAGTTCCATGAAGGGTTAATGCAGGCTTCGTGCATGGAATGTGATCCCCCGCGATGACGCAGTTAACGATGCCCCGCCCCATAAACGCCCCCATGCGCTTTCTAAAAAGATGGTTGCAATGCCGTATAATTCCGCCAGATGGAGCATTGACTGGCACAGTTAACTGCAGTGTCCAGGAAGCCCAATACCGTATCTTTAACATACGTGTGTTCTTGCATTGTCAACATAGTTTCATAAATTGATGAAAAAACAACAACAACAAACCGATTAATAAAACAGATTTGTTAAATCACTCAATACACAACCCATGATGATTATGCTATTTATTATTTAATAATGAATTAATAAAATTAGTTAGTGAAATATTTTTTAAGACATCCTGAAATGATCCTTAAAGACACGGTAGCGGCTGTAATTTGTCTATACCGATCATTGTAGGTACGGAATAAAAACGCAGGCTATGTACAGTATTTTACATTACTGTGTATTTTACCCCGTTCCATTTAATATACTGATAGATAATATTTTGCTGCAAAGTAAAGCTCAAAATGTAACGTCTGCTTGGGTTTGTTTTCGTTATATTTTTGATGATGTTTTCGCTGATTTTTTTTTCACTGATAGTCTACAAGTGGCATAAGAAAGCCAATTAATGGCGCATGCAACCTGGAATAAATATCTGCCCATATGGATCAGTATTTCTTTAGTCATTTAATCATGCATAATGCTCCCCCGTCAAAAGATCTGATGGGGCATTAATCACTTATCACAACTGTGAATGGATGCGGCAGCAGAGACAGATTAAATCCCCATAAACACTTGGAAACAATAGTAAAAAAGTTCCAGAGGGTTAGCGCCTGTTATACTAATGTATTTTTACTGATTTTTTTTTTTTACTGCTTATATTTCGTTGGTTTTTACGCAATTTCATGTGTGTGTGTGCGCACGAGAGAGAGGATACTCTGACAAGACCAACTTCCGTGTGGCTCCCGTGGCGCAATCGGTTAGCGCGTGACACTTATAAAGCAGTCCAGGTGAAGCAATGCCGAGTTCGAGCCTCACCTAAAGCACACAAAGCATTTTACTGCATATCGCGCTGTGTATGTGACAAATCAAATTTTACTTTGAAAGTAAAGCTTAAAATGTAACTTCTGCTTTGGTTTGTTTTCGTTATATTTTTGATGTTTTCGCTGAAAGTCAAATTGGCATAACAAATTGATTAATGGCGCATAATATCTGGAACAAATATCTGTCCATACGGATCAGTGTGTCTTTAGTCATTTAACCAGCATAATGTCCCACATTAAAGATCTGATGGGGCATCAATCACTTATCACAACTGTGTATAGATGCAGCAGCAGAGACAGATTTAATCCCCATAAACATTCACACTTGAAAACAAAACTATCAGAAGTAAACAGTTCTAGAGGGTTAGTGCCTGTTATCACAGGACAGGAATCACCTACAGGATACTACTGTATTTTACTGCTCATATTTTTTACCCTAGTTTCATTTGGTTTTACGCGATTTCATGTATTATTTGTGTGTGTCTGTGTGTGTACAGTGTGTGTGTGTGTGTGTGTGTGTGTGAGTGCGAGAGATAGCGTGAGAGCGCGTGCGCGAGAGAGGGCTTTCATGCTGATTTATCCAAGGTTACTAAAACCTGGCTTACTACCTATAAAAAATACTTCAATTTAACTCATGGGTCTCAATCACAGATGACACGACAAATTATATACTCTGAAACGTTCATTTGAACATTTAAAAATATATACAAAAACACGAATACTAATGTTATCATGGTGTGAATTATTAACATTAGGTTAGGTCCTGCCCTTAATTAATTCATATTATAATTACTTTTACATAGTATAGTTACTGGACTGACGACCAAAAACTAGCTATTTCATTTAGCCTTTCTAAAATTCAACCCACATATAATTTGTAATCAGAAAACATAAAACATATTATGATCTGTTCAATAGCCCATCTGTTTTAATTTAGTTTGTATTTTTTATTATTCATAAGACAACCTTTCAGTTTTGTAAATATTTTAGTTATAGTGTGTTAAGCCTTACTTTAGGTTAAACGTTTTTGAGAATTTGACCATCCAGCTTAGATAAATATTATGTCATTGATTGATAAAATCTGGATTAAGGATATTTTATTATATAATTATATATATATTTATTTTTTAGTTTCCCCCTGAGGGCTTGCCACCTTATTGTGGTCAGGGGGTTTGCGTGCCTCAAAACAATTCAGCAAATACAATACTGTTACTATACAGTAAGGCCAGGTAAAAACAGTGCTCGAACATGATGCCCCCCTGCCCCCACCCCGTGTTGTCTGGTCTAGAACGTCCCTGCCTCTAACCGTCTTTTGTCTTGTAAATGAGTATTCTCACTCACCTTCCAATCCCTCCAGCGCACACTGTTTGTACTGTAAACTGTAACTGTGTTTGCTAGGGCACTTGGTTATACACAGTACTTTAATGTATGGAACACTTACTTAACTTACTGGGTTGGTTTAAACATCGCTTATTACCTTATTCAGCAAAATAAATTCATTATTAACGTATTGAAGTATTTTAGTTAAGGACAAAAACTGTGCTTGTGTTTAGAACTGCCGAAAACACACACACACACCCATCCCCCCACCAAAAACAGACACACACAGAGCAATTAACACCATGTCCTACTCAGGAGTGGAAGGTGAGAAACCTCAATGGAGAATACCAAGTTTGTCGTTGATCTTTTGGAGTTCTTAAAACCCAAAACATTTATTTATACTGAGAAAAAATTATTATGGGTCACATAATCACAAACACAAATACATATAATCAAGTGTTTAACTGGTTTCATTTGTTTCTATGATCAATAATTATTATTATTATTTTCAGCCCAACTCTTTGACTATTTAAAACAAAGTTGTGTCCCATTTTTTGCCCATTGAAGTTGTTGGTTCAACTAAACAATTTTTAAATACCCAAACAATCCCCCAAAATTAAAACACGCAAACATGACTTTATCAATTCAATTTATTCTTCCAAAACGAGGCAAAGTTAAAACAGTAATTTATATAAAACAGATGAATACATGTTGTCTTTTTGCTTAAAGTTCATTAAACTACCCGGATACACCAGCTGCTTATAAGTCTCTATCTATAGTCCTTTTACATTAAAATATTAATTTTTCAAATATCAAAACTATTAAACATGGAACAGTTGAAGTCTTTGTTTCCCCCAAAGTACTGTATCAGACATTTTGCAGTTCTATGTTCAGAATATACAGTAGACCTGATCAAACATCATTCTAAAGCTGTCGGACTGTGACGTCATCCCTCCTACAGCTCCATCAACAGCTTGTTCAGGCTCCTCCAGTCCTGTAGCTCCAAAAGTCCAGCCGTCAGCCGTCTGACCCCCCAATCCTCCACAGCGGAGCTCTGCTTAAAGACAACAGGAGAATTTAGTCAAGACAAAGATAAATAAACTTTACAGAACATATAGTTCTAATAAAAATAAAATATATTAATAAACCTATTTACCACAGAGTGTGTAAAATACTGTTTTGGGGATTCTGTAATGTAAATAAACTGCCTGTGCTAATGTTATCCAGTGAACAGTGTTAGTGTTAACCAGTGAACAGTGTTAGTGTTAACCAGTGAACAGTGTTAGTGTTAACCAGTGAACAGTGTTAGTGTTAACCAGTGACTGACTGTATTATCGTCTGCATTAAATTAAGCGAGAATTTACTTAATGCGCTTCTCATACAAATAAGTTAAGCGATATAACACTCGTATATGAGCATTAGTTCATCTCTGAAGCCAAACTATAACTTACTGAAGCCCCTCACACACACACACCTCCCCCCTCCTCCTCCTCCTCCTTAACTGATAAACACTTCAGTGTTGTTATCCAGCTCTTTAACTACTGTAAGCGCTCGCGCTACCGCGGAAAGTCCCGGTCAAAGTGTATAAAATATAAACCGGGTTATGAGCGTTACTAGCTCCTGTACAGCTCCCCTCAGTCTGTGTCCCTCATCAACTGCATCACATTATATTACAGTCGCAGAAATAACCTGCAGATTAACTCTTAACCAGAGAATAAATAAGCGCTGAATTTATCCAGACAACACGCGGTGAGATTCTCTCAGTATTTACAGAGAACACAAACACTCTTCATCGGTGTAGCTCTTGTAATAGGGACATTAATAGTATTGTTGAAGCTTGAGCATGTTTTTGAGTTAAAGTGGAGTGACATTGTGCGTGTGTGACACTGACAGTAAGCTGTAATATTAACTCCAGACTTGGTAAACAGATCATTAAGTTCTCTAAAGTCACATCTGACCGCTGCTGGTGCTGCCAGTGATATTTAAAACGGCCAATAAAAAACTAAACTGGGAAATAAACTGTAAACTACCCCGAACACATTTGATAAAATAAAACATCACTTACCACGAATAGTCCGTTAAGCCGCCATCTTCATCTCTGTAGTTTGGCAGCGTCAGTTCGGCGGGGGTGGAGGCGGGTTGTTAAAATCACGTGATTGCAACTCAGCGCAGCTGGCTTGTTTTAACGTGTTCTTGAGAACGAAGCGCCATCTAGTGGTGGCACCAGGTAAATGAATAAATAGGGCTTGAATGGGCGTGTTTACTGTGAAATCTTGACACGCCTTTCGGCCAGAAAAGGGAGGGGGGATTACGGCGTGCAAAGGCCATTCACACGCCATTCACACTTCAGCCACACTGTCGCGGCTATTTGGCGTGGCTCCCACTGTAGATCTTTCATGATGAATAAGTATATTATAAAACAAAATAAAATTCATGTTCGCTTCAGCACTGTTCATCCGCGTCGTTACATTCATTGTTGTACTTGGTACTTTTAAATAAAGTCCTTCCATGCGCCATCTGGCGGATATTCAGTGAAGCACAACACATTTATTTTAAATTCGCGGGAAAACACGTGCAGTCTTAAAGGCGACATCTGTAATTCTGCCCCCCAACAGTCCCCTAACACTGTTTCTAATCCCCAGCTCACTTTAAGAGATCAATTCATTGAAGGGGTAAGAGAACCATCCCTCCATAGGGAGCTGCGCGTACTGGTCAGAGAAAAGCCTCAGTCTACCCTCTTCGAGGTTCGTGAAGAGGCCATGATGTGGGTTGTGGAGGACAGACACCGTAGTGCTAATGTGGCCAGGAGTAGACCTATTGTGCCAGAGTTAGTGGCAAGGACAAAACCCATGTACCATCCTCAGTTACTACGGTTTATGCCAGAGTAAGCAAGAGAGCCCCTGACACCAGTGGTTGGCTACTGCTAGAACCCGGGAGCAAACCATTGCCAGGTGGATTGATCCCCATGCCCACCTTAGTGTCACCCCGAAGTCAACTGTTTCCCATCCAAGTGGTCAACCTTTCCCAAAGTGATGTTTGGCTGCCCCTTAAAGTTCGCCTTGGGATACGTACCCCCTGCCAGTGCATTGAGGGTGCTGCTTGTGAAGTCAGATTCCAGCACATCTCGCTGACCACGAAGAAGTGAACGTGGACCAGAGTGATAAACCTGAGTTGGATACTGATGTAAGTAATCTGTTAAGTAGACTGCAGATAGTAGGTACCACAGAAAAACAAGCAAGCACTCACAAAGTACTACTCACAAAGTATGCAGATGTATTTGCAGTCTGTGATGAAGACTTGGGATACACAGAGCGGGTGAAACATGAGATCCACTTGACAGATGATACTCCCATTTCTCAACCATATCACAGGATACCACCGACTCAGGTCGAAGAGGTCAAAGAGCATATCTCAGGTTTACTCCGGAAGGGTGTTATTCAGGACAGCTCGAGTTCCTATGCTTCATCCATCGTTTTGGTGCGCAAGGCTGATTCAAGTCTGAGGCTGGGTGTGGAATATAGGAGATTGAATGCAAAGACTAAACATGATGCCTTCCCCTTGCCTCGCATCGATGATAGCTTGGATGCGTTAGGCTTATCTCAGTAATGGTAACCGCTCGCCAGGTCTATCAAGTTGCAGTCCATGAAAAGGACAGACATAAGACTTCCCTCACTACCCCATTTGGCCTCTATGAATACAGACGGATACCGTTCGGATTGTGCAATGCACCTGCAATGTTTCAGCGGCTCATGCAAGCCATCATGTGGCCTTAGTGTTCCAGATTGTGCTAATCTACTTGGATGACTTGCTGGTGTACTCGACCACCTTTCACAAACATCTGGTGAGACTTGAAAGCCAGAAGTGAGATTCCTTGGCCATCAAGTCTCATCCCAAGGTGTGAGTACAGACCCTGACAGGATAAGTGCTGTACAGCAGTGGCCAGTTCCCAGCATTCTCAAGGAACTTAGATCATTCCTAGGGTTCTGCAGCTATTACAGGAGATTCATCGAACGCTTCTCCGAGATAGCAGGGCCGTTGCATGATGTAGTGAATATGTGCATTAGAGCGACAAGTCCTGTCAAGGCAGCTTAGCTGTATAAGAACGCTTGGACTCCTCTTTGTGCTTGAGACTGATGTGAGCAACCTTGGTTTGGGAGCAGTCTTATACCAGCATCAAGATGGTAAGAAGACGGTGATCGGTCATGCCAGAAGGAGGTTGAGAGTGGCTGAAAGAAATGATCAAAACTACAGCAGCATGAAGCTGGAACTGTTAGCACTTACAGTAGGTGGACAAACAGAATGGTTATTACTAGGGCTGCACGATATATCGAAAAAATATCGTTATCGCGATAATGGCATGCACGATAACCATATCGCAAAGAGTTGCGATAAATAATTTATGTGCCAAGCATTTGTGTGTCCAAATTTGACCAATCAGATGGGCCCTTACTATGTTTATACCCGCTTATATCTGTATATTTATTTATTTATATCTTTATACTTAATTTTGTCGCGAACTAACCCGGGATGATCAGAAGACTTAGCAATTAGCCGTTAGCCCTTTGTAGCGTGGACGGTAAACCCAAACACGGAAGCAAGTGAGTAGGCAGGATAACCACGCGAATTAGTTTAAGGACTCTCACAGAAGGGGGGCAAGGGGAAAAGACAAATTTAACCCGCGTCCTATAAACACACACTCGAATCAGAAAGTAAACAATCTGGACAGACATGCGTGAACTCAGTGACTGAGCTCTATTTGGTGGTTTGTTTACTCCTCTTATACTTCCTGGTTCGCGACCGCATTACTTCCGGGTTCTAGTGCTGGTCGCGGAGCGTGTGTGTGTGTGTGTGTGTGTGTGTGTGTGTGTGTGACGAAGAGTTTTTTTTTAATTTAATTTTTGTTTAATAATATTTATTTTTATTTAAAAAAAACAAAAAACAGGCAAGCCAAAGAGAATATTTTGTTTAAAAGATGCTCTTGTTTTAAGACACTATTGATGAGTGTATGGTTACACGTAAATAAAAAGTAATGTTTGAAAGTAATTCATATTGTGTTGGCAGGTCTATAGTAACAGCAAACCAGAAGTCAGAATATCTGCTGAGGGTTTTAAGTCATTCATAGTGTTTGGACGTCTAAATATCTGCAACTTCCTTGACATATAGTTTCTTTTTAGCCTGAATTAGATTTAATTACATCAGACGAATAACTATTACCTGTTTATTTTAGTATGATCATTACATATAAATAAATAATTTTAAAAATAGGCAATAATAATAAAAATGCATTTCTCTAGGGAAATGTTATATCGCATGAAATATTATCGCAATATTCAACAACAATATCGCATATTTTCCTAATATCGTGCAGCCCCAGTTATTACCGTCGCGCTCACCGCCGTGGGAAACCGGCAGGAGCCAAAATAAATCAGTGTCATTCGTGAAATGACTGCCAGGTGGCGCAAAGTGACATTTTTCACTCTACACAGTTTTAAATAGAATTAAGTCATAAAAAAATTCTTAACAATATGTTGTATCGAAGAAATACTACAGTGATTGTAATTTTCACATCTGAGAACTTTATAAAACAAAAATGAAAAATCTGAACCAGAGATATTGATATTTATTGTATAATAATGAGTCAAAAAAAACATTAGTTAAATGTTGTTTAGACAGAATATCAAGTTCACTAGCTGATCATTTTATTTGTACGAAGAATGAACTGTTATATAAATGGCAGCCTGCAAAATGTTTTAAATAGTTCTGTTATTGTGTCACAAGTGTAGTTTTCGGAGATTTGAGCTTCAGGAAATCTCCCGGCGCTCTGCGCATAACACCGGCCCAACGCAGCCTCTGAAAGAATTTCTAAACGTGGGCTATTGTTTACAATATTTGTTCATTTAATTTAAATAAGGTTTGGGCTCCGGGTTTGGTATCTGTAACTAGTTCGAGCCTATTTGCACGGGTGGCACCATGAAGCACGGACACGAGGCGAGGTCTTACAGGAAAAGGGATAATTTATTTAGGTAAAATAGGGAAGGAAAGGGTTAAAGGAGGGAGGACGAAAGAAAGGGGAAGGGATGAAATGCACGTGCAGGTCCGAGGGCTGTGCCATGCTGGCATGCAGGTACACAGCTGGCGAAAGGTGGCGATGGGCGGAGTGGCAGAACGGAGCACGCGGAGGCAGTGCCCCTGCATGGAGTGATGGCGCCGCGGGAGGGCGAGGATCAAAGGGCGGAATTCCAGTGTCCTTTTTAAAGTCCCTGGGGTGCGTCACATCGCCCCACTGCTCCACCGCATCACCTACTTCCCGGACTAAACTCTGCACCTTGCTTTTATAATGCGGAGCTCGAGATCCTAACGTTAATTATCGCCAGCCGGCCCGAATAGGCGGCTCCGTCCCTTTACATACCTGCCTGTCTAACCCTATCTAGGGAGCCTACGGAGTGAGCGAGGAGCGATAGTAGATTTGGCCGAACGCCCATCACTGGCGCATGTGACATATCATGTTCCCTATCAAAGGCTACACTCGATGCTGCGTGAAAACGCTATAGGAACATATTTTCGTGTTGCCGGTTGTGAAGCATGTGTGTATCAAACACGCCAAATTTTGGCTTATATAACCTCGGTCGGGTGACGTCATCTGATGAGACGCACCTCCAGGTTATAAATAGGAGTGAACTGGAAACATTCCTCAGATCCTTTGTCTTCACCGCATTGTGCGCGTGTGTGTACAAGCAAAGTCAAAGCATATTAAAAGCAAGTGTTTAACTCACCTATAAAATGGCTGAGTTTAAAACGAGATGTCCCCCTCCTTGCGAAAATTTTCCTTTCGGAGGGTGATCTCACTTTTTGCTTTGAGTGTTTGGGCGAAAAGCACGCTCTCCGGGGGCTTCACAGAGACTGCGAACATTGTGATCTTCTCCCCATGAGAGTGCTACCCGCGTGTCTCACTTTCTTTAGGGAACCACGAGCCGCGCTGCACTCCTTGGGCTCACAATCCGGTCTGGCCGAGGTGCGCGAGAACGCTCCTCTAAAGAGGATAGAGAATATGGGGAGGTGCTTGAAGTCATAACACATACAGTCGAACATCTGCACATTGATTGGCCGCAGGAGCAAGCCTTCCCCAAACATTCTAAATTAAACAGATTCCTGTCGGGTGCCCAGGAGATGGAGCCACAATGCCGTTCTCTCCCCTTTTTTGGCGACCTCCATAACGAATTAACTCGTTCCTGGAGCAAGCCTTATTCTTCCCGTGTTTTTGTACCATCAACTTCGTTTTATGCGAATATCGTTGATGCAAAAGCACGAGGTTATATAATGATGCCCCAGATAGAAGAGACGCTCGCAGGCTCTCTCTCTCCTGGGACATCATAATCACTGAAGAAGCCAACACTTCCCTCCAAGCCGTGTAGAACTTCTTCTATCCTGGTAGGAAAGGCTTTCCAAGCAGCAGGTCAGGCCGGCGCTTCTTTGCACACCATGGGGGTTTTGCAGGCATATCAGGCTGATCTGCTAAAAGATTTGAGCACCAGCGGTACCGTGAATGATATAGCATTCATAGAATTACACCGGGCTACTGACTTGTCCCTTCGCGCAACCAAGCAGACGGCCCGTTCTATGGCTTCCCTGGTGTCTGCAGATAGGCACCTGTGGTTAAACTTGACAGGCATCAAGGATAAGGATCGAACATTCCACTGTGATGCCCCAATCTCACCTTCCAGCCTGTTCCATCGCCATTAGGTTTCGGGAAGCTAGGCTATATGAACAGGCTTTCGGGAAATTTCTCCCATGCCGTGCTCAAGAGTCGAGTCTGTCGGCCACCCAGTCTCGACCAGATCTGATTCTCGCCAGACGGGAGGCACAGAAGGAAAGCATCAGCTGCCGAGCACCCCCTCGTAAGGACTGGGGTACGGCTTGCCGCCCATCACAAGCCACCTCGAAGAGATCAGACCGATCTTTTCGAAGAAGAAGGCCTGAAGCTTATGCGCCAAGACGGGGGAGGGGCGCGTAACATTCTTTCATATAAGAAGGTGCCCTCCCTGGCACCCCCAGGGGGGTCGGTGTTTATTCTCCGCCACCTTTGGTGTTTCGGACAATACCGGTCTCCAACAGCACGTTAGTCCTTCGGTCATATCCTGCTGTAAGACTTGTGCCCCTTTCGGAGAAAGGAAGCGTGGAAGCTACTGCCAGACATATCTCCCTGGGTATTAAAGACTGAACTAAAAGGCTTCAGCATTCAGTTCACACATCACCCTCCGCGTTTCAACGGCGTGGTCTCCACTTCCGTGAGACCGGAAAGGGTGCATCTGCTGACAGAAGTTGCTGGGAATAAGGGCCATAGAACATGTTTCCCTACCAGACAAAGAGTCAGGCTACTACAGTTGGTATCTCTTGGGTTCCAAGAGGAACAGGGGACTGCATCCAATTTTTAGATTTTGCGGGCTGAACCGCTATCGAAAAATAAATAAATACAGCTTCAAAATGTTGACTGTCAAAGTCATTGTTCTCAAATCCTACCAAGCAATTGATTTGTGACAATCGATCTGAAGGACGCATACTTTCACATAGAAATATTGCCACAACACAGGAGGTTCCTGAGGTTCGTTTTCGGGGGCGAAGCTTACCAGTATCGGGTCCTTCCATTTGGTCTAGCTCTCTCACCCGCACATACACAAAATGCATGGATGCAGTTCTGGCTCTTACGACTCCAGGGCATCCGTATTTGAATTATATAGACGACTGGCTGGCCCAGTCTCAGTACCTAGCGCTTCTACATCAGGATGTCATCCTAGCTCACCTTGTTTCTTAGGATTGAGACCCAACGCCACGAAAAGCATGCTCTTTCCTGTTTTAGAGGACAACATATTTGGGTGTCACATAGGATTCGATCATAAGGCAGGCACAGCTGTCTCCCGCTCGTATCGAATCCATTCTCAATACCCTCAAGGAAATCAAGCTAGACCAGAAAGTGACTGTTCATCACTTTCAGAGATCTTAGCTCTCATGGCAGCTGTATCCACGGTGACACCCTTGGGCCTTCTGCACATGAGAGCATTTCAGTTGTGGCTAAGAACCAGGGGATTTCACTGAAGGGCCAATCCCCAATCGTCGCAGATGCTAATGACAGATGCTTCCCTCACGGGCTGGGGTACGGTCTTAGATGACCGTCCAGCCCAAGGGAGCTGGAGAGGCCATCTTCTCACGCAGCACATCAATTGCCTCGAAATGATAGCTCTATTTCTGGCCGTAAAACACTTCCACCAGCAGTTGAAAGGCTACCATGTCCTAGTGCGGGTGGACAACACTACGGCAGTCTCATACATTAATTGCCTGGGCAGACTGTGCTCGCGCCGCTAAATAAGCCAGCGTGCCAGGTTCCTGTCCCTCAGGGTGATTTACATTCCAGGGCATATGAAAGTGGGAGCAGTTGTACTGTCCAGTCAAGCTTTGACACACAGGGAATGGAAACCCCACCCCGAAGTAGTCAGTCAATCTGGGAGAGATTTCATGTAGCAGAGGTGGACCTCTTTGCCTCGCAAGAACAGCAAATGTCCCCTTTACTACTCTCTGACTCTTTCAGCTCCTGCACGTCTGGATGCCTTGGCCCGTATGTGGCCAGGGAGCTCTTGGGAGTCTTGGCGAGGGTTCGTCAACAGCGTTTGTGCCTCTTATTGATAGCGCCCTGTTGGCGGACCAGAGTGTGGTTTTCGGATCTAGTATCTCTACTCGACAGCTCACCATGGTGATTCCAGTGAGGAGGGATCTTCTGTCTCAGGCGCAGGGGACAATATTTCATTTCCGGCTCGATCTTTGGAACCTTCACGTTCGGCCCTGAACGGGACCAACTAAGTCAAGCTGGTTTTCTAGCCAGCGTAATTGAGACTATTCAAAGTGCTAGGGCTCCCTCCACTAGAAGAGCTTATGCCCTCAAATGGAATGTATTTGAAAGTTGGTGCATGAAGAAGCAGGTAGACCCAGTCCACTGCCGAATTGTTTCAGTGCTGGAGTTTCTGCAGGCTTGTGCCCTAGTACTCTCAGGATGTACATAGCTGCTAGTTCAGTCTGCCACGTTCTGATTGATGGGGTTACTGTGGGAAAACACCCTTTAGTTGCCCGTTTCATTCATGGAGCTAAACGGTTGAGGCCACCCACTAGAGCCACGGTCCCTTCGTGGGATTTATCTATCGTGCTCAAAGGTCTAATTGACATGTCTTTCGAACCACTAGGGTCAGCGCCTGTCAGGTTTCTGACCCTTAAGATGTTTTTTCTGATTGTTGTTAAATTTCTGAAGAGGATTGGAGATCTGCACGCCTTGTCAGTCTCCCCATCCTGCCTAGACTTTGCCCCTGGGTTAGTCAAGGCCATTTTGCATCCTCACCGAACTATCTTCCCACTCTAAAAAAAAAAAAAAAAAGTGGGATTTAAAAAAAAATCTCTTGTTAAATTTGTGCAAATGTTCTGAATCTTCTGGATTCTAGATTCTAAAATTGACATTATTGCTGTTTTACTGGAATAGAAGAAATTATTTTCCTTATCATAACATAAATTGTATTGGTTGTAATCACTCTATACACAATAATTTTCTTTGGTATTTTTATAGAATATTGAAAGTTAATATTTTATAAAAAAAATTTAAATAAAAAACTAAAAAATATTCCATTTGTATTTCCCATCTCTAAAATAGCATAAAAATCACGGGTTGTGTATAGACTGATTAAAGTCAATACAGGGCATGTTATGATAAGGAAACTTTCTATCTCTTCTATTCCAGCGTTTCAAAAACGGTAACACTGTCAATTTTAGAATCCACAGAAGCTGAGTGGTCCGAGCACAACCTCTCGCGGGCGTGCTTTTCTCTGTATACGCTGTGTTCACGGGGGTGGGGCTAAGAAACACGCATCTCGGTTTATTCATTTTACCCCCTTTTATTTGGGGTAAAGTGACTGATGTGCCTAACTTTTTTCAGCAGAGCCAACTGAAAAAAGTGAATAATTGAATAATTCACGACTAACTGAATAATTCACGACTTTTCATGAGAATGTAAGACCTCTTGAAACTTCTCAAACACACACACACATACACACCAGACCAAATCGCCATTAGCACGTCCCTCCCCCAAACAGCGCAGCATTTACTTATTATCTAAACTGAGTCGTTGCATTATTTTATATAAAAGCAGATATTTCGCTTTAGGGGCAAACGAACAGCGTTGGGCTGCTTAGCTCACAATCTTTGATTTTGAAGTCAAGTACCACCCTGGACGATGAAACACTGCTGCTGATGCCCTTTCCAGGAGACCAGGCTCCGATGAATCAGATCTTGAAAGGGAAGACAGAGTATGATGGCTGTATAGCGATCTGTAACTTGCTCAGGAGACGAACAGACTTGGAGTCAGATCTGTTGGCAGCAGGGGTTGAATGCAGCCGGGTCAGGCAGTTACAAGCATCCTTGGCTGGAGATGATGAGCAAAACAATACTCCCACATTGCCAGGGTATTCAAAAGCGGAACTCAGTTTCAGGAGTCTGATCCAACAATCGGTGTGTTCAAGAAGTTCTGGAGCCAGCAAAGAAAACCTACAACCTACTGTGCTCCCTGTTGAAGCAGTGGTCAAAAATCAGAGAAAAAGTTGGTCTCTTATATCATCTAATCGATGATGCTCACATTGGAAAAAGTCAACAGTTATTATTGCCCACCTGTCTGACAAATCAAGTCCTGAAGACTGTCCACGATCATATGGATCATCAGGGTATAGAGTGGACCTTAGGACTGTTGAAACAGAGATGTTTCTGGGGAGGAATGTATGAGGATGTAGAATGGTGGGTGAAGCAATGTCAGCACTGTGTGTTAGCAAAGATGCCTCAGCCCAAGCTTAAGGCACCTTGGACCTCATTCCTAGCCTCGCGGCCACTGGAGGTGGTTGCAGTTGACTTCACAACTCTTGAACCAGCCACGAGTGGGCATGAGAATGTACTAGTAGTAACAGATGTGTTCACCAAGTTCAGTCAAGCGTTTCCCACCCATGACCAGAAGGCTGAGACCACTGCCAAGATTCTCCTCAGAGAATTGTTCATGAAATATGGAGTGCCACAACGCTTGCACTCTGATCAGGGCAGAAATGTTGAAAGCGTTTTTGATTTCAGAGCTCTTGATTTCTAAGTTGTACGGGGTCAAGAAAACGCGCACGACACCGCATCACCCCCAGGGCAATCCTCAGTGTAAGAGGTTTAATAGAACCCTTCACGACCTCTTGAAGTCCCTCCCACCTGAAAAAAAACATAGGTGACCGGAATATTTATCTGAGTTAGTCTATGCCTATAATGTGACATCACACTCATCCACAAGGTACTCACCGTACTATATGTTGTTTGGGGTCCAGCCACGGTCCATGCCTGTTGATGCATTGTTGGGCCAGGAACCCGAAACAGATGACAAACCTGATTGGCTAAAAGTACACCAGGAGCGTCTCAGAGATGCCCATATTCGAGCAAAGGAATATGCAGTGAGGAAGGCTGCGGAAAGAGCAAGGCAGCATGCAGAGGAGGCATATTACCCAGCGGTGGAGGTTGGACAATGTGTACCGGTCTTCCACCGTGTACAAAGTATTATATGTTCAGGGGACCACATACACTGTGGATCCTGTCGGGGGAGGTACAGTAAAAAAAAAAGAGTACACAGATCCAATCTTAGGCCCTGCAATAGCTCAGTTCCAGTGCCAATGCCAAGACGTCAGAAACCCCCTGCAAAAGATATACAGTGGAACCTCGGATTACGAGTAACGTGGTTTACGAGAAAAATGTGCAGTCTTAGTTTACGAGCACCGAATATCATGTATCATGCATGCGCTTCTTGTTTTGACGCCGAGCGTCACGTCATCACAAATGAGCCAACGGTTTTTCTCTCTTGCGCTGCGGAATTGTAGGTAATCGTCTCCCTTGCTGGGTGAATACACACACACGCACTGTGTGTGTAATGTGCGTGCACATACACACACATTAACCGAGAGTCCGTTTTTAAAACCGTTTAAAAATTAGCAAGGAACATCACTAGTCACACTCACGTGAGCACATACTAACGGAATCACTGCTATAAAGTAAAACAACAACAACAAAATCAATTAACCAGCTCCTCACCTTTGAAAACGGTCGCGACAGAGCAGAGTTTGTGTGTGTTTGGGAACCTGAGAGGAGTGGGGCTGTAAAGCCGAGACCTATCGTCTCCCCTGCTGGGTCTTAGTGCTTGCAGAGTTTTTGAGTGTGCATGTGTGTTTGTTTGGGAACCTGAGAGAAGGGGGTCTGTAAACGCGAGCGTGTGTGTGTGTGTGTGTGTGTGTGTGTGTGTGTGTGTGTGTGTGTGTCTGTGTGTGTGTGTGTGTGTGTGTGTGTGTGTGCGCGCGCTCATTCACGTATACCAACACACACACACACACACACACACACACACACACACACGCGTTTACAGACCCCCTTCTCTCAGGTTCGCACCAAACAAACAGCAACTCTTCTCTGTCATGATTGTTTTCAAAGGTGAGGAGCTGGTTAATTAGTCTTTTGTTGTTGTTTGTATGCGCTCATGTGAGTGTGACTAGCGATGTTCCTTGCTAATTTTTAAGCGGTTTTAAAAAACGGTCACTCCGTTAATGTGTGTGTGTGTGCACGCACATTTTACACACACACAGCGTCTGCGTGCACAAAAGAAACAGTTATCTGTCAGGATTGAATTTTACTCAGTTAGTATGCGCTCACGCGAGTGTGACTAGCGATGTTCCTTGCTAATTTTTAAATGGTTTTAAAAATGATCTCTCCATTAATGTGTGTGTGCACGCACATTTTACACACACACAGAAACACTTATCTGTCAGGATTTATTTTTTTAATTTTAAAGGTAAAGTGCAGGTTAATTATTTTTATATATTTATTTTTTTGGGCAGTAGAACGAATAATTAGAGTTTCCATTATTTCCTATGGGAAAATTTTATTTGGTTTACGAGTGTTTTGGAATACGAACCCGCTTCCGGAACGAATTATGCTCGTAATCCGAGGTTCCACTGTACCTACATCAGCTCTGGAGGCAGTAATGCCCTCACTGGAGGCAGAGTGTGTTCTGGTGGAGGAAGTGCTATGTCCTAGGGAAGAAATGGAAGTAGCTTCAGCCTCTACTGAAGATTCAGAACCACACATTCCTGAGCTTGGAGACTGTTCCTATTATCAGGTAGAACAATCTGATATGAGTGGTAACTGTTCAGAACCAGAGAGCTATGAATTACCTGAGAATACCCTGAAAATGACTCCAGTATCTGTTGAGCAAGAAATGGAAAGTGTCCACTTACCTGCTGAGCATCCAGTCATGAGACCCATGCCGACTCCTAGAAAGAAAAGGGAAGAGTGTGCTAAGCTAGAGGTGCCCTGTCCCTCAGTGCATAGAACGCAGAAGACCACTGCAGGTGTACACTGCAGGTGTGCAGTCTGCGTGCAATGCAGTGTCTTTCAGTCCTGATATCCTTTCCTAGGTGCTAGTCAGTATGGTCCTCTATACCACAGGACAGCTTCAAAGAGGGCAAGCTGATTAGAGGTTGTAGTCACCGAGGACGTTGACTATCAGCAGGGGAGAGTGTAACCAGGTTGAAAAGCTGACCTGTTAGACAGGGGCACAACTAACCACTCCTGTGATTGTTTGTGTTGCACATATTGTGTCTATTAGTAGGGTTTTCATTTATTGAGAAAATGTAACGCTGGCCCTTTAAGAAACACAGATGTGCAATTACCTGAAAGCAGTGCGATCTCGTACCACAGTGTGCGCTGGTGCAGTGGAGCAAAATTTACATCAAAATTTAGTAAAAAGTAAACTAGCATGAGATGTGCATGCATGACAAAGGTAAATAAGAGCTCCTCAGTGTTTTGCTCATTAGTGTGGCCGTGTATCACATTGATTTCGGGTGATTTGACTGGGACACATTGGTGTGGGTGAACCAAATCAACGCCGTCGCTTAAAGCCCATGTTACGTGCAGAAGTAGTGCACGTATGTGTGTGTGTAGCGCGGGTATGTCCGCATGCGCGACGGCGGGTAGCGGCGCGTGCGCGATCTCTCCCCCCTTTCTCTCTGTCTCTCCCGCTCTCCTTTTTACAGGAAGCCCCACCCCGATGGAACGTGCCGTGACGTGTGCCGCGATTGGCTGACTGTGGATCTGCGTGTCTTCTTAAGCTGACGAGTGGAAGCAGACAAGGCGCGACTTATACCTTGTGTGTGACTTCCGTGCTCTGTTGATTGGTGAATTGTTGGATTATTGAGCTGTGTGATTGTTGTTGGAGTGTGATTGTGTGATTGACTGGTGAGTGATTGACTGTGTTGAAGTGTTGGTGTGTGACTGTGTATTTGTTTGTTATTTTGTATTTATTTTGAGTGATTGTGTGTGTGTGTGTTATTGTTTGTTTGGTTGGAGAGAGAGCCTGTGTGTCACGCCTTGCCCTCTCTCCGTCCCGTTTGTTGTTTTTGGGTTTTCTTTACTGTTTTTGTGTTAGCGTGGATGGAAGTGTTCCTCCCGCTATTGTATATAGTTTTCTTTGTTGTAAATATTGTGTATATATATTGTTTTGTTCTTTTTGTATTTGTATATAGTTACAAGGAAGCAGTAGGGGTTGAGCGCCATTTTTGTTGTCCCCTGTTCTCCTGTTTTGTACTGTAGATAGCTAGGTAGTTAGTTTAGTTTCTGTATTTTGATTTCTATTTCTTTTCTTTGGTAGTTTAGTTAGCTTGAGGGTGGAGATAGAGGGGGGGGGGGTTGTTTATTGTTTTGGCTTGGCTCAATCCTGAAGCCCAGAGCTTCCTGTATGTGTGAGTGCGTGTGTATTAAAATAAAAACCACGCACGAAATCTTGGTTGTAAGTTCATTTATTTATAACAAATTTATTATTTTCTTTGTTGCGTCCCTTGACCCTAGACCGGGGGTCGTAACAAGTGGGGGCTCGTCCATTGCCAGTCACTGGCTAACAAGTGGGGGCTCGTCCGTTGCAAGTCACTGGTTAACAAGTGTGGACTCGTCATTTGCCAGTTACTGGCCAACAAGTGGTGGCTTGTCTGTTTTTGAGTATACCCTGCCTTTTTGTTTGTTTGGCTGTCTTCTTGGGTTGGACAGTAGTGATAGGAACATGGCGTTTGACCTAATTGCCTTTACACTGGCTCCTACCATGGAACAGATTGACCAGTGTCATAAGGACGATTTGTTCAGCATTGCTGACTTTTTTTAAGTTGACGTGCCACGAAGAGGTCTTAAAAGAGAGATTAAAAAAATATTGCTTGTCAAATTAATTGAACAGCAGATTTTGCCTGGAGAGCCTGGAGAGCGTGCTGAGGACAAGGATGCTTCAACGCCGACGGAGGTCGGCGGTAGGCCATTACCTGCTCCGCAGTCACCTTCCACGCCCCCCAAGCATAAGGTAACCACACCACCAATTGGGGAATCAAACCTACTTTTGGTTTTAAAAACGAGGGAGGTGGAGGTGGAAATAAAACGAGAGGAAACAGAAGCTCAAAGGTTATGGTTGCGGGAGCTGGAGCTTGAGATGGAGAGGGAGCATTTTCCGCGAGATTTCAGCCGGCTACACCGGGCTGAGATCGCGCCGGAGAGTTCCCCTGTGTTTCCATCATTCACACAGCTATCTGCAACGGCTGCGCCGGGCTCTTCTCCAGTTTCTGCCCCAGTGACTACCTCCCCAACCCATTTCGATGTAAGCAAGCATATTGTTTTGGTACCTCCTTTTAGAGAGACCAAGGTGGATAGCTATTTCATAGCTTTTGAGCGTGTGGCAGCTACGTTACAGTGGCCGAGAGCAATGTGGGCTCTCTTGTTACAATGTAAATTGACTGGTAAAGCGCAGGATGTGTGCTCTTCGTTGCCTGTTGAACAAAGCCTGGATTACGACACAGTCAAACAAACTGTTCTACGTGCGTATGAATTAGTGCCAGAGGCTTATAGACAAAAATTTAGGTCCCATAAAAAGACAGAGACAAACATTTGTGGAATTTGCCCGTGAAAAGCAAACACTGTTTGAAAAGTGGTGTGCTGCAACTAAAGCTACCACTTTTGAGGCTCTTAAAGAGTTAATTCTGTTGGAGGACTTTAAGGATTGTGTCTATGAAAATGTTGTATTGCACTTAAATGAGCAAAAAGTCACGTCATTGTCAGCAGCCGCTGTATTGGCTGATGAATTTGAGTTGACGCACCGTACTGTATTTTCTCCTACTATGAGAACGGATAAATTTGCTGTCCGTGGGGTTGAAGGGCAGGTGAAACCTTCAGCAGGCAGTGTGAAACCTGCAAGAGGGAGCACGTTTAGAACTTCTCAGTATCGATCAGGGGGAGGTAGAGTATGTTTTTACTGTTTAAGTGCTGATCATCTGATTTCAGACTGTGATGCCTGGAAGAAAAAAAAATACAGCTGTAAAGTCAAAGTCTGTGGGGTTTGTTGAAAGGCAAGTAAAACATGTCTTACCTGAACAAACAGTGGAAGTATATAAGCCTTTCATGTTACAAGGGTCGGTGGCAGATAGCCCTGAAGGTGTTCGCAGACCAGTGTCCATTCTGCGAGATACAGGTGCAACACAGACTCTGATGTTAGCTGGTACACTTTCGCTGTCTCAGAAAACCTACACAGGCACCGATGTGATTTTACGTGGCATAGGAGCAGGCTGTATCACAGTTCCACTTCATGACATCTACCTTGAGACAGAAATAGTGAAGGGGAAAGTATGTGTTGGTATTTGTACCGAACTCCCTGTTGAAGGAGTTCAGGTAATCCTGGGAAATGATCTGGCAGGTGGTGTTGTTTTCCCTCGTCCTATTGTGACAGTAAAACCAGTAGCTGATGTAAACAATGATTGTGTTTCCAATTGTCCCACAGTATTCCCATCATGTGCAGTTACACGTGCACAAGCACTAAAGTTTGATGATGTTCTCGATTTATCTGAATCTTTCTTGCAAACCACACCTGTCACAGCAAAATTTCATGTTGAACCAATCTTGTCTGATGAAACTGTTGCACCGTTACAGATGGGCCGTTCGCAATTGGTGGCGGCGCAGAGGGCTGATGTGACACTACCTAAATATTTTAAAGCTGTTTCTAATGAGCAAATGGGGTCTGATAAAAATGTGATGTTTTATCTGGATGATGATGTGTTAATGAGACAATGGAAAAATGTTGATGTTGTCCAACAGATTGTTGTGCCCGTAAATTATCGACAGCAGATTTTGAATCTCGCTCATGACCATGTCTTGTCTGGCCATTTGGGAATTACAAAGACATATGACCGTATTTTACGATCCTTTTTTTGGCCTGGCTTAAAAGCTGATGTTGCTGATCATTGCAGATCATGCCATGTTTGTCAGGTGACAGGCAAGCCGAATCAAATTGTTCCTCCGGCTCCATTACACCCAATTCCTGTAATGGGGGAACCATTCGAGCATGTGGTTATTGACTGTGTGGGTCCGTTGCCGAAATCAAAAACTGGTCACCAGTTTATACTCACTTTTATGTGTGCTGCCACTCGATTTCCGGAAGCCATTCCGATGCGCAGTATAAAAGCGAAGCTGGTAACGAAAGAAATAATAAAGTTTTTTTCACTGTTTGGGTTGCCAAAAGTCGTACAAACAGATCAAGGATCAAATTTTACCTCAAGATTGTTTTCGCAGGTCCTTCGTGAACTAGCTGTCAAGCATCAGTTGTCGAGCGCCTTCCATCCGGAGTGGCAAGGTATGTTGGAGAGGTTCCATCAAACTCTCAAGTCCATGCTCCGGGCTTTCTGTCTCGAAACGGGAAAGGACTGGGATGAAGGGCTCCCGATGCTGATGTTTGCAGTACGTGAGACAGTGCAGGAATCGTTAGGTTTCAGTCCGGCTGAGCTGGTTTTTGGACACACTGTACGCGGCCTCCTGAAACTTTTAAAAGAACAGTTTTTATCATCTGAAGATAGAACGACAACTGTATGTGAGTATGTGACTCAAATGAGACAGCGTTTAAATCGAGTGTTGGAAATAGCAAAAGCGAACTTGGGTGTTAAACAGCAACAAATGAAAAAACATTTTGATGTTAAAAGTGTGTCACGTAATTTTAAGCCGGGAGATTTAGTCTTAGTTCTCGTTCCTCTCCCAGGGTCGTCCTTGCAGTCTAAGTTCTCTGGACCCTACGCGGTGGAGAAGAAAGTGAATGACACGAATTACCGAATTCATACTCCTGAAAGGAGGAAAAAAGTCGTGTGTGTCATATAAACATGCTGAAACGTTACATGAATAGGGAGACGTCTATAAAATCAACAGTGGATGTGACATCGGTGGTAACTGTTTCCCCCCTGCTGAGTGAAGTTGACCCTGAAGATGAGGGTTTAATTAGTCATGATAAAATGGCTACAAACAAATTATCAAATTCGGATATTTTGAAAAATCTGAAAGAACATGTATCTTACCTCCCATCGTCTCAAAGATCAGACATGATGTCATTAATTAATGAATTCTCTTCTCTCTTCTCAGACGTTCCCAGACAAACCCGTGTTTTATTCCACGATGTCGAGCTTTTACAACCAACCCCGATAAAACAACACCCTTATCGTGGCAACCCAAAGAAGAGAGAAGAGATGAAGAAAGAGGTAGAATACCTCTAGTTCGAGCCTTTGGAGCTCACCATGTTTACTGGTACCGAAATCTGATGCGACTTCCAGATTTTGCACAGACTATAGAAAAGTCAATAGTGTAACAAAACCAGACTGTTTTCCGTTACCTCGGATGGAGGATTGTGTAGACCATGTTGGTGGGTCGTCATTTGTAACTAAACTCGATTTGTTGAAGGGTTAGTGGCAGGTACCACTGACACAGCGTGCGTCGGAAATCTCCGCCTTTGTTACTCCGGATAACTTCCTACAGTACATACAAGAAACCTGACCTCGACCCCTGTCAGCTGTCCAATTACAGGCCAATATCAAACCTCCCCTTTATCTCTAAGATTCTGGAAAAGATAGTAGCAGAGCAGCTATGCTCATATATACATAGAAATGGCATACATGAACTGTATCAGTCAGGATTTAGGCCTCATCACAGCACAGAAATAGCACTCGTTAAAGTAGTAAATGACCTCCTATTGGCCTCTGATCAGGGTTGTGTAACTATGCTTGTATTACTCGACCTCAGTGCAGCTTTTGACACCATTGATCATGCTATTCTTCTTCACAGATTAGAAAATGTAGTAGGAATTAAGGGTACAGCCCTCTCCTGGCTCAGATCCTATTTGACAGATCGTTATCACCATTTAAGTCGTGTAGACTAAAACGACTATTCTGCATGCTCTCTAGCGGAGTTTGGTGTTCCACAAGGTTCAGTTTTAGGCCCACTGCTTTTTTCCCTTTACATGCTTCCTCTGGGCAACATAATCTGTAAGCATGGTATTAGTTTTCATTGTTATGCTGACGACACAGTTATATGTCTCATCAAAATCAGATGAGAAAATCCAGCTCACCAATGTGTGCAGGAAATAAGAGATTGGCTGCTAATCAACTTCCTACTGCTTAATCCTGATAAGACAGAAGTTTTAGTCATAGGACCGCATTCAGCTAGAAGTAAGATTTTAGATCACACTGTAACTTTAGATGGCCTTTCTGTTCCATCAAGTGCAACAGTAAAAGACCTCGGTGTGATTATAGATTCCAGACTTTCATTTGAAGCTCATGTAGATAACATTACCAGGATAACATTCTTTCACCTCAGAAATATTGCCAAGATAAGAAATATAGTGTCGCTAAACGATGCAGCAAAACTAGTTCATGCTTTTATCACCTCTAGGTTGGACTACTGTAATGCCTTACTGTCTGGTTGTTCAGCGAGGTGCATAAACAAGCTTCAGTTAGTCCAGAATGCAGCAGCGAGAGTCCTCACTAGAACCAGAAGATATGAGCACATCACACGTATCTTATCTGCACTTCATTGGCTCCCCGTAAAATTTCGCATTGATTTTAAAATACTACTTTTGACATATAAAGCATTAAATGGTCTCGCGCTGCATTATCTGAGTGAATTGCTAGTGTCCTACGATCCGCCACACCTACTTCGATCAAAGGATGCAGGCTGCTTGTCAGTACCGCATATTATGAAAACTAAAGCTGGAGGCAGAGCTTTTTCTTACAAAGCACCAAAATTATGGAATATTCTTCCAATTAATGTTCGGGACTCAGACACAGTTTCAGTGTTTAAGTCTAGGCTAAAAACCTATTTATTTAGCCAAGCATTTTCATAAATAGATTTGCCTTAAGTAAAGGAGCAGATCTGGGGGACTCAAGGACGTAGAGTATTATGGTGAACTGATATGTTTAGATGCTGTTTTCCTCACTCTCATTGATCACTCAGGTTTGTTGACTGTGAGGTGATTGTTTGCTTTACACTTCAGGGAGCCCTCATGTTTGTGTTTCCTTCTGGCTCTCCCTTTTAGTTATGCTGTCATAGTTAGTCCTGCCGGAGTCCCTGCTTGCACTCTACAGTAAATATGCATTCACATTATACATCGTATGACTGTGGCCATACCTAATTGCCATCTCTCCTCTTCTTCCCCCTCTTTCTCTTCCCTCTTTCCCCCTGTCTCCCCCTTTCACTCTTTCTCTCTCTCTCTGTCGAACTACACATGTCGTTCCTGAGCTGCAGTGATCCAGACTCCCTCTGCCCTCCGGACCAGTCTGACCCATCCTGGTGCCTGGCTTCTGCTTGGAGATTTCATCACATGGATGCCCCGTGTGTCTGGTGCCCGGCTTCTGCTTGGAGATTTTTTCACATGGATGCCCCGTGTGTCTGGTGCCCGGCTTCTGCTTGGAGATTTCGTCACATGGATGCCCTGTGTGTCTCTTTGGTATGCGTCTGGTGCCTGGGGATGATTCTCTCTACCTAGATGACGGTTCTGACCTCGACTGGTGTTGGCAACTGTTTCTCTGGGGACTTGACAGTCCGATAGTTCAGGACTGGAATTTCCTACAAGTCTACCTGAGTCTACAATAACTACATGGACTCCATATTAACTGTTATAGCTGACCTGCCTGCCACCTAACACAAATTATCTGCATGAAATTTTCTGCATTTATACTCTTTCACCCAGATGAGGATGGGTTCCCTGTTGAGTCTGGTTCCTCTCAAGGTTTCTTCCTATCACCATCTCAGGGAGTTTTTCCTTGCCACTGTCGCCCTCGGCTTGCTCACCAGGGACAAACTGACCATTTTGATTCATACACATTCACATTCCATACAAACTTAAATAATTCTTTTGATTGTGTAAAGCTGCTTTGAGGCAATGTCAATTGCTAAAAGCGCTATACAAATAAAATTTAATTGAATGTCTAATTGTGACATTTAGTTTTTTTGAATGCAGCTCTTCTGTATTATCCTATGCGCTTCTGTGCTCTCATGCTTTGTCCACAGTGAATGCATTTGAATGCACATGCTGACAATAAGTTAGTGAAATGAATTACAAAACAACAGAAGAGATTAATTTAACACTTGATTTATGTTAAATTTATTTTAATTATGTTAAGAATTTCTGTATTTTTTTTTTAAATTCATGGTAACTTGCCCAATGCGGCTATATACTCTATACGTGGCATGACCTAGCTCAGCTAGTTAGCCAACATTAGTCAAGGATCATTGACAGCTCATAAGAATATAAATGGGCAAAACAAAAATCCCTGAAATTTTGAACTCCCGATCCCCATCCTCAACATCTGAGCCATTTATAAAAAATTAAATTTAATTGAATTTATAAGGTGATTGAAACAACCAGTGAATGTTCTCAGGTAAAGCATCCCAGCCAGACTCAGCTAACTACGTTTTACCCACAACTCCAGTTTAAAACAGCATGGCTACATGAGTTCACCTAGTTAAGTTATTTAATTAAATATAATTTTATTTGTATTGCGCTTTTAACAATTGTCAACTCACAAAGCAGATTTACACCGTCAAAAGACAATTATGGAAATTTGTACGAAATGTAAATGAATCAAAATTATTAAATAGTCCCTGATAAACAAGCCGAGGGTGACAGTGGCAAGGAAAAACTCCCGAAGATGGCAATAAGAAGAAACTTTGTGACTCAACAGGGAACCCATACTCGTTTATATTTATAGGTGACTATGGCACGGATGGCTGCCTCGGTGTGGAGCACTCCAGTTGTTTTACTGTTGTAAATGCAATGTTTGTCCTGTTTTTTGTTTTTACTTGTGACCAGTTATACCATGGATAAACTGCTAAACATTCACCAAAACACCACACAATCTTCTAACATTTTTGGTTTATTTTGATGCTTTGTTGAACATTAGTGGAGCAGCAGTGCTGTTCAAATGCTTTAAGAAACGCAGGCAGGGAAAGAGAGCCGTCACCCTCGTCAAGCTCCAACAAAGCACTAGAACTGTGCTGCCTAGTATACTGTACATCTAGTGAATCTCCGCTCCCTACAGAACAAAATGGAAGGACTTTTCCTGCTATCCCGGAAAAATAAGGACTTTTCAAACACGGGCTTCCAGCTGTTCAGTGCGAATCGCAACACAGAATCAATTGAGAAATCACGAGACAGCAGGACATGCTTTTACTGTACACAGATGAACGTTGGTGTACAGATATAACAGTGATCAAGATGTGCTGTCCCGATCTAGAATCATACTTTATCAACTGCAAGCCTATCTATTCGCTATGGGAGTTTACCTTGTTTATTCTGCTGAATGTGTTCAGTACATTCCTCCACAAGCATGCGTGAACGCAGAGCGGCAACAGCTGGCTGATCAGATCATAGACACGGAGCAACACCCAGACTCTCTTATAATTAATCCTTGGTGATTTTAACAAAGCAAACCTCACATGAACTGTCTAAATATAAACAGCACATTATTGTAGTGTAGCAGTGATCGAAATATTTTTTGTCTCTAGTGGGGCATGTAAAGAGTGCATTTCACTCTGTCCCCAGAGCAGCCTTAGGACTTTTTGACCACTGCCTGGTTAATCTTCTCCTGACCTACAGGCAAAAACTTAAATTTGCTAAGCCTGTAATAAAGACTGTAAAGAGATGGAACAGTGAAGCAGAGCAGGAATTACAGGCCTGTTTTGACTGCACTGACTGAATTGTTTTTCGAAGCTGTGGCCACCAATCTGGATGAGCACACTGATTCTGTAAAATCAGTTTCTGTGAGGATACAGTATATGCATCCAAACGAGGACTTATTTAACATACAACATGGTTTGCAGCAAAGCTCACACAGCTTCATCAGACCAAATGCCTACAAGAGTAGGGACAGGAACACACTAAGAAGGGAGATCAGAGTGCCTAAGAAAACCAGTTTTCTGCAAACAAACCTGGTTCAGTATGGAAAGGCCTGAAAACCATCACCAACTACAAGATGCTATCCCCCAACTCTGTAGGTAATCAATAATTGATTGATTACCTACATGAGTTTGATTGTAGATTCGAAACTTCCAGTCTCACACCACACATCTGTCCTGACCATCTCTCTACACCACGATTAACACCTCTGGCAAACCCCTTTCTTCCACTCCTGCACTATGGGCCTAGATGCTCGTCAGATCTTCCAGAATCAAAAGAGAAGGAAAGCTCCAGGCCCAGATGGCGTTACATCCGCCTTTCTGAAATCCTGTGCTTACCGGCTGGACCCCATCTTTACACACAGATCTTCAACAGATCACTGGAACTATGTGAAGTCCCTTCTTGCTTCAAACGCTCCATAATCTTCCCCCATTCCAAAATAAAAAACTCTAAAACCACAGGACTTAGGGCAACTGGTCTGTATTCACAAACATCTATGATCATGAAGTCTTTGAAAGACTTTTGTTAGCTTATCTGAAGGACATCACTGGACACTTACTGTATCCCCTGCAGTTTGCTTATAGAGCAAACCGGTCTGTGGATGATGGTCAACACGGGACTGGCACTTCATCCTGCAACATCTGGACAAACCAGGGACTTAAGAGAGGTTTTTTTTTATTTCTCATGAAGCTTTTAATACAATCATCCCAGCACTGCTCCAGACCAAAATAATCCAGCTCTCTGGTCCTATGTAGCTCTATCTGTGATTGGATCACTAGCTTTCTGACAGACAGGCAACGGCTAGTGAGACTGGGCAAATTCATGTCCAACAGCCACCCAGGGGCCCCGCAGCCTGGAGCCCCCCAGGGATGCATTCTCTCCCCCACTGATCTTCTCCCTCTAAACAAACTACTGCACCTCTACAGACCCCTCTGTCAAGATGCTAAAATTTGCAGACGACACTACAATTATCAGCCTCATTCAGGATGGGAGTCTGTATATAGAAGTTGAACAGCTGGCTGTCTGGTGCAGTCACAACAATCTGCAGTTGAACACACTCCAAACAGTGGACATGATTATGAACTTCAAACCCACCTGCACTTCCCCCACTCACCATCATGAACAGCACTGTGACAGCAGTGGAGTCATTCCGGTTCCTTGGCACATCCATCTCTCAGGAGACAATCAAACTCCATTGTTAAAAAGGCCCATCAGAGGTTGTATTTACTTCGCCAGCTGAAGAAGTTTAACTTGCCACGGGAGCTGCTAACACTAATTCGGTTCTACTCATACGTCATTAAATCTGCCTTGTTCATTTCAATTACTGTTTGGTTTGGCTCAGCTACAAAATCGGACATCAAAAGACTACAAAGGACGGTCGGACTGCTGAAAGGATTATTGGCTCTCCCCTGCCCATGATGCAAAAATTGTATATCCCCAGAGTGAAGAAAAGGGCTTGGAATATAACTTTGGACCCCAAGCCACCTTTTCTTTCCTTTGAACTTTTGCTGTAGAGCACCAAACACCAGTACAGTCAGGCACAAGAACAGTTTCTTTCCCCAGGCAATTTACCTCATGAACAGTTAATTGTTCTTCTCATTGTGCAATAAATACATGTGCAATAGTGTGTGCCATACTAATGTGTAATATACTGTGCAAGATATTTACTGATATTTGACTTTTTTGATAAAGCCCCACATCCTAATTCAGTCACCACACGTGGCATCCATGCCACGAGATCTCCAACCACACCCAGAGAAGCAAGGTGAGTCAGACTGGTCCAGGGCGAGGAGAGGGTCTGGATCACTTGCAGCTCAGGAGCGACATTTGTAGCTTGACAGAGAGACAGGAAGAAAAGGGCCCATGTCTAATCACTGAACTGTGGGCTGATCATATTCAGGGAGAAGTATTTTACCTTTTTCACTTGTATATGAAGTGTGTTCAAGCTAAACCAGGGCCGTATTCACAAAGATTCTTAAGCCCAAAAGTTGCTCCACGTGACAAAATTCTAAGAAAATTCTTAAAATTATGATATTCATTCATCTTCTATACTTCTATACATTCGCTTTATCCAGTGTTTAGGGTCGCGGGGACCTGGACCCTATCCCAGGAGACTCAGGGCATGAGGCAGGGTGCACCCTGGACAGCGTGCCAATCCATCGCAGAGCACACACACACATTCACACACTATGGTCAATTTGGGAACGCCAATTAGCCTAATCTGCATGTCTTTGGACTGTGGGAGGAAACCGGAGCACCCGGAGGAAACCCACCAAGCACGGGGAGAACATGCAAACCCGGACCCTGGAGGTGCAAGGCGACAGTGCTAACCACTACACCACCGTGCCGCCAAAATTATGACATTTTCTCTTAAATTTAGGACTAAATCTTAGTAAAGATAAAAATGATTCACGAAAATCTTAGCCCTAAAAACAGCTCCTCAGGTAAAAATTGTTAAGAGTAGAGGGGAGGACTTTTAAGAGACAAAAGAGTTTCTGTAGCAGAGGACAAAATATAAGAAATATTCTCCAAACACTGAACGTAAAGCTAAAAGTAAACACTGCTCTTATGTCCAATTTATTTATTTATTTGTTCTTTTACTTCCTTCCATCTCTGTTGGCTACATACCATCCAAAATGCAACTTAGACTGTCCTCTAATCATGTAAATTGATAAAAAGCTGAGCCATTTTGCTCCTATGAAAATAAAATCAGTATAGTAAATAAATGTAAAAACTTAAATATACTAATTACATGTGGAGATTGGTTGCTTCAAAAGTATTTCAACATTTGGCTGTTTTAATTTAAGATATCCCTTTAAGATGTCATTCTGAAATGGATTACAAGTAATAAAATCAGTATGGTAAATAAATGTGAGAAATTAAATACAGTTGCGTGGAAATTGGTTGCTTCAAAAGTAGACACATTTTCAACATTTGGCTGTTTTAATTAACTAAGATATTTAGCCTATAAACTTTGCATGAAGTAGCCTGTAGTCATGATTATACAATTTCTTTATATGCAAACATTATGATTTCACTGTCTATTCTATTATATATACACTATTCACAATAAGTTAGTGATGTTATTTTCATGAGTGCTTTTCCTATTTGCTCTGAATTTGGAGTATTATCATCCATGAACAGAAAGTTGGGGGTGTGCTGGCGGAATTGGGGGATGATAATGGGTTCTATGATGTCTCTGAGGTAAGAACGTGCAGTGACCAAGCCATGTACAATAACCAAATCTGTTTTGCGCTGACTGGTGATTCCTGCCTAGACTGTTACACCTCCTCCACCAAAGCAAACCCTGGGGACTATGTACAGGAACAGGACAGTAGACCACTGCTGCATTGTCCAGGTCACATGGTCTTGTGCCCACTATAAATGTTCACGGCAGTCGAGTCACCTGCACCGGTCGTCTGGAATTCAAGCCAAAGCGACTGAGTCGGTTGCGAATGGTTTGTCTGGAAACCCTAGTACCCCTCGCATCTCGTAAATGGGCCTGCAGCTGTGTGGCATAACGATGTCTGAGTGCATAATGTCCTTAGGTACTGATCATCATTGCGGTCTGTCACTCATGTGGGCTATTGTTTTTTTTTTTTACTTATATTTGTTAATTTAATTTAAATGAGGTTTGGGCTCAGGACTGCGATTCGGTATTGTGAATCTCCTCTTTAATTTACTATATAGCTCAGCGCTATTTTTATTAATCCTGGTAGCTCAGTGGTAGGTGATTCGCCTGCCATGTGGAAGACCAGGGTTCAATTCCCAGCCAGGGAATCGCTATCAAATATTATATTAGAACATAAATTCATAGGTTTTGTATCATCAAATATGATTACTATTATAATAAACCCTAGGCACGTGACAGCCGTCAAGAGCATTAATACAAAATCTTGTATAAAAATAGACGCAGGTAAAAAATAAATTATAGTCTAAATAAAAATCCTCCTCTTTAGTCCCTCCTTTTACAATGCCAGACAACATTCAAATGCAAATTATTCACTCTCCCCAAGTGGGAATCAGCTGTTCTCACTTATACATTCAGAGGAACTGTAATGCACCTCTTCACACTTTAAAACCTCTTGAATCTGAGGCTCTTCTGAAGACTTTCAGTGATTAAGGCCTCTTTTTAAATTTCTGTAAATTTTATCTTCTGGATTCTAGATTCTAAAGTTGACATTGTTACCGTTTTTAATCCTTGGAATGGAAGAAAAAGGACACTGGAATTCCGCCCTTTTAGGACAGTGCGAGAAAGAGCTGCGCGATGTGTATAAATCAAAGTGTGTGTGTGTGTGTGTGTGTGTGTGTGTGTGTTTTAAAACCCCCAATTCTGCGAATTCCCTCAGCAGCGAAACCGGTTTGATAACTTCACCTCTCGTAAATGAAAGGTGAGAAGAGGCTTTACAGAGCGTGCTGTCGCGTTGTATTCAGAGAACAGACTAAAACAAAAACATGTTTGCATCAGTATTGGAAACAATATTGTATTAGGCTAACTTTATTAAAGATTATGTTTGAACAGAAAATAGTAGTAGGCTGGTAGGCACGTTATTTTTCATATAACTTAAACGGCTGAATGAAGTTAAATAAACACAATAAATTAACTGCGTTTGCTTTACATTTGAGCACTCGTGTAAATAGCTTTTTCACTGCATATACTACCATATCATATATTTGTGCGCAAAACTTTCATTCAAATTTTACAACATTACATGCAGTTTGTAATTTACTTGCAATTGTACTTTTAAAATGTAACCTACGTACGTATACATACAGTATAAGCATATTTAACTACTTCAGCAGTGAATGAGAAATTTGGTCGGTCTGGCTTTTAGATAAAGTTCTTATTTGATACAATTTTATTATTTAATTAATTATCTTATTATAAACATGATTCTTATGCGCTATATTCTTGTCGAGTATAGTCCTTCATGTCTGCATTTTTTCGCACGCGTTTATCATCCTTTTGATCAAAACGCTACCTTTTGTTAAGGCTGTCGGTTTATACAAGCCGATGAATGAATTTTAGATTAATTTTAAAGCATCTTTTTAGGCCTAAATATTTTTTCTTCAAACGTGCTTCCAACCAACCAACTCTGGTATAGGATCTCCAATAAAATTTTGCTCTCGGATATTAAATGGTATAAAGCCTGGCTTTTGCCTAATAAATACTGCATCTCTAACATCTCTGTTCATTTTAAGATTCTCCACAAAATTTACCCTGTAAACTGAGTTTTATATAAATACTTGGAGGTAGGGGATAAATGTTCTTTTTGTGATACGTTAAATGAATCTCTGATTCATTTGTTTGTTGAGTGTGAGAAAACAAAAAAAATTCTTAACTCTTAAAAGACCACCTCTTGAACCACCTTAATGTATCTCACTCCTTTACTATTAAAATATAATCTTTTATTATGAGAATGCGGAAAATAAATCGCTTGAATTTGTTGTTGTTTATTTTACATGCAAAATACTTTATACATAAACAGAATTAAAAAGGAACAATTGTACTTCCATCTTTTCCTTATAGAAATGACCTCAATTTTAAACTCTTAAATTAAATTTAATAAGAAGAATAATATACTTCTAGATTATTATGATATTTTTAATTGAAGTGTCTCTTGCTACATCTTTTCACGGTTTATACTTAATTTCAATCCTCTCGTGTATTTTAACCTTTCTTTGGACTCTCAAATCTATAGTTCTTTGTCCCTTATATTAGATTTTTTCTAATTAATGTTTTTTTTTCCTGTATAAATGTGCCACAAAATAAACATTATACAAGATTTGTATTAATGCTCTTGACAGGTGTCACCTGCCTAGGGTTCATTATAATAGTAATAATATATTTGATGATAATCGCTATCAAATATTATATTAGAAAATAAATTCATAGGTTTATTATTATGTAGGGGTGCATTTTAGCGCAAAATCCCGGCACTTTGGGCACTGACTGGGAATCGAACCTGGGCCTTCCGCATGGCAGGCGAATTATCTACCACTGAGCCACCAGTGCCCGTGTATATTTAAAGAGCATAAATCTTTGTAGTCCTTTTGCACACACGCGTGTGTGCGTTACAATAATAATATTAACAATAATAAATTCGGAGAACTACACTGTAAATTCCAATAGCTTTGCTGACTCACATATAAATAGTAAACTTTACTCAAAAAATTCAAACTATACTTCTTACAAGGTTTTGTTGAGTAACACTTACTTGCAGGGTGAGTAAAACTATTTACTTAATAGTTTTAGTGATGCTTACTTGCAACACATAAGTATCAACAAATAAAGCAATGACTTTATTGTACCAGTGAGAGGCAGCAGCGAGCCCAAGAGTAATGAAGAAGTAAAAAAAGGGGGGGAAGAAGAAGCAAGAAGCAAGAGAGCATGCGTAGTAGAATTTGTGCGTGCTCAGCTCGTGAACAGGTGAATTGTCGCCAATTTTCTGATGTTGAAAGAAGCAGCAGGATGTTTTTAACATCTGAAGCTTCATTACGGTTTTAAGTTACATGTTAGGTTAAAATGTGTAAGAATAGTGATGATTTGGTTCAGATTTCAATTGTTCCTGACAGTGGATATATATTCTCAGTGTTTTATACTGTAGTGTGGGCGGGGCAGCGGCCGACGACCATCATGCTTTGCGGGATTTTTGCTGTCCGTTCACCCTTTTCAGGATAGTTGTTTGGGTTAGTGGCTTCGGCCAAGTTGGGTGTTATAAGATATGTGTGTGTGACCTGTTGAATGTGCCCCGGTTTATGCTAAGGCTGAATTGGATGTAGTTCCCATGCTATACAGTGACTGTGTGGTGAATAAACTTCTCCCATTGCATTGGGCAGCAATTAAGCTTACTTAGTTTCTCCAAGTTCTGTTTTCACTGCTAGAAGAGATCTTGGAGATGAGTGAGCTTGGTTGCTGCCCAATGCAATGGCTGGGAGCATTTTATCAGCTCTCAGCACTGTATGGCATGAGCAGCACCTTCACTGAGATAGCATACACAAACAAGGCTGAAGCCATTAACCCAAACACCTTTCTCCAACAGGGTGGACACATAGAGAACCCCCGCAAGGCATGATGGTCGTCAGCCACCACCCCGCCCATGCCACAATGTAATAAACAATTGATGCACTTAAGTTATTGGAGTAATGTTTACTTGGTTTTTTTAAGGCAATCGGTTTCCTAATATTTTCTTAGTAATGTGAGCACTAATAGAAAGTGAACTCAAATAATGATTTTAAGTCAACAGTACTTAAGCATACTTGATTAACAAGTTGTCCCTACAAGTTGTGTTAAGTTATGCCAACTAAACATTAATACTCTACTTTACTTGGAAATTTTAAGGCAATCGGTTTCCTCACTTTTTCTAAGTAAAGTCAACTTATTACATTTTACAGTGTACTACTACTAATAATTACACAGTCAAAGAAATACCATCATTGAAGGAGAGAAGAAAATGAAGAATAAATACACATCACTTTGAGCTTGACATGTTTATGAGCTCTGTCGTTTGCTGTCAATGGGCGCCTAAGAGACATAACACATTTTTCGGCTTCAGTAGGCACACAATACTTCAGACTGAAACATGACTACCCCCTACAGGTAATGAAGGGCATTTTCACAGCTTCGCGGGATCCCTTTTCTGAAAACATATGATTTTAAAGGCCTGGGCCCGTATTTACAAAGCTTCTTAAGCCTAAAAGTTGCTCCTAGTGATGAAGTTCTAAGAAAATTCTTAGAATTATGACATTTTCTTAGAATTTCCCCTTAAATTTAGGACTTTTAAGAGGCTTAAGATATTTTGTGAATAATTCTTATCTTTACTAAGATTTTGTAATAAATTTAGGGGAAAATTCTAAGAAAATGTCCTAATTCTAAGAATTTTCTTAGTATTTCGTCACTAGGAGCAACTTTTAGGCTTAAGAAGCTTTGTGAATACGGGCCCAGGTGCTGTTGATTATATCCTGCAGCCAAGCTAAATACAAGCTAAAGTTGTGTTGTGCCTCTTTGCTCCTAACTCCAGATGGGTTAATAATCTTCCAAACGAGATGTGAATACACTTGAGTAAGAGATGAGTTGAGAATTTGTGGTGGTAACATGAAAAGCAGGCAGTTAATAGTTTTGCTGTAATGTGGTGAGAAAGATTTTTAGCTATGCACTATTATGCTAGGCTAATCGACCTATGTATTGCCAGTGAATCCTATAGCATACAGAGCCACAGCGAGGTTAGAACCATTGGGATTTTTGCCACAATAAGTGCCAGAAACATTAAAGGGCTAATATGAAGTACATTTGCTTTAGGGCACTGCATTTCTGTGTTTATGTGGTTGTTGAAATATCATTTGACAATTTTGCTAGGTTATTTACTGTTTGAATTGCTGTACTGTTTTATCTGGAAAAAAAAATGTGTACTGTAATCAGAGGTGTCAAGTAATGAAGTACAAATACTTCCTTAATTACCTTACTCAGTAAGTAGAAATTTTGGGTATCTACAGGTCCTTCTCAAAAAATTTGCATATTGTGATAAAGTTCATTATTTTCTGTAATGTACTGATAAACATTAGACTTTCATATATTTTAGATTCATTACACACAACTGAAGTAGTTCAAGCCTTTTATTGTTTTAATATTGATGATTCTGGGATACAGCTCATGAAACCCAAAATCCATATCTCAAAAAATCGCATATCATGAAAAGGTTCTCTAAACGAGCTATTAACCTAATCATCTGAATCAACTAATTAACTCTAAACACCTGCAAAAGATTCCTGAGGCTTTTAAAAACTTCCAGCCTGGTTCATTACTCAAAACCGCAATCATGGGTAAGACTGCCGACCTGACTGCTGTCCAGAAGGCCATCATTTATGGAACGATATCGCGGACAATATTCAAATGCAATTGCAAATTGCATTTGCAATTGCGTTTCCCATATGTGGACGCACAAAGTGTGCCATAATTCAAATGCAATGGCAAACTTTGCATTACCGTTTGCTGATTCGCCTTTGCGAGCGCACACTGACTGCCAAATTTCAAATGAAAAAGAAAAGTCCATTTGCATTTGTATTTCCCAGGTCTTACACGTCATGAACCTGTCATATTTAAATATCAAAATCAATCACCACGTTTGCTTTTTCACTTTCTCTGCGCCGCGCGTCAAGCCGGCCAAAATTCAAACGCAATCGTTAATCCATTTGCAATTGCATTTCCAACACGTTACACAGAAACCTGTCAATCAGCGTCAGGGGCGGGTCTATACTGTGGGGCGGGATTGTATGGGGAGTGACGTCACTCGCACTCGCCGACCAAGAGGGGGATATTTGAGCACTGGAGGTGAACCGAGATTATCTCATTTGTTTATCAAGAAATAAACACACAAAAATGACAAATCGCATATTTTCTTGCTCCGGAGTGGACAGAGAAGTTTTTGCAAATAAAAATATTTTTAGATCTTCTCCTGTTACAGCCTGCTGGAGCTAAATCTTTCAGAAACGCTGCGTACCGGTGTTATGTGCTAAAAAGCCTCCCTGCCACTGATTGCCCCCCCCCAACATAACCTCTATCAAATATTATATTACAACATAAATTAATAGGTTTATGATTTACAAATTGCACCAAACGAATTTGATTATAAAATAATCTATATAAAAAAACATGTAGTATAGGGGGAAAATATATTAATTATATATTATTTTCATATACAACCCCTGGCAAAAATTCTGGAATCACCCCTCTCAGATGATGTTCATTCAAATGTTTGTGTAGAAAAAAAAAACAAGCACATACATGCCACAAAACTATTTTCACTCAACAATCCAAACTTCTGGCTGTATAAAACACTTTTTAAAAAAAACAAAGAAAGATAACTATAGTCAATGACAACTGTTTTAACAACTCAAACAGAGGAAAAAAAATGGAATCACCAAATAAAAACACTACTTGTACTTTGTTGCACCACCTCTGGCTTTTGTGACAGCTTGAATTCTCTGAGGCCTGGATTTAACTAATGTCAAACAGTATACTTCATCAGTCTGTCTCCAGCTTTGTCTTATTGCAGTTGCCAGATCAGCTTTGCAGGTTGGAGCCTTGTCGTGGACCATTTTCTTTCATTTCCTTTACTGTCATGTCTCCCATACCTTTACCTGACATACAACCCCATATCAATAATGATTGTGGAAATTTGCATGTTTTCTTCAGGCAGTTGTCTTTATAAATTTCATTGGAGCGGCACCAAACAAAAGTTCCAGCATCATCACCCTGCGCAATGCAGATTCGTGATTCATGACTGAATCTAACTCTCATCCAGTCATCCGCAGTCCAAGATTGTCTTTCTTTAGCCCACTGAACCCTTGTTTTTTTCTGTTTAGATGTTAATGATGGTTTTCTTTTGGCTTTTCTGTATGTAAATCCCATTTCTTTTTGCCGATTTCTTACTGTCCGGTCACAGACATTGACTCCACTTTCTGCCCATTTGTTCCTCATTTGTTTTGTTGTGCATTTTCTGTTTTCAAGGCATATTGCTAAAAGTTTTCTGTCTTGGCGCTTTGATGTATTTCTTGGTCTACCAGTACGCTTCCCTTTTACAGCCTTTCCATTTGATTTGTACTTGGTCCAGATTTTAGACACAGCTGACTGGGAACAACCAACATCTTTTGCAACATTCCATGAAGATTTACCTTCTTCAAGAAGTTTGATAATTCTCTCCTTTGTTTCAACTGACATCTCTCGTGTTGGAGCTATGAGTTATGTCAATCATATTGGTTCAACACATCCCTAATGTGTGCAAGCACTCTTTTTTAACTGTAGACTAATTAGCAGTTGTAGAAATGCAAAGTGCATGGTGATTCCATATTTTTTTCCTCAGATTTGTCTGATTCCATATTTTTTTCCTCTGTTTGAGCTGTTAAAACAGTTGTCGTTGACTATAGTTATCTTTTGTTGTTTTTTTTAAGTGTTTTATACAGCCAGAAGTTTGGATTGTTGAGTGAAAATAGTTTTGTGACATGTATGTGCTTGTTTTTTTTTCTACACAATTAAACATCTGAATGAACATCTTCTGAGAGGGGTGATTCCAGAATTTTTGCCAGGGGTTGTACATGTATATTTTTATATTTCTTATTTATAATAAAAATCGCTTCGTGTAATTTTTCATCATAAACAATATTTGTTAAGTGTAAACATTTTTGTATTACATGACAAACCCCTGCAAAATAAATGTGCCACAAAATAAACATTATATGAGAATTTGTATTGTGTCTTAATTTCCATGTCACGTGCTTAGGGTCAATTATAATAGTAATAATATATTTGATAATACTCATATTATATTTGATAATAATAATAATATGAATTTTTGATTGTGATGTCCTCATATATTTGACAGAGATTTTGTGGGGGTGCAATCCGTAGCAGGGGGGCATTTTAGCGCATAACACCGGTACGCAGCGTTTCTGAAAGATTTAGCTCCAGCAGGCTGTAACAGGAGAAGATCTAAAAATATTTTTATTTGTAAAAACTTCTCTGTCCACTCCGGAGCAAGAAAATATGCGATTTGTCATTTTTGTGTGTTTATTTCTTGATAAACAAATGAGATAATCTCGGTTCACCTCCAGTGCTCAAATATCTCCCTCTTGGTCGGCGAGTGCGAGTGACGTCACTCCCCATACAATCCCGCCCCACAGTATAGACCCGCCCCTGACGCTGATTGACAGGTTTCTGTGTAACGTGTTGGAAATGCAATTGCAAATGGATTAGCGATTGCGTTTGAATTTTGGCCGGCTTGACGCGCAGAGAAAGTGAAAAAGCAAACGTGGTGATTGATTTTGTTATTTAAATATGACAGGTTCATGACGTGTAAGACCTGGGAAATACAAATGCAAATGGACTTTGTTTCTTCATTTGAAATTTGGCAGTCAGTGTGCGCTCGCAAAGGCGAATCAGCAAACGGTAATGCAAAGTTTGCAATTGCATTTGAATTATGGCACACTTTGTGCGTCCACATCTGGGAAACGCAATTGCAAATGCAATTTGCAATTGCATTTGAATATTGTCCGCGATATCGTTCCATAATCATTGACACCCTCAAGCAAGAGGGTAAGACACAAAGAAATTTCTGAACGAATAGGCTGTTCCCAGAGTGCTGTATCAAGGCACCTCAGTGGGAAGTCTGTGGGAAGGAAAAAGTGTGGCAGAAAACGCTGCACAACGAGAAGAGGTGACCGGGCCCTGAGGAAGATTGTAGAGAAGGACCGATTTCAGACCTTGGGGGACCTGCGGAAGCAGTGGACTGAGTCTGGAGTAGAAACATCCAGAGCCACCGTGTACAGTCGTGTGCTACAGGTTGCAAATTTTGCACGTCATTCGGAAATCAAGGTGCCAGAGTCTGGAGGAAGACTGGGGAGAGGAAAATGCCAAAATGCCTGAAGTCCAGTGTCAAGTACCCACAGTCAGTGCAGTGATGGTCTGGGGTGCTATGTCAGCTGCTGGTCTTGGTCCACTGTGTTTTATCAAGGGCAGGGTCAATGCAGCTAACTATCAGGAGATTTGGGAAAACTTCATGCTTCCATCTGCTGAAAAGTTTTATGGAGATGAAGATTTCACTTTTCAGCACGACCTGGCACCTGCTCACAGTGCCAAAACCACTAGTAAATGGTTTACTGACCATGGTATTACTGTGCTCAATTGGCCTGCCAACTCTCCTGACCTGAACCCCATAGAGAATCTGTGGGACATTGTGAAGAGACGGTTGAGAGACACAAGACAAGAATCTGCAAAAGGATTCCCGACCAAGTACTGCCTGCATAACTGAACATAATTATTTGAAGGTTGACTTTTTTTGTATTAAAAACACTTTTCTTTTATTGGTCGGATGAAATATGCAAATTTTTTGAGATAGGGATTTTGGGTTCTCATGAGCTGTATGCCACAATCATCAATATTAAAACAATAAAAGGCTTGAACTACTTCAGTTGTGTGTAATGAATCTAAAATATATGAAAGTCTAATGTTTATCAGTACATTACAGAAAATAATGAACTATCACAATATGCTAATTTTTTTAGAAGGACCTGTATAATCAATTAATTAACATGCACCTGTGGAATGGTCGTTAAGACCTTAACAGCTTTCAGAAAGTAGCTGTCACAGTTCTAAAAGCGCAGGACACTAAAGAGACTTGTCTATCGACTGTGAAAAACACCCAAAGAAAGATGCCCAGGGTCCCTGCTCATCTGCGTGAACGTGCATTAGGCATGCTGCAGGGAGGCATGAGGACTGCTGATGTGGCTAGGGCAATAAATTGCCATGTCCACACTGTGAGACGCCCAAGACAGCGCTACAGGGAGACAGGAAGGACAGCTGATCATCCTCACAGTGGAAGACCACGTGTAACAACACCTGCACAGGATGGGTACATCCGAATATCACACCTGTGTGACAGGTACAGGATGGCCACAACAACTGCCCGAGTCACACCAGGAACACATAATCCCTCCATCAGTGCTCTGACAAATCTGGTCCAATCCATGAGGAGTAGATGCACTGCAGTACTTCAAGCAGCTGGTGGCCACACCAGATACTGACTGGTACTTTTGATTTTGAGCCTCCCTTCATTCAGGGACACATTGTGAAACATTTTTAGTTTATGTCTTATGGTGTTGACTCTTTTAGTGTTCATACAAATATTTACACATTAAATTTACTGAAAGTAAAAACTGTTGAAAAACTGTACTAAAAAGTCCTCTGACTTTAGAGGACGTTTCTTTTTTTGCTGAGTATACTTTAAGTAGTTTTGAACCCAATAATTTTACACTTTTACTTGAGAAAAAAGCTTGAGTTGATACTTCAACTTCTAAAGAAGTCTTTTTAAACCTTAGTATACTATACTTCTACTCAAATAATGAATGTGAATACTTTTGACACCACTGGCTGTAAAACTGGAACTGTTGTTGAACTGAATTGAGCCATATGTGGAAAATGTGTGTTTTTCTCATCATTTTGCTGATTTAAAATGGAATATATCAAAGATCATATTTTGAAGTACATTTTAATGTACAATACTCAAATTATTGATGTATTTACAGAGTCACAGTTCTCTAAAGATGCTATAATGTTGATAAATAACAGCTGAGCTACAGTGACCAAGCTGATGGTGAAAGTACCAAGGTGAAGGATGAAGATGCAGAGCCACCTGATATACTAGACAGTCTGAGTCAGTGGGTACTTTGTTTGTACAATACATTTATTTCATTCACCTTGCTGAGAGAAAAAGTGGTTGTACTAGGTGTTCATTTTGTAGTTCATCATCATAAATGTTACATACATTTTCTTAGTTTGTAATCACTAATAAAATGTATAAATTTCTGGAAATATAAACATTATTGCAGATGATGAAGAGAGTCTCATTTAATTTCAAACTTTGCCATTATCTACTGAACCAACCTTGTGCAAACCTATCTTTGGCCCCACCAATGAGCCAACGTATTACAGTTTTTGTCCAAATATGTCCTGGGCCTGTATTTAATATGCGTTGCAGAGTAGGAAATTGCTCTTATTTGAAAATTGCTCCTATTATCTTTTTGACCCATGGGGTGAGATCTTGTTTGAGGGAGATTATCAGTGGTCTTCTATTTTCTAATAATTGCTCCCACAGTTGATTTCTTCACACCAAGCTGCTTACCTATTGCAGATTCAGTCTTCCCAGTCTGGTGCAGGTCTACAATTTTGTTTCTGGTGTCCTTTGACAGCTCTTTGGTCGTGGCCATTGTGGAGTTTGGAGTGTGAATGTTTGAGGTTGTGGGCAGGTGTCTCTTATACTGATAACAGATGCCATTAATACAGGTAACAATTGGAGGACAGAGGAGCCTCTTACAGAAGTTGATACAGGTCTGTGAGAACCAGAAATCTTGCTTGTTTGTGGGTGACCAAATACTTTTTTTCCACTATAATTTGCAAATAAATTCCTTAAAATTACTACAATGTGATTGGATTTTTTTTTTTCTTATTTTGTCTCTCATAGTTGAGGTATACCCATGATGAAAATTACAGGCCTCTCATCTTTTTAAGTGGGAGAGCTTGCACAATTGCATTTCATAGTTAAACCGTTGCCAAACAAATTTAAGCTAATAGGATAGCAAATGATTGTGACCCATAGGAGCTATCCCTACAACAGCACAAGGCTCCTATTGTTTTGTAGTAAAAAAAAAAAGGACATGCAGCAGTTGTTGCGATGATTAAAAATAAATATAATTAGCTGAAAACATCAGATGAATCAGCTAGACTAGATTGAATATGATTAATTAATCCTATTGCTAAAATGTTACATTTTCATTGACTAAAACATTCATACTTTTAGTCAACTGAAACTTGACTAAACAAAAATAGGATAAGATATTATAAATATTAGTGAGGGCTAAGACTGAAATTGGAAATAGCTGACAAAATGAACACTGTTTGGAAGCTCTCCACGAACCATGGCTTTTGTATGGACAAGCGTATTAGAACAGCTGAACTTTAATTAGGGTTTAATGATTTACTGGGCAGATTTACTGACTCCTATTTAACATGGGTTAAGCAATGTAATTGCTTTATTTTGAACACAGCCACATTACAGATGGTGTGCACACTTGCGCAAGCACATTTAGTTTTTTCTTAAGAAAACACAATATAATTTATAACTTGCATACAACCGTTCAATTAGTTCACTTATTTTTTTCCACCGGCACATATCCTTACATATCTGGCACTGCCAGCAACTGACAGTGAAAGTAGTTTTCAATTCTTACTTGTAAACCAGAAGTTAGAGATTTTATTATAGATAGATAGATTATTTTTTTATATTACCAAAATTTATATTTAAGGTAACAAAGTATTTCTGCCTGTGAGGCATATAGTTTATAGTTAAATTTCCTAGTGCTATTATGTTTTAGTGTCTCCACTTATAAAATAAGTCTAATCCAATCAGATGTCCTGGTCAGAACCAATTGTTGTGTATTGAATAACATTCAACATTAGCTGGGCAGTATTTGGCATCTACTGTATATGTAATGTACAGTATACAGTATGGATTATGCACGACCTTTACAGTTAGTGATTTCCCCACTGGACAAAGCAAAAGCAGACGAGCCAGATTGAAATTACTGTCAATTTATATAAAAAAAATATTCCTGTTTCAACAGTCAAATGAAACAAGTACAAAGATTTTGCTTATCAGTCAGCAGCTGAATTCTCTGTTAACACACAGGTCTACACTTAATTCTAAACTTGTCATCTAATGAGTAAATGGGTACCTTGGAGAATCAAAAGAAATAAAATATATATTTGCAGTATTGCATACAGTGACCTCTAGTGGCCAAATACAATCTAATTTGTTGGGGGTTGAATATAAACCAAAAGCTACTGACAAATCTTTATGATACCACAGTGTTTTACATCACACTAAAGGAATGGAGTGATGAACCATAGTAGATCCTATATCTGTATGGATCACTCCCTATGGTTCATCACTCGTGTAAACCACAGATTAATTAAGTTTTAAAATACTAAATAATACTAAAAATAATAAATAATTTTCGTGCAACTTTACTGCATGTGTATGGCATTTTATTTGGGCCTTGTTCCTACATCTGTCCTTGGAGCTCAATCCATTCTGGCCTTTTTCTTCTTCAGTAAGGATATCCCACGAACAGAAGTCACACTTGCACTTCTGTGTCCACACTGAAGAGCCATATACTTCCAGTGAAGGGAAACTAGTTCTAAAGTATACAGAGACATCATGTACAACTGTGCTTTCTATTTTGTAACAAACGTTTGTGAAAGGCCCACATGTGTCAGGTTTTCACAAATGATTGTCTATACAATGTATCCATGTAGTAATATAGAGCATGCCCTGTTGTAACCATCATGTGATCAGCATGCATGTTTTATTTTCACTTTTTTTTTTCCCCCCAAGTTTAATATTCAGAATATCCTATACAAAATAAATTTGACTAGAAGTCATCCTCTAGTGTTGAATGGTATTCAAAATACTAATTTTAGCTAAAGCAACTTATTTAACTTTTTTTTTTGGCTAAACTCGGCAGCACAGTAAAATGACAAATATTAATTATTTATTTTTATTTTACAAAGTCATTGCGCATGGTCTGGATGGTAAAAAATTTACTTAAAATGTACAAAATCCTACACACATTACAATCTAAATTATTTTAATCTCCAAGAATCAGCCCTTGATTGCCGAAGTAGAATTCCCCCTCCACCAAAATTGGATGGATGACGCAAAGTGATAACTGGAAGGTGGAGCCAAAAACATGAATCCCTATAGTCTATGACATTACCTGAACTTTTCATAACTTACCAAATAAAAAAAAAACTGACTTCTGTATATTGGTCCAGAGGACAAAGGATAAACGCAGATCAAAATAATATATACCCGAAGCATTAAGTTCATCATTCTCAGTTACAGATTGCTGCTCCTTTGATCATGAGATTAATTCATCAAGCAAGTTGTCACTGGTAGATGAATCATTAAAAAGAGGAACTGAAAGATAAGAAGCTGATGATGTAGAGTTCTTCTGGGGGCTGCTTTCCGATGTCCCGGCATTAAGGCTGTTGGTTAATACATCCAAAAGGCCTGTGCTATCTGGTGACAGGTTGCTGGTGCTGCTCATGGACGGAGACAAAAGTTCAGCAAAGAAATCATCAAATGCTGGGCTATCATATGCGGATGTACTGGAGGTGACGGAGTATGGGGAGGATACATCTGTGCTGTCTGGCCTGGGAGTAGACTCACCATCTTCTATACTGAGCAGTTTATTTAACTTTGCCAGCTTCTTCTTTTTGGCCTTGAGCCTTTTCATGAGTTTCAGTCTGAGAGTTTCAGTGGACAATACCATCTTTGATTGGGATGAATTTGGGATGTTCTGGCTAGATTTCATTAGCATGGAACATGGCCTCACAGGCAGTTTGCCACCAGGGCTAAATGGCTTTGGTGGAACAGTGGGCAATTTTACCAATGGATGTCTTAAAAGTCCTCCAGGTAAAACTGGACTTGGAGAAGTCTTTGTTCTATATCCACCAAAGAGCTCAGCAGGTTTGGCCAGGAGGGTGTCAGTGGCATCAGTTCGTAAGTTATGTTTTTGATTCATGGTATGAAGGGGTAATGGTGTTGAGTGGTGGGAAGGGTGCAGATGAAATAAAGATAGGTTGGAGGTATTGGGGTTTGAAGAGCAAAGGGCAGTTGGACATTTGCTTACTTTTGGAGGGTCTACCAAGTCTGATGCTTTTAACACAGAGGGAAGAAATATTTCTGTTGCAGGTGAAACTTTCTGAGCACAAACTTTGCTTTTTTCATTGCATGTAGTTTGATCCAAAGAGTTTTTGTCAGGAAGATGAGATGCTTCTGGGCCACTAGACTCAGCTGGCCCCATTACTGTTTCCTGGGAATTTGAGAGGGAGTTTTCTGCAGCATCTACTTTGACCTCAACCAGTGTAAGTGTGACAATGTCACTATGTGAAAGGCCCTCAAACGTATCAATCAATGTTGTACTGCCTATTGAAGTATCCCAGGTACTGACAGATTCATTGTCTTTTTCAGTCAAGGCCTCTATAATGCATGTGTCATTGGGTATAGAATTAGTTGCATCTTGAAAGACATCAACCACATTACTCATTCCCTGAATAGGATTATCATCAGGAAGATGATCAGAGAGCTTGGACTCCTCTCTCGAACTTGCCTCCCAGAAGATGAGGTGGAACTGACTAGCTGGGAGAGTAAACCTTTTGTGGGTTATGCAGTGAGGGTACTTCAAATCATCAAATTCCAACCATAATCCTGTGGGGGGAAAAAAAAATAGCTTACACACAAAAAAAGAAAAAGCATAGGCTATGGTAAATTGGATTTTAGCTTTTATTTTGAACCAAAGACTTTATTAAGAACGAATTTGTTAAGAATGAAGTCTTGGTCTCATACCGTAGGGGGTAAAAGCAAAAGTAATTTTTGCCAAATCCACATCAAAGAAAATCCGCAAATTTTTTACTTTTGCTTTAAACCCAGTTTTCAATTCAAAAACTTTTTTGTAATATATATGGCCTTTTTCTGTGGCGTCTATTAACCTTGCGAGGCATTCCCTTCTCTAATTAAGGTTTGATTTTCACAATTAAAACGTGAAGTTCATTTGCGGGCTTTGGCAGCTAAATTGACCACACTGAATTGATCTAGCTAAAAAGGCTTTAGTCAAGTAAGATAGCTTGTGATTTCTTGTGCCTTAAAATAATAACCGACTGTTGGTAATTTTTCCATTTTCTTTTGATTCCATGAAGCTACTTTGTGACAATGACAATTGTTAAAAACGCTGTACAAATAAACATACATAATTCCATGTTACTTCATAATTTCCAGATAAAAAAATTTCCAGTATTATATAATGTACGAAATACGTAAAATACATACAGTGGCTTGCAAGTGTTCGGCCCCCTTGAACTTTTCCACATTGTCACATTACAGCCACAAACATGAATCAATTTCATTGGAATTCCACGTGAAAGACCAATACAAAGTGGTGTACACGTGAGAAGTGGAAAATCATACATGATTCCAAACTTTTTTTTTTTTACAAATTAAGTGAAAAGTGGGGTGTGCGTAATTATTCAGCCCCCTGAGTCAATACTTTGTAGAACCACCTTTTGCTGCAATTACAGCTGACAGTCATTTAGGGTATGTCTCTACCAGCTTTGCACATCTAGAGACTGAAATCCTTGCCCATTCTTCTTTGCAAAACAGCTCCAGCTCAGGCAGATTAGATGGACAGCATTTGTGAACAGCAGTTTTCAGATCTTGCCACAGATTCTCGATTGGATTTAGATCTGGACTTTGACTGGGCCATTCTAACACATGGATATGTTTTGTTTTAAACCATTCCATTGTTGCCCTGGCTTTATGTTTAGGGTCATTGGCCTGTTGGAAGGTGAACCTCCGCCCAGTCCGCCCCAGTCTCAAGTCTTTTGCAGACTCCAAGAGGTTTTCTTCCAAGATTGCCCTGTATTTGGCTCCATCCATCTTCCCATCAACTCTGACCAGCGTCCCTGTCCCTGCTGAAGAGAAGCACCCCGAGATCATGATGCTGCCACCACCATATTTGACAGTGAGGATGGTGTATTCAGAATGATGATGATGTGCAGTGTTAGTTTTCCACCACACATAGCAAACATGTGGAAGAAGGTGCTCTGGTCAGATGAGACCAAAATGGAACGCTGTGTCCCCCACATGGCTTGTGGCATACTGCAAACAGGATTCTTGTGGTTTTCTGTTAACAATGGCTTTCTTCTTGCCACTCTTCCATAAAGGCCAACTTTGTGCAGTGCATGACTAATAGTTGTCCTATGGACAGATTCCCCCACCTGAGCTGTAGATCTCTGCAGCTCGTCCAGAGTCACCATGGGCCTCTTGGCTGCGTTTCTGATCAGCGCTCTCCTTGTTCAGCCTGTGAGTTTAGGTGGACGGCCTTGTCTTGGTAGGTTTACAGTTGTGCCATACTCCTTCCATTTCTGAATGATCACTTGAACAGTGCTCCATGGTATGTTCAAGGCTTTGGAAATCTTTTTGTAGCCTAAGCCTGCTTTAAATTTCTCAATAACTTTATCCCTGACCTGTTTGGTGTGTTCTTTGGACTTCATGGTGTTGTTGCTCCCAATATTCACTTAGACAACCTCTGAGGCCGTCACAGAGCAGCTGTATTTGTACTGACATTAGATTACACACAGGTGCACTCTATTTAGTCATTAGCACTCATCAGGCAATGTCTATGGGCAACTGACTGCACTCAGACCAAAGGGGGATGTATAATTACGCACACCCCACTTTGCAGTTATTTGTAAAAAAATTTTGTAATCCTGTATGATTTTTGTTCCACTTCTCACATGTACACCACTTTGTATTTGTCTTTCACATGGAATTCCAATGAAATTGATTCATGTTTGTGGCTATAATGTGACAAAATGTGGAAAAGTTCAAGGGGGCCGAATACTTTTGCAAGCCACTGTAGACTACCCAAAAACCTCGGACTGCGAGTAACGCGGTTTGCGAGTGGGCGCAAGACAAGCAAAGATTTTTAATACATTTTGACTTGGAAAACGAACAAGTCTTGATTTACGAGTACCGAGTATCACGCATGCGCTTCTTGTTTTGATGCCGAGAGTCACGTGATCACAACTGAGCCAACAGTTTCTCTCCCTTTTTTTTTTTTTGTGGGTAATCGGGTCTTAGTGCTCGTCTCTTACTGGTAATCAACATCCATGCAACATCCATGCAGTGTGTACTGTACTGTTTACTATAGCACTGACGACGTGTGAGTGTGTGTGTGTGTGTGTGTGTGTGTGTGTAAAACACATTTTATTTCGTGTTTGAAAGCACGTGTGTACAGTGCACGTGTATTTCTTATAACCCACGTGTATGCGCGTGTAAAGCAAAAGAAAGTCTCATTAGAGGTTAAAAACCCATTTTCTCCCTCTGTTATTGTGTGTGCGCGCGTTGTGTGCGTGCGTAATTTGACACCATGCTGGTTCACACTCTCTGTCTCTTGCCTTTAGTGTGTGTGTGTGTGTGTGTGTGTGTACACACACGCGCGTGCACACAAACAAAAAGCGAGAGAGAGAGAGAGAGAGAGAGAGAGCGCGAGTGAGAACCGGCACGGTGTCAAATTACGCATGCGCACGCACACAACAGACACACTCCGCAGCGCAAGAGAGAAAAACACACACCGTGGAACCTTGGATTATGAGCATAATTTGTTCCAGGAAGTGGGCTCGTATTCCAAAACACTCAAACCAAATTTAATTATCCCATAAGAAATAATGGAAACTCAAATTATTCGTTCCACATCCCCCCCCCCCCAAAAACAATGAATCGTTCACCTGCACCAGACAGATGTGTTTCCGTTTATGCACACAGGCGCTGTGTGTGTGTTTGGGTCTGCCATTATGTGTGCGCACACGTAATTTGACACCATGCCGGTTCACAAACACGCACACAAAAGGCGAGAGAGAGAGAGAGAGAGAGAGAGTGTGAGTGAACCGGCACAGTGTCAAATTACGCACATGCGCAAACATGACAGACTGATTGAGAAAATGAATTTTTAACCTTCTAATGAAAAAAAGGTGTGTGGGCCTCTCGCCACACGCTCTCTCACAACGAGAGGCCCGCCTGCCCAGCCACCCACCCACCCACAAGAGGCCCAGATTTTTTAACCTCTAAAGCAGGGGTGTCAAACATACGGCCCACTAAAGCGTCCAGTACGGCCCGCGGGATGATTTGAACAATAATATTAAATATCAAATCTTTTTTATCATTATTATTAGTAGTAATAGTAGTATTAAATAAAGTCTATGTCCGGGTATTCGCTGCAATATTGTGTTTGGTTTTATTAATTTTTATTATTATTGATCATTTAACTGCTCTTCTATTGCGCTTCTGCCGAAACCTCTAACATGCATGCGCATTCTAAATTGGCGCCTAAATCAAATTTCTTCGGCTATTTGAAGATGTGTGGCAAGCACTCGCGATTTTAAAAAAAATGTTCAAAAAAAGAAAAATTTATCTGGAAGGGTGGATGTTTCAGGAGAAGTATTTCTTCTGTGAGGTCAGTGGCAAGCCGGTATGTTCAATCTGGTCAAAAGCCGTGGCTGTGCAAAAAGAATACAACATTAAACGGCACTATGACATGCACGCAGAGAAATATGATAAATACACTGGACAGCTCCGAACGGAAAAAGTTAATGCTTTAGCATCCGCTTAAAAAAAAAAAAAAAAAAAAAAAAAAAAACTCATCTAGCTTTTTATTTGTTAAAGAAAAGTTCTCATTTGTAGTGTATAGCTAATGTTCATATCCAAAGTGAATGTTTTTTTTTTCATTTGCATTAACCATAAAGAATTAATTTTTGTATATGATACCTGTTCTAAACTATAGTTTTTTTCTAAACTATAGTGTTGTTAAAGGCAGTGTTCTTTAATTGTGAAGTGTTTTTCTAGTTTGTAAATTATATTGTAGCCTATAGCTTCATATTTAATATAACCGTTTGTACACAGAGTCTGCAGCATTTTTTTATTTCTTATTTTATCATTACTAAAAAGTATCTGACAAGTAATATTCATGTTCAAAGGAAAGGATTTTGCTTGCCATTACTTGGCATTGTTTTTCCCCCAAAAAGGAATAAGAGTGTTAATGAACAGTTTCTGAGGACTTGTTAAATGCAGTTTTACAGTATAGTGTATTTGTTGTAATTTGATGCACTATGATTAAAAAACAAAAAACAAATTCGGCCCGCACATGGTCACATTTCTTCTCATCCGGCCCTCACCCTAAGAAGAGTTTGACAGCCCTGCTCTAATGAGACTTTCTTTTGCTTTACATGCGTGCGCGCACACGTGTGTTATAAGAAACAGAACACGCACATACAAACACAAAGTAAAATGTTTTATACACAAACACGTGGTCACAGTGTTATAGTAAACAGTACACAAGTGCACGGATGTTGATTATACCAGTAAGAGAGGCGCACCAAGACCCAGCTGGGGAGACGATTACCCAGAATCCCGCAGCGCAAGAGAGAAAAAACATTGGCTCAGTTGTGAACACGTGACGCTCGCCGTCAAAACAAGAAGCGCATGCGTGATACATGATACTCGTAAACCAAGACTTCAATGTGCTTGGTTTACGATGTTGAATGAGCAAATAACCTAAATCTATTTGCCCTGTGTCTCCTGTCCCCACTCTCAGCTCTTACCACCTTTTTCATTCTCCTCCCCCCTCTCCTGCTCCTTCATCCTGTCTCTCTCTGTCCCTCTCAGCAGATGACATCAGAAGGGAACTGTGCAGACTCAATTCCAGTAAAGCTGCTGGCCTGATGATGTCAGTCCCAGGGCCCTTAAGTGCTGTGCTGCCCAGCTGTCTGGAGTTCTACATCAGATCTTTAACATGAGTCTGAAACTGCAGAGGGTCCTGTCACTATGGAAGACATCCTGCCTGGTCCCTGTCCCCCCCAAAAAAAAATCAACCCGCCGACTGGCCCTACAGGCCAGTGGCTCTGACTTCACACATCATGAAGACGCTGGAGAGACGCATCCTGAAACACCTGCGTCTGCTGGTTGGGCCTTGGCTGGACCCCCTACAGTTTGCATATGGACCCCGTATCAGTGTGGTAAGACGCCATTATCTACCTGCTGGACTAGGCTTATTCTCATTTGGACATTGTTGGGAACACGGTGAGGGTCATGTTTTTCGACTTCTCTAGTGCTTTTAACACAATCAGACCATCACTGCTGAAGAATAAGCTCACGGAAATACAGGTGGACGACCCACTAGTAGCTTGGATTATGGACTATTTAACAAACCGACCACAGCATGTCCGGCTGAAGAGCTGCTGCTCTGATAACATCCTGAGCAGTATGGGTGCGCCACAGGGGACCATCCGATCACCCTTCCTTTTCACCCTCTACACGTCTGATTTCAGGTACAAGTCTCAGTCATGTCACCTGCAGAAATTCTCTGATTTTCCCCACTTCTCTGCCATTGTGGGCTGTATCAGGGATGGACAGGAGGGGGACTACAGAAGTGTGGTGGACAGCTTTGTTGAGTGGTGTGAGCTAAATCATTTACAGCTTAACATCACAAAGACAAAGGAATTGGTTGTGGACTTTAGGAGGCAGGCACCTCCTCCCAAACCTATCATTAGAGGGGCTGACTACTGGAGGTAGTTGAGGACTACAGGTACCTGGAGGTACACATTGACTGTAAACTGGACTGGTCTAATAACACCAACGCTGTTTTCAAGAAAGGGCAGAGTAGGCTTTTCCTACTGAGGCGGCTCAGGTCTTTCAATGTATGCAGGAAAATGCTGACCATGTTCTATCACTCCGTGGTAGAGAGTGTTGTGTTCTTTGCTGCTGTATGCTGGGGCAGTGGGGTGAAGACAGTTGATGCAAACAGGTTGAACAAGCTGATTAAAAAGGCAGGTTCTGTCCTGGGTGTTAGTCTGGAGAGCCTGGCAGGGGTGTCAGAGGAGGATGCTAAAAAAGCTTCTAGGTATCATGGACAACCCCTCTCACCCCATTGCATGCCTCCATAATGGGCCATCGGAGCAAACGTAGCAAAAGACTCAACTCTAAATGCAGAACTGACCGTCACAGGAAATCCTTCCTACCTGTGGCAATAAGCCTGTACAACTCTTCACTTCTCTGTAGGTGATTTCTGAGGATTAATAATATTAATACTAATGTTACTTTGTCCTCAGTCAAATCGTGCAATATTACACATACAGTGGTGTGAAAAACTATTTGCCCCCCTCCTGATTTCTTATTCTTTTGCATGTTTGTCACACAAAATGTTTCTGATCATCAAACACATTTAACTATTAGTCAAAGATAACAAGTAAACACAAAATGCAGTTTTTAAATGAGGGGTTTTATTATTTAGGGAGAAAAGAAATCCAAACCTACATGGCCCTGTGTGAAAAAGTAATTGCCCCCTGAACCTAATAACTGGTTGGGCCACCCTTAGCAGCAATAACTGCAATCAAGCGTTTGCGAGAACTTGCAACGAGTCTTTTACAGCGCTCTGGAGGAATTTTGGCCCACTCATCTTTGCAGAATTGTTGTAATTCAGCTTTGAGGGTTTTCTAGCATGAACCACCTTTTTAAGGTCATGCCACATCATCTCAATAGGATTCAGGTCAGGACTTTGACTAGGCCACTCCAAAGTCTTCATTTTGTTTTTCTTCAGCCATTCAGAGGTGGATTTGCTGGTGTGTTTTGGGTCATTGTCCTGCTGCAGCACCCAAGATCGCTTCAGCTTGAGTTGACGAACAGATGGCCAGACATTCTCCTTCAGGATTTTTTGGTAGACAGTAGAATTCATGGTTCCATCTATCACAGCAAGCCTTCCAGGTCCTGAAGCAGCAAAATAACCCCAGACCATCACACTACCACCACCATATTTTACTGTTGGTATGATGTTCTTTTTCTGAAATGCGGTGTTACTTTTACGCCAGATGTAACGGGACACGTACCTTCCAAAAAGTTCAACTTTTGTCTCGTCGGTCCACAAGGTATTTTCCCAAAAGTCTTGGCAATCATTGAGATGTTTTTTTTAGCAAAATTGAGATGAGCCTTAATGTTCTTTTTGCTTAAAAGTGGTTTGCGCCTTGGAAATCTGCCATGCATGCCGTTTTTGCCCAGTCTCTTTCTTATGGTGGCGTCGTGAACACTGAACTTAACCCTGGAAAACCCAGACCACCTTATCCTAATAGGAAATCTATCTCCTTTGGCTGAAATGATGATACAGACCCAGTGAACCCTAAAACAGGTGTTTTGTTTTTTTTAATTAACCCTTTCCTACTACATGTAATGACATGGGTCATATATGACCCCTTGGGATATCCAGTATGTTTTACCAACTGGTAACTTTCACTCATGACATAAAGGCAGGAGTTCTTTCTTAGTAAGGAAAGACCAGATTCTCATTTCAAAATATATTTATTGATTTTAACTTATCAATGACTATGCACATAAAATTTTGTTCTAAGGCAGGAACTAAAAACACTGGCATCAGCTTTTATATCACCAAATAAAAAGCACAGTAGCAGCCATGTTTGATGTGAAAAAAATCAGGTTAGTTCAGTCAGTTACCACTGAATGTCAGTGTTATGGGTTCACATAGGGCACACTGGGCTGTAATGCAAAAAGAAATCTTTACTTTGGTGTGTGGGTTGAATATGACGATGAAATAAAAGTCTGGGTCAAATATGACCCCATGGGTTCTCCAGGGTTAATTGAGGCAAGTGAGGCCTGCAGTTCTTTAGATGTTGTCCTGGGGTCTTTTGTGGCCTCTCAGATGAGTCGTCTCTGCGCTCTTGGGGTAATTTTGGTCGGCCGGCCACTCCTGGGAAGTTCACCACTGTTCCATGTTTTTGCCATTTGTGGATAATGGCTCTCACTGTGGTTCGCTGGAGTCCCAAAGCTTTAGAAATGGCTTTATAACCTTTACCAGACTGATAGATCTCAATTACTTTTGTTCTCATTTGTTCCTGAATTTCTTTGGATCTTGGCATGATGTCTAGCTTTTGAGGTGCTTTTGGTCTACTTCTCTGTCAGGTAGCTCCTATTTAAGTGATTTCTTGATTGAAACAGGTGTGGCAGTAATCAGGCCTGGGGGTGACTACAGAAATTGAACTCAGGTGTGATAAACCACAGTTAAGTAATTTTTTAACAAGGGGGGCAATCACTTTTTCACACAAGGCCATGTAGGTTTGGATTTTTTTTCTCCCTAAATAATAAAACCCCTCATTTAAAAACTGCATTTTGTGTTTACTTGTGTTATCTTTGACTAATAGTTAACGGTTTTTGATGAGCAGAAACATTTAAGTGTGACAAACATGCAAAAGAATAAGAAATCAGGAAGGGGGCAAATAGTTTTTCACACCACTGTATGTATGTCATTGAATGTTTGTTCCATCCCATTATTACATATTTCTACTTTCATTATTCATTGTGCACTGTAACTTTTCAAAACCACTTGCACTAATAGTTATATTATTGTACTTTATTTTATCTATTTGCATTATTCTGTTATTATTTACTGTACTTATTGTATACTGTTTTATTATTATTTCGTGTAATTCCCTCCCCCGGTGTTCCTTGGCTGCATTGAGCATGTTTGTGACGACAGAATTTCCCTCAGGATAAATAAAGTTTCTTATCTCTTGCTTGTTTTCCAAGTAAAAATTTATTAAAAATCTTTGCTCGTCTTGCGGAACACTCGCAAAAAGCGTAACTCGCAATCCGAGGTTTCACTGTGTATGTATATACATGTGCGCTTATACACACACGCGTATATATGTTACGTCCTGTAGTATTTTCGGGTATGTCGCATGTGTTTTGGTGCCTACGTTTTTGAGGTCCTGCGATGTCAATCATTGTTTCCAGCGCGACAGCGATTCCTATGGGAACCAATGAGGCAGTCCTTGCCGAGTATAAGAACCCGGAAGTGACGCAGTCGGCTTTTTGTTTCATTAATATATTATAAAAATGTCCACACATACACACACACACAGTCACACACATTTTATATATATATATATATATATATATATATATATATATATATATATATATATATAAATAAAATGTCCAGGGTTTTCATAAAAATTAACCAACTTGTTTTGTAAATGTGTGTAAATTATTGTGAAACAGTATGTATATGATGAAGATATTATTATAGAGCCCTAACCAAGTTCACAGGTATCATTTTGCCATACCAAATGTAATACTTTTTGGCTACTCTCTGACTGGCATTCTTGCTACTCCCTGAAAGTGACTGCTACAATTATTCATAAAGTACCCGACCTGTTGACGAGTTTTCTAAATTGCATAGATATTTAGATAAATTAAACCTTACATTTTGTGCAGACTGAGAAAACAGCACAATGCTTCTTAAAGACAGTGAAGACTTAAAGACAATCATTAGTAATATACTAGCCGTCTTACCAACATCCACTGGTGCCTATACTTACTAATCTTGAACACATTAAAGGCTCATACCACCTTCATTACAGAAATGATGAGCTGAAATGATTCTTGTAATGTGGACACTCACCATTTGGTTGATGGATCCATGTGACAAAGTGCTCATGCTGTTCATTGTACTGTATAATAGTGCTGATGATGTAGTGTGTGCCTTGGAAATCAAATGCATACTTGGAGAGGTCTCTTCGTGGTAGTCCCTTCATAAAGTGTAGAACAAGCACTGAAGAAATTCTTGAATAGAAATGTAAAAGAAAGAAAAATGTGCAGGCATAAATAAGTAATAAATAACTCAGGAAAAAAATCTGGCCCATATACAATACATACTAAATGGCCAAAAAGGTGCCATTGAATAAGTAAATACTAAGGCATATGATTGAAACATTTTGTAGTAATAATTATTGAGCTGGCAACATACAAACTGCATCAATAACAAGGACTAAACAGCTATTTCATTTACCAAAAAAAAAACCCAATAAGAATAAAAATAATATCTTCCTAGAAAGCATAATTTGAATTTGGACCAACAAAAATAGGTTATGTAGTGTGATGAGTCAAAATGAACCTTATTACAAAACAATGAGAATATCAGGGTAAAAAAGATACATAAAGTCAAGTTACATAAACATGTTGTAAATATTTTTTATATTATAGTGCTATCCATATTTTTATTATATTATATATTTTTAATAATATTATATATTCTCTAAATTCTCTTTCATTGAAATGCTTGGTAGATTTTTCAGTTCTTTGAATGGTGGCTGAAGTTACAAAACTTTCTATACTGTTCACCATTTTATACTTAAAGTTGATTAATAAGCTTCATGTATTCATCTATGATTACTTGGGAAATTATATTGTGACCAGCCTCAGAAATTACCAGTTGATGGCATCTCAGATTAAAGCAGACACAAGTTTAAAACAAGTGGAACAAACTAGGCCGGATGACGAACCAAGTTTATCCAGCCACCACGCACGGTGAGGAGGATGGTAAGAGACGTTAAAAAAAAAAAAAATAAATAAAATTATCCAAAGCTCACTGTTGGAGAACGCCATCAAAGAGTGAATAACACCCATCAGACAATATCTACAGGTCAACAAGCTGTTTGGGAGGCATGCAAGGAAAAAACCTTCTCTCATCTATAGTCACAAACATTAAACATTTGAAGTTTGCTAAGCAGTACTGGGACTTCAACTGGAACTGTGTTTTTTATGCAGAAAAGCAACCCCTTGCCCTATATGATGGAGGATCTGTGATGCTGTGGGCCAGGGAACCTTGTTGGGGTGCATGGCATTATTAACTCTTTAAAATACCAGGACATGGCCTGGACAAACCTCTGTCAGAAATCTGAAGATGGGTCATCATTGGGGATTTCAAGAGGATAATGACCCAAAACGTGGCAAAACTCACAAAAATAGTTCAGCAGACTGAACTATAAATCAAACTTCTCCCGTGGCCATGTCATTACCCATGCCTCAACTCAATTGAAAACCTGTGGGGTGAGCTGAAAAGGAGAGTGCATAAGAGAGGACCCATGCCTCTGGATGATCTAGAAAGATTGTGCAAATAGGAATGACCAAAGATCCCTCTCTGTATTCTCCAAGCTTGTGAATTGTTATAGAAGGAGATTAAGTGCTGTCTTGTTGTCAAAAGGGGGTTGTCCGAAGTATTAACATCAGATGTGCCAATAATTGTGATGACATGATTTCATATACTTTAAAAATGTAATTAATGTGGGAACCACAATGCAAAAAAAAGAGAAGACATCTTAACCAGGGGTGCCAATAATTGAGGAGGGCGCGTTGTGTGTAGATCACAAAAGTGAGTACACCCTTCTCATTTCATCAAACATCTCCTCAAAGAAAAATACTATACATGTACAGTTGTAGAATAGTATAGATTTACGGTCCTCTGAAAACTCAAAGCCAATGTCAAATAGCTGGCAACAAAAATTTTTAATTTTTAAATTGTTACTCTCCACAAAAGATTGGTTAGGCTACAAGATCATTGCTAACACCCTGAAACCAAGTTACAGTACAGTGGCTAGGGTCGTACACATACAATAAACTGGACACTTTATACATTCACTTACCACAAAATTTTGTATTCAATTGGAAATATTGGAATCTGGTGCACTGCAGTAAATTTTTTTGTACAACACACGAGAGTTGCTTATGTATTTGGTGGTGTGGCCAAATAATGACGTGTATGATGTGCCCTGCAATTTTGCAAACCCTCCCATACAATCCACATTTGTGGAGAATTTCTGCAATTAGGCCATACCGCAATGAAGCTATAAAGACAGCAGAAGCAATTGCTGCCGAAATATTAGAGCAACAGCGAGTTGACTGCACACTCCATTCGCAGGTACTGATACACTAGAGGCTATCCTGATGCATGCTGTTAGCTGTAAAATTACCTGCAAAGGGTGCAGATCACTTACTGCCGCTTTTTTTCAGTGCCATGAATATGTATTTGCCCCTTCTTAAATTTTTATTTCTTTACTTTATTTTTTCTTCATTTATTTAGGGGGGGGGGGGGGGGGGGAGGGGGTTGTACAGGTCCTTCTCCAAAAATTAGCATATTGTGATGTTCATTATTTTCTGTAATGTACTGAAACAGACTTTCATATATTTTAGATTCATTAAACACAACTGAAGTAGTTCAAGCCTTTTATTGTTTTAATATTGATGATTGTGGCATACAGCTCATGAAAACCCAAAATGCCTATATCAAAAAATTTGCATATCATGAAAAGGTTCTCTAAACGAGCTATTAACCTAATCATCTGAATCAACTAATTAACTCTAAACACCTGCAAAAGATTCCTGAGGCTTTTAAAAACACCCAGTCTGGTTCATTACTCAAAACCGCAATCATGGGTAAGACTGCCGACCTGACTGCTGTCCAGCATTGACACTCTCAAGCAAGAGAAAGAAATTTCTGAACGAATAGGCTGTTCCCAGAGTGCTGTATCAAGGTACCTCAGTTCAATTCAATTCAATTCAATTTTATTTATATAGCGCTTTTAACAATGGTCATTGTCTCAAAGCAGCTTCACAAAAATTAAAGAAATTTAACAAACAAAAAAAAAAAAAAAAAAAAAAAAATTATATATATATATATATATATATATATATATATATATATATATATATATATATATAGAATAATTATATATAAAATAATAAATAAATAAATAAATAAATAAAAACAAATAATGATAATAATTATAGAAAAGAAAATCATTGGAAGTGTGGATGTGTGAGAAAAATGTGCAGATAATAATGAGACGAATGAATGAAATTTCTCTGATGAGCAAGCCAAGGGTGACGGCGACGGTGGCAAGGAAAAACTCCCTGAGATGGCATTAGGAAGAAACCTTGAGAGGAACCAGACTCAACAGGGAACCCATCCTCATTTGGGCGATAACAGATAGAAATGATATAACATCTTGTGTGTTGTGCAGGTGAAAATTCAATATGACAGAAATTATTTAAATTTGTCATGAAGACCAGTTCAGCATAGGGATGAGTCAGTAGGTGCAGAGGGCAGATGAGGTCTGGATCACTGGAAGCACAGGAGCAGCATGTGTAGCTCCAACCATCATAAAGCTGAATCCAGCTGGAGCTGGTCCTTCTCTGGATGCCTCAGGAACCTCGCAGGGTCGGCCTTTGTCTACTGAAGCTGGCAAAATCTCCCGATGCCTCGGGATGGATAGAGAAATACAGAACAGATGGGAAGAATTAGCGTAGTTGCCATTCGGAAGGCAGTGGGAAGGAAAAAGTGTGGCAGAAAACGCTGCACAACGAGAAGAGGTGACCGGGCCCTGAGGAAGATTGTGGAGAAGGACCGATTCCAGACCTTGGGGGACCTGCGGAAGCAGTGGACTGAGTCTGGAGTAGAAACATCCAGAGCCACAGTGTACAGGCATGTGCAGGAAACAGGTTGCAAATTTTGCATGTCATTCGGGAAATCAAGGTGCCAGAATCTGGAGGACTGGGGAGAGGGAAATGCCAAAATGCCTGAAGTCCAGTGTCAAGTACCCACAATCAGTGATTGTCTGGGGTGCAATGTCAGCTGCTGATATTGGTCCACTGTGTTTTATCAAGGGCAGGGTCAATGCAGCTAGCTATCAGGAGATTTTGGAGCACTTCATGCTTCCATCTGCTGAAAAGCTTTATGGAGATGAAGATTTCATTTTTCAGCACGACCTGGCACCTGCTCACAGTGCCAAAACCACTGGTAAATGGTTTACTGACCATGGTATTACTGTGCTCAATTGGCCTGCCAACTCTCCTGACCTGAACCACATAGAGAATCTGTGGGATATTGTGAAGAGAAAGTTGAGAGACACAAGACACAAGAATCTGCTAAAGGATTCCCAACCAAGTACTGAGTGCATAACTGAACATAATTATTTGAAGGTTGACTTTTTTTGTATTAAAAACACTTATTGGTCGGATGAAATATGCTAATTTTTTGAGATAGGGATTTTGGGTTTTCATGAGCTGTATGCCACAATCATCAATATTAAAACAATAAAAGGCTTGAACTACTTCAGTTGTGTGTAATGAATCTAAAATATATGAAAGTCTAATGTTTCAGTACATTACAGAAAATAATTAACTTGATCACAATATGCTAATGTTTTGAGAACGACCTGTATATATAAACTTACCTCGCACTATGTAAAAAAAGTAATTGCCCCAGGCCTGATTATTGCCAGACCTATTGAAGCCTGACTGACAAAATTAAACATGGTCTTAAAAAAAAAAAAATCTAAAGTAACTTATGAATAAATTAGATACAAAGTAATAACCTGTATTAGTCTTGAAAGGGTTACCAACCCATTTCTAAAGCTCTGGGACTCCATGGTGCGCGCCATTATCCAAAATAATGGCAAAAATTTGGAACAGTTTGGAACACTTCCCAGAAGTGGCCGGTCTACCAAAATTAAAGAGCGCACAAGTACTCATCCAGGAACTTATAAAATAATAAAAAACAGAACAGAAAAAACTCCAGGCCTCAGTTAAGATCAGTAGTCATGTTTCAACATTAAGTCGGAGACTAGGCAAAAATGGAATCCATGGAAGAATTCCAAGACAAATGCCACTGGACAACTTGTCATAATTGATGGAACCATTAATTCTCCCCTCTACCAGAAAATCCTAAAGTAGAATGTCTGGCAATCAGTTTACGACCTCAAGCTCAAGCGTACTTGGGCTATGCAGCAGGACAATTATCCAACACACACCAGCAAGTCCACTTCTGAATGGCTAAAAAAAATAAAATAAAATTAAGGTTTTGGAGTGGCCTAGCCAAAGTTCAGACAAAATCTGATTAAAATGACCTTGAACAGGCTGTTTGTGCTTTAACCCCCCCCCCCCCCCAACGTGGATGAATTTTTACAATTTTACAAAGAAATATGTGGGCTAAAATTCCTCCACAACAATGTGAGAAGCTTACAGCCTGTTACCACAAATGCTTGATTGTTATTAGGCTTGGGAGCAATTTAAATTCAATTGGGCAAAAAAAAAAAAAAAAAAAAAAGAAAGGCACCTCTCGATCTATGTTTACACATACAACACACCCCCGCACATATGCGCGCACACACGCACAGTAGGTACCCAATTGGAATGGTTATTAACGTCGCTGTGTAAAAACGACAGCGGGCAAAAAATAAATAAAAAATCAGTCGCATTTCAAAGTCATTCGTACAGTTGTTACAAAATCGGAGCATCGTATTTAACGTCGCCGCCGCATTACGGCATGTGCATTTGCTGTGCATTTGCTTGCTTTTACCACTGAGTGGCGCTATATAACTACAGACTGACGCATCATGCCTTACATTCTCTGTCTCATTAATGAGACGCGTCCCATTAAATAATACACGTAGTAGCCCATAACATCAAGTGAAACACTGTAGTTGATCGAATTCATAATCACAGTACTATAATTACAGTACAAATGTAGAATTCAAATTAAATCAAATCTTATTAAGATCAAATTTAAGCACAATAAATATTAACACAGTGAGCCTTTAGATTTTATCACGTGTAATTAGAAAATAAGTGTGTAGGGTTTTATTTAAATATAAATTTCTAAACCAATAAGATCAAATAACACCAAGTTATTATTATAACAGGCTTACTTCGTCACTTATCAAAGACGTACACTTGCTTTCAAAGAAGTCGAGTGGCTTATTAACGTCTCTGGTGTGCATTGTGTCTAAGTGGCCGCTTGGTGTAGCGGGTAGAACACTCGACTAGTGATCTACAAAGCGCCAGTTCAAATCCCGAGTGATGTTTTAAAATTGTTTTATTTTAAAACTAAATAAAATGTTTTAAGTGCGCTTAAGGTAGAGTCTTATAAAGGCTATGTAGACTTATATAGTTTTATTATATATTTTTGCACATTAATCTGAGTCCTCCATCTGTTAGATCTGTTTAGTTTTTTTTTTCCTGCCGGGACGAATGCGCGGTTCCATCCCTTTCCCGCCTATTCAGGGAGCCTACGGAGTGAGCGATTAACCATAGTCGAATCGATTGGTGTGCGTCCAGCTCACGTTACTCGTTTGCTATTCATGCCGGCTGGTGATAATTAACGTTAATATGATCTCGGGCTTGCTCACGATGCTCAACATCTATAAAAATAGCAAAGTATTGTGTATAGAGTGATTAAAAAAAACTATCTAACGCATGTTAGAAAACATAATTTCCTGCATTTTTTTTCTGCTTCAGGAGTCAGTCTGTTCTGAGACAGTGAGAGTAGAGGAAGGGGCAGATTCAGAACCAGGGAGGGAGCCGGAGACAGCAGAACAAAGAGATGATATTGCCAGCACCAGCACAGGGAGCACAGTTTTTAGTTTAGATCTCATGTTTACATTTTATTGTATGTTGATGGCTTGACTGTAAACAACATAAACAATGCAATAAATTTATAAAAATATATATTTATTGTCCCCCCTGCTGTTAAATGAAATTTGCGTTATTTTACGTTAATGTTACGTTATTACATTATTAACGTCGACAGAATAAAGTAAAGTTTTATTTCTGGAATTGATGCACGGGCTTCATCTTAGGCTTTTTTTTCTTTCGGTTCTTTCGTTTCTCAGCGCCGGACTGTTGATGTCTCTTTCCAGGACCAGGCATATCGTTCAATTATTATAATTCTTTTGGCCAAATACTGTAGGCAGCCGTAACAGAGGTGAGGGCGCGCGCGTCATCACGTGTGCTTAGCCGACTCTGCGTTCACCGTAAACTTCAATATAGACGTTTATATTTTTGTTTATTTGTATATGTATGTTATTAATATTAATTTTTTAGAGATTGTGTGTGTGCGTGCACGGAGAGTTTGTGTTGATAAGTGTATGTCGATAAGTTGATAAGTGTATCAGAAAGCATTAAAATGTTCATTTGAATTAAAATGACACACACACGTCTGTATATACAGTATATCAATTACATATATATCAATTTCATTAGTTCGTTCATTCTATTTGAAGCTTCGGATGTTATTATTATTATTATGTAAACCAAACCAAAAAAAAAAAAACATCCGAAGCTTCAAATAGAATGAACGAACTAATGAAATTGATATATATGTAATTGATATACTGTATATACAGACGTGTGTGTGTCATTTTAATTCAAATGAACATTTTAATGCTTTCTGATACACTTATCAACTTATCCACATACACTTATCAACACATACTCTCCGTGCACGCACATACAATCTCTAAAAAAGTAATATTAATAACATACATATACAAACAAACAAAAAAATAGTCTGCAAAGAGGCACACGCAGGTGCACTTAGTACACGGTTGAACTGTGCACAAACCCCAACCCCAGACTTTCTAACACCGACCAGGAGTACTGCAGAAACGATGTCTCCAGCCACAGCTTACAATGTTTTCTCTTATTTATTAAAGAAAATTATGATGACCATAACAGCCTACTGCATTTCATTATTTATAATAACACAAAAACAATATTACAATATTTGATATTTTAATATAAACTCGGTATCATTATCCTCCTTGTGTATGTGTAAAATACATTTAATTTGTTCTATTTTTTATTCTGATAGTGTGCTCAATTTGTTTCTAGTAATTTATATATTTAAATTCGGATGCCTTTTACTGTTACAAATTTAACTCTTTGCAAAATAATAAAAATGTGTCTTGCTGTACAAGCCCTTGTGTTGTTGTTTGTGCTGCTGTTCTTTAATAATACCAATAATCAGATACAAACAGTCTGTCTAAACGAAAATTAAGCAATGCTTCTTAACTCATCATTATGTGGATTTTTTTCATGTTCGTTGGATAAAGTATGTACTGTAATGATTTGGTCTACTCTGTACTGTATGTGCGTGAGAGAGAGGGGTGTCGCGGTCGTGAAACAAAGGCTCATTTCAGCTCATTCAGTTTCTCTGAATGGATAGGTGAGAACAGCTGATTCACGGTGAATAATTTGCATTTGAGTGTTGCCAAGTGAAAAGAAGACAAACATCAAGACGAACAACATATAAAACTGAGACAATATTTTAAAAAGAATCGCAATCAACCTGGACAGGTAAGCTGGAATAAAATCAGTAGCAGCATTAACTAAAGTAATTAGTAATTATTAGCTGCTACTGATTTTATGGACTCATCACGGTTAAATACGTTGGTCACATGCCAGCTGTATAAGCCGGTTAAGGGACTCATTACGGTTGCATATCGTGCTCTGAATAATAATTTTTTTTGTTTGCTGTTTGTTTGCTGAGTAAAATTAAAATAGAACAATTTTTTAAAACAGCATCATCCAGGATTCGAATCGACGCTTTCTAAATCCCTGCACGAGCGCTCTAACCGCTACACCAACCAGGCACTAAAAGACAACACACCTCCGTGGCGTTAATAAGCCACTCGACTTCTTTGAAAGCAAGCGTTAAATAAGTAACGAATTAAGCCTGTTATACAATTATACTATTTGCACGTGTATTTTATCTGTTTTAAACTTGGTGTCATTTGATCTTATTGGTTTAGAAATGTTTGTAAAAAAACTATTGTTATCAAAAATGTAACAGATGTAACACCGGACCTCATTACCCACAATGCATCTCCCGCACTGGACTACACTGCCGTAAACAGCTGTCGTAAATCAAAACTCCCGGTACGGCAGATGGCCACCACTTTTCATCAGTATAATGACACACACACACACACACAGCAGCAGCAGACCGAGCCGTCACTCCCCTAAATTTAAAGAATACAAACTGGTTGCGTGCGAGTTTGCTGTTTTTTCTATAGTATGCTGAAGCAAAATCAAAATACAACCATTTTTTTTATTTTAATTTTGCTATAATTAAAATAAAAAAATTTAAAACATCATCCCTCGGGATTCGAACCGGCGCTTTATATAACACTGACCGTGGGCTCTAACCACTACACCAAGTGGGCACTTAAAGACAATGCACCCAAGTAACGTTAAATAAGGCAAGGTTAATAAAGCAAGCGCTGGATAAGTAACGAAGTAAGCCTGTTATAATAATAACTTGGTGTTATTTGATCTTATTGGTTTTTAAATTTATATTTAAATAAATAGTAAACTTGGCCGATTTCGTTATAATTTTGTTTGATGAGTGGGGCTTGAAAATTCTCTTGAAAAATATGGTCATTTATTTCAGTTAATAAATCTACTATAATTTTTCTTTTTACTCATTATTGTACAGTACACATTAATAGCTCTGGTTCAGATTTGTCATGTTTGTTGTGGAAATTACCATCACTGTTGTATTTACTGCGATGAATGAAAATGTCACTTTGCGCCACCTGGCGGCCATTTTACGAATGACTTTGAAATGCAACTGATTTATTTTGGCCGCTGTTGCCTTTAAACGGCGGTATACGCGGCGAGATCGCCATTCCAATTTTGTAACCACTGTAAAATGGCTCCCAGGTGGCGCAAAGTGACATTTTCACCCGTCACAGTAAATACAATAGTGATGGTAATTTCCACGAGTGCTTTACACAACAGAAATGAAAAATCTAAACCAGAGCTGTAAAAAAAATGTTAAATGTTTAGATCAAATTCACTAACTGACAATTTGATTTGTACAAAGTATAAACTGTTATATAGCCTATCTCTGTATCTGTTTTTTGTTTAAGATCTGTGTTATTTCAGGTACTTTAAACTTTAAATTGTTGGGTTGCTCATGTTGGGTCATATGAGATGTAGTTTACACATGAACACCTGGTTAAGTTATTTTGACCCAACAACTGGTTTATTCATTTTTCTTTCGTTTCTCCAAATAGAAGCCTGCAAAATGTTGGAAATATTACGGTTATTGTGTCACAGGTGTAGTTTTAAGAGTTGTTTAGGCAGGAATGCGTGTGTTTACAGCTCAAAACCTCCAGCAGTTATTAAAGATAGCGTCTATTTAATCATCAACTATTAGGGTATAATTAGAATTTTATTGAACAAACCTCCTAATTATATTTATTTTAAAAACAAAAAGCAAAGCGCATTGTCCCAAATTATTATGCACAACAGAGTTAAAACATTTTATAGGTTGTAAAGAACTGAAAATAGGCTTTTGTTGTATTTGCAGCCTTAGGAGGTCATATTTAAAGAAATAAACTATTTCAATCCCTTCTTTGATATCACCTTCACAATTCTTGCATCCATTGAACTTGTGAGTTCTGCTTGAATTTCTTTGCGGGATGTCAGAATAGCCTCCAAGAGCTGCTGTTTTGAACCAAACTGCCTCCCAGCCTCATAGGTTCTCAATGGGGTTGAGGTCAGGGGAGGATGGTGGCCACACCAGGAGTTTCTCATCTTTTATGCCCATCACAGCCAATGACACAGAGGTATTCTTTGCACCATGAGATGGTGCATTGTCGTGCATGAAGATGATTTTGCTACGGAAGCCACAGTTCTTCCTTTTGTACCATAGAAGAAAGTGGTCAGTCAATATACTTTGCAGGTCATTTTCACACCTTCATGGACCCTAAAGGTGCCTACCAGCTCTCTCCTGAAGATTCTGGCACAAAACATGACTCCGGCACCTCCTTTTTTGATGTCGCAGCCTTGTTGGGACATGGTGGCCACCCACCAACCATCCACTACTCCATCCATCTGGACCATCCAGGGTTGCACGACACTCATCAGTAAACAAGACTGTTTAAAAACTTGTCTTCATGGATGCCTGGGCCCTCTGTAAATATACGTTCACATTATACATTATGTGACTGTGACCATACCTAACTGCCATCTTTCCTCCTCTTCTCTTTCACTCTTTCTCTCTCTGTCGTGCTACACATGTCATCCCTGAGCTGCCAGTGATCCAGACTCCCTCTGCCCTTCGGACCTGTCTGATCCATAATGGTGCCCTGCTTCTGGTTGGAGGTCTCGTCGCATGGATGCCCCGTGTGTCTCTTTGGGATGCGTCTGGTGTCCGGGGATGTTTCTCTCTACTTAGAAGACGGTTCTGGCCTCGACTGGTGTTAGCAGCTGTTTCTCTGAGGACTTGACAATTCGATAGTTCAGGACTGGAACTTTCTACAAGTCTATCTGAGTCTCCAATAACTACCTGGACTCCATTTTAACATCAATTAACATCAACTATTATAGCTGAACTGTCTGCCACCTAAGACACTGTATTTTGATACAGTCACATTCCATACAAATTTAAATAATTCTTTTGATTGTGTAAAGCTGTTTTGAGACAATGTCAATTGTTAAAAGCGCTATCTGGCAGATCCATTGCTCAAATATCCCCCTCTTGGTCGGCGACTGCGAGTGACGTCACTCCCCATACAATCCCGCCCCACAGTATAGACCGCCCCTGACGCTGATTGACAGGTTTCTGTGTAACGTGTTGGAAAAGCAATTGCAAATGGATTAGCGATTGCGTATGAATTTTGGCCGGCTTGACGCGCGGCACAGAGAAAGTGAAAAAGCAAACGTGGTGATTGATTTTGCTGTTTAAATATGACAGGTTCATGATGTGTAAGACATGAGAAATACAAATGCAAATGGACTTTTCTTTTTCATTTGAAATTTGGCAGTCAGTGTGCGCTCGCGAAGGCGAAACAGCAAACGGTAATGCAAAGTTTGCAATTGCATTTGAATTATGGCACACTTTGTGCGTCCACATATGGGAAACGCAATTGCAAATGCAATTTGCAATTGCATTTGAATATTGTCATGAATCCACTGAAAGTTTTTCTACCAAAATTAAAATCATGTGCATTACCTCTCAGATGGTGCAGCCAGCCAGTACACGGATTATAAAAATTATTGGCTCACCATGTTGATTACTTACAGCTGCCTGGAATTTTTTTTGCTACCAGTCATAGGCAGTGTCCTTGTGACGTGATAGGTGGTACTGTTAAACGACTTGTTAGGCGTGCCTCTCTGCAAGCGCCAGTGCAAGATCAGATTTTGACTCCAGACAGGTTCTACGACTGGTGCAAAGATAACATTTCAGGAATTGAATTTGTATTTGCCAGCAGTGAAGCAATTGAAGACCATGGCCAAAAAAAAAAAAAAAATCCATGAGAGACTGGTGTCTGCAAAGACTATTCCAGGCACTCGTAGTCACCATAGATTTTTGCCGACCAAAGATGGATTCTTAATGTTCAGAGTCTCTGCTCACAGAATGTCCACTATCATTCAAAAGGAACCATCAGTCCAAACAGTCACTTCATCTGAACTTAACCCTGGACAATATGCTGCAGTAGTCTATGATAAGTGGTACATTGTTTGTATTGACCAAAGATCTGATGAAAATCAGGACATTTTTGCCAGGTTTATGCATCGCGGGGATTTTGGGAACAATCTGTTTTGGTTAGAAAGCAAAGAATAATACTGGATTCCATATACTGACGTTAGGTTTTGTTCCTGCTGTCTCAGGTAGAATGGGACGACAATACAGATTGCCAGCTGAGGATATCAAGAACGTTGATTCTTGATTTGAACTTTCAGGCAAAGATGACTAAAACCACTTAGTGGTCAAGCATTTGTGGAGGCATTTCCTCGCAATATGATTTTTGTAGCTACAAAGTGCATGTACCCTTTTGGTCTTATTCCATGAACTCATTTTGTGGGCTTTGTTCATTCAGAAACAGATACCCAGGGTGATGAAACAAAAACTATGATTGGTGATTTTTGCCTCCAGACCATTTAGTCTAAAATGTCCTTTCAGTGTAGAGAGATGAATAACTTCATTATCAATCTTTGACTAGATATGCATTACAGAAGAATTTGAGGTAACTTCCACTTTGAAAAGAGCAGATTTTATGAGTATGCATTAAGTATTCTACAATTATTGCTGTACATTTCTGTGTGTCAAATCATAAAATGTTGCAAAACCTGGACAATTAATTTTTTATGATTTCTATAAAACAGGGCATAACACACCCCTGGTTTTTATTTATATTCAAGATGAGGTGATGTGAAGAAACTCCTATTTTTTGAGTAACATATACAAGTACAGACCTTGGGTTCTAGGGGGTCGAAAAGGGTCAATTTGGGCATTTTCATTTAGGGGTGTACTCACTTTTGTTGCCAGCAGTTCAGACATTAATGGCAGTGTGTTAAGTTATTTTGAGGGGACATCAACTTTACACCATTATACAAGCTGTACACTGATTACATTCTATCAGAGTTTCATATCTTTAGCGTTGACCCCTTCAAAAGATATAATATTTACAAAAATGTGAGGAGTGTACTCACTTTTGTGAGATACTGTATAGCAAGTGAGTTATCTAGGAAAAGAGGATTTCAAAAAGTGGCGAAGCCAAAAATCAAGATGGCTGCCATTTTTTAACGAGTGGGAGTTGGGACAAAAAAAAAAAAAAAAAAAGGTGGTTTTGTTCTAATGCCAATGGCAAAAATTGGTGAAAAAATAAAAATAAAAAAAATCAGCAAAATCTGAGAAGTGATGGTGGAAAATTTCTCTTCCACTTACTGATTTGAGATGGAATTACTCGTGTATACACACACACACACATACACACACCTGTGCAAAAGTCTTAGGCACCATATTATATGCTGTACCAATTTTGTTAATTTTGTTATGCATGATTATCATGTCTGCATAATTATGTTCAAAACCATTCAATATTTCTACATACAACTTAAAAATAAATAAATAACATTACAGGAGAATATATGCATGGTTGTGAAGAAAAAAAAAATATATATATAGTACAAGACTGACCATTTTTCAGATTGAAAGAAAAACCCTAATGTACGCTCCAGGGATTTGCATAAAAATAGAAAGGAGTGAGTGTGACCAGAAGAACTAATTCTCCAGCAAGCTCTGTAAAGCCACTATTTTACTTACTTATAGTTCTGTGCAAAGGTCTTCGGTACATACAAAAATATGTCATAAGCAAAAGATGCTTTTGAAAACATTTCTGCAAAAAAGAACCTTCTATAAAGAGCAATAAAGCAATAAACAGTCAATATTTGGAGTGAAAACTCTGCTTAAAATCCGGGATTTTAGATTTGTGCAGTTTTATAAAACAAAAAAAAAACAAACAAACAAAAAAAAAAAAACAGGTGTAAGGTTTTACTGAGCATGCTGGAGAATAAGAGTTCTTCTGTTAACGGTCACACTCGCTCCTTTCTATTTTTTGGACCGTAAATTAGGGTTTTTGTTTCCATCTGAAAACTGGTCCGTCTAATATATTTTTTTCTTTACAGCCATGCAAATATTCTCCTTTAAATGTTATTTATTTTAAAATTATATATGAAAATACTGAATGATTTTGTACATAACTATGCAGACATGATAAATATATATAACGCACTCACAGACACACAAATCTCATGCCATTACCTCTGTAAGACCAATTTCCTCATCTGGTTTTTGTTATGACAGTTGCTGCACTGGGCAGTGTGCACCGCTCTTAGTGGGTGCCAATCAGCCATAACCTGTGTAAACGTTGTTACAGTCTCCTCAATGCTGTAAATAAAAACAATGCTTGTGTAAATACATTGATTTTTTACAATGGGCTACATGTAAGAGAAGTAGGCTTGTACAACTAATAATTCTACTACTACTGCTGACATGTATTATCAGGTGGCATAACTAAACTGATCTCACTGCTTTAGCAGTGAAGTTTATGATGTGCATGAAAACGAGTTTTTTTTTGTAAAGTAAAACATTTAAGAATTTCTTTTGGGATAAGAAACTATGTATAATTGTCCAGTAAGGTGAGTGTGAGAGAAACTAATATACCAACTTCACGATCATTAACTTTGGTTCTCAAGATAAAGTGTGATGTGGTTGTGATATTGGATGTTCATTTTCAATTTGCTGATGTATGGAAGTATAACAGCGCCAAGATTCCCAAAAGTAAAATAGCATGTTGAATTTCAGTGGGGCAAAAAAATAACTTTTTTGGGGGGATTTTGGCTCACAGTTCTTGTGATCTTTTTGACCCATTGTGTGTGGAGTCCCAGATCGAGGGAGATTTTCAGTGGTCTTGTAGGTCTTACATTTTCTAATCATTGCTCCCACAATTGATTTCTTCACACCAAGCCGCTTACCTATTGCAGATTCAGTCTTCCCAGCCTGGAGCAGGTCTACATTTTGCTACATTTTGCAGGTCTGTAAATTTCGTTTCTGGTGCCCTTTGACAGCTCTTTGGTCTTGGCCAATGTGGAGTTTGGAGTGTGACTGACAGGTTGTGAACAGGTATCTTTTATACTGATAACAGATGCCACTAATACAGGTAATGAGTGGAGGACAGAGAAGCCTCTTAAAGAAGTTGATACAGGTCTGTGAGAGCCAGAAATCTTGCTTGTTTGTAGGTGACCAAATACTTTTTTGCCCCACTGGACATTAACTGGAAAAAATAAATAAAACATTCTGCATTGAAATTTGATCTGAACTGAAAAAAATCCTTACAGCATTTACAATGCTTGACATTTTTGGCACTGCAATTTATTGTGGTTGGATATTCAAGTTACTAAATTGGACTTGAAAAATAATGAAGATGGTATTTTTAACATCACAAGTTCAGGTCTACAAAATTATGGTCTTCACATCCGGGATATCACAGTAAGAGCAGTGGATTGCTGCTGTCCATGTTGCAGTGTACTTTAAAGTGTGTTTCCTGCTCCCTGTGCAGCCTACTTCTCAGGAACTACTTAACGGTCGGAATGCAGCGCTCTTAAATAACAGGCTGGGTTGCCAGGTGCACAATAAATGGTGGTACGTGCTAAAATTCCCATCCGCCGTAAACACTATATTCAAAGCAAAGCCGGCTCTGTTTTATTCAAACGCGAGAGCGATGGGTTTCCTTGCTGGCAGCAAACGTGTCCTTCGTCATCCAGGTATATGGATATGACTGACGTCCCAATGCAGCTGCTCCTGCTAATTCAGCAGGCTAATTAGTCCAGCGAATTTTGCAAGATGAAACCATGCATTATGCCAACTGAAATCCACTAAAACTGCTAAATGCCAGGGGATACAATAGGATATCAGGCAAAACATGGGAGGTGATGGGTAATATCAAGTGGTACATCTTGTTTCATGCACAGGATGTCCTGCTAGATTGCTGCTAATCAATTAATCTCTTGGCTTGGGTCTTCCTGCTCTCAACCCCTTTTGCCAGCTTTGAGCATTTTTGAGAGTCACCCCCAAAATCAATCCTGTGCCAACAGTGTTGCACCTTGAACAAAACGAGCTATTAAGGGTATGGATTTTGGGGGCAAAGAAGCACGTCATGTCAACTTCATGAGAAAGCTGATAACAATAAACGCCAGTCTTGTTCACCTCTCCACACTGGAAGGTAAACCCATCCAAGTACCCGTCATCTTTGCCAATACACCACTGGAATCAATCAACTCCACATGACAGTACTACCTTTAGGGGATACCATTGTCGTGTAGGAGTGCACTTGGTCTGCCCCAGTGTTTCAGGTGGTGTGTGGCAGTAGAATACTGCACAAGTAGAATACTTTCCCAGCATGTTTTCTTCTCACAATGCATCCTGGTGCCATCACTTCCTTAGGTAAGGGTAGCATGATGATAATGGCCCCACTGAAACAGCTTTGGTGTTAGACAGGGGTGAGCATGGGTAACTCTGACTGGTCTCCAGCTATACAGCCCAATACACAGCAAGGTATCCTGTGCTCTTCTTGTATATCAAATGAGTCTTTGGCACCCATGTTGGTTCAATTGTCATCTTTCCTTGAACCAATTTTGTTAGGTACTAACCACGGATTTTGGGGAACACCCCACAAGACCTGCCATTTCTATAAGATGCTCTAACCAAGGCATCTAGGCATCACACTTTAGCCCTTGTAAAAATCTCTTAAATCCTTACCCTTGCAAATGTTTCCCGTTTCCAACACATCAACTTTTTGATATGCATTAGGAAACAAATGAATAGTTATCAAACAGTGTCATCAAAATGCCACCTGCCAATCAATGTTATACATTTTTCCTGCCAGAGGAGTTAATGTTATTGGCTAATCAGTGTATACACACATACTTGCCCTCATATGTATACACACACAAATGCAAGGGCAAGTCAAAAATTATCTGCACTCAGAGATTTCCTGTTCAAGGCTACCATTTCCCTAGTCACTTGTGTGTACATGTGAACATGCAACGTGGATGCCCCATTTGTGATTTGCAGAAAAGTGCAAACTGATAAATTTTTTGTGGTCTGAGGGGAGTATGGAGAAAATGTATATTCTAAGGAAGGTGAGTTTCTTAAAGATCATCATTACTGGTGATGAGACATTGATTCATCACTACAAGCCTGAGAGTAGACTAAGGATTTTTCCATTCTGTACTCTTTAATCACTGACCATGAAAAGGTTTAAGCTGGAAGTTCAGCTGGAAAATTGATGCTTAAATTGTTAAACTGAATTGACTAGGATAATTTGACTAAATTTGTACCTTGTGCTGAAATTGTATCCACAGCATGTGCACCTAAATTCCCACTGACCAGTATGCTGGAAAACACTATAAGCCCAGTCATCTGACCTTAGGAGAAGTCGAAGTGCAAAGACGGGTGTTTCCTTCAGACCTGCAATATTAATATCAAACAAACATATTTTAGCTTCAAATACTGTAAATACAATGGCAAAAAGAATGAAGATATGACTTATAAGCACATTAGTTCCTGATTTCTTTATCACACTTCTTCCCTACCACATTTCTTATATATGTTTCAATATATTTTACTGTTGTCATTGCCTGATGTTGACCAATAATTTGACCCTTGTCAAACAGTAACATTTTTCATGATCATGGGATTCAGCTTCCAACATTGCTGCCTCAGAAATAAGCTATCCATTGCCTCAGTTAGGGTTAAAACAAAGTTATCAGTTAAAATCAGTACCTCATATACTGCAGGGGTTCTCATAAAAGGTTATGAATTATTGCTTATTTACAGTAGGTCAGCCAGAATGCCCATTACAGCAGCGGCAAAATGTCAGCGACCAAAATAAAATCAGCTGCCTTTCAAAGTTGTTCGTGAAATGACCTCCAGGTGGTCCAAAGGGTCATTTTGCACAGGTTTTGTCGCAGGTTTTTATTCCAAGTACAGTCATTATATGTATCGAAGAAATATTACAGTGATGGTAATTTCCACATCAGAGTACTTGTACAACAAACATGAAAAATCAGAACCAGAGCTATTTAAATCAGAACCTGAGATGACATTTACTGTAAAACAATAATTAGTTAAAGAAAAGAAAAAAAGAAAAAAAACATTGGTTAAATAGACTGACGATCAAGGTCACTACCTGAAATTTTTAATTTGTACAAAGAATGAACTGATATAGCTTCTCTCTCTATCTGTTTGTTATTATTTAAAGACAATAAAATTTTATGGAAATGACTGGAAAATAGACTTTCAAACCAGAAAATAAGAATTTATATAGATATATTCTTTTTTTTTTTTACAATTCTCAGCTGTTCACACCTACACATTTAAATTCATCACATGAAGATGTTGAGGCCATTAAGGAAAAACAAATGCACCTTCCAATCTTTAAGAGATGGAGATTCCCCCCCCCCCATCATAACATGCATTGTATTGTTATTTTGAATCACTCTATACACATGATTTATGCTATTTTTACCAATTTTTGTCTTTTGTATTTTTTATAGAATCTTTTAACATTTCATAAAAATGGACCACTACCAGCACTGGTTCATGATTATTTAAAATATGAAATTATACAAATCATGCAATAAATCACGTTTATGAAATTCTCGTTTTCCATTAAAATCATCAAAGAAAATAATTAACAATATTCGTTGACATTTTTTCCTGGGACTAAAACGAGACGTCACAGATAAAATGTAGTTTAAAAAATAAAAACTAATAAAACATTTGTATTTTCGTTAACATTTCATTTTCGTCACATTCCGCTGCGATACATCTTCATTCATTATGTTGCGAACAGTAGTGTTTCCCGTTCCCATGTTACAAGCTCAGTCATCTTTAACTGTTCGTCATGACAGGAGTATTACTGGAGCCAAAGAGAAGAGACAACATTTGGGCCGATTTTTATGAGGTAAATCAAACTTCACTAAAACGCACACACAAAGTCTCCACAGTTTGTGCGTGTGTGCACGCGCGCACTTAATATGTAGTTGTTTGAGCAGTTAGTAATATATAACTAATATGCATGTGTGAGAGAAGTTTGATTTAAGCCGTATACGATGCCTCATACATTTCTTTTGAAATGAACTGGCAGAGGAAAATACCATAAAAAAATTACAGCCTCTCTCTGGTAATTATGTTGTGATGTATTTTATTTTATTGTTATACCAATGCCAAAAACATTAGTATAATAGGTTATCAAATGATTGAGACCTATATGAACTATATGAAATGTGCAAATTCATAAAAATTTAAAGTTTCGAAACACTGTCCAAGCTGCTCCTATTGTTGTGTAGTAAAAAAATATGGACAGGCAGCAGTTGTGATGGTTAAAAATAAATGTAATTAGCTGAAAACATCAGATAAAAAGATACATTTTACAATGTTAAGATAATTATTTTGTGACAAACCTTAAAAAATGGTTTTGGCTAGAGTAGATTGACTGTAGGGTTAATTAATAAATAACCTTATTGCTGAAATGTTGTGTTTTCATTGTGACTGAACTAGACTAAAATATCCAGACTTTTAGTTGACTAAAACTTGACTAAACAAAAATACAGTGGTTACTCAATCTGAATGTTGGTTTTAACGTTGCGGTGCTCAGCGGCAGCATTTGGGTTTGTGCGTTTGCTGGGTTTTACCGCTGAGTGGTGCTATATAACTACAGACTGACGCCTCAGGCCTTAGTTCATTCTCTGCAGGATTAATGAGCCATGCTCCTTTAGAGCTGCATGTAGTAGCGGATAAAATCAAGTGAAACACTGTAGTTAAACGAATTCCTAATCACAGTACTAAAACTACAGTACAAATGTAGAAGTCAAATTAAATTAAATCTTATTAGGATAAAATTTATTCCCCCTTTTTATCAGAATTTTTCCAATTTTTTGTCGTGTCCAATTCCTCCCAGTTGCTGGAGGCTCCCACATTAAGCTTTCACCGCCGCTCAGTCGGGAAGGCCGCAGACCGACCCACGTGTCTCCTCCGATCCACGTAGCGCCACCGACCATTTTTTTTCCCCGAACTGCTCGCTCACTGCTCGTTGGGGGCGGTGTAACACACTCGGAGGAACAGCGCTATCCGCTCCCTTCACGAGCTGACAGACGCCCCTGATTGGCTTGTAGAGCCATCATTAATGTGGGAGCACTAAGTACCTCTCATCCCTCCCCCCTGAGAGGGCTCGGCCAATCAGCTCTCTAGGCCTCCGGCTGTGAGAGGTAACAGCATCACTCGGGGTTCGAACCAGCAATCTCCGGATGATAGGGGAAGCGCTTTACCACCGCGCCACTCGGAGGCCCAGGATAAAATTTAAGCAAAATAAATGTCAACACAGTGAGCCTTTAGATTTTACCACGTGTAATTAGAAAAGCTAGGCATGTAGGGTTTTGTGTCATCTTATATCTTGTGTTTAACATTAAAACATTGTCAGGACCTTCTACTGCGTCAGCAGATGTCGGTCATTCAGCCCCGCTTGTGGTTTTGCGTTATTATATGAATGAAAGGCAGTAGGCTGTCATGATCTGTAATGAGATCGACCCATGTTGCACAGGCAGCACCATAAAGCACAGACACGAGGCGAGGTCTTACGGGGAAAAGGGTAATTTATTTAGGTAAAATGGGGAAGGAAAGGGTTGAAGGAGGGAGAATGGGAAGAATGGGAAAGGGATCAAGGTTGTACATGTGCAGTTCCGGTGGCACTGTCACGCTGGTATGCGAGCACACAGCTGACGATAAGTGACGGTGGGTGGAGTGGCAGAACGGAGCACGCGGAGGCAGCGCTCCTGCACGCTCCCTCGTGACGGCGCTTCTTAAAGTCCCTGGGGCGCGTCACATCGCCCCACTCGCATGCCATTCTCTTATTCTCCACCGCATCATGTACTTCCCGGGCCTCGGACTAAACTTTTCTAATGCGGAGCAAGCACGAGATCGTATTAACGTTAATTATCGCCAGCCGGCACGAATAGGCGGTTCCGTCCCTTTGCCGCCTATTCAGGGAGCCTACGGAGTGAGCGAGTAGCAATAGTAAATTCGGGCGCGCACCTATCATAGATGCACGCCGTGACAGATCATCATAATTTTCTTTAAAAGTAAATAATAGGGCTGCAACTAACGATTATTTTGATAATTGATTAGTTGGCCGATTGTTTCGATTAATCGTTATACATAATATTTTTATTATGCCCTCATTTGTACAGTTTATTTTACTAGTTAAATTTATTTTCTTTAGTATTTCTTTTTATTGATATTTATTCCTTATGTATAAGCTTTTATTTTCTTTTTAAGGTCACTGGCTGTCGTATAAGCATTTCACTGCATATGATACTGTGTATGACTGTATGTGACAAAATTTGAATTTGAATCAAAGGAGAGGAAGATAGATAGGTGGAAGGAGACAGGGGGAGAGAGAGAGGGAGAGAGAGACAGAGTATGGGAAGGTGAGCGTGAATGAACAGATGCAAGAGGAGACAGGAAGATAGCAGCAGGGAAGATTTAACACATTAATATCAGATCTATGAGGAAGAGAGCAAGAGAGTAGAAATAACTCCTTTATATATAAAATAATTCTAACATCACGTAAAATTATTTTTAACTGTTTTTTAAAAATATTTTTAACTGTTGTCAAAGCTATACCCCACTTGTATTGTGAAGACAACCACAGAACTGGGGGGCGGGTTCAGTAGAGGTCATTAACATTTAAAGGAGCATGTACTGAAATAGGTTGCTGAGAACAGAGCTACTTTTTACCAGGTAAAAGTAATGTTTTTTTACACAATTGAGAATTTTTAATTAAAGTATATGACAAACTTTTCATTAGGACCCTAAAGAATCATATTAACCTATGCAAAATTGAGACTGTATGTCCACTTTAAATTAATTCAGGGGTCAGTGGTAGCTCAGTGGTTAAGGCATTGGACTATTGGATTTGGAAGATCCCAGGTTCAAACCCCACAACCACCAAGTTGCCACTGTTGGGCCCTTGAGCAAGGCCCTTAACCCTCAACTGCTCAGATGTGTAATGAGATAAAAAAAAATGTAAGTCGCTCGGGATAAGAGCGTGTGCCAAATGCCTAAATGTAATTCAACTTAAGAATAAGAATAGACTTCGGTTTATACATTATTTCGATCCTCTCATGTATTTTATACTTTTTTTTTTTGTTGTCTCAATAATAATTAAAAAAAAGAATATATAGACCATTTTGCTATACTAGACATTAATCTGACTGTTTTACACATTCTCATAATACGGCGACGTAAGGAGAGAGAGAAAAAAAAATGGGCTACTGGGTTCACTCTCTTTATTTTGCCCTTTTCCCGCATTTCCCTCTGTACATCATGTAGGATCATGGGATATATCCGGTCCTCCGAAGCATAAAATGAACGCGAAGAAAACGAACTAGAAGTGTTTTCCTTGCGTTCGTTGGGATTTGAACGTCAAGAAAAAGCTGCATGCAACGTTTTTTTCTTTTTATGCCGTAGAACCGCGCAGCCAGACAAACGCACGTCACCAAAGCCTGTGTGAACACACTCACTGACTGCTTTTTTTTTTTTTTTTTTTAGTCGTGACCAATTCCTCCCCGTCGCTAGGGGCTCCCACATGTGTAGAAAAGCCTCGGCGCTTCATCCGCGCTCACCGGACACTACATACGGCAGAAAAACACTCGATTTTAACGCCCAATAAGAGGAGTTTAATGTAAATTGCTCCCGTACCTTGGAGGACTTGGGGCGCGCGCGATTTTTCCTGCAAACGCTTCTGTAACCTCCATTGCGCAAGCGACTGTGTATCTGTGTGTATCTTGTGGTCGCGCTCCTCAGTAACGTGAGCAGGCCAACTAATCGATAACGCCATTCGTTGACAACGAATTTCATTATCGATTAGTTGTTGCAGCCCTAGTCCACATAACATCAAACATTCCCCTTGTTAATATTTTAACTATTAATTTTACTATTTTAGCCATTACTGACATTTCATTTAACTCAAAATAACATTAAAACAATGCATTTTAAAAAAACATTGTTGACTACATTTGGGTCGTGTAACGGGTTCGACCCTAAGTGCACAGGCGGCACCTTGAAAGCACGGACTCGAGGCGAGGTCTTACGGTGAAAAATGGGAAGGAAAGGGTTAAAGGAGTGAGGATGGAAAAAAAAAAGGAATGTGCACGTGTAGGTTTGGTTGGCATGCGGCATAGACTGGTGAGTGGTGAGCAGTGGACAGAGTGGCAGCGTGGGCCCGCGAGGAAAGCAGCTCCTGCCTCCGTCCGCATGCGCCGACTCTGCTCTGCGTGGATGGCCGGACAAGTCCCTCCCATCTCTCGCTTCTTTAGAAGTCCCTGGGGCGCGTTCCATTTGACCCGCTTACATGCCGCACTTCCGTGTAGTAAACTCCACTGGAAGCCAACAAACCAAGTATTTTATAGCACGGGGTGCAAGCCCGAGATCATTAGCAAGGATAGCTCACCAGCTGCAAGGGGAGGACGCCTAACTAGTGAGCGAGGAGCAATATTGATTTGGGCGCACGCCGTGACAGGATGAAAAAACTATTGTCCTCAAAAATGTAACAGATGAGGACTCAGATTAATGTGCAAAAACTATATAATAAAACTAGATAAGACTACATAGCCTTTATAAGACTCAACTTTTATTTAAGCACACAATAACGAAAAAACATTATGATTTTGTAAATGTTTGAAGGCAAACAAGGTGCGCTGTTCTGTATTGTTTTTTGTTAACTTGAGCGCGTCAGAAAATGAACGCAAACGTTTTTTTCAAATGGTCAGAGCCAGTCTGCTTGCTGTTTTTCCCGACACATTCATAATCATTAGTCTACTTCTGCCGGTGCGCTTTGGAAAATATTTTGCGTGCGGTTGAGCGTTGATTAGACCATGTAGGAGATTATGATGCCGAATCGAAGTCCTGAGCCCAAATCTCATTTAAATTAAATTAACATACATTATAAGGAAAAAATAAATAAAAATAGCCCACGTAGGGCTGGGCGATATGGCTGAAAACTGTCACGATATCAGTGTTTCATATCGGTCGATATCGATAATTATTGATATTTTAATCCATAAATAATTATTTAATCTATTTATAATAAGGACCAGGAGAAAAATATATTAAATGTAAACATTTTTATTTTAAACTTAACCTTCCTCTGATCATAGCCCCCTTAGTTATTGAGACAGAAATGTCAACAACCATGGAAAACTCATAATTAAAATGTAAACATAAGTGTAAGAGCCATATCGTACTTATGAATTTGTTGTGTTTATTTTATTTTGTTTGTTATTTCAGTTATTTTACCTTACTCTATTCATTAGTAAAGCATTAAGCATTAAGTTTGTTACATAAGCCATAAGCTTTAAATTTCGTAGTTATGCACCCGGTTTTGACAATCGTAAGTTGGTCTGTGATGTAATTCCACTATGACATGTATTTGTATGACTATTGCATGATAGAAAATTCAGTTTAGATGCGGAAGGCTACAGAAACACAAGCTTTTGACCGTAAGCTCCCGTAAGCAGATGTATACAACAAGAGTGTTATATACGTAAGCTAGGAATGTAAGATACAGCAACTAGGTTGTTGTAACCGTAAGCTCCCGTAAGTAGATATATACAACAAGAGTGTTGTTATATACGCAAGCTAAGAATGTAATTTATAAGATACAGCAAATAGGTTGTTGTAAAAGTTAGAGATTTGCAAGATGCAGCAACTGGTGTCTGTAACCACAGTGGATTTACTCAAGACGACTGTATGAAGTGTTGACTCTTTGATGCTGACAAAATAAACTACAAGAGACAGAGATCGGACTTCTGTTGTGTGAGTGAAACTTTAAACCAAGGCTACGCGTCAAAACTAGTGAAATAATATGATCGCATCTACAATAAGTCTAAAGTTACAATGAACACTTTCTCTCAACATCTAAGGTGCAAAATGAATGAATATGTAAGATTTTATCAAACACATTTTTATTGATATCGATCACGTGTCTGTCGCAACATATCGTTATAGTTTTATCGCCCAGCCCTAAGCCCACGTTTAGAAAACGTTACATTCTTTCCAACATGAGTTGGGCCGGTGTTATGCAGAGAGCGCCGGGAGTTTTCCTGAAGCTCCGAAATCGCTGGGGCATTTTTTCTAAATAGACGCCATCATTAATAACTGATTGAGGTTTTGAGCTTTATACACAGATTCATGCCTAAGCAACTCCTAAAACTACACCTGTGACACAATAATATTTCGAGCATTTTGCAGGCTGCCATTTGGAGAAACTAAAAAATTATGAATAAGTTGTTGGGTCAAAATAACCCAACCAGATGTTCATTTGTAAATGACCCACTACAGCTCATATGACCCAAAATGAGCAACCCAACAATGTGTTTAAAGTACCTGAAATAACCCATAACAAATAACAATAAACAGATACAGAGATACGCTATATAACAGTTTATACTTAGTAAAAAATCAAATCATCAGCTAGCGAACTTGATCTAAACAATATTTAATCAATGTTTTTTTTTTTACTCATTATTGTACAGTACATATCAATAGCTCTGGTTCAGATTTTTCATCATGGTTCAGATGTTTGTTGTGTAAAGTACTCATGTGGAAATTATCACTATTGTATTTACTGCGATGAGTGAAAGTGTCACTTTGCGCCACCTAGCGGCCATTTTACGAATGACTTTGAAATGCAACTGATTTATTTTGGCCGCTGTCGTCTTTACATGGCGGTGAGCGAAACGGTAATAACCATTCCAATTGGGTACCTACTGTAGGATAAGATTGACTAAATAAGATAAACTATCAGTGACATTTATCTCTGACTGCATAACGTCGGATTAAAGGAAGTTTTTTGTGGTTTAAGATGAAAAGCAAAAATTTTATTTAGCTTTTTCCCCCGCATTTCCCTATGTATAGCATGTAGGATCATCCGGTCCTCCAAAGCGTTTTCCTTGCGTTCGTTGGGATTTGAACGGCAAGAAAAAGCTGCATGCAACGTTTTTTGGACGCCGTATCCGGACAACTCTAATGCATAGTTATGCTCATACATATGTACACAGGAAATAATATCTATAAAATTCAGTCAGAATTTTTGGCCTCATCACAGCACAGACAGCACTAAATGAAGTGGTACCTACTACTGGCAATTTATCAGGGTCTCCTTACTTGAGTTACTTGACGTAATGCAGCTTTGATATACAGGCAGCTTGATATACATGCAGTCCCCTACTTATGAATGAGTTCCGTTCTGGGAGCAGATATCGCTTGGCAATATATAAGGATAAACCCGTATGATTTGCTTAAAGATACAAGATCAAGTTCACCATCACAGCTTATTAAAAATTTTCAAAGATGGAAATTGCTACAAAAAATTTTGGACCCAAGAATTAATCACTGAAAAGTTGGTAACCTCAAGGTAGACTTCATATCAAACTAATGCCTGTTATACAACGGGAGTTCCAACCTTAAGAGCACATGGTTATAGAAGGCATTTATTCATGGTTCTACCCTCAGTATCACCCAAATAAGGATGGTGTTCTCATGTCATACCGGGGAGTTTTTCTTGCCACTTTCACCTCGCTCATTAGGGATGAACTTTGTTACAACTAGGGATGCACATATTAACCAAATAACGGTTAAACCGAAAGAATGAATGTTGACCGATTATTACCATCAGTTAAACGGTTTAAAATGTTTTTATATATATATATATATATATATATATATATATATATATATATATATATATATATATATATAGATATGTGTATAATTTTTTTTTTTTGTTTAGTTTTTTTTATTTTATTAAGTGTGCCTAGGCGCACTTATTACTCGTCCCCCAGAAATGCCCCCGAAATCCATTTATTATTCTTCCGCCTAAAATTTTGGACCGTTTCTCGCCCCGCAGGTTTGAGACGACCCTCACGTACGTTACACCGTTTCGTGCGGCTCGATCGGGAATGGTGTGCTATCACTTTTGGTGGGGATTTTTTTTTTTTTTATGAAAAAATAGTTTATGGTTTGAGGCAGGCCTGCTATTTTAACCGAATAAACTTTTATACATTTTTTCAAACGTATGAAAAAATTTGCCTACCTGAGGCAAGCTTCAAAGGTATTTTAGCGCGTTTTCGTTTTGTAATCTTAATTTGTTATTTAAGTAAAAAATATTTAGTGCAGGTCTATTTATTTTATTCTTTTTATTTATAGTACTTTACATTTACATTTAGGCATTTGGCAGACGCTCTTATCCAGAGTGACTTACATTTTTATCTCATTACACATCTGAGCAGTTGAGGATTAAGGGCCTTGCTCAAGGATCTTCCGAACCGTAGTCCAATGCCTTAACCACTGAGCTACCCCTGGACCCAGTACTTTGTTTTTCTCTGTTGTCGGAAACGCTGCAGGTGCGTGAAAATTTGACGATGTGTGAATCCAGATTCTGTTCTTGATATGTTGTGTGCTATTGTTCGCACATGTTAAAATAAAAACCAGAAAAAAAAAAATTTGTATATTTAATCAGACTATTTACTCAGGTCTATTTTCATTTAATTCTAATTTAATATTCTAATCGGATCAGGTAACAGTTTATGTTCAGATAACGAACGGCGGTTGGGAAAATTAATCGAATTGAGCTTCCCTAGTTACAACACAGCTTTTAAAAAATATACACTGTTAAAAGCACAAAATAAAACTGAATTGAGATCAGGCATTCTGGTATGCTTGATTTTCTTTATCACTAATTTTTAAAACAATTTCATATAAACAATTTCAATTTCAATGCAGAAAAATATATTCAGGTTCTAGAACAACATCTAGTCATCTCTTTCAGGGAAGACCCTGCATTTTTCAACAAGATAATGCCAGACCACATTCTGCATCAATCACAACATCATGGCTGCGTAGGAGAAGGATCCGGGTACTGAAATGGCCAGTCTGCAGTCCAGAGCTTTCCCCTATAGAGAACATTTGGCGCATCATAAAGAGGAAGGTGCGACAAAGAAGGCCCAAGACGATTGAACAGTTAGAGGCCTGTATTAGACAAGAATGGGAGAGCATTCCTATTTCTAAACTTGAGAAACTGGTCTCCTCGGTCCCCAGACGTCCGAGTGTTGTAAGAAGGGGAGATGCCACACAGTGGTGAAAATGGCCTTGTCCCAACTTTTTTGGGATTTGTTGACACCATGACATTTTGATTCACCATATTTTTCCCTTAAAATGATACATTTTCTCAGTTTAAACTTTTGTTCCGTGATTTATGTTCTATTCTGAATAAAATATCGACATTTGCCATCTCCACATCATTGCATTCAGTTTTTATTCACAATTTGTTTAGTGTCCCAACTTTTTTGGAATCCGGTTTGTATATCTATCTATCTATCTATCTATATATACACATCTATATATATCTATATATATCTATATCTATATCTATATATATATCTATATCTATATATATATATACACACATACACACACACACACATATATACACACATATATAATAATTATATTTATATAATACCGCAATAACACTTTATTTCGATATTACCGTGGTCGCATGATGGTAAATTGATGGGTCTTCTGAGAAAAGCTTGCTCAGGCGGACGGAGCGAACGGGAGGTAGTGGGAACTACAATTCCCATCAGCCCAGGCGTGGCCATCATCCTTTGCGGTCTGTTGTCGGTACAGATTGTCATGCACACCCAATCTGCGCCCAGCACTAGGACCCGGAAGTAAGGCGGGCGCCAAACCAGGAAGTATAAAAGAGGTAAACAAACGTTAGCTTACCGCTCAGTCATTGAGTTTCGGCCCATGTCGGTTCCGGCTGTCCGTCTGCTAAACCGTGAGTACTCACTATCTTTGGTTCTGCTTCCTGATATTAAGTGTGTATTTATAGGACGCGGGTTAAATTTGTGTTTTTCCCTTGCTCCTCTTTCGTGAGAGTCCTTATACTAAATCGCGTGGTTATCCTGCCTACTCGCTTACATCCGCGTTTGGGTTTACCATCCACGCTACATTGGGCTAACCGCTAAAGCTGCGTCTTCTGGTCACCAAGGTTAGTTCATCCTGACAGAATGACTGAGCCCTCCGCGGTGAACCCAGCGGATCATGCGCACCTCTGCGATGTGGTAGATCGGCACGCCGCGCTCATCGATAAGCTAACCGGAGAGATCGCTAATCTGCGCCGGGGCCTCCAAGACGTAGCGGGCTTGCGCCGCGAGGTCGCGGAGCTCCGGCGGGAGGTCGCGGAGCTCCGGCGGGAGGTCGCGGAGCTCCGGCGGGAGGTCGCGGAGCTCCGGCGGGAGGTCGCGGAGCTCCGGCGGGAGGTCGCGGAGCTCCGGCGGGAGGTCGCGGAGCTCCGGCGGGAGGTCGCGGAGCTCCGGCGGGAGGTCGCGGAGCTCCGGCGGGAGGTCGCGGAGCTCCGGCGGGAGGTCGCGGAGCTCCGGCGGGAGAACGCGGAGCTCCGGCGGGAGAACGCGGAGCTCCGGCGGGAGAACGCGGAGCTCCGGCGGGAGAACGCGGAGCTCCGGCGGGAGAACGCGGAGCTCCGGCGGGAGAACGCGGAGCTCCGCGCAGCTGTAGATGGCGCGGCTTGCCGCACCAGCCCCCCCCCCTCCTTCTGATGTATTTCTTGCGCTTCCAGACAAATGGGATGGCACCGACGGGAGATGCAGCGCGTTTTCTGAATCTGGTGTTTGAGTTCAATTCCACCAAGTACTCCACCGATCGGCTACGCATTGCTCTCCTCGTCTCATTGCTATCCGGGCAGGCAGCTGAGTGGGCCACGGCAGTAATTCGATCAGATTCTGATACCGCCCATTCCTACAATGAGTTCACCCGTCAACTCAAGATGACATTCGAACACCCTGCGGGCGAGGTGGAGACCGACACCAAGCTTTACCACCGGCGGCAGGGAGGATCGTCCGTGAGCCGTTATACTGCAGAATTCCGCACCCTCGCTGTACAGACATCTTGGGGAGATACCGCGCTCCAGACATCCTTCTACGAGGGACTGGCTTCCCGGATTAAGGACGAACTAGCCGGACAAGAGTTACCAGCCACCCTGGAGGGATTGATTCAGCTCGCCCTCCGCATTGACCAGCGCCTCCTCTCTCGTCCGAAGCCAGCCCCAGAGGACCCTGCCACCTACCGCCACCCACGTCTACACTCCATCTCGACCACCAACCATCTTCACTCCCGCCACCACTGAACATGTCGGATCTCCACCTCCTGCCGTGGTTAACACCGGAGCCGGGGAACCCATGCAATTAGGGCGCGCCTCCCTGACCGTGGCGGAACGAGAACGCCGGTTTCGAGAGGGTGTGTGCGCCTACTGTGGGTCGGCGGCCCACCACCGAGCAATCTGCCCACTGCGCCCGGGAAACGCGCAGACCCGGTGAGCAGGAGGAGAGACTCACCGGGCCCCATCCACCTCTCCACCATCACCAACGCCACCACCTCTCGCCTCACGGTTCAGGTAACCCTCCAGTTTGGCCACAAACGGGTCTTAAGTACTGCGTTTATCGATTCTGGTGCCGCAGGCAACTTTATTGACTCCACCTATGCCAAAGAAATGGGGGTGAATATCGAGGCGTTATCCCAGCCTCTTCGCATTACATCAGTCGACGGTCGGCCCCTCTCAACCAGCCCCATCACTCACCAGACCCAACTACTCACCTTCGTCATCGACCAACACCAGGAACAGCTGCAGTTTTACCTCACCCCCATCTCGTCTCCTCCCGTCATACTCGGCTATCCCTGGCTGCTACAGCACGACCCTCTCATCTCCTGGGCACAAAACCGGATCCTCCAGTAGGGGCCGACCTGCAGCGAACTCTGCCTACGGGCACAGGCTGGGACGTGTTCCAAGGAGTCCGAGGCCCCCGAAGTCGACACCAACGCCATCCCACCTGAATATAGGGACCTGGCTGAAGTCTTCTGCAAGAGGAAAGCCACCAACCTACCACCACATCGCCCATACGACCTGGCGATAGAACTTCAGCCAGGCTCCGTTCCCCCCCGCGGCAACCTTTACTCCCTATCTACCACCGAGACACAAGCTATGGAGGAGTACGTCGCCACTGCCCTTCGTCATGGCACCATCCGGCCCTCCTCCTCGCCAGCAGCCGCGGGATTCTTCTTCGTTGAGAAGAAAGGGGGTGAACTTCGCCCGTGTGTCGATTATCGGGGGCTGAACAAGATCACCATAAAAAAAAAACGACACCCGCTACCGCTCACCAACTCAGCCCTGGACACCCTCTCTGGTGCGGCCATATTCACGAAGTTGGACCTCCGGAGCGCCTACAACTTGGTGCGCATCAGAGAGGGTGATGAGTGGAAAACGGCATTCATCACGCCCACCAGACACTACGAGAGCCTGGTCATTCCTTTTGGACTCTGTAACGCACCCTCGGCCTTCCAACAGTTTATCAATGACGTCCTCAGGGATATGCTGGGCCGATGGGTGTTCGTCTACTTGGATGACATCCTCATCTACTCTCACAACCTCCAAGAACACATCCAACATGTTCGGGCCGTCCTAAAGAGATTGCTCGCTCACCAACTGTACTGTAAGCTGGAAAAATGTGCCTTTCACAAGCACTCCACCACGTTCCTGGGTTTTGTCATCTCGCCCCAGGGTGTGGCCATGGACCCACAGAAGCTCGAAGCTGTACGTCTCTGGCCCCTACCCAGAACACTCAAACAGCTTCAACGGTTTCTTGGGTTAGCGAATTTCTATCGTCACTTTATCCGGGGCTACAGTACAGTTGCAGCACCACTAACCACATTGACCAGGCCCTCGCACCACCCTTTTCGACTCACCCCTGCCGCCAACTCCGCCTTCCAAGAATTGTGTCATCGCTTCACCACCGCACCCATCCTTCTCCACCCCGATGCCAACAAACCTTTCGTTGTGGAGGTGGACGCGTCGGATGTGGGCGCCGGCGCCGTTCTCTCCCAGCGAGGTCCAGACCAGAAGCTGCACCCGTGTGGTTTCTTCTCCAAGAAATTTAATCCCACTCAGCAGCGATACGGAGTAGGGGACCGCGAACTGCTGGGCATAAAGTGCGCCTTGGAGGAATGGCGTCACTGGCTCCAGGGCGCCAGTGAGCCGTTCATCGTCTGGACCGACCACCAGAACCTCATCACCATCAGGAACCTCAAACAGCTCAACCCACGGCAGGCACGGTGGGCACTGTTCTTCGAACAATATGACTTCCATCCGTCATACCACCCGGGGTCCAAGAATACCAAGGCCGACGCACTGTCTAGACAGCACGATGAGGACCTTCCCCGGGCGGAACCCGTGCCCGTCATCACCTCCTCACGGATCATTGCACCCCTTCAATGGGACTTGGAGACGAGGGTCCGCCAGGCACAGGCTGCGGAGACCGAACCGGCAGGCGTGCCGCCTGGACGACTTTACGTGTACCAAAGACTAAGACCAGAAGTTCTCCAGTGGGGCCACTCTTCTACCGTCGCCGGACACCAGGGAGCCCGAAGAACCCTGTCCTTCGTCGAACGGGCGTTCTGGTGGCCCGCCATGAGAAGAGAGATCACGGATTTCGTTCAGGCGTGCGCCAGGGCCAAGGATACAAATCAACCATCTCCGGGAGAGCTCCAACCACTTCCAGTTCCTCGACGGCCCTGGACGCACATCGCCCTGGATTTCATCACGGGCCTGCCGGTTTCCAACGGAAAAAACACCATCCTCACCATCGTTGAGCGGTTCTCCAAGGCAGTGCACTTGGTGGCCCTCACCGGACTCCCATCAGCTAAAACCACCGCTGAGCTGATAATGGAACAGGTAGTCCGCCTGCATGGGTTCCCCAAGGACATCGTCTCGGACAGAGGGCCCCAGTTCACCGCCCGGTTCTGGAAGGCCTTCTGCCGTCTGATCAATTCCACCAGCAGTCCATCATCTGGATACCATCCCCAGACTAATGGTCAGACGGAACGGACCAACCAACAACTGGAGCGCTACCCAAGATGTTTTGTTGCTGATCGCCAGCGCTCCTGGGCCCGCTACCTCATCTGGGCAGAACTGTCTCACAATCTCCACGTTTCATCTGCCACCAACTTAAGCCCATTTGAGGTGTGCTACGGTTTCCAACCTCCGATGTTCACCCATCAAGAACCGGAGGTTGATGTACCGTCGGCCCAACAGTTGGTCCGTAGGTGTCGACGGGTCTGGAACCAAGCCAACCTCGCCATCCAGAGAGCCAATAACCGTTACATCATTCAGCATCGCCGTCGACACCCTCCGGGACGATTGTACAACGTAGGTGACAAGGTATGGCTATCCACAAAGAACCTACATCTGCACACAGAATCTCGGAAACTTTCACCTCGCTTCATCGGACCATACCGCATCACACTACGAGTAAACCCTGTCATCTACCGGCTCCAGCTGCCTGCGGCGCTCCGGATTCACCCCATATTCCACACCTCTCAACTCAAACCCTTCATCACATCACCCATGATTCCACCCACCCCCCCAGCTCCTCCTCCCCGGATCATCGACGGTGGTCTCGCCTACACCGTACGCCGAATCCTCGACTCGCGCCCTCGGGGCAGAGGTACTCAGTACCTGGTTGACTGGGAGGGCTACGGCCCCGAGGAGCGGTCTTGGATCCCGGCCCGGTTCATTCTCGACCCCGAACTGATTCGAGACTACCGTCGCCGGGTATCCTCCACCCCAGGACCGTCAGGAGCCGGTCCTGGACAGGGGGGTACTGTCATGCACACTCAATCTGCGCCCGGCACTAGGACCCGGAAGTAAGGCTGGCGCCAAACCAGGAAGTATAAAAGAGGTAAACAAACGTTAGCTTACCGCTCAGTCATTGAGTTTCGGCCCATGTCGGTTCCGGCTGTCCGTCTGCTAAACCGTGAGTACTCACTATTTTTGGTTCTGCTTCCTGATATTAAGTGTGTATTTATAGGACGCGGGTTAAATTTGTGTTTTTCCCTTGCTCCTCTTTCGTGAGAGTCCTTATACTAAATCGCGTGGTTATCCTGCCTACTTGCTTACATCCGCGTTTGGGTTTACCATCCACGCTACATTGGGCTACCCGCTAAAGCTGCGTCTTCTGGTCACCAAGGTTAGTTCATCCTGACACAGATCAAGTAATGCGCACATGCGATTTAAAACCCGCTTACTCCGTAATGATTAATTACTCTTTCCATCTCTTTTCCTTCGCCGCTAATAGCAGCACCCGCGACTTCCGCATTACTGGATCTGTACCGACAACAGACCGCAAAGGATGATGGCCACGCCTGGGCTGATGGGAATTGTAGTTCCCGCTACCTCCCGTTCGCTCCATTCCTTTTCTCAGAAGACAGTTTTCTCGAGTAATTTCGGTTTCTCTCTGAAAAGAAACGAGAAAGGAAAAAAATCCTGTCTCTGTCTGAATAAGTGAGTGAATGAGGTTCTCAAATACTCATTCAGCACATGGGCCAGCTGCAATAACTGCTATTTTTATTTTTTCTGAGTTTTCAAGAATATTAAATTGAAACTTTTTTTTTTTACACAAACGTTTAATTTTTTGTTATTAAAATTGAAAAATTGAAATTTCTGTTTCAAAGTTTACAGATAGATGGCTAATTTGTATGCCATTGATATGTTCAGTGTTCATGTACAGTGGGTGCACAGGCAGTATGCGACTTCTACCGTCGCCGGTGTATGGCGTGTATGGCGTCAGCATTTGGTTTTGTGCGTTTGCTGGCTTTTACCACTGAGTGGCGCTATATAACTATAGACTGACGCCTCAGGCATCAGTTCGTTCTCTCCAGGCTTAATGAGTCGCAGGTCGTCCACAGCTGCACGTCGTTGCAGATAAAATAAAGTGAAACATTGTAAATAAACGAATTCATAATCACAGTAGTAACATTACAGTACAAATTTATAATTAAAATTAAATTCAGTTTTTTAGGATCGAATTTAAGCAACGTAAACATTGTAAACTGTTTAATTACAGTAGAAAGGCTACACGTGTAGGGTCTTGTGTCATCTTATATCTTGTGTTCTTTAAATTTGTAGCTTTTATAAGACTCTACTTTTATTTAGGTGCACACACAATGACGAAAAAACTTTATGATTTTGTTAAATAAATAAACGGGGTTCTGTATTGATTTTGGTGAACTTGAGCGCGTCAGAAAATGAACCCAAACTCCGTGTATACTCGCCGCACAGACGTGAAAAATATATACTTATAGAAAGAGAAATATCTGCTTTAATATAAACTAATGAAAAAAAATATTAGATTATGTAATTCGTATGAGAAGTGAATTACTGTATAGGCGCGCTCACTGACGACGAGATGACATGATCAGCACAGCCGTAACCAAAGGAATCACTAACTTATCAATGAATTATTAAAATGGTCAGAGTGAGTTTCCTGGCTGTTTTAACAAATATTTGAAGTAGATAACAGTAGCCCACATTTATAAAAGCATTTTTATTTATATAAAATTATAAATAAAAAAAAATAATAATAATCCGGCATTTATTATTTGGTGTGCCCGCTGCCACAGTTCTTCAGTAACAAACCTATAAAACATGTACATCTGTATGAATAAATTGTTTAAATGTGATCAGTGATTTATGTAAATGACTCAGTTTAGATGTAAGTAAATGCTCCTTGCTATAGGGACTGACATCGGCGTGCTGAAAGATCTAATCTCTCATATCGGCGTGCGCGTTCATCTGACATTAGATCAAAGTTAAAGGCGCACACGCGGGATCATGCAAACGTTTCCCCTCCTCTTTCATAAAAAATGAACAATCCGACACGAGCAGATTTGTTTCAGTCAGAATATTTATCAATCATAAAGAGAGGCGACATATACTTGCTGATTAAACACTGCATTTTTAAAGTGAAAGCGCGCGATGTGAGCAGCTTTAATTATTGATAATTAAATCATTATTAAATGGTGGACATAAAAAGCAAAAAGAATAATAATATTATTTTGATTATTATTATCATGTTCTTTTGCTGTTTGAGCGTCTGTGGATTCCAAAATTGACATTTTTACCGTTTTTTAATCACTGAAATGGAAGAGATACTGTACTGTAGAAAGGTTCCTTATCATAACGTGCCTTGTATTGTTTTTTAATCGCTCGATACACGACCCATCATTTTTAATGCTATTTTACAAAGGGTAAATACACATGGAATAATTTTATTTGGTTTGTTTATTTATAAATAAAATTTAAAGTAATTAAAAACAGTGTAGAGTGATTAATAACACTACATGTTATGGTAAGAAAAATCTCATTCTTGCTCATTCTAGTTTCTCCGAGTGTATACTGTAGGTGAGAACAGCTATTCACCCTTAGGGGGGTGTATCATTTGCATTTGTATGTGTCTGACTTTGCAAAGCACACCTGTAAAACCTGTTTAAATGTAAATGCTCCTCGCTGCGCTGTTTGGGGGAGGGGCACGCTAATGACGATTTGGTCAGCTGTGTGAACGCTCGCCCTTTAGATGTTGCGCGCGCACTACACGGCAAAAAATATGTTAGTATATCATGACTGAAATCATGACTGAAATATATGTTAGTATATCATGACTGAAAAAAGGTTATGTAATTTGTATAAAACGTGGATTACTACAGCGCATCCACTCACAGCCGAAACCAAAGACATCAACGGCTCTGCCTATTCAGAGGCTCTGCCTATTCAGTAAAGAAAAACACTACTGTTATTATTTCAATTCATACTGTACAGCTGTGAGAATTGGGGCAGGGATATTATGCCAATATTAAACATTATATACGATATTAAATTTCAAGTGAGTTGGGAGTTCGCAAGGCAGAGAAGGATGCTCTTCGGAGTGAGTTGCGAGTTTGATGAGACGGCATAAATATTTAATACAGCAAATTAAATATTTTGGTTTATATTTTGGTTTATATTATATGGTTAATGTATTTTGGTTTATATTGCAAACGAATAACGAATCAAGAGCCTGTGATTATATTGCATAAATATTATTTTGTACAGACAAATATCTGAATTTTTATTTATTTATTTTTTAGATTTTTTTTTAAACAAATCTCTCAAAAATAGTAAGATGTATTTTGGTTTTATACTGCAAACGTAATTTGTAGTAGATTTATTAAATGAAATAAATTACACTAAACGGGGTTCTGTATTGTTTTCGGTGAACTTGAGCGCGTCAGAAAATGAATCCAAACTCCGTGTATACTCGCCTCACAGACGTGAAATATAAGTACTGAAGTACTGTAGATAACAGCCCACATTTATAAAAGCATTTTTTATTTATATAAAACTATAAAAAAAAATAATAATCCTGCGTTTATTTTTAGGTGTGCCCGCTGCCACAGTTCTTCAGTAACAAACCTATAAAACATGTACATCTGTATGAATAAATTGTTTAAATGTGATCAGTAAATGCTCCTTGCTAGTGACTGACATCGGCGTGCTGAAAGATCTAATCTCTCATATCGGCGCGCGCGTTCATCTGACTTAACGTTTCAGCCATTCACACATGCATTGTGCTGTTGTTTGTACACACTTACACACTGGTTGTATAGCGCACTTATGGAATGAATACGATGAGATGACAGAGTGGAGGTTTAATACCTCTATCTCACACGCGGGGCCGTAAGTGCGGTTCATTATGATTCGGCGCGAGTTTTGGTGCTGTTATTACGTTTCCATCTTACCACGCAAAAAAAATAAACATGTTTAACATGCGGAAGATCTTCGCGGACCGTCGGGCGCCGGTCACTCGAGGCAAATCACGGTGCCTAATACCCCTCTCTCACCTGTGTGGCCTGACTCATCTCCGTGAGCTGCCGCGATTGCCCACCACGTTCCTTTAACATTAATTAAACGTTGAATTTTTCACGCGGAAACATGGAAACGTAATCACAGCGCAAAGACTCGAGGTGAATCATGATCAAGCCTACGGTCACAGCGCGAGACCGAGCAGGTGAGATAGGGGTATAACACACCGCATCAAACCGCATACAGTAAGTGAATACTGTAGGGGTATTAAACATTACAATCACACAGAAACATGAATGGATGCGGGGTTTGAAACTCCCATGGTTATTTTCTCATTTAACTAAATCAAATTTCATAAAAATAAAACGTGTCAAAACCCATAAAGTCATGGATAATGGCTAATGATGAATGAAACATATTTTAAACAAAAAGCAGCGAGCAGCTGGACATCGGGACGGGGAGTGCAAGTACGACGCGTTGGTCTGGCACGCGCAGGTCTGAGCAGCTCAAGAAGCTCCATAATCTGTTGCCTTGGAAGGCAAAACTTTTATTTATATATTTTTTTAATAACGACCACGGGGAAAATATGAAAAGGGCTGAAGTTTGTCTAAAGGAAAAATGTACATGACCCACACGGCTCCACGGACGGCGCCGTCTTCAGTTTAACACAACACCACGCTGCCTAATTGTTCGCCACCTGTTTAATATTAATAGTGATTGGCAATTTTAATGCATTAGTCACATTATGAAATAGGCTAATTAAAAGTCACTCTATTAGTTCTAAGAGATACTTAGTGTAAGAACGTTTCGGGAAATGCGCCGAAACACAAAATAAAACCAATGTGTTTTGCTCTATTTGTTTTAGTTATTTCTATATTTAAATCTTGATGTCTTAAACTCTAACAACTGTAAGTATTGTCGAAATAATTTTTTTTTAAAGCCCTAGTGCTGTTGTTTGCGCGGTTTTCTTTAATAATAACACTAAACAGATAAAAACAGAGTGTCTGTCTAAACAAAATAAAACCAATGTTTTCTAACTCATATTTTTTTATATTGATAGTTTATGTTTGTTGGATGTGTAAATTATTATAATTGTAGTATTACTTTGCTACAACATATTGTTTTGACTTTATTATGACTTAAGCTCTGAATTTATTTAAAAACCGAGACGACGGAAAATGTCAATTTGCGCCACCTGGCGGTCATTTCACGAATTATTTTGAAATGCTCCTGGTTTATTTTGGCCGCTGCCGCTTTCCACGGCGGTGAGTGCGACGGTAATGAGCAGTCTGGTTGTCACACCACTGTATACTGTTTAATAAACACTTCTGGCACTTTTTTCGAGTCTCTTCATTAGTTTAGTTTTTCCTGTAAATGATTCAATAAATACCATACCATTCATACCGAGGTTATATAGGTTGTGAAAAAACAAAAACAAAAAGCAGATGTGTCTAAGGATAACACCATATTGCACAATCCTGACTGCTATATATTTATTCAAACAAAGTAAAGCAAAAAAGTCTTTTAAAGGGCCATCTGGTCTGACAAACAGTGCCACCTTTATACACACAAGAGTGCTTAGTTTTTAACAAGCACAAGTACTAGTTTGGCAACAGAATCTTCTGTGCAGGTGTTTTGCGCCATAACCGATTATAAACCAGGAGAACAGAAACTCGAGAAACCTGATCATTATCAATTATGATAATGGTTGAGACTGCTTCAAATGGTTAGATGAGGTTAGATTCACTCTTTAAATCAAACCACACAGTAGTTCACACACATCTATCTATCTATCTATCTATCTATCTATCTATCTATCTATATATATATATATATATATATATATATATATATATATATATTCAAAGAAATAACAAATATACAACTCTATCAAAGCAATTAACCTCAATTGCTAAGTACAAATGTTTTAAACATTTGGTGCATTTCAGTTTCTTTTTAAGTCACTACCTCTGAAAACATGTTAAAAATGGTTTTCTTACCCAATTCACACTGAATCTTTGGGTGGAGGAATTGAAGGACAGACATCCGAAGAGCTTCCAACTCATGCTCTACTTTCTGGAGATCATCAAAAGGCAATCGTAAAATTTTGTCTACTGAAATAAAAAGAAATATGAGCACAGCTACCACATGGGCTTAACTATTACAAAAAAGGTTTAATACAAGCTCACTAACCTTGGCACTGTTGTTCCTTGGCTTTAATATATGCATATAACGTCTTGTATGTTGCACACAAGTTCTTCACAGTATAATTTTTGCAGGGGAATTTGTCAGTCAAGCATACATTTTCATAAGAGGTTTCTCTAAGTATCCTGGAGTGTACAAGTGCCACAAGCATGGAATCTAACCAACACAAGTTATCCGTATTTTTCCAAAACAAATGCTGCCATGTAGGTACCATCTGCATGAAACCTTGCACAGCTGCATCCATTGATGATACCTTCCACATATTGGCCTGAATGCTAGATACAGGCTCCTCCATTTGTGCATCATTAGAGAATCCTGAATCCCCACTATTGACACAAAAGGACTCAGTATTCCTGGCAGCATTTTCAACATCTTGCTGCTTCTTATGATCATTAATTAACAGTTTCTTTTCAACTGACATTGCAGACACTCTGCCGTCACCAATACCCAAATTCTGGCATTTCACATCAGAAATGTTCAGTCCTTCTTTTTTTCGTTGCTTAGGTGATGGGTCATGGTCACTGGACTCTAATGTGAAACAGAACTTCCTCTTGCATCCCTGTATGTCTTGAGATGAAGAAAGGATGGCACGGATACTGTCCAAGGGCCCACTAACTAGAGGGAAAAGGCACTGGATAGGCAGGCAGAAAATTACAAAATGTTATTGTCTGAAATACAATACAGCGCTGTAAAATTATCTGTACAGTTTAACTTAGCTGTAAATCAACTCGTTCTGTAATAATACCAATTTCTTATTAGCTATTATTTACTGGAAGCTGACCCAGCTATAGATCCTGCTGCAAGATTGTAGTGGAATTATGAATATTTTACCATATGTATGTGTATGTGTGCATGTGTGTGAGAATATATTGGATAAAGACTGCTTAGTAAAAAGGGGAAAAAAAAAAAAAAAAAAGGTCGTACAATTTAGGGCTGCACGATATATTGAAAAATAATCGTTATCGCGATAATGGTATACGCAATATCTGTATCGCGAAGAGTTGCGATAAATGAAATCGATGAGTGTATGGTTACACGTAAAAAGTAATGTTAAAGTAATTCATATTGTGTTGGCAGGTCTATGGTAACAGCAAACCAGAAATCAGAATATCTGCTGAGGGTTTTAAGTCATTCATAGTGTTTTGAAGTCTAAATATTTGCAACTTCCTTGACATAGTTTCTTTTTAGCCTGAATTATGTTTAATTACAATCAGACGAATATCTATTACCTGTTTATTTTAATATGATTATTACATATACTATAAATGATTTTTTTTAAATAGCCAATAATTATAAAAAATGCATTTCTCTAGGTAAATATTATATTGCAAGAAATAGTTATCGCAATATTCAACAATATCGCATATTTTCCTAATATCGTGCAGCCCTAGTACAATTGCTGATTTTTTTCCCCCTAACAAATCTACATTTTCTAGCATCATAATAATCAATGTATGCAGACAGACTGAAAAGACACTTGGTGGTAATAGATGATGAGACTTACCAGCGGACTAGTACACAGCATGATTGATTCTTTAAAGTTGAATGCATATGAGCGAAGAACATTTAGTTGTCCTTTTGCAGAACACCAAGGGCAGGCTCCACTTACCACTCCTCTATTCTCAGCCTTAAGTACACAACATAGTAACTTAGAATACAGTAAAACCATTCACACTTCCAAGGCACTCCTTTGGTAACAGCAAATTAGAATTATCACAACAGCTGGTGCACAACTTCACTTTTATGTAACTTTCGCCTTTTACCAAGATTTCCTTATATTTAATAATTTTGTAAATGATTTGATTAAGAATGATTTGTCCAATACAAAATCCAATCTGTGAATGTTTTAATAATAGCTTTGTGACAGTGACAGTAGGGGAGAACAGAACACAACTGACATTTCCCAAATACCCTGCCAGCGCTGGGCTTGGCACACTTAGATCACAGCCTTCACCGTTCATTGGCCCTTCAATCCATTCACTTTTATAGAATGGGTCTCCTCGCCATGACCTCAGCATCAGCATGAATCTGTCCTCATCTGCTCATTACCTAGAAGTAGAAACAGGATTCAGAAACAGAAACTGTTTTGTGGTAAACGCAGGGCTGGGCGATATGGCAAAAAAGTAATCTCGATAATTTTTCCCTATATTGAATGATAATATATATTTCGATATAAGCCGTTAATGCTGCCAGCTTTAAAAGAGTATCCCCACAATAACTGAAGCCACAAAAATTAAAGGGTTCATTAAATTATATTTTATAGTATAGTTTAACAAAAACAGATGACGGATTTGGCCTTAAAAATTAAGATACTACAGACACATGTATCTTTACAGAATCTTTACAATTCTTTTATTCTTTTATCTTTTATTTAAAAAAAAATACTTGTTTGTGATGATAAATTACAATGTTTTGAGATTTTTAAACAATAATGAGAAACAACATTTAGACCACACACACTAGGGCTGTCTTTTTATCCCACAATTCAGAGTTAAATGAAGGCTATTTCACACGGCCCCAATAAACTGACAATGGCTTAAGCATGCAATGATGACAAAAATGGAATGAATGAGAAATTATCACATTTATGTAGAAGAGATGCATTACTCACTTTTTAAAACATTAACGCCATGTAACATACATATATATTAAATAGCATCATGCAGGTCTAGATGATCATTTATTTATTTATTTATTTATTTATTTATATCTGCCTTTACAGCGCACAACTACACACAAATTGGTGTTTGTTAGGGCAGTGTGAATACAACAGCATTTTCTAAATTATGCAGTCAAACGTGATAGCCTTAAATGCTGTGAAATCGTAGGATATGTTATAAATACTCAATCATCTACTAAAGTTTTCAGTGCTAAAACAGCGTAACTTACCAATGGCTAGATGCAGCCATCAATCTGGGCCAGGACAATTTCATTTTTACTATATAGTTGGGTACCTGCTAGGTATGGTATAGTTCATATTTGCTTGGCCAGAATGGTTTAAGCCACGGAAATAACATTTTATTGATAAACTATGCAGCTTTCGCTAACGTGAACAATCCCGTTAGTAACGGGGCGAATAAGGAGCTAACTTCAGCCGCAGAATGGGACGCTGCGCAATAAGGAGCCAAACGAATCGGAAGCTGTGAATAAGGAGCTAACTTCAGCCTCGTGTGCTTAGGGGCATCACATCTTTCGCTAGAAAGTTAGAAACGGCCCTGGTTATATCCTTGCTCCTTTTGGAACACCTTTCATAAGGTGTAATGGCCACGAAAGACGACACGATCGATATCTGCTTTAGTACAGCCCCACTGCTAGCCCTGCTAGTTGGCGGAGTAGCATCGGCCCGCATTTTCATGCTTTCAGTGTGGTCGTTTGGGTGATGCGTTCATATAACGGAATTCGTGTCGACAATTTCAACATCTTTGGATAATAACTCGAGGTTAGATTGATTTTCGTTGCTGCTTTCACTCTTTTTTTTTTTGTTTTTTTTGTCGTCCTGGTGTTTGCTTCGCAAAGTGCGGTAGGAAATTTACTTTGACCTGCACGGTACGCGCAAGCTGCACGCTGATTGGTTGTTGTCGTATTGTTCTGCTGTGTGATTGGCTCTTAGATTAATCCATATCGAGCAAAAAATGTCTAGAGCTTATCGTTATTAAAATCAAATCAATCGCGATTCGATATGATATCGTTTATCGGCCCAGCCCTAGGTAAATGAATAAATTTCCTAGCGAGAGTGCATCAATGCCCATTTATATCCCAAAATAAGTGTCTTCTTGTTAAGTAGAGTCCATATGAAAGTTTTTTAGCTCAATGAGTTCCAAACGTCTACCAGGTTTTGCGTGCCTACGTGCAGGTGTGCATGAGCTGGCCAGCCCGGGGACCAGACTATCAAGCGTCATAATAGCAGCAGATTCCAACATGCCTTTCCATTAGTTTTTTTAGCATGTAAAGACCCCCAAAAATCCTGGGACCGCGTTTAAAAAAGTTATAATCGTTCGAAAAATAAGATGGCCCCCACACACTATGACGACATACAGATGGTACTCAAGCGGTATTCTGGTCTTACCGCCATGCCTCTCGGTAACCGCATTTGGGTTTGTGTGTTTGCTGGCTTTTACCGCTGAGTGGTGCTATATAACTATAGACCGACGCCTCGGGCATCAGTTCATTCTCTCAAGGATTAATGAGCCGCAGCTCCTTTAGATCTGCACGTAGAAGCGGATAAAATCAAGTGAAATATTGTAGTTAAATTCATTATCACAGTACGAACGTTACAGTACAAATGTAGAAATTCAAATGGAATTAAATCTTATTAGGATCAAATTTAAACAAAGTAAACGTTAACACCGTGAGCCTTTTAGATTTTATCATGTGTAATTAGAAAAGCTACGCAGGTAGGTTTTTTTTTTAATCTTATATTTTATGTTCTTTAAATTTGTAGTAGATTTATTAACTGAAATAAACTAAACGAAATGACCATAAAAATTCAAACATTGTCAGGACGTGCTACTGCGCCAACAGATGTCGATGTGTTTTTGCGTTATTATAAGAATTAAATGCAGTAGGTTGTTATGATGATCATAATGTGCTTTAATAAATAATGAAATGTATTAAATTACATTTTTACATCCCAGCACCCCCGTTGCGCTGCACCACCGCCGGCATAACCTTAAAAGTGAAACATTAAACAAATTTACAATATTACAGTACTAAAATTACAGTACAAATTTAGAATTTTAATAAAGTATAGGTGTTTCAAATTTATAGTTATAGTTCCATCTAATTTAAGCAAAGTAAATGTTCACAAAGTGAGCCTTTATATTTTATCATGTGTAACACTCGCATATCCAGAAAACTCTGGGTGTGCATCAAAAAAAGTGGGTGTAGTCAGATTAATGGGCAAAAACTATATAATAACACTATATAAGATACATAGCCATTATAAGACTCTACTTTTATTTAAGTGCACGCACAATGACGACAAAATGTTATGATGTTGTAAAATAATGAAAGCAAACGGTATCGGTGAACTTGAGCGCATCAGAAAATAAATGTGTATACTCGCCTCACAGACGTGAAAAATATATACTTACAGAAAATGAAATGTCAGTTTTTATACAGTGGTCACCTAATCGGAGCGTTCGTTTTACCGTCGCGGCGCTCGGCGACAGCATTTGGGTTTGTGCGTTTGCTGGCTTTTACCAGTGTCGCTATATACCTACAGACTGACGCCTCATGCCTTAGTTCATTCTCTGCCGGATTAATGAGACGCGCTCCTTTAGAACTGCACGTAGTAGCTGATAAAATCAAGTGCAACACTGTAGTTGAACGAATTTATAATCACAGTACTAAAATTACAGTACAAATGTAGAATTCAAATTAAATCAAATCTTATTAGGATCAAATTTAAGCACAATAAATGTTAACACAGTGAGCCTTTAGATTTTATCACGTGTAAATAGAAAAGCAGAATGTAGGGTTTTGTCCTCTTATTTCTTGTGTTCTTTAAATTTATAGTAAATTTATTAATTTCTCTCACGCACACACACAGCAGCAGACCGAGTCATCCCTCCCCCAAATTTAAAGAATACAAGCTGGTAGCGTGCGAGTTTGCTGTTTTTTCTATAGTATGCTGAGCAAAATTAAAATAAAACATTTTATTTTGTTTTATTTTAATTTTGCTATAATTAAAATAAAACAATTTTAAAACAGCATCACCCGGGGATCAAACCCGGATCTCCCGCATGAAAGGGCGACGCTGCACCACTCGGACACTTCGAGACAACACGCCCCAGTCACGTTAATAAGCCACTCGACTTCTTTGAAAGAAAGCTCTAGATAAGTGACGAAGGAAGCATGTTGTAATAACTGCATGTGTATTTTATCTGTTTTCAAATTGGTGTTATTTGATCTTATTGGTTTAGAAATTTATATTTCAATAAATAGTAAACTTGGCCAATTTCGTTATTTTGTTGAGAAGTGGGGCTTGAAAATTCTCCCACCCCCTTAAGTGGGGAATGACAGAAATATGGTAATTTATTTCAGTTAATAAATCTACTATAAATTTTTTTACTCATTATTGTACAGTACATATCAATAGCTCTGGTTCAGATTTTTTATGTTTGTTGTGGAAATTACCATCACTGTTGTATTTATTTCGATGAATGAAAATGTCACTTTGCGCCACCTGGCGGCCATTTTACAAATGACTTTGAAATGCAACTGATTTTATTTTGGCCGCTGTTGCCTTTAAACGGCGGGGAGCGCGACGGTAATAACCATTCCGATTGGGTAACTACTGTATAAACTAATGGGAAAAACCCAGGTTATGCTCGGTCTCCTACAAAGCAAAAATATGTTAGTATATTATGACTGAAATAAAGCAACTCACGTCGGCGTGCATTTTTTTTTTTTTTTCAATAAAATAAACAATTTTTAAAAAGATTTTTTAATACAAATGGACTACTTAAAAGTATGAATATATACAGCACTGAATACTTGGTCGGGGCTTCCTTTGCATGAATTACTGCAGCAATGCAGCATGGCATGGGGGCGATCAGTCTGTAGCAGCACTGCTGACATGTTATGGAAGCCCAGGTTGCTCCAATATCGGCCTTTAGCTCTTCTGTGTTGTCGGGTCTGTTGTCTCACATCTTCCTTGTCACAATATACCATAGATTGTGTATGGGGTTTAGGTTGGGCGAGTTTGCTGGCCAGTCAAGCACAGGGATACCATGGAACTTAAACCAGGTATAGTACAAGTCCTACAGGAAAGTGAAATCAGCATCTACATAAAGCTGGTCAGCAGAGGGAAAACTTCCTGGTACACTGTTGCGCTGACCTTGAACCTGGTAAAACACAAGTGGACCAACACCAGCAGATGACATGGCTCTCCAAACAACCACTTACTGTGCAAACTTTACACTGGACCTCAAGCAACTTGAATTCTGTGCCTCTCCTCTCCTTTGGCAACAGCCCTGTTCTTTTTATCCTTAGCCCAGGTAAGATGCCTATGACGTTATCTCTGGTTCAAGGGTGGCTTAACAAAGGGAATGCGACAGTTCTAGACCATGTCCTGGATATGTCTGTTCGTGGTGGCTCTTGAAGCAGTGACTCCAGCTACAGTCCCCTCCTTGTGAATCTCCACAAATTCTTGAATGGGCCTTGTTTCACAGTCCTCTTAAAGCTGTGATTATCCCTGTTGCTTGTGCACCTTTTTCCTACCACATTTTCTCCTTCCATTCTACTTTCCATGAATGTGCTTTGATACTGCACTCTGAACAACTAGCCTACTGAACCAGACTGAGACGCCATTTAAAGGCTAAGGAAAGCTTTGTAGGTATACATCAACCTGTGGATATATGGATCTATATACGAGTTCACTTGAATTACTGAAATGAATAAACCTTTCCTTCTAATAAACTGAGATGCACCTGTAGAATAAAATAACATTAATTAAATAGCAAAACCTGTCTCACCATGCCATGCTAAAAATCACTGCTGATTTTCTCTTTGCTAGGTCTTTTTTTGTCTCTAGGATGCTATAAGGTTTTGATGTGTAAAATCTTGGACTGAATTAAACACAGATGCATGAGTTTGTACAATAGCACCGCTATAAAATGGAGGCAGAGGATTTATAATATAAACTAAAAAAATCTATATATATATATATATATATATATATATATATATATATATATATATATATATATATATATATATATATTAGGGCTGGGCGATTTGGCCTAAAATCAAAACCTCGATTAATTGAACATTTTAACTCGATTTCGATTAATAAACGATTTTTTTTTTTTGCCCTCATAGTTCACTGATGGGTTTTGTACAGTAAATATGCTCACAATTGAGAGATTTTTGAATGAAGGCTGCATTACTTGATTGATTAATTGAAGGCAACACACACTATCTATGATTATTTATTGAACATCAATGTTGAACAACTTAAACTGAAGCCACAAAAATTAAAGGGTTCATTAAATTACATTTTAAAGTATAGTTTATTAACAAAAACAGATGACAGATTTGGCCTTAAAAATTAAGATACTATAGGCACATGCTCAGAATCTTTACAAGGCAAAGATTTTTATTTTAAAAAAAAAATACTTGTTTGTGATGATAAAAAGTATCTTGTGATATATTAATGTTTTGAGATTTTTAAACAATAATGAGACAACATTTAGACCACACACACTAGGGCTGTCTGTTTATCCCATAATTCAGAGTTAAATGAAGGCTATTTGACACGGCCCCAATAAACTGACATAATGGCTTAAGCATGCAATGACAACAAACATGGAATGAATTATGCAGCTATCAATCTGGACCAGGACAATTTCACTTTTACTATATAGTTGGGTACCTGCTAGGTCTTGTATAGTTCATATTTGCTTGGCCAGAATGGTTTAAGCCACGAAAATAATGTTTTATTGATAAACTGCGCAGCATTCGGCAACGTGAACACGAGGCTATACTTCGAGCCGTAAAATGAGACGTTGCGCAATAAGGAGCCAAACAAACCGGAAGCTGCGAATAAGGAGCTAAACTTCAACCGCAGAGTGAGACGCTGCGCAATAAGGAGCCAAACGAATCGGAAGCTGCTTTTATTGATAAACTGCGCAGCTTTGGCCAGCGTGAACACTCCCGTTAGTAACGAGGCGAAAAAGGAGCTAAACTTCAGCCGCGGAATGAGACGCTGCGCAATAAGGAGCCAAACAAACCGGAAGTTGCGAATAAGGAGCTAAACTTCAGCCTCGTGTGCTTAGGGGCTTCATATCTTTCTCTAGAAAGTTAGAAACGGCCCTGGTTATATCCTTGCTCCTTTTGGACACCTTTCATAAGGTGTAATGGCCACGAAAGACGACACGATCGATATCTGCTTTGGTACAGCCCCACTGCTAGCGCTGCTAGTTGACGGAGTAGCATCGGCCCGCATGTTCATGCTCTCAGTGTGGTCGTGTGGGTGATGCGTTCATATAACGGAGTTCGTGCTACCTTTTTTGTCGACAATTTCAACATCTTTGGATAATAACTCGAGGTTAGATTCACTTTCGTCGCTGCTTCCACTCTTTTTTTTTTTTTTTTTTTTTTTGTCGTCCTGGTTTGCTTCGCAAAGTGCAGCAGGAAATTAACTTTGACCTGCACGGCACGCGCAAGCTGCACGCTGATTGGTTGTTGTCGTGTTGTTCTGCTGTGTGATTGGCTCTTAGATGAATCCATATCGAGCAAAAAATGTCTACAGCTTTTCATCGTTTTTAAAATCAAATAAATCGCGATATATATATATATATATATATATATATATATATATATTTTTTTTTTTTTTTTTTTTTTTTTTAAACATCGTTTAACCTCAAATATCTTGTCATAATCATTGGAACCTAATAATCGTAATTGAAATTTAATTAACTCCACAGCCCTAATGGCAAAAGACACGGAGGCATTTGAGGAGGTAAAACATCATCGTTTCTTATAATCCTACAGGTGCACACTTTTGACACATTTTCCTCCCACATGGTAGGAGTGAATTATTTGCTAAATCTGTTTAGAAATGACGTGGCAGATGACGTGTTGTCAGGGTAATGTTACAACTCTTGTATTTAAAGTTAGTTTGTATTGTTTAAATACTGTGCTTAGTTTTCAGGTTCGAAAACTAATGGAAAAAAAAGGGCTACATTTAGCTAATCATTAAACTAAAAAAGAATAAACACTTTTGTTGTGATATAGTGGACCCTCGGTTCACAAATGCCCGAGTACGACTTTAAAAAATAATAATTTTAAAAAAATTAAAATGCACCAAAAATGTCTCTGTTCATGAACTCCCTCAAATTACGACCCAGAAACCCCAAGCTGCAGCTATCAACTGAAGAAAGGCATGAATGTGTCACCTAGCGGATCATTATGCACATGATAAACGAATTTTGTGCAAAGTGGAGTGAAGTTCAAGCTAGGGCTGCACGATATTAGGAAAATACAGTGGTGTGAAAAACTATTTGCCCACTTCCTGATTTCTTATTCTTTTGCATGTTTGTCACACAAAATGTTTCTGATCATCAAACACATTTAACTATTAGTCAAAGATAACACAAGTAAACACAAAATGCAGTTTTTAAATGAGGGGTTTTATTATTTAGGGAGAAAAAAAAATCCAAAACCTACATGGCCCTGTGTGAAAAAGTAATTGCCCCCTGAGCTTAATAACTGGTTGGGCCACCCTTAGCAGCAATAACTGCAATCAAGCGTTTGCGATAACTTGCAACGAGTCTTTTACAGCGCTCTGGAGGAATTTTGGCCCACTCATCTTTGCGGAATTGTTGTAATTCAGCTTTATTTGAGGGTTTTCTAGCATGAACCGCCTTTTTAAGGTCATGCCACAACATCTCAATAGGATTCAGGTCAGGACTTTGACTAGGCTACTCCAAAGTCTTCATTTTGTTTTTCTTCAGCCATTCAGAGGTGGATTTGCTGGTGTGTTTTGGGTCATTGTCCTGCTGCAGCACCCAAGATCGCTTCAGCTTGAGTTGACGAACAGATGGCCGGACATTCTCCTTCAGGATTTTTTGGTAGACAGTAGAATTCATGGTTCCATCTATCACAGCAAGCCTTCCAGGTCCTGAAGCAGCAAAACAACCCCAGACCATCACACTACCACCACCATATTTTACTGTTGGTATGATGTTCTTTTTCTGAAATGCTGTGTTACTTTTACGCCAGATGTAACAGGACACTCACCTTCCAAAAAGTTCAACTTTTGTCTCGTCGGTCAACAAGGTATTTTCCCAAAACTCTTGGCAATCATTGAGATGTTTTTATTAGCAAAATTGAGACGAGCCTTAATGTTCTTTTTGCTTAAAAGTGGTTTGCACCTTGGAAATCTGCCATGCAGGCCTTTTTTGCCCAGTCTCTTTCTTATGGTGGAGTCGTGAACACTGACCTTAATTGAGGCAAGTGAGGCCTGCAGTTCTTTAGATGTTGTCCTGGGGTCTTTTGTGGCCTCTCGGATGAGTCATCTCTGCGCTCTTGGGGTAATTTTGGTCGGCCGGCCACTCCTGGGAAGGTTCACCACTGTTCCATGTTTTTGCCATTTGTGGATAATGGCTCTCACTGTGGTTCGCTGGAGTCCCAAAGCTTTAGAAATGGCTTTATAACCTTTACCAGACTGATAGATCTCAATTACTTTTGTTCTCATTTGTTCCTGAATTTCTTTGGATCTTGGCATGATGTCTAGCTTTTCAGGTGCTTTTGGTCTACTTCTCTGTGTCAGGTAGCTCCTATTTAAGTGATTTCTTGATTGAAACAGGTGTGGCAGTAATCAGGCCTGGGGGTGACTACAGAAATTGAACTCAGGTGTGATAAACCACAGTTAAGTTATTTTTTAACAAGGGGGGCAATCACTTTTTCACACAGGGCCATGTAGATTTGGCGTTTTTTCTCTCCCTTAATAACGTAAACCTTCATTTAAAAACTGCATTTTGTGTTCAATTATGTTATCTTTGACTAATAGTTAACGGTTTTTGATGAGCAGAAACATTTAAGTGTGACAAACATGCAAAAGAATAAGAAATCAGGAAGGGGGCAAATAGTTTTTCACACCACTGTATGTGATATTGTTGAATATTGCGATAACGATATTTCTTGCGATATAACATTTCCCTAGAGAAATGCATTTTTTTTATTAGTATTATTATTATTATTATTGTCTATAAGATATAAGCAGGTATAAACATAGTAAAGGCCCATCTGATTGGTCAAATTTGGACACACAAATGCTTGGCAAATAAAGTATTTATCGCAACTCCTTGCGATATGGTTATCGCGCATGCCATTATCGCGGTAACAATATTTTTTCGATATACCATGCAGCCCTAATGTATACCCAAGATAATTGTGTAAGTAGAAAAAAAAAACCCCGCAAAAAATGCATTTAGAAACAGTTGAGTCCCCCCTCCCCCTCCTCCCAGTGGTTTGGCCCACTGCCTGCTTTCCCAGTTCAGGTCAGGTTTGTGGCTGCGGCTCAATTAATGTTGAACTCCAGTAAGTAGGGTACTTTATTCACTTTAAATAAAACGATTCTCTTTAATGTAGTTGATGCAAACTCATTCATAAATAAGTTGCGGCAAAAATGCTGATTACCGATGTAATTTTCCATGAATCTGCTATATTAGTGATTAAATTATTAATTATCTAGTTAACGTTATCTTGTTTACAATAGCTTGTTTACATAGTGCACTGCAACTAACATGACAAACGCCATTTCTCATGCAGTGTTTTATTTGTGACGACTTGCCATAATGTTAACTTAACATTAACGGCCACAATTAACACATTATTTAGCTGTGGATTCACTAAATGAGCACTGTGCCTAGTCCGAATTGTATATTTTTGTATAATCAATATCCATTCTGTTCCAAGTGTCTTAATTTTAAATACAATTTTAAACTTTTTTTTTATTCCTTGTTTTTATTGTTGTGATTATTTTTTGATAGTTTTACTTTCTTTATGTAAAGCAATTTGAATGACCATTGTGATAATGACAGATTTAAATTTATTTTTTTTGGATGAACAATTTCTTTAATGTTTTCGGAGTTGTGGCTGTTCATTAGAAAGTAATAGGCTCACCAATTTACAGTATGATCTTTCAATTTAACAAGTGTAATGTAAACAAGTTAGTTATTATGAGTATGGAAAACATCTTTTCCTGCATTTTTTTCTGCTTCAGGAGTGAGTCTGTTCTGAGACAGTGAGTGTAGAGGAAGGGGCAGATTCAGAACCAGGGAGGGAGCCGGAGACAGCAGAACTAAGAGATGATATTGCCAGCACCAGCACAGGGAGCATAGTTTTAGTTTAGATCTCATGTTTACATTTTATTGTATGTTGATGGCTTGACTGTAAACAACAAACAATGCAATAAATAGTTTTGAAGAAAATTCTGCTGTCATTGAACCTGAGAAAAACTTTGAAAATAACCATAATGGTGCAGTCTCCATACTACAATAATAATGATAGAAGCAAAGTTTTTCACTGTGGGGACATATCTTTATAAGTACAATTTGACTGTATTATACGTGTCCCCTTCAAAAATTGCTCGAGACATTTTATATTTATTGTCCCCCCTACTGTTAAATTAAATTTACGCCCATGGGTGACTGGTAATTTCCATCCCTAACGGTTAGTTATGGAACGATATCGCGGACAATATTCAAATGCAATTGCAAATTACATTTGCAATTGCGTTTCCCATATGTGGACGCACAAAGTGTGCCATAATTCAAATGCAATTGCAAACTTTGCATTACCGTTTGCTGATTCGCCTTTGCGAGCGCACACTCACTGCCAAATTTCAAATGAAAAAACAAAGTCCATTTGCATTTGTATTTCCCAGGTCTTACACGTCATGAACCTGTCATATTTAAATATCAAAATCAATTACCACGTTTGCTTTTTCACTTTCTCTGCGCCGCGCGTCAAGCCGGCCAAAATTCAAACGCAATCGTTAATCCATTTGCAATTGCATTTCCAACACGTTACACAGAAACCTGTCAATCAGCGTCAGGGGCGGGTCTATACTGTGGGGCGGGATTGTATGGGGAGTGACGTCACTCGCACTCGCCGACCAAGAGGGGGATATTTGAGCACTGGAGGTGAACCGAGATTATGTCATTTGTTTATCAAGAAATAAACACACAAAAATGACAAATCGCATATTTTCTTGCTCCGGAGTGGTTTACAAATAAAAATATTTTTAGATCTTCTCCTGTTACAGCCTGCTGGAGCTAAATCTTTCAGGAACGCTGCATACCGGTGTTATGCGCTAAAATGCCTCCCTGCCACTGATTGCCCCCCCCTCCCCAACATAACCTCTATCAAATATTATATTACAACATAAATTAATAGGTTTATGATTTACAAATTGCACCAAACGAATTTGATTATAAAATAATCTATATAAAATAAAACACGTAGTATAGGGGGAAAATATATTAATTATATATTATTTTCATATACAATCCCTGGCAAAAATTCTGGAATCACCCCTCTCAGAAGATGTTCATTCAAATGTTTAATTGTGTAGAAAAAAAAAAGCAAGCACATACATGCCACAAAACTATTTTCACTCAACAATCCAAACTTCTGGCTGTATAAAACACTTAAAAAAAACAAAGAAAGATAACTATAGTCAACGACAACTGTTTTAACAACTCAAACAGAGGAAAAAAATATGGAATCACCAAATAAAAACACTACTTGTACTTTGTTGCAGCACCTCTGGCTTTTATAACAGCTTGAATTCTCTGAGGCCTGGATTTAACTAATGTCCAACTGTATACTTCATCAGTCTGTCTCCAGCTTTGTCTTATTGCAGTTGCCAGATCAGCGTTGCAGGTTGGAGCCTTGTCCTGGACCATTTTCTTTCATTTCCACCACAGATTTTCAATTGGATTAAGGTCCGGACTATTTGCAGGCCATGCCATTGACATTATATGTATTTCCTGTAGGAATGTTTTCACAGATTTTGCCCTATGGCACGATGCATTATCATCCTGAAAAATGATGCTACCATCACCAAACATCCTTTCAATTGATGGAATAAGAAAAGTGTCCAACATCTCAACATAAACTTGTGCATTTATAGATGATGTAATGACTGTCATGTCTCCCATACCTTTACCTGACATACAACCCCATATCAATAATGATTGTGGAAATTTGCATGTTTTCTTCAGGCAGTTGTCTTTATAAATTTCATTGAAACGGCACCAAACAAAAGTTCCAGCATCATCACCCTGCGCAATGCAGATTCGTGATTCATCACTGAATCTAACTCATCCAGTCATCCGCAGTCCAAGATTGTCTTTCTTTAGCCAACTGAATCCTTGTTTTTTTCTGTTTAGATGTTAATGATGGTTTTCTTTTGGCTTTTCTGTATGTAAATCCCATTTCTTTTAGGCGATTTCTTACTGTCCGGTAAGACATTGACTCCACTTTCTGCCCATTTGTTCCTCATTTGTTTTGTTGTGCATTTTCTGCTTTCAAGTCATATTGCTTTAAGTTTTCTGTCTTGGTGCTTTGATGTCTTTCTTGGTCTACCAGTACGCTTCCCTTTTACAACCTTTCCATTTGATTTGTACTTGGTCCAGATTTTAGACACAGCTGACTGGGAACAACCAACATCTTTTGCAACATTCCATGAAGATTTACCTTCTTCAAGAAGTTTGATAATTCTCTCCTTTGTTTCAACTGACATCTCTCGTGTTGGAGCTATGAGTTATGTCAATCATCTTGCATGGTTCTACCCATCCCTAATGTGTGCAAGCACTCTTTTTTAACTGTAGACTAATTAGCAGTTATAGAAATGCAAAGTGCATGGTGATTCCATATTTTTTTCCTCTGTTTGAGCTGTTAAAACAGTTGTCATTGACTATAGTTATCTTTCGTTGTTTTTTATAAAAAGTGTTTTATACAGCCAGAAGTTTGGATTGTTGAGTGAAAATAGTTTTGTGGCATGTATGTGCTTGTTTTTTTTTCTACACAATTAAACATTTGAATGAACATCTTCTGAGAGGGGTGATTCCAGAATTTTTGCCAGGGGTTGTACATGTATATTTTTATATTTCTTATTTATAATAAAAATCGCTTCGTGATAATACTCATATTATATTTGATAATAATAATATGAATATTTGATTGTGATGTCCTCATATATTTGACAGAGATTTTGTGGGGGTGCAATCAGTGGCAGGGAGGCATTTTAGCGCATAACACCGGTACGCAAGAAGCAAGAAAATATGCGATTTGTCATTTTTGTGTGTTTATTTCTTGATAAACAAATGAGATAATCTCGGTTCACCTCCAGTGCTCAAATATCCCCCTCTTGGTCGGCGAGTGCGAGTGACGTCACTCCCCATACAATCCCGCCCCACAGTATAGACCCGCCCCTGACGCTGATTGACAGGTTTCTGTGTAACGTGTTGGAAATGCAATTGCAAATGGGTTAGCGATTGCGTTTGAATTTTGGCCGGCTTGACGCGCGGCGCAGAGAAAGTGAAAAAGCAAATGTGGTAATTGATTTTGATATTTAAATATGACAGGTTCATGACGTGTAAGACCTGGGAAATACAAATGCAAATGGACTTTTCTTTTTCATTTGAAATTTGGCAGTCAGTGTGCGCTCGCAAAGGCGAATCAGCAAACGGTAATGCAAAGTTTGCAATTGCATTTGAATTATGGCACACTTTGTGCGTCCACATATGGGAAACGCAATTGCAAATGTAATTTGCAATTGCATTTGAATATTGTCCGCGATATCGTTCCATAGTTAGTGACTGTGTTGCTACAGTACAAGTTTTTATTTCCAGTTCTCCTCAATGAAGCTTTTTAATTCTCTTTCTCTCTCTCTCTCTCTCTCTCTCTCACACACACACACACACACACATCCATCTATATATCTATCTGTAAATTATTAGTTTTAATTTTGTCTCCATAAAAGGGGTAACCGACTATAAAACTTGAAGAAAAAAAAAACCAGTGAAAGCACATTTGTCCCTACGGTCCAAAATTTAAATACATTTGACCAAACCTTCATAGCCCACATCGAGAATAAAGCATCATAATAAAGATATTTCTTCGAGCTTGAAGAGATATACCCACAAGCTAAGCTAGTCAGTAAACTGATTAACGTTACCCTGAACTTCCTAGAAAATGAGTACGCTTTCGCATTCACTGTTATATTATTGATACGGAACGTAGTGTACATACCTCTAAACTGACCAAGGAAGAGACAAAATATAAACCGGCGTTTGTCAGACATTTGACTGGCAGACACAGCACGCCGGCATCTAATCCTCCATTTGTATGCAGCCTCTCACGCGGGGCCAACGTTCTACTTCCGGTCGTGTAAACTTCACCATGGAGGTACAACAGAACGTGCTGACGTCAGGTAATTTTTTCCTTATAAGCAGCTGAAGCCGGGGAGTGGACTTTGGCGCCATATTGGTATACTCAAAACAAACCATTGCTATAAATGGACGGTATTTTCGGAAGCATGTTCAACAAACTCAGAGTTGAATCCCGAACTCTGGTTTAGCTAATTCTGACATGTGAAACTCTGAGTCTCTTGTCCCATAACGGTGATCGCAATTAGTTCAATCAACTCAAGTCAAGTTAACCCTGAATAAACCACGTGGACGAGGAGAGAAAAAGCCCTTACCAGTGGGACGCAGATAATAAGAATAAAAAAAATAAGAGAGAAAAAACGACCTATACTCTTCCCTAGCATCATAAGAAATATTAATGACTGCAGATGCAGAATATGAAAAAGGAGCAATACATATAATACAAATAGGTTATATTATATTCGAGGAAGAAGATTTAATACGTTAATATCAGATCTATGCGAAAGAGAGCAAGAGAGTAGAAATAACTCATTTTATATAAAATAATTCTCTTAACGTTATATTAATGCAGGTGCAACTACCTAGGCACAAAACAATAATAATTCAGGCAGGTGAAGTGATATTTAATTTGCAGTTATGATTATGTTTAGCCTACTGTAATTAATTAAACAGCATTCTGTGGCTACATTCAACATATGTTAGTGTGCTAGATGCTAGACTATATATTTATTTTATTTTTATTTATTTATTTTTTTAAGCAAACCCCAACACTGGCAGTATTTAAATATTGTTTATTGGAAAGCAAAACATAAATGCCATTATACATACAATGATTTTCCAGACCAGCCTTCCTTAAAATGTCTAATGCATCTTTCCCTGATCTTGTATTGGCTTGCTCTTTGTCTTGAATTTCTTGTCTGCTTTATCTGGTACTGCCACACACTCTTTCTTCTTGACATGTTTCCCTTTTAGTACCACTCAGCATCTTATTGGAGTTCCATAGCTTGCCACCTATACTGCCACTCTCCTCAGCATTTCTGTCCTATAAAGTCGATTCTTTTTCAAAAAACAACATTAAATGCTTCCTTCCCTGATCAGTGACTCCCCATTCTTTAAGACTCTTAACATTACTTTCTACTTTGCCTAGTTTTAGCAGAGTATATCTGCATGCATTTCCTGAGCAATACATGAAGAGTCTCACATTCCTGTTTGGTATTTACCTACTATAAATAAAGTGCTATTAAGGCTGCTGTGTCCAATTCTTAGTCTTTTAAGTAATACTTTTTTTAATGGTCACCTCATTAAAACATCTACCAGTTGATAATAACGGAAAAATAAAACTTGCATCTTCTATTTCCTACCTGAGGATTACAGTGAGGAAGAGGGTCTACCCACTTCCACGACTGACCCTTACTTACTTCAGTAAGATATTGGTCAGCATAGTAGAAGTGCAACTAATCAGTTAAAGGTTGCTGAAGGTTGCTTTAGTTAACTGAACTGATTTTTAGAAACCAAAACCTCCTACGTGCCTTGAATTCAGGCTCGTCTAACTCAGAGTTTTAACTAAAGTGAGTGAGTTTTCTTAAATACCCCATGCCGCCTTTAGCCTAGACTTTACACACTGTTAAATAAATAACCATTTATCTAGCAATAATGTTATCATAAATCTCTCATATAAAATCTTTTATTAAATCTTTAAATAATTATTTAACAAATAAATGAATTCTATACTATTTATGATTAATTATATGTATATAAGCCCCTATGGTGAGTTTTTGAATCTAGCCTCCTGTGTGTGTTTGTGTGTGTGGTGTGCATGTTCTCCCTGTGCTTTTCCCGTAGGCACTTCACCGAAAGACATGCGCATGTTTAGTATTTGTATATAAAGGGGTTGGACAATGAAACTGAAACGCCAATTTTTTTTTTTTTACCACAATAATTCAGTAGTAACTCAGTAGTGGTTTAGGGCCTCCTTTTGCGGCCAATACAGTATCAATTCGTCTTGGGAATGACAGATAAAAGTGGCCAGAGGGATTTTGAGCCATTCTTCCTTCAGAATTGTGGCCAGGTCACTATGTGATGCTGGTGCAGGAAAACGTTTCCTGACTCGCTCCTCCAAAACACCCCAAAGTCACTCAATAATATTTAGATCTGGTAACTATGCAGGCGATGGGAGATGTTCAACTTCAATTTCATGTTCATCAAACCACTCTGTCACCAGTCTTGCTTTGTGTATTGGTGCATTATCATCCTGATACATGGCACTGCCTTCAGGATACAATGTTTGAACCATTGGGTGCACATGGTCCTCCAGAATGGAGGCAGTGATGGATGGCAGTGATGCACCCATCTAGCACAACTATTGGGCCTAGGGAATGCCATGATATTGCTGCACAAACCATCACTGATCCACATCCAAGTTTCACTCTGGGCATGCACCAATCTGGGTGGTACCTTTCTTTGGGGCTTCTCCACACTGTAACACTCCTGGATGTGGGAAAGACAGTGAAGGTGGGCTCATCAGAGAACAATACATGTTTCACATTGTATACAGCCCAAGATTTTTCGCTGCTGTCACCATTGAAACTGACGTTTGGCATTGGCATGAGTGACCAAAGGTTTGGCTATAGCAGCCCGGCCATGTACATTGAACCTGTGGAGCTCTTGACAAACAGTTTTGGTGGAAACAGGAGAGTTGAGGTGCACATTTAATTCTGCATTGAATTGGGCAGCTGTGGTTTTATGTTTTTTGGTTAGCACCCGAACATCCCTTTCAGACTGCTTCCTCTTGCATCCATAGTTACTCCTGTTGGATGTGGTTCGTCCTTCTTGGTAGCATGCTGACATTACCATGGATACCGTGACTCTCGATACATCACAAAGACTTGCTGTCTTGGTCACAGATGCGCCAAGGAGACGCCATAATGTTGTGTGCATTGCAATATTTTAAGCAAAACTATGCTATTACTCTGCTAAATAAATATTCACACTCTGCTCCTACTGGTGGAATGTGCAATCAATGAAGATTGGCCACCAGGCTGGTCAAATTTATCCATGAAATCTCCAAGACAAAATTGGCCAGTGTTTCAGTTTCATTGTCCAACCCTGGTATATACATATATTATAGAGACAGAGAGAGACAGCGTGTGTCGTGTCTTTCAATGTTTTGACTCAATTGAACATATTTTGTTTTAAAGGAAGTTACAGGACTTTTCCCTTCTTTTCTGGAGGGCTTTTATTTAACTAAAAACGACCTAATATGAATATCCACATAATTATGGATTATTATATTTATGATATTTAAAAAAAACAACACAGTCTCAGAACAACACAGCCCTGCCCTCCAGCACTATCAGCAACAGGAGCAGCAGTAATCCCTCAACAGCAACATTGTACGCCATCAGGTAAAACATTTGCTTTGCATAGTCCCCACCTGATGACAGTCATACAGTATGATGCAATTCCATATTAGATGCGTCATGAATGTGAGTTGTTGTTATTCAGCCTGTTCTATCTTTTTTTTACTTCGAGCACCCGCCCCTTTAAACGTCTCTGCACGGCCCTGGTTTTGAGAATACGAATATGGCAGCCTGGCTTCAGCAAAATGACGTCATGTCGGCTCCCAGTATTATCCCTCCATAATCAAGACCGACAAAATATATTCAATCAAAACAACGCCACCACCTGGTTTTCGCGCGTAATAGCTAAACAACGTAAGTTAATAAACTTAAACCAGTTTGATTCCCCAAGGCAGTCTTATAGTTGCATTTTTTTTAAATATAGTTTCCGTTTCTGTTGGGTTTGTGTCGTTTTAAATTTTGATTGTCCTCCAGCATTGTCCTTTTTTTTTTTTTTTAACCAAATCCATTTTATTAAAAATAAAACGCTGCACTAAAATAATGTAGTAACTAGTGCCTATAAGCTAACGATTAAGTATTGAATTAGATAAGTGCGTTGGTTAAGTTGATGTGGGTAATTTGGTCTATGACTGTGAATTAAACTAGAAAAATGTGAGCACTATGTAAGTACCAGAGGTGGAAAGTAACGAATTACATTTACTAGCGTTACTGTAATTGAGTAGCTTTTTTGTGTATTTCTACTTTTTAAAGTAGTTTTAAAAATCTGTAATTTTACTTTTACTTAAGTACGTTTTGTTTGAAGTATTGTAATTCGCTACATTTTAAATCATATTCGCTACTGAGTAAAAAATAAATGAATGAAAATAATAAAAATATTATGCTTTGTATAAATGCTCCGTTGCGCCGCGTGTGTGTATCATGTCCTGGTCGCGCGCCGCTCCAGACTCCACTCCGGGTTTTCTGACATCGGTATCTACCTGACCTTCCACACGGTCGCTTCCGCCCTGAGTGACGTCATCGACTAGCGCGACCATATTTAAACCGGAGAGAGACGCGGGAAAGATGAAAGAGGTTGTGATTTTGGCGTTTTGATATTTGGTTGTGTATTCTGGTTTGACTTGTTGCCTCCAATTGACTTTGATTATTGATTTGTCCCTGTGGTTTGGTTGGTCTTTGTATATATTTGTAGATAATTTCATTGTTTTTGGTTTAGGGAGTCCGGGAAGATACCTGTATTTTTGTTTGTGTGTGTGTGTTTTTTTTTTTTGCAGGTAATCTAGCAACTAAATATAAATACCATTTTGTTTATTATTTTGGCCTGGGTCCATCCTGAATCTGATCCTCCTCCTCCTGTTGTGTGTGTGTGTGTGTTTGTATATACAAACCTCATTATTTCATCAGTTAATTCAATTCAATTCAATTTTATTTATATAGCGCTTTTAACAATGGTCATTGTCTCAAAGCAGCTTCACAAAAATTAAAGAAATTTAACAACAAAAATTTTTTTTTATAATAATAAATAAATAAATAAAATAATAATAATAATAGAAAATAAATAAATAAAAACAAATAATAATAATAATTATAGAAAAGAAAATAATTGGAAGTGTGGATGTGTGAGAAAAATGTGCAGATAATAATGAGACGAATGAATGAAATTTCTCTGATGAGCAAGCCAAGGGTGACGGCGACGGTGGCAAGGAAAAACTCCCTGAGATGGCATTAGGAAGAAACCTTGAGAGGAACCAGACTCAACAGGGAACCCATCCTCATTTGGGCGATAACAGATAGAAATGATATAACATCTTGTGTGTTGTGCAGGTGAAAATTCAATATGACAGAAATTATTTAAATTGACATGAAGACCAGTTCAGCATAGGGACGAGTCAGTAGGTGCAGAGGGCAGATGAGGTCTGGATCACTGGAAGCACAGGAGCAGCATGTGTAGCTCCAACCATCATAAAGCTGAATCCAGCTGAAGCTGGTCCTTCTCTGGATGCCTCAAGAACCTCGCAGGGTCGGCCTTTGTCTACTGAAGCTGGCAAAATCTCCCGATGCCTCGGGATGGGTAGAGAAATACAGAACAGATGGGGAGAATTAGCGTAGTTGCCATTCGGTATAGGTGTACTGGAGTATGAGTACTGGGATGAGTTATGTGTATGCCAGATTAAAAAGATGCGTCTTGAGTCTACTTTTGAACTGAGAAACCGTGTCTGCTCCCCGAACACTGTCTGGAAGGCTATTCCAAAGCTTTGGAGCTAAATATGAAAAAGCCCTACACCCTTTTGTAGATTTTGAAATTCTGGGAACTACCAGAAGTCCGGAGCTTTGTGATCTTAAGGCACGTGGTGGATTGTAGCGCATCAGAAGACTGGTTAGGTATGTGGGAGCTAAACCATTTAAGGCCTTGTAAGTAATACTATTTTGTAATTTATTCTAAACTGAACAGGTAGCCAGTGCAGGGATGATAATATTGGGGTTATATGATCATATTTTCTGGATCTAGTGAGAACCCTGGCAGCTGCATTTTGGATTAACTGAAGCTTGTTTATTGAGGATGCAGGACAACCACCTAGTAATGCATTACAATAGTCCAGTCTGGAGGTCATGAATGCATGAACTAGTTTTTCTGCATCAGATACGGATAAGATGTTCCTAAGTTTAGCAATATTTCGAAGATGGAAAAAGGCTGTTTTTGTGATATTTGAAATGTGATTTTCAAAAGACAAGTTACTGTCTAATATTACTCCCAGATCTTTTACTGCTGAGCTGGTAATAACAGTACATCCTTCTAAGCGCAAGCTGAATTGTGAAAGCTGTTGTGTGCTGGTTTATGGGCCAATAAGTAATATCTCTGTCTTATCTGAATTTAATAAAAGAAAGTTATTGGTCATCCAATCTTTTATGTCCTGGACACACTCAGTTAATCTAGACAACTTAGGTATTTCGTCTGGTTTAGTTGAGATATATAATTGGGTATCATCAGCATAACAATGGAAACTAATCCCATGTCTTCTAATGATGTTACCCAAGGGAAGCATGTATATTGAGAACAAAAGAGGTCCTAAAACTGACCCTTGTGGGACCCCATATTTCACTGGCATTACACCAGACGGTTCACCATTTAGATCTACAAAATGGTAGCGATCAGACAGGTAAGATCTAAACCATTTTAATGCCTGTCCCTGAATACCTATATAATTTTGTAAGCGATCTATGAGAATATTATGATCTATAGTGTCGAATGCAGCACTAAGATCAAGCAGGACTAGCAATGAGATGCAGCCTTGGTCTGAAGCTAAAAACAAGTCGTTTGTAATCTTAACTAGTGCAGTTTCTGTGCTATGATGGGGCCTGAAACCTGACTGAAATTCTTCAAGGATGTTGTTATCCTGCAAGAATGTGCAAATTTGAGCTGATACTACTTTTTCTAGTATTTTTGATATGAACGGGAGGTTTGAAATCGGTCTGTAATTTGTTATTTCATTCGCGTCCAAATTAGATTTTTTAAGAAGCGGCTTAATAACTGCTAACTTGAAAGGTTTAGGGACGTGACCTAGATGTAATGAAGAATTAATAATGTTTAGGAGTGGCTCTCCAACCGTAAGCATCACTTCTTTTAAAAATCTGGTTGGGATTGGGTCTAACAGGCACGTTGTTGATTTAGCCGAGGTGATGAGTTTATACAGCTCTTCCTGTCCTATACCTGTAAAGCAGTGAAAATCTAAATGTGAAGCTATAGGCTGAACTGGATCGTGAGATACTATTAGAGGTTGAACCTCCATTATTTTCTTCCTGATATTATTGATTTTTTCATTAAAGAAGTCCATAAAGTCTTCACTTCTAAACTGTGATGGGATACTCTCTGCGGGCATCTTAGGTTTTGTTAGGCGAGCCACTGTACTAAATAAGAACCTGGGATTGTTTTGGTTTCTTGCTATCAGTTGGCTAAGATGCTCGGTCCTAGCAGTTTTTAGAGCCTGTCTATAGCTGCACATACTGTCTTTATACGCAATTCGAAAAACTAACTAATTTAGTTTTCCTCCATTTTCGCTCGAGGTTACGGGTTGCTCTCTTTAGGGCGCGAGTATGACTGTTGTACCACGGTGCAAATGTTTTATCTCTGACTTTTTTTAATCTGATGGGAGCAACAGTGTCTAATATACTGGTAAAAATAGTGCCCATGCTGCTAGTCACTTCATCTAGATCATCTGCATTTAGGAGTCTAATAAGAAATTGGGACAGATCCGGCAGATTACTTGTGAATCTGTCTTTAGTAGTGGGATTCATATTTCTAACAGATTGATAACGTGGGGAGACACAGCTAATCTGTTCTACGGGTAGAGTATATGTCAGGAGGTGATGATCTGTGATATCATCACTTTGAGGTATGATCTCTATATTAGAGACATCTATACCATGGGATATAATTAAATCTAGCGTATGATTAAAGCGGTGAGTTGCTCCAATTATATTTTGCTTAACCCCAAAGGAATTTAGTAAATCCATAAATGTGAGTGCTAAAGTGTCGTTAGCATCATCTACATGAATGTTAAAGTCTCCTACTATCAACACTTTGTCAGAGTTAACCAATAGGTCTGATAACAGATGTCCAAATTCTTTAAGAAAATCGCCATATGGCCCCGGGGGTCTGTACACGGTGGCCAGGGTAAAATATAGCAAGGGTTTATTACATATTTCATTTAGTGCAACATTAATGATAAGCACTTCAAATGAATTAAACCTGGGCCTTATTTTCTGGGTAACAGTGAGTACATCATTGTAGATAGTGGCGACACCACCACCGCGACCAATTAGACGGGGCTCGTGCTTATAGAAATATCCTGACGGAGTAGACTCATTCAGACCAAAATATTCATTTGGTTTAAGCCAGGTTTCAGTGAGACAGAGTGCGTCAAGGCAATAATCTGAGATAATTTCATTAACAATAAGTGCTTTAGGCGCAAGGGATCTAATGTTGAGTAGTCCAAACTTTAGAGGTGGATTTTGATTACTTATTTTGCCTTTTTCTGGTTTTATGGTTATCAGATTTTTTCGGGCAAATTTAACAAATTTATTCTTTTTTCTCAGTATTCGGGGAACAGACACAGTTTCTATAGGACAAGCTATGTGTGTGCGTCTATCACTACGGTGAGTTGTGATGTGTCTAATATGTTTGGAATCTACACTATGACTTACCGCCAGTCAGATGGTTCGTAGTGTCCTGGAGATGTTGTCAGAGAGGACCGCTGCTCCAGCTCTGCTAGGGTGTAGGCCATCGGTGTGATAGAGCCTAGGACGCTCCCAGAAAACATTCCAGTTATCAACAAAGCGTAATTTCTGTTGTTGACACCAAGATTGTAACCATTCATTAAAAGCAAATAATCTACTGAACTTCTCGATTCCTCGCTGAAATGTGGGAAGCGGTCCAGATACGATGATCCTTGTCGTGGGTGATGTGCTGCGGACCTTCTCGACCAGGCTCCTGAAGTCCTTCTTTAGGATCTCCGTCTGCCTCAGCCTGGTGTCGTTCGTGCCGGCATGAAGGACCACAGCTCCAATGTTCTTCCTCAGGGCAGCAGGCACCTGTGCAGCAACATCAAGAACACGTGCACCAGGTAAACAGCGTGTGTGCACCTTACCTTTAGCCGTGGTAGCACGCACGTGACGAACGATGGAGTCTCCGATGACCAGGACGTCGTGTGCCGTCTCGCGGAGAGGAGCGAAGCGGTTTCGGGTCGAGATGTCGAAGACGGGTGGTGGTGGTGGAGGGGGAGAGGTCCTCGCTTGGCGTGCTTCTTCCGCCGCTGCTGTATCCAGGGTCCGTGGTATCCCGGCGCCGGGGTAATGATTGGATCTAGTTCTTTCTGCCATATACCACCATTTCCATACAGTTTAAAATAGATCCCTGAACCATTCTTTTGCTGTATGGCCCTAGACTGGGATGTAACACCATATTTAAGTGACCACTTTGATTTTCAAGCACAAGAAAGACAGCAGCTTTATTATGCAAAGGTGTTCCTTCAGTTAAAAACAACTAGTTTGAGATTTATATCTACTCATCTTTTTTGAACTATGCTAGAATGCCTCATCTCACCCCCGCTGTTAAAAAAATAAAAATAAAAAAGTAACTCGGTAACTTTTACTTTGAGTACATTTTTAATGAGCTACTTTTTACTTTTACTTGAGTAGATTTTTATAATGGTAACTTTACTTGTACTTAAGTAAAATTTCACTGAAGTAACAGTACTTGTACTTGAGTACAAAATTTTATTACTCTTTCCACCTCTGGTAAGTACATATGCTTTTGTGACTGTGCGTGAAGATTGAGGTTGTGACTGCTCATCCAGTGAAATAATAATCCTAGTATTGTACCAATGTACATGAATAGTACTAATATTAATAGTACAGTCTGGCAACTGCTTCCCTTCGGACACTCCTGGTGCTTATCTTCCGATGGACTGTCACCCCACTCCCCCGGCCTTGCTTGACCAGAACTAAACAAGCAAGCGAGCAAACAAACATTCACTCACTCATTGTCTATATCACTTTATCCTATATTCAGGGTCACGGGGGCCTGAAGCCCATCCCTGGAGACTTACGGCACCCTGGACAGGGTGCCAATCTATTGCAGAGTATACACACATATGCACACTACAGGCAATTTGAGAATGACAATTAGCCTAATCTGCAGATCTTTCGACTGTGGGAGGAAACCTACCAAGCACGGGGAGAACATGCAAACTCCACACACACAGAGACAGGATTCGAGACCAGACCCTGGAGATGCAAGTACTAATACGTGGAACAAGTGGTTAATCACTACACCACCATGCCGCCCAGCAAACAAACAGTTCCTGAATTTTAATGATTAGTCATATAAACAACCCATAGGTAAGGTTATCATGAATATACTGTAAATACGATAACTTTTATTTTTATTGACACCTAACTTTAAGAGAACAGTGATGAATGTGCAGGCAGACACAGACAGAATGAGGCCAAGTGTGCAAGTAACTTTTTCCTTATATATATATATATATATATATATATATATATATATATATATATATATATATATATATATATATGATTTGTTGTATGTTATTTACAATTAACCATGCTAGAAACTCCAAAAGAATTTGTCACGCTATCTTTTGTAATTTTAGATGCTATTTAAAGCAGCATTAAATCATTAACATCAAGTAATTTTAATTCACACAACTTTATAAACTGTCATTGGACATTATGGTAACGTTGATCTTTTTTCATTATTATTATTATTTATTTCATTCAGTATTTGCTATCACACTAGAGCGCTCCCTACCACCCGCTATATAAACCCATTGACTGAATGCTCCGTGTGGCGCACATAGAACTATAATACTATAGCTTACACAGAGCACACTGTCTACCAACACGACTTCAAGTTCAGCGTTGAAACAGTGCGGTTTGTATTAGCCCGCCATTTAAAAGAATCATGACGTTTCACAAAAGATGTCCAATCCGGCCAGGTCTGTTATTAGAACAATGGAAAGTTTTTAGCTAATCAGAGCAATGCTCAGCTTGGCGGTAGCCAATAGGACACGAGCCCGACTGAGAGTAATGTTACAGAGCCGAGAGCAGAGTGAGAAGACTGCGTATCGCTATTACCTCCACACAGCCATTGCAGTACATTGAGAATCAGCAGCAGCCTTTGGTAAGTGTCATCTGTAAAAAGTGCGGTTAATACATTTTTTATTAAGATAATTCAATAACACACAGTTGAACTGCATACAGGAATAGCATGTCTGCATTTAATGTATTTGCTATTTATAAAGTATTTAAGAAATATAAAATATTCGTGGTTTGATAATGTAAGTGAATTAATTTTTTATATATTTTTATATATTAAATTTTGTAATTTTTTTTTTTTTTTTTACATGTTTAGGATATTACTAATAGCTTAGATTTAGGGCCGTCTGGATGTCTAAATTGCGTACAAACAAGGTGTAAACGGTAATGCTGGCAGCTAGTGAACTAGCAAATCAGTTAGCTAGCCGTTGCAGTGGATAGCAAGAGATGCCTCGCATGTGAAAACATCTAGACTAAATAAAGAAAATGTGAAAAATACATTTTCCTTTTTTTCAACATTAGTTATGTCTGCGTGTTCATGCTGGAATTTTAGCAGCAGTTACACACGGATTAAAATGCCTCCAGATTTACGCTTCACTGTGTAATGGCTGACTGTAAGAAACAAGGCGAAGCCACATAGCCTGTGACAAGCGCAGTTCACATCAACTTTTTCAAACCGTGTTTTCTTAAGTTAATGACCATGAAGCGAGCCATGTTTTACTGGAAAATAAAATGTCAATCTTTCGTCGTTCTGACGAACGTTTTTTCTTAATTATCAATGCAGGAAATGGTTGTTTATTTCGCGGTCGAATTGAGGTGGGTATTACGGTCGCTCTGCCCCTATTCCATGCAGTGTAATGGCTGAGCATTGACACAAAGAGAAGGAGCCATATTCAGTGTTAGTGCATGAAGACAAGCGGCCATTCCGAGCCTACTGCAAACTCTACACAGTCCGCGCATAGACTTACTACAGACCAAGTGTATTACTATACACCGGGACGAGTGCATAGGGTTTTCTGATGGGAAAAAAACGGACAAGAACACGGATTGACGCGATTTATTTGTCGAGTTAAAAAGCGAACAGGAAGGCGGGTGGAGACATTTTAGGAGTACTTTCTTTCATGAAGAAGCCTTTCTCACAAAATGGAAGGAGAAATATTGCTGTCGTTGCTGACCTCCTTTCCCTCAACAAGACGACTTGTGCGCCATTGCTCTGTACGATTGCATAGGGAAAATCGTATTTCAGTGCACTATACAAGTCTAGTGAAATATAGTTAATTATTATTACAAACAAGATTTTTTTTACACTTTATACAATTTTGCACAAGATAAGATTTTTTACACTATACGAATAAATCAAAATATTTAGAACTTAAATTATGAATTCGCTTTTACTCTAGTTATTTTGAACCGTATTAAATTTTTTTTTTAAATAATGTAATTATTATTATTTATTTTAATGGGAAAACGTATATGCATTGCAGTAATCAAGATAGTATGTAAGGTGTATGTATACATTTTAGGAAAAAAATACCCAAAACATTGGTATCTTCTCTCCACAAAAATGAAGTGTCCAGGTTAGAGTCTAGAGTATTTGCAGTGCTAATGTTGAATGCAGCATGCAGGTTGGTTCATGTAGAGCATCTTTTAATATATGGTCTATTTCAGGAATATCAGAAAGATGGGGAAAGACCCAACCAAACCAAGAGGCAAAATGTCCTCTTATGCCTATTTTGTTCAGACCTGTAGAGAGGAACATAAGAAGAAACACCCTGACACATCCGTCAACTTCTCAGAATTTTCTAAAAAGTGCTCTGAGCGGTGGAAGGTATATAATATTTTAGTGTAAATAAATAAATAAAAAAATCTGGGATTATGTCTTTATTGTAAACAATTCTTCTTTGACACAGACTATGTCGGCCAAGGAAAAGGGCAAGTTTGAAGATATGGCCAGACTTGACAAGGCACGTTATGAGAGGGAGATGAAGAACTATGTTCCTCCCAGAGGTGAAAAAAAGAAGAGGTTTAAGGACCCCAATGCTCCCAAGAGACCCCCGTAAGAATTTTTAAGTTTTCCACTGTATGGCCTACTCTGATTTTAGCAATGACATTTCAGTTCAATATTCAGTTTTACAGTGTTTGACATGCAAAAAAATCTCATGCTCGCTCTCGCCTTTAAGGTCGGCCTTTTTCATTTTTTGTGCGGAGTATCGGCCCAAGGTGAAAGAGGAGACCCCAGGTCTGTCTATTGGAGATGTGGCCAAGAAGCTTGGTGAGATGTGGAACAAAACGTCTGCTGAGGAGAAGCAGCCTTATGAGAAGAAGGCAGCCAAACTGAAGGAGAAATATGAGAAGGTTTTTCTTTATTTTAATAACCGTTAAACATATTTTAAGTTCCTAATTAGGGATGCATCCTGTTTTTTAGATTTTAAAATGGTTACTGTTAAAGGGAAGACAAGTCTTGGTCACTGTGTACGTGTTGTGGTTTATTTTAATTAAAGGACATTGCTGCATATCGAAAAGGAAAAGTTGTAGGGGGTGCTGCCAAAGCTCCTACCAAACCGGACAAAGTGGACGATGATGACGATGAGGATGATGATGACGATGATGATGACGACGATGATGACGATGACGATGATGAGTAAATTGGTTACAAAGAAGAGCTTAAATTCTTGTTTATAAAAGCATTTAACCCCCTGTACACACTTAACTATGGCCATTGAATAGGCAAATGTGGAAAAGTAAAATGAAAAAAAAAAAAAAAAAGTTAGTGTATGATATTGTTTTTAAGCTGTACAGTTCCCCCTTTTGTATAGTAACACTACAAAAGTGTAATGTGTTTGTCTCTCCTCTTATTCACTCCTGTTTCACAATACTTGGAATTTCTTTGTTTTTTTTTTAATTTGTGGGTAATGGTAATCCATGATTTCTTTTCCCATTAAAGAGTAGTGTTTTTTTTCTCCTTTTTTTTTGGGAGGGCAGGGCTGCAAATTTATTTTACTTGGAATTGGAAGTTGCACAACACACAACCTAGGTTAAATGTGAGGTTGTAGTTCATATCCTTTTTCTTCTTATCATTGTTAGTAAAATGCAGTATCACTTAATTTACTGTGCTTTGAATACCACTGTAATTGCCACAATGACTTAAATAAGAAAGAAAATGCAATTAAGTTGACATTCTGGTATGCTTCTGACATCAATAAACTTTTTTTTTTTTTTTTTTTTTTTTTTTAATAAAAATGGTTTCAGTTCTTTACTTTGCAACATTTGGCTGGTGTCTTGAATAAAACTGAATTTAGTGTTTGTGTATTTGTGTTGTGTGTTATGTCAAGTAGAGTTTTATTTGTATCTTGTTTACCAACTACCTGCTTGATGTAGGAAATAAAGTACATACTGCCACCCAGTGGCACCAAACTGTCACAGTATGTGTTTTAATAGACAGCCTTATTTACTCAATTGAGAGATTCGGTCAATAAATACATAAGAAAGCATATTCAGGTTTTCATTAGAGTTGAGCATAAAATATTAGTTATGATGCAAAAAGGCAAAGTGATGTCACCTGGCATGAAGCTTGTAAAAAGGTCTTTATTCTCCTTTGTTTAGAATCTTGAGTGTAGTCATTAATAATTCAAATAACATGTATAACAAGTTTTAGTAACTTTATTTTAAATAAAGTGGCATGTTTAAGTAGATGCTTTCAAACCTTTGGTAGAAATCATACATGACATTTGAGATGTTTTTGTTCATTGATGGGTAGCTGGTATATAATGAATACAAATATATTAGTCTATAACTAGGGTCAGTTCAGATGTATTGAGAAAGGTTTTGAATTTGTACACTTTCTAGGCATTCTTGTCATTAATAAGAACTGGAAAATTTAAATGTTGAAATCAGCGGCAAGATGTATGAAATCTTTATGCACATAGACAAAACCTGAAGATGCGTCACTCGGCTGCATGAATTATTCTAATCACACAACTCCAATCACAATTGTTTCAACCCCTATAATAGAATTGTGTAGGACTGTCGTAATCTGATTTTTTTAAAGTTACTTCAAAAAGAAAGCCAAAGAGACGACCAGGTTTGAGAAGAAATCTGCAAAGTCACGAAGGAGAGCATGGCCCTGAGTGTCTATAAATAATAATTAGACTTGTTGATTGTTGCTAATAAGGGCACAGTAGTGTATTGGCTAGCACTGTGACCTATAATTGGCTTTCCCCAAAATTGTTTATAGTGTGAATGTGTGTGCCCTGTGATGGATTGGCGTCCCGTCCAGGGTATACCTCCCCTCGCTCTCCAGGTCACCAATGACACTTGTATACAGGATAAAGTGGTATAGACGATGAGTGAGTGAGTGTGACTACATTTGGTGGTATAGAGAACTTCAAATGCATTAAATGTGTGCCAATGTTTTTGAAGGATGGTTAGATTATCATTGTAAATAACTGGTAAAATCCAATTTAGGAACAAAAAAATTAGACTGCCATGACTGCTGATATACAGTAGATTTCTCTAACTTTGTTTTCCTCAGTGAAGGAGTCAGTGGACTATTACATTGAGAAATGCCCTTGACCATGTCCCCATGAAAACAAGAATTTTCTCTCTTTGCTCACTCAGTTCCCTAGTTCAGGGGAAATCAAAGCTGCTGGCTGCATACTGGAATCTCTGGACTTGTGGTGCACAAATAAGCAGTGTTTGGGGTAACGTGTTACAAAGTACAAAGTAATGAGAGTACTCAGATTACTTTTTTGATGTAACGAGTAATCTAACGTGTTATGTGTCAGTTACTTAGTTATTTTTTCAAAAATGTAATCCGTTATTCAAAATATTTATGTATCCATTAGTGTGTGAAAGTCGTTCTACAAGCCCCGCCCCCGATAATCCGTCCCTCTCTGTTATTCCAGCTGTTATATCCCTATCTCACCTATGCGGTTTGACTATGCGAGGACCGACGTGCAGAAAGATGGAAACCTAATCTCAGCGACAAGACTCGCGGTGAATCATGATGAACCGTACTTACGGCGAACTCGATTATGGCCCAAACTTCGCCGAGTGATGATGGTAGAATAGAGGTCTTGACTAAAACAACATGCAAGAGGAATCACAAAGGAGTTAGAATTTTCTGCAATGGAAAAGTACTCTAACTAGTTACGTTTTATCAGAAAGTAATGCAGTAACGTAACTGAATTACATTTTGTAATGTAATTCATTACTTTAAAAAGAAACGTCCCCCAACACTGCAAATAAGCTTATCACGCTCACCAGCAGCTGTGTGCTAAGTCACTCAAAGAAACTTGAATGAGTTTCTACTCCAATATAATTAACAAGAACTTAGATAATTCTAATGGCTTTTTTAAACAATTAATTATCTCCTGAAGCCACCTCCATTTGAACATACTCTGTGGAAAACTGCAACCTTTTTTTATCAACCATTTCAAAACAATGGTCAGTAACATAAGATCGCCACTGCCCTCCAGTCAAACCCTCCGAAGTATTCTGTTTGAGAGATTCTCATTCTGTTACTTCCCCTTCTCCCCTGCACCTTTTTTAATGAGATAAAAGATGAACTCATGAACCTCCTCCCTTACCTTCTGTAGTGTTTGTATTTGTTTAAACACTTTTACAAAGTCTCCCCAGGAATTTCTAGTGCATTTCTAGCGGCTTCTTCAGGACTGGAATTATTGTGGTGGCCATGAAAGACTTGGAGACAACTGCTTGACTTGATGTTAAATATATAAGTTAGTATATCCTTGAATTCTTCAGCAGAGTCCTTTAGAAACCAACAAGGTATGTTGTCTCGTCCGGGTTGCCTTGCGTGGTTTGATCCTTAGGAGGGTCGTTTTCTCACTAATTGTGGTCAGACACAGCTTTCTCATGTGGGAAAATGAGATCTTCTGTGCCTGTATGTTGTTTTTAGTCTCAAATCAGCTACATTTTTTTTGAGGCTGTTAAGCAGAGATACAGTATGTCATTGCCACAGGTCCAGTTTGGATGCCTTGCCAGAGTCTCCGTGTGTCTCTGGAGTTGCTGAAATGTACAGATATTTTATTGCTGTATTCTTGTTTTGCTTCTCTGATTTCACTGGAAATTTGGCTCTTGCAATTCCTAGGCCTGCACTCTTCCCACAAGGCACAGCGTGCCCATTTTTCATTATTATGATCTGCTCAAGACTGAAGAAGAATGAAGGAGAAAATTCTTGCATGTTACAGGCTTTTCAGCACTGCGATGGAGTTTCACAAGTGGGCATACGAACTACATGTTGCACCTAGAACTCAGCTGGACAGACTCAGTCAAACTGCAATCAGGTGGCTCCAGTCAGAGTCACTCATGCCATTCAAATTGGGAGAGACAGTGGCAAAGAAATGGCCTAAGGAAGAACGCAAACCTGTAGGCATGAGACAGCCCACAAACATGTGATAGATGGTGAGTGACATATGCGATTGTAGCATTCTCTGGGCCAAGAAAAAAAGTGACCAACAGAAGCCCCAATTCTACTCCTCTTTTCACAAATGATTGGCTCCACAACTGCAAAAGCCAGTCACCTCGTGAGAAGCCGATGCCATCTGAGCTGGAAACCAGGCTCCTGTCTGGGGCTTCCTAACTAGTCACAAGTACACTGAAAATCCAGCACCTGCACTAGAACGCTCAGTAAAAGTCAATGGAGATCCACTCCCGGTGCTACTAGACACCGGCAGCACCATCACACATCATATGCCATGCAATCTTATAATCTTGTAAAAAGTTATGTGTGTACATGGAGATGAGGCATGAGGTTCCAGCAGTGCACATCGTGGTCGAGGACCAACCAGATGAAATATTAAAGTTGTCTAGATTAACTGAGTGTGTCAAATATATAGAAGATCGGATGAAATTCAGATAAGAGAGATATTATTGTTCCAAAAGTCAGTAGACAAAAGCTCTCATAATTCAGCTTGCATTTAGAAGGATGTACTATTACTACCAGCTCGACGGTGAAAGACCTGGGCATAATAATCAACAGCAACGTGTCAAAATCAAATTTAAAATATTACTGCCTTCCAGTCTCTCAGTTTAAAAGTAGTTTTAACACACATCTCTTTAGCCTGGCATACACATAATTCATCCTATAATCTGGTTCTCCAGACACCTAAATGCACACTCTCATATAGTGCTGCTACTATCATAAACGACAGCTATGCTAATTATTTTCCACCTGTTCTTTCTTTTTCAACCCATCCTGAGGCATCTGGAGTTTGTGCCAGCTCCAGTAGACAGAGGCCAGCCCTGCAAGGAGCCTGAGGCATCCACAGAAGGACCACATTCAGCTGGATCCTGATCGTGATGGTTTGGAGCTACTAAGACTGCTCCTGAGTTGCCAGTGATCCAGACCCCATCTGCCCTCTGCACCTGTCTGACTTATCCTGGTGTCAAACTGAACTCTACTGTATGTTACAGGAACTTAGACATCTTCTGTTATATTGAACTTCCAGCCTCCTAACACACAGTATGTCTGCAAAACAATTCCTGCCATCTGATATCACCCAAATGAGGATGGGTTCCCTTTTGAGGCTGGTTACTCTCAAGATTTCTTCCTATTGCCATCCTACTGAGCGTTGCCCTTGGCTTGCTCAGCAGGGACAATCTGATCATTATGATTTATAGACATTTTTCTTACTCATACACATTTCTATAAAGTGACATTATAGATCTACAATGACCATTGTCAAAAGCCAGAGGTGTCAAGTAACGAAGTACAAATACTTCGTTACCTTACTTAAGTAGTAATTTTGGGTATCTATACTTTACTGGAGTAATTATTTTTCAGTCGACTTTTTACTTCTACTCCTTACATTTTCATGCAATTATCTGAACTTTCTACTCCGTACATTTAAAAAAATAGCCTTGTTACTCCTATTTTATTTCAGACACACACACACAGTATATACTGTACACATGTGTGTGTGTGTGTGTGTGTGTGTATTATATAATTTTTTTTTTATTAATCACTTGGATTAATCATTCATTCTGACAGCACTGATGTTTATTGTAGACAACCATACAAGGGTAATTGCTACTACGCCTGCCCTGGGTACACTAATTTTCTTGTATGTTGCCCTCACAGATTCCTGCAGCTAAGCTTGGATGTACATTTAGATTCCAATAAAGATTACTGATGACATGCCTCAGAAGTTTGACTTTTTGCACCATTAAAATACTTATCTTCTCCATAAAACATGTTAATGCTCAGTAGTACACATATATGTTTCTTTAATGTATTTGCATTGTACTAAAATGCATTCTTTTTCAAGTGCCATATACAGTACCCAAAATCACTATGGCTGTTAAAAAATACAACAAAAAAAACAACACATTTTTCTTTTTTTTATTGTAAAGTAGTATATAGGCCTGTGGCACAGCCTAAGTTTTTATCCTTAATGCTTTTTCCCCCCTCACGTTACTTTTACTTTTATACTTTAAGTAGTTTTGAAACCAGTACTTTTACACTTTTACTTGAGTAAAAAGCTTGAGTTTATACTTCAACTTCTAAAGAAGTCTTTTTAAACCTTAGTATCTATACTTCTACTCAAGTAATGAATGTGAATACTTTTGACACCACTGTCAAAAGCGCTATATAAATAAAATTTAATTAAACTGAACATGTCTCCATAACCTTTAGATCTTAAAAAGAAGACAAGTGACTGACTCCCCCCAAAATGTATTATTTACTATTTTTATTTTCCCCACTCACCTTCCTAATAGAGAATATATTGTAGCGTTTTTCACCGCCAGAAAAAACGTTGGAGAGACGAGTGAGCTTGCTTACTACCCAATGCAATGGCTGGGAGTATTTTATTCACTACCAGCACTGTATAGCATGAGCAGCACATTCACTGTTATAACACACACCGAGAAAGCGCACATGCACATCCATATCACACCCAACAGTGGCCGAAGCCATTACCCCAAACACCTTTCCCAAATAGGGTGAACACATTAAGAACCCCCGCAAGGCATGATGGTTGTCAGCCGCCGCCCCGCCCACGCCACAATATAAACAAACATAACTAGAAGCTTGAACGAGAATACGAAACTGTAGCAACAAAACAGAGAACGAATGAAAAAATATAGTTGCAAGCAATGTTAAGCAGGCCCAAGCACCTGGGCGCACCCCCAAGTGAAAAAAAAGTATCCTAAAAGTATATTAAATCCTATCATGCCAAATCATACTAAAGTGTATTCATACTAAAGTGTATTCATACTAAATCATACTTGCTCCAGACCTATGATTAGTATACTTGAAGTTTGCTATTTTGGAACAACTAATTTTATACTAAGTGCATTTAAGTTGTAATTAAATTGTACACAAATGTAAATGTATTAACTATACTTTTGTGTACTAAAGTGCAAATACTTTAAGTATACTTAGTACACTTAAAGTATATGGCTGTGTGTGTTCTAACATACATACCTGAAAGTTATTAATGAAATTAAAGTATATGTTTAATGTATTATAAGTGCATTTTTTAAAATATGTTACAAATACACCAGTAATATACTATGAATATATTCTTATTGCAGCAGTAGCATGCTGATATACTTCTGGTCAATTTTAAATACTAAAAAAGAACGCTTTGTGGTACATACTTTATTATATCACACCCCAGATAGCACACACACGTCGCGGAGACGTCTGTGCGACGTCGTCTTTTTCATCTGGCAGATGTCTTGCAGATATCTGGAAAAGAGCGTTTGCTCATCAGGAAGATGTCGCCGAGACGTCCGTGCCGATGTTAGAACGAAGCTTAGCCTACGTATTTAAGACGTATATGAATTAAAACGACCCTGATCCGCTCTTTAGACGATGTTAATCAGATGTTTATACAGTGGTGTGAAAAACTATTTGCCCCCCTCCTGATTTCTTAATCTTTTGCATGTTTGTCACACAAAATGTTTCTGATCATCAAACACATTTAACTATTAGTCAAAGATAACACAAGTAAACACAAAATGCAGTTTTTAAATGAGGGGTTTTATTATTTAGGGAGAAAAAAAATCCAAACCTACATGGCCCTGTGTGAAAAAGTAATTGCCCCCTGAACCTAATATCTGGTTGGGCCACCCTTAGCAGCAATAACTGCAATCAAGCGTTTGCGATAACTTGCAACGAGTCTTTTACAGCGCTCTGGAGGAATTTTGGCCCACTCATTTTTGCAGAATTGTTGTAATTCAGCTTTATTTGAGGGTTTTCTATCATGAACCGCCTTTTTAAGGTCATGCCACAACATCTCAATAGGATTCAGGTCAGGACTTTGATTGGCCACTCCAAAGTCTTCATTTTGTTTTTCTTCAGCCATTCAGAGGTGGATTTGTTGGTGTGTTTTGGGTCATTGTCCTGCTGCAGCACCCAAGATCGCTTCAGCTTGAGTTGACGAACAGATGGCCGGACATTCTCCTTCAGGATTTTTTGGTAGACAGTAGAATTCATGGTTCCATCTATCACAGCAAGCCTTCCAGGTCCTGAAGCAGCAAAACAACCCCAGACCATCACACTACCACCACCATATTTTACTGTTGGTATGATGTTCTTTTTCTGAAATGCTGTGTTACTTTTATGCCAGATGTAACGGGACACGCACCTTCCAAAAAGTTAAACTTTTGTCTCGTCGGTCCACAAGGTATTTTCCCAAAAGTCTTGGCAATCATTGAGATGTTTTTTAGCAAAATTGAGACGAGCCTTAATGCACTGACCTTAATTGAGGCAAGTGAGGCCTGCAGTTCTTTAGATGTTGTCCTGGGGTCTTTTGTGGCCTCTCGGATGAGTTGTCTCTGCGCTCTTGGGGTCATTTTGGTCGGCCGGCCACTCCTGGGAAGGTTCACCACTGTTCCATGTTTTTGCCATTTGTGGATAATGGCTCTCACTGTGGTTCGCTGGAGTCCCAAAGCTTTAGAAATGGCTTTATAACCTTTACCAGACTGATAGATCTCAATTACTTTTGTTCTCATTTGTTCCTGAATTTCTTTGGATCTTGGCATGATGTCTAGCTTTTGAGGTGCTTTTGGTCTACTTCTCTGTGTCAGGTAGCTCCTATTTAAGTGATTTCTTGATTGAAATAGGTGTGACAGTAATCAGGCCTGGGGGTGACTACAGAAATTGAACTCAGGTGTGATAAACCACAGTTAAGTTATTTTTTAACAAGGGGGGCAATCACTTTTTCACACAGGGCCATGTAGATTTGGAGTTTTTTTTCCCTTAATAACGTAAACCTTCATTTAAAAACTGCATTTTGTCTTCAATTATGTTATCTTTGACTAATAGTTAACGGTTTTTGATGAGCAGAAACATTTAAGTGTGACAAACATGCAAAAGAATGAGAAATCAGGAAGGGGGCAAATAGTTTTTCACACCACTGTACATCTGCCAGATGTTGAATAGACGTCGGATAGACGTCGTTTTATTAAAACACCCCCTCCCATTATTTTAATTAAATACCCTTGGCACGTCTATAATGCTCCCTAAAGCATGTTACAATGACCAAATATAAAAATAAATAAATAAACCACACTCTCAACTAATAATAAAACACAGATTTGTTTATTTTTTAATAAAAAATACATTTTATAAAAAGCAGACATTTGATTAATTTATACAAAAACGAGATAACAGCAACTTACAAATGAGGTCTCAATTTGAAAAGATGTACAAAACATAAAAAAACACACAAAAAAGGACACTTTCAGTCACAAACTGCTGTGAAAAAATATAGAGATAGATATTCAATTAAAATTCATGATACTTAATTTAGCAAATGAACAATATTTATACTTTGTTCCTCTCGCTTCACAACTCATGAAAACAGACTGAAACCAGAACAGAACCGCAGATTAAGCACGCGCATATAACTGTCGGTATTTTAAGTGTGATTAAAATACAAGAAATAGCTTAAACTAAAATAACGTGACTAAACATCGCTAAACAACAGAGACATTTATGTTCAGTATTTTGCTTCCATTTAGAAAGATATGTGGCTGCTAACGCTAGCAACCTAACTAAATGCCTGCGTCATGCTAGCAATACAGTTAACAGTTTAGCATTCGTTCATCACTTCACCATCTTCGTAACCCTGAAAACATTTCACAGAGAAAGCTACAGTAAAAAGCTCAGACATCTTAGCTGTTTCTTTCATACACAGGTGGGGTTCTTTGGCTAACTATAGCAGCTACTGTATTCTCAGCTAAATTATCGTACCTCAGACCAGTGGCGGTTTTAGGCATGGGCGAACTGGGCAGCCGCCCAGGTCGGCATTTTTTTCATGTCACGTGGGAGACGGCAAACGAACCTGGAGGAATAACTAATAATCTGTGCCGCTAAGCGGTTTTCTATTATCTATGATACCTGCGCTGTGACCGCGCCGCCCCTGCTGCTGAAGCAGCCGCACAGAAGTTAAGCGAGCGGGGCAGAGAGTGGATGACGGGGCGGGGGGAGGAAAGGGGGGCAGGCGAGGAAAGGGGGGTGGGGAGTCTCGCCCGGGGAGCAATACAGTGTAGAATCGCCACTGCCTCAGACCAACCTGAAAGTTTCCCTGTTGAAAAAACAGCATAGACCAGCACAGCTGGTGACCAGTTTGACCAGCATATGTTGTGTTTTGGTGGAGAATTTTATAAGTGGGCAGATAATTACTTAATGATTAAGTAAGCAAATGCTTATTTAATGCTATCTTTAGATTTTTTTTCTTACTGGTAATCATAATGTAAATCACTTGGAGAGCCTGCATCACTTGGTGTCTTTGGTGTTCTTGGTGTATTGGGGCATTCTTGTCTAGCTGTGGCTGTGCTAGAGGTAGGCAGTGACTCTGTCCAAGTCTAGTAGGAGAAGCAGGGTGGAACCACGCAGCTCAGGTGAGAGAAGAATTTCATCAAAGTCAATCACAGTCCCATCTTCTTCCAACACTACTGTCAGGTCGATGATGTGGGGGCAGGGTAGGAGAACAAGCTTTTGGGCACCTAAAATCAAGTACAGCAATAACATTAATTACAATGAATATTAATACATCAAAATTGTAAGTAAAAAATTTATTGAAATGCATAATTAATAAATAATATTGGACTCACCTTTCTCCTTCAAATCATTTAATGATGATGCTGCTGCAACGGCTTTCTTTAAAGTATGTGTGGTATTCCAAACTTTACAGATTGGCATGGTCTATAGTCTGAGATATTTTGTGTAGTAATATTAGATGGTGAGCAAAGCTTATGAAAGTTATATCACACCTGATATCAATCTATAATACAATGGTAATGGTTTCTCCAATATAATACTATCAATATACACGAACCTTGTAATTAGACCATTTTTTGTTGTTGTGTATGCACAGGCATCGGAAACGTGGGGGTCATTTTTGTGACTTCTAACATAGTGTTTCTGAAATTATTCAAATAAATGGGTAGAGTAAACACATAAGTTACACTGAAAAGTTCATTCTTCCATTCTTTCAAATTCAATGGAACATATATATTCTGCAAGTGAATGTTAGTGTTCACTGTCAGAACTCCTCAGTTCATATATATTATACATGGTGATGGTGTTGCATTTATGACAAATTATATCTGTACATCAAATACTATAGCCTGCTTTTATGATTTTTGACAAATTAACGTTTGCAATAGCTGATAGCACATCGGTGTTCTAAACTAGTTTTTAGTTTGCAAATCCGGTGTATGTTGTAGTCATTTAGGTGATTAGTAACACATTTTGAAAAAGTGTATGTGTATAATTTTATAATAATGATAGAATGGTATATTGTTTTAGCACAATATATATACAAATTCAATCTAAAACTGTCAAAAACAAAGCTTTCGCGTCCGATGTATTATTTAAACTGAATAGAAATATTATTTTACAGTGGAGTACCTTATTTCAAATTTTTGAGTTTTTGTGTAATTTTTGTGTTTTTATGTAATTATAACATGAAGTGCACAATATCTGACATCTGTGTTCTGTGTTTGAACTTATGTGTTCTAGATTTAAATACACATGTGCAACTTCAGAATACACATGTTCAGTATTTGAACATAAACATGCCATTTTAGAACACATTTTGGATCATGTCATTTGCATCATGTTATTTTAGAGTGTGAAAAGTTGTCTTATGAATAATTTAAAAAAGTTAAAGCAGATGGACTATAGAACAGGGGGGTGTTCTTCGTACGTCGCTAACTCTGTTAGCTGGATTTGATTGTTGTGGATTTGTCCTGATCTTGGAATGTTTCGTTCTTCGATGCTCATCTCGCATTTGCTGTCATAGCAACATGTCCGTAAGCTTGAACCTGCTCGGTAGCAGGTTTATTTCATGAGGGTCAATATAATTTTAAAAAATTATAATGAAAAATTGGACAAAAGTAATTTTATTATAAAGTAAACAATATAAAAGTATACATGTTTTTGAAAAAAATATTAATATTTCTATTTTTCCATAAACAACATATTTATTTTCATATTTCTTATTTTATTTTATTGTCTCATGTAATTTGTAAAACATATGTGCATATTATGTTCTAATATAATATTTGATAGCGATTATGTGTGTGTGTGGTGGGAGGGGGGGATCCATGGCAGGGAAGCATTTCAGCACATAACACGTGGGAGGGGGCATTTCAGCGCATAACAGGTGTTACAAAAAAAAATTGAGCTTGTTCTTTTGTCATTTCGTCAACCAATCAAAGGGCTTGTGATCAGTGTTTCCACTGTTGATGCATATCGCCTTTTAAACCAACGCACGAACGCGCAATAATCCTAGACAACTCAATCCAGTCATACTAATCATCAACAACAGGTGTGCTCAAAGAACCAACTTAGCCAGGTCTTAATTAGCACGATGATCTCATCTTAGATGTGTCAATTCATCCCGGATGTTTCAAGCGACGTACGAAGAACACCCCCCTGATCATATTATGTTTTATTTATTTATTTATTTATTTTATAGTAAATGAACAGCTCTCTTCTCTCCAATCCACTCTTGCTACGTCTTGACTCATTTGCATTAACAATGGTGATTGGATGTTTACCAAGGGCTCAGGGGAAGAGTGTGTGTGTGTGTGTGTGTGTGTGCTCTGCAGCCTGTGTGCGGTGGGACAGAGACTTGAAATCTAATACCGTATTGTGTAGTGTCCCTTTTTCGGCTGATTTTTCCGCTACCGCAGATCATTTTATCAACCTGTAATATATTCATTTTGTCAGTATATTAACATGTGCTTTCTCAACATTTAAAAATTTTGATTTGAAGGGGAAAGACATTTATTTGAGGGGCGCTGCCCGCTCTTGCCCCCCCCCCCCCGAACCCCCCCGTAGAGCGTCCTCGGTCATAGCTGATGCTGCAGCTTCCCGTCCACATACCAGAAAATTTCGGATGATAAAGATACGTCGTATTCAAGATTCAAGATTCAAGAGAGGTTTATTGTCAATACAACAATATACACAGTATACATTGTATTGAAATGCCGTTTCACACAGGCCCTCCGTGGTGCCTTAATAAGAAAGAAATAGAAAACAAGAAATTACAACTAAATTATATCTAACTAAGCTAAACTAACTAAGTGACTATTTTTAAATAAACTATCTGTACACTAACAGGACAGGAAGACAATACAGTGCAATGATACAAAGTGAACATGTGCAATTGGTTCAGAGTACAGTGTGCGGGTTCAAGTTATTGTAGGAGTATTGGACGAGACAAGACAAGACATGTGCAAATTGCGACTAGTGCAAATCAGCATGAGGTAGAAAATTTCTTGGACAAAAATACAGTATGCAATACAGGGTGTACAATATGTGTGTTGTACCACAGTCCAATTTGTGTGTTTTTGTCTTTGGTGTACATGTAGCATATTGTATGAGGGTTTAGTTGTTTAGGTGAGTTTATAAATATAGGAGTCCATTATGTGTTTATGTTGAGTGTGTGTTTCGTATGTTTGTTCAGTTCTATGTTGTCAGTAAGTTGAGAGCCCTTACTGCTTGTGGAAAGAAGCTCTTGCAGTGTCTGGCAGTCACAGTTCTGATGCTGCGGAACCGTCTGCCTGATGGGAGGAGGGAGAACAGTGCATGTGAGGGGTGAAAAGAGTCTTTCACTATGCTGCTCGCACGGCGGATCAGTGTTTGTCGTAGAGTTGGGAGATGGCTGGGAGAGGGACCCCGATGATTCTCTCTGCTGTCTTCACTATCCGCTGCAAGGACTTCTTTTCAGCGGTGGTGCAGTTTCCGTACCAGACGGTGATGTAACAGCAGAGAACACTCTCGATGGTCCCTTGATAGAATGAGGTGAGGATGGGAGGTGGAAGACTGGCCTTCTTCAGTTTCCGAAGAAAGTGAAGACGTTGTTGTGCTTTCTTGGTGATGGTGGTGGTGTTCAGGTTCCAGGAAAGATCATCTGCCATGTGCACCCCCAGAAACTTCACACTGCTGACAATCTCGACAGCAGATCCGTTTATGTACAATGGGGCGTAGGCCTTCGGGCTCTTCCTGAAGTTAACAACCATCTCTTTAGTCTTCTGAACATTAAGAGACAGGTTGTTATTTTGACACCAGTCCACCAGATGTTTTACCTCCTCTCTGTACGCAGACTCATCGTCGTTGGTGATGAGACCCACTACTGTTGTATCGTCTGCAAACTTTATGATGTGATTTGAACTGTGCTGTGCAGCACAGTCGTGCGTTAGCAGAGTGAAAAGCAGTGGGCTAAGCACACAGCCCTGTGGGGAGCCTGTGCTCAGTCTGAGGACCCCGGAGGAGTTGTTGCCTATGAAGACAGTCTGCGGCCTGTCAGTGAGGAAGTCCAGGATCCAATTACAAAGAGGAGTGTCTATACCTAGAAAGTCCAACTTCCTTACCAGCCTTTGGGGAATTATTGTATTGAATGCTGAGCTGAAGTCGATAAACAGCATTCTGACGTAAGTGTCCTTTCTGTCGAGATGGGAGAGGGTAAGTTGAAGAGCAGATGAGATGGCGTCATCTGTGGAGCGGTTTGGTCGATATGCGAATTGTAACGGGTCCAAAGTATGTGAGAGCTTAGACTTCATGTGACTCAGTACCAGCCTCTCAAAGCACTTCATGATGATAGATGACAGTGCTATGGGGCGGTAGTCGTTAAGACAAGACACAGTTGACTTTTTTGGCACTGGGATGATTTTGGTGGTCTTCAGGCATGTAGGTATAACAGCAGAGCTCAGTGATGAGTTGAAGATGTCTGCAAAGATGACCGCAAGCTGATCAGCACATTCCCGGAGCACCCGGCCAGGTATGTTGTCTGGTCCTGCAGCTTTTCGTGGGTTCACTCTGCGGAGAGTCGACCTGACGTCTGCTGTGGATAGATGTAGTACCTGGTCGTTGGGGAAGGTGGTCATCTTCCTCGCTGGTGCCTCATTCTCTGCCTCAAATCGTGCAAAAAAGTTATTCAGCTCATCTGGTAGGGAGGGATCACTGCTACATTCCAATTGTGTTGGTTTGTAGCCCGTGATGGTCTGGATGCCCTGCCACATGCGCCGCGTGTCTCTTGAGCTTGAGAAGTGGTTGCTAATCTTCTCTGCATACGCCCGCTTTGCCTCTTTGATGGCCCGTGACAGGTTGGCTCTGGCTGCGATGTAAGCTTCCCTGTCTTTGGACTTGAAGGCTCTGTCCCTGATTTTCACCAGGCTGCGCAGCTTTGCAGAGAACCAGGGTTTATGGTTTGCCCGGGTGACAACAGTCTTTGAGACAGTAACATCCTCAACGCACTTGCTGATGTAACCAGTCACTGAGGCTGCGTACTCTTCCAGATCGACTGAATGTTCATAGGTGGCTGCTTCTCTGAACATGTCCCATTCTGTGCAATCAAAGCAGTCCTGAAGGGCAGACATGGCCCCCCGTGGCCACGTTCTCACCTCTTTCATGGCTGGTCTGAACTGTTTGTTTATTGGTCTATAGGCTGGAGTGAGAAGTATGGAGATGTGGTGTGGTCTGATTGTCCAAGGTGGGGGAGGGGTGCAGCCTTGTATGCATGCTGGATGTTTGTATAAACAAGGTCTAACATGTTGTCCCCTCTTGTTGCAAAGTCAATGTTCTGATGAAATTTTGGTAGTACTGACTTGAGTGAAGCTTTATTAAAATCCCCGGCGATGATAAAGAAGCCATCAGGGTGGACTGTTTGTAGGTCGCTGATGATAGAGTAGAGTTCACTGAGTGCCCCGTTAGCTTTAGCGCTACGTGGAATGTAAACAGCCACAATGATCACCACAGTAAACTCCCTCGGGATGTAAAATGGTCTGCATCTGACTGCTAAAACCTCCACTAGTTCTGAACAGTGCACAGAGACGATCGCTGCGTTCCTACACCAGCTGTTGTTGATATAAACACACAGTCCCCCGCCCCGAGTCTTACCGGCAGCTGTGGTATCTCTGTCGGCGCGGTAGCTGGCTAGCCCGTCTAGCTGGATTCCGGAGTCGCCGATGCCTTCATGCAGCCATGTTTCAGTGAAAATAAGAACACAGCAGTGTTCTATCTCTTTTCGGGAAGTCAGGAGCAGTCTTAAGCAGTCCAGTTTATTGTCCAAAGAGCGCACATTGGATAGGAGAAGTGATGGAAGCGCGGGTCGGCTACAGTTAGCTTTTAGCCTAGCATGTATCCCGGCTCTCTTACCGCGCTTCCGCCTCCTCGCACACCGCTTTCGATGAACTTCCGGGCAGGCACAGGGTCTCGGTGATGTCGCGCTACGTCCTCCCCGAGCTCGCAGAATGCTGTAACAGCGTAGTGTCTCCAGTGTGTCGCCATCTGGATGAAAATAGCATTTTCCGATTTCCAAAAGTTGTTTACGGTTGTAGACATGTTTGTTCGTTGTTCCAATGGACATTGTAACTTAAACAAACCATCCAAACATAAATTAAACATAAATTAAACACGAATATTGCACCATGGTTTGGACCCGGTGTGGCCGCTGCGTCCTAGCGCGCCGCTCAGCTGGATCTGTCGTATAGACGTAAAAACGATGTATCATTTAACAGCTCAAACAGGCGATCTACAGACGATGAAAATACGACTATAAAAAAACGAATGCGATGTTCACCAGATGATACGATCTTTAGCAGACGTCTCCGCGACATACCTGTGCTATCTGGGACAGTACACGCTGTCTTCTATATTACAGTATTACAAACTGTGTTACCAGTACACTAACATTTGGACCATTAGTTTAGGACCATTTAAAATGCTGAATGCATTTTCTACACTATAACATGTTTTTGAAACACATTACAGTAATTATGCGGCAGTATTTAATTCATGAGTTCAACAGATTTCATTTGCATAAGGTTACCAAAAAAACAACAACAACAAAAAGAGTACCATAGTTTATGCGTTCAACAAAATGTCAGGTTGTCTCACAAGCAGAAATTTCAACTCTAAGACATTAGTATTAGAATATACAGTTACAGTATTCATTCAAACCTGGTGTGTTGATTATAGCTGTTATGCAGAGGCTGAAAACAGTCCGAGAACTGTGTACTTAATATCAAACTACCTAAAAAAACATGGAATGTACCTTATGTTGATGAAAATAATAATTATATGAACTAATGCACGCAATGATGCAGCTTTAAGCCATGAATTCAAACTAGAAGTAGAGGACTGAGGAGCCAATCATAAAACAGACTGTCCAAATGTGCCTGTCTCCAGTTTCTGTTTGGCTGATATTGCCCTACACTATCTAACTGTTTGAAAAAACTGTTCAAACATATAAATTTGATATTGAACGCACAAAAGTGAGTTTCAGTGTGCAAAAAAAAGTTATATTTTTTGAAGTTTGCTATTTTGAAACAACTAATTTTGTACTAAGTGTCATGTTCGTGAGTAAGAGGGTGGACGCAAGTGCAGGCCTTAAACTGAAAAGGATCTTTATTAAAGTGTTCACAACTCAAAAACGACTCCCAATGAAAAACGAGAAAACAAACAACAGAAATAGTCCAAAACATGAGAGTCTCTCTCTCTCTGTGTCAACCGGATTCCTTTTACAGTGCAGTCCTTGGAAATCCTGGCACCCTTTAATCCTGGGAAATAGGTAGAACACACTTTATGTTGGGGAGCTATATTTCACATTCACGCACAACGATGGACAGACAAGGGACTCTGGGGTCGGCTGGTATAAATAGGGAGACAAAAGGATACACAGGTGATTTTCATTATTAGACAAAGTGAGAGACATACACACGCAGACACACTAGGGGGAGACAAAGCGACGGCTCAGTAATCCAGGGAGCTGGATCTTACTCTCAGAGGCTGTGGTGGTCCAGATGTTATACTAAGTCAGTGGTTCTCAAACTTTTTCTGTCATTCCCCACTTAAGGGGGTGAGCGAATTTTCAAGCCCCGCTTGTCAACAAAATAATAATGAAATCGGCCAAGTTTACTGTTTATCTAAACCAATAAGATCAAACAACACCAAGTTAAAAACAGATAAAATACACGTGCAATTGTTATAAAAGGCTTACGTTGTCACTTATCATTGCATAATTGACCCCATGTTTATTAGCTGCTCAACAATTGTTTGTAGTTTTTTTGCACTGGCCAATTCTGTATGCAACTTTGAATGAAGCCATTTGTGCTTTGCTGTCCACTGATTCAGATGTTACCATGTGATTATCCTGCTGTCTGTATTCTGCCAACTTTCTTTGAAAGAAGTCGAGTGGCTTATTAACGTGACTGGAGTGTGTTGTCTCTAAGTGTCTTCCTAATTTGTTGGGTCTCATGCGGTCTGCTGCCAGCGGCTTAAGACACAAAACACACTCGGGTCTCGCTTCTGCCCCCACCATCCCCACCATGAATCCAAGCTCAAGATAGGCTTCATTAGGGGTGGGCGATATAACCAAAATCTTCTATCACGGTAGAAGCAATTCTACCTCGATAACGATATATATCACAATATAGCAATTTGTATCTGAAAATACATAAATAAAAATTCAAACACAAAAACTGTTTTACATAATGTAAATTTATTTAAACTGTGAATTGCTGAGGTTTGCCGCATTTTTTTTTTACTTTGGCCATATTCGTGTGGATGCTTGGATTTCAGATGATAGAAAAGGTTTGACATGTTTCCACCACTTGTTAAAACAGAGCACTTACGCAAATCACATTCGTCTCATTCATATCACTTTTCTTATACCCAAACCAATTCCACAACACAGACGATGCAGCTTTTTTCTTTACAATCTCCTCGTTGTTGGTTTCGTCACATGTAAGCAAACTCACTGCTGCTGCACCGTCTTCTTCCATTGTCGAAGTGTATGTGAAGCCAAGCACTTCAAAAGTGGGACGAAACCGTGGCACCCGATTGAACCGAATATCTGCGCAAATACAGCGCAGCGCGACTATCTGGATAGCGCAGTGATGATCTAGTTTATTTGCGCAGCCCAGTGGATCGCACAGCGCAGCTCGAATCACAAACCTGCGCGACCCACTGTGTTTTTATTTAAAAACCATTTCAAATGTCAGGACTGTTTAATATTTTTTCCGCCTTGCCATGCCTGTTTTGTATGTGCGCATCCCAGCGGGGTAAAATGTATTTTGATGGTCGTCGCGGTCTATTTCTGTCAGAGTCGCGCAGTGCTGCCCAGTGGGTCGTACAGGTTTGTGATTCGAGCAGCGCTGCTCAAGTTGGTCCGATGTTAAACCGTTATTGTTCCACTATGGTTCCACTTTTTCTCCCGGCCCACAACTGATGTTATTTTAAATGTACTTGTATTAATGATCCATTTATTTGTGTGTGATTGTTTAGTTTTTTCCTATTATTTTCCACTAATTTCCTCTCGTTCATTGCGCCCCACCTGTCATGTCTGTATTCCCCACTACTTTGAGAACCACTGCACTAAGTGTATTTAGGTTGTAATTAAATTGTACAAAAGCACAATTTTAAGTGTGTTAAGTATACTTTTGTGTGCCAATGTGGAACAACTTTAAGTATAGTTAGTACACTTAAAGTATATACACATATATATATATATATATATATATATATATATATATATATATATGTGTATATACTTTAAGTATATATATATATATATATACAGAGGTGGAAAGTAACGGATTACATTTACTTGCGTTACTGTAATTGAGTAGTTTTTTTGTGTATTTCTACTTTTAAAAAGTAGTTTTAAAAATCTGTAATTTTACTTTTACTTAAGTACGTTTTGTTTGAAGTATTGTAATTCGCTACATTTTAAATCATATTCGCTACTGAGTAAAAAAATAAATGAATGAAAATTATAAAATAATAAAAGATATTATGCTTTGTATAAATGCTCCGTTGCGCCGCGTGTGTGTATCATGTCCTGGTCGCGCCGCTCCAGACTCCACTCCAGGTTTTCTGACATCGGCATCTTCCTGACCTTCCACACGGTCGCTTCCGCCCTGAGTGACGTCATCGACTAGCGCGACCATGTATAAACCGGAGAGAGACGCGGGAAAGATGAAAGAGGTTGTGATTTTGGCGTTTTGATATTTGGTTGTGTATTCTGGTTTTGACTTTTTGCCTCCAATTGACTTTGATTATTGCTTTGTCGCTTTGGTTTGGTTGGTCTTTGTATATATTTGTAGACAGTGGCGGACTGGGACAATAATTCAGGCCGGGAATTTGACTCCACTCCCAGGCCACCTCTGCTGCTGCAGTCACCACCACCCTATTCATGTAATCTACTGGACTGATAAACTTGTAGGCGAACCCTATTATTGTAACAGGTACAGTAGACTACCAGATGCAATATAAATGAATAAAAAAAAATAACCCTTAACAACTCACTAGGAATACACCATTTATACTACCAAACCAATGACAAATAGAAAATTGGCTTTTTAAAAGAGATAATAAGAGACACATTCACATGTTGAAATTTTACATTTTATGTATTTTCAGTGCTCAACTCTAGTATACCAAATGTATCAGAAACACAAACACAAATAAACTTAACAAAACCTATGACAGCGTAAGTAACAGATAACAATGTTCACTCAATTATGGCATTATGTGGAACAGACCAGTAAGAGTAAACAGTAAGTAATTAGCACTACTAGTGATTTCACTGTCTCCTTCATCTTTCCCTGAATCCTTCTCTCTCTCACTCTGCACATCTAGTTGCTCTGCAATATGAAATAAACGTGTTCAATAATCTGTATTTATAATTGTGCAGCCATCAGTTGTATGTCCCCAAAATCACAGTCCTACTACTGATCTTATAAATCATAAAAAGCACATGTTGTTTAAAAAGTATAGCTGCTACCTGCATGTTTAGTTTTGCTTATCTTAAACTTTACCTGAAGGTTCCTGCTCTGACTCTAACGCTGGACTGTCCACCACCTCTACTGTAGCTCAACAGCAGGAGCATTTGCAGCACTAGTGCTACTGCTGCTTCCTTCCTCACCTTTTCTAAATAAATAAATAAACAAACAAACATTGTAGGCTGCATATTGTAGACTAGAAATGAAAAATCTAAATATATAACTAATACTGTATTCTTTTCCATACCATCTACTTGATTTATTTATTATTTAAAAAATTTGACCCACTAACACTATTTTGTCTACTTTTTATTCATTTTTATTTATTATATGAAAAATATGCTACATGTAGACGAAACGAGACTTGACACAGCACAGCAGCACTTACATATTGTTGCTCGTTTGTTGGTTTAATTTTATCTATTGTGATTATCTAAGTGATTTGGAGAAAGTGTTCGTCTGCCAAATTATTATAAATATAATGTAAATGTAATCTTGACCGACCTGTTCCCTTACTGGCGAACATGGCTGGGATTTTGCAGCAGCTTGCTGCGTCTGCGGCCGGGGCTTTTTTTCTTTTTATACGCTCCCTCTCTGCTCCTCCTTTGCGTTTACGCTCCATTTTTTGAACGATTTAGTCAGATATACCCTGTCTCTGGATATAGCCAGATATTAGGCAGTGCGTCGCTGACATTGGGTCATGTGGGAGGTCATGTGGGAGTGTAATTTTCCCTCCTGATCTTCTAATCTTCCCTTTCCATTGCCTGATTCGTAGATTGAGAGATCCGTCAATTAATTAGTAGTTGCACACCAGCCTATCACATGCCAGGCTGATCGTCTGCACAGCGGCAGCCGGCAGGCCAGTCCGCCCCTGTTTGTAGATAATTTCATTGTTTTTGGTTTAGGGAGTCCGGGAAGGTACCTGTATTTTTGTTTGTGTGTGTGTTTTTTTTTTTTTTTTTTTTTTTTGCAGGTAATCTATATAGCTACTAAATATAAATACCATTTTGTTTATTATTTTGGCCTGGGTCCACCCTGAATCTGATCCTCCTCCTGGTGTGTGTATGTGTGTGTACAAACCTCATTATTTCATCAGTTAATGATTGGATCTAGTTCTTTCTGCCATATACCACCATTTCCATACAGTTATATATATTATAAATAGAACCCTGAACCATTCTTTTGCTGTTTGGCCCTAGACTGGGACATAACACCATATTTAAGTGACCACTTTGATTTTCAAGCACAAGAAAGACAACAGCTTTATTATGCAAAGGTGTTCCTTCAGTTAAAAACAACTAGTTTGAGATTTATATCTGCTCATCTTTTTTGAACTACGAATGCCTCATCCCACCCCGCTGTTAAAAAAAATAAAAAAGTAACTCTGTAACTTTTACTCTGAGTACATTTTTTAATGAGCTACTTTTTACTTTTACTTGAGTAGATTTTTATAATGGTAACTTTACTTGTACTTAAGTAAAATTTCACTGAAGTAACAGTACTTATACTTGAGTACAAAATTTTATTACTCTTTCAATTCAATTCAATTCAATTTTATTTATATAGCGCTTTTAACAATGGTCATTGTCTCAAAGCAGCTTCACAAAAATTAAAGAGAAAAAAAAAAAAAAAAAAAAAAAAAAAAAACTGTATATAGAATAATTATATATAAAATAATAAATAAATAAATAAAATTATAATAGAAAATAAATAAATAAAAACAAATAATAATAATAATTATAGAAAAGAAAATAATTGGAAGTGTGGATGTGTGAGAAAAATGTGCAGATAATAATGAGACGAATGAATGAAATTTCTCTGATGAGCAAGCCAAGGGTGACGGCGACGGTGGCAAGGAAAAACTCCCTGAGATGGCAAAAGGAAGAAACCTTGAGAGGAACCAGACTCAACAGGGAACCCATCCTCATTTGGGCGATAACAGATAGAAATATAACATCTTGTGTGTTGTGCAGGTGAAAATTCAATATGACAGAAATTATTTAAATTGACATGAAGACCAGTTCAGCATAGGGACGAGTCAGTAGGTGCAGAGGGCAGATGAGGTCTGGATCACTGGAAGCACAGGAGCAGCATGTGTAGCTCCAACCATCATAAAGCTGAATCCAGCTGGAGCTGGTCCTTCTCTGGATGCCTCAGGAACCTCGCAGGGTCGGCCTTTGTCTACTGAAGCTGGCAAAATCTCCCGATGCCTCGGGATGGGTAGAGAAATACAGAACAGATGGGGAGAATTAGCGTAGTTGCCATTCGGTATAGGTGTACTGGAGTATGAGTACTGGGATGAGTTATGTGTATGCCAGATTAAAAAGATGCGTCTTGAGTCTACTTTTGAACTGAGAAACCGTGTCTGCTCCCCGAACACTGTCTGGAAGGCTATTCCAAAGCTTTGGAGCTAAATATGAAAAAGCCCTACCCCCTTTTGTAGATTTTGAAATTCTGGGAACTACCAGAAGTCCGGAGTTTTGTGATCTTAAGGCGCGTGGTGGATTGTAGCGTATCAGAAGACTGGTTAGGTATGTGGGAGCTAAACCATTTAAGGCCTTGTATGTAAGTAATACTATTTTGTAATTTATTCTAAACTGAACAGGTAGCCAGTGCAGGGATGATAATATTGGGGTTATATGATCATATTTTCTGGATCTAGTGAGAACCCTGGCAGCTGCATTTTGGATTAACTGAAGCTTGTTTATTGAGGATGCAGGACAACCACCTAGTAATGCATTACAATAGTCCAGTCTGGAGGTCATGAATGCATGAACTAGTTTTTCTGCATCAGATACGGATAAGATGTTCCTAAGTTTAGCAATATTTCGAAGATGGAAAAAGGCTGTTTTTGTGATATTTGAAATGTGATTTTCAAAAGACAAGTTACTGTCTAATATTACTCCCAGATCTTTTACTGCTGAGCTGGTAATAACAGTACATCCTTCTAAGCGCAAGCTGAATTGTGAAAGCTGTTGTGTGCTGGTTTTTGGGCCAATAAGTAATATCTCTGTCTTATCTGAATTTAATAAAAGAAAGTTATTGGTCATCCAATCTTTTATGTCCTGGACACACTCAGTTAATCTAGACAGCTTAGGTATTTCGTCTGGTTTAGTTGAGATATATAATTGGGTATCATCAGCATAACAATGGAAACTAATCCCATGTCTTCTAATGATGTTACCCAAGGGAAGCATGTATATTGAGAACAACAGAGGTCCTAAAACTGACCCTTGTGGGACCCCATATTTCACTGGCATTATACCAGACGGTTCTCCATTTAGATCTACAAAATGGTAGCGATCAGACAGGTAAGATCTAAACCATTTTAATGCCTGTCCCTGAATACCTATATAATTTTGTAAGCGATCTATGAGAATATTATGATCTATAGTGTCGAATGCAGCACTAAGATCAAGCAGGACTAGCAATGAGATGCAGCCTTGGTCTGAAGCTAAAAACAAGTCATTTGTAATCTTAACTAGAGCAGTTTCTGTGCTATGATGGGGCCTGAAACCTGACTGAAATTCTTCAAGGATGTTGTTATCCTGCAAGAATGTGCAAATTTGAGCTGATACTACTTTTTCTAGTATTTTTGATATGAACGGGAGGTTTGAAATCGGTCTGTAATTTTTTATTTCATTCGCGTCTAAATTAGATTTTTTAAGAAGCGGCTTAATAACTGCTAACTTGAAAGGTTTAGGGACGTGACCTAGATGTAATGAAGAATTAATAATGTTTAGGAGTGGCTCTCCAACCGTAAGCATCACTTCTTTTAAAAATCTGGTTGGGATTGGGTCTAACAGGCACGTTGTTGATTTAGCCGAGGTGATGAGTTTATACAGCTCTTCCTGTCCTATACCTGTAAAGCAGTGAAAATCTAAATGTGAAGCTATAGGCTGAACTGGATCGTGAGATACTATTAGAGGTTGAACCTCCATTATTTTCTTCCTGATATTATTGATTTTTTCATTAAAGAAGTCCATAAAGTCTTCACTTCTAAACTGTGATGGGATACTCTCTGCGGGCATCTTAGGTTTTGTTAGGCGAGCCACTGTACTAAATAAGAACCTGGGATTGTTTTGGTTTCTTGCTATCAGTTGGCTAAGATGCTCGGTCCTAGCAGTTTTTAGAGCCTGTCTATAGCTGCACATACTGTCTTTATATGCAATTCGAAAGACTTCTAATTTAGTTTTCCTCCATTTTCGCTCGAGGTTACGGGTTGCTCTCTTTAGGGCGCGAGTATGACTGTTGTACCACGGTGCCAATGTTTTATCTCTGACTTTTTTTAATCTGATGGGAGCAACAGTGTCTAATGTACTGGTAAAAATAGTGCCCATGCTGCTAGTCACTTCATCTAGATCATCTGCATTTAGGGGTATATATATATACACCTCTGTATATATATATATATATATATATATATATATATATATATATATATATATACGTACATACCTGACAGTAATTAATTTAAGTATATATTTAATGTATTATAAGTACATTACAATTATTTTTACTGTGTTACAAATACATGATTAATATACTATGAGTATATTCCTATTGCAGCAGTAGCATGCTGTTATACTTCTGGCCAATTCCAAATACTAAAAAAGTACACTTTGTGGTTAATACAAATATACTTTACTGTATCATACAGTACATACAACCTTCAATACTACAGTATTACAAATATATTACCAGTACACTAAAGGTGTTTAGGATAATTTACAAATGCTAAATGCCTTTTCTACACTATCAGTAATTATTTATGAGTTCAACAGATTTAATTTGCAGAAGGTTACAAAAAAGCACTACTATAGTTTATTTGTGTTCAACAAAACGTTAGTATTAGAATATACAGGTACAGTATTAGTTTAAATCTGGTGTGCTGATTTTAGCTGCTACACAGAGACTGTAAACAAGCTGAGATCTACTGAGCATTATACCACAAGCAAAGTACATAAGATTTAGCAACAACACGTTAGACAATACATTCTATAGCTTAAAGTATGTACTTAATTACACATTGCCTAGCAAAAACCGTAAAATTTACCTTTGCCGATGAAAACAAAATAATAACGATACGAACTAACACACGCGATGATGCAGCTTCCAGCTGTTAATTCAAACTAGAAGCGGAGGACTGGGGAGCCAATCAGGAAACAGACAGTCCGAATCTGCCCGCCTCCATTCTCTGATTGGCTTGTATGGCACCATTTCTAGTCTCTGGTTGGCTGGAATAGTTGCGGAATTATAACACTGCTGCAGTTTTTCGCTTTATGATAGTGAGCGCGCAGAAGAATGAGAAAGTGCAAACATAATATCACGCTCTCAGTGCCTTCGGATGATCAAAGAGTCTTGACATTTCCTTTCCCACGCTGTCAGGCTCTCATCATGCGGTCATGTTTTCCCACGCTGTCATCGCCCCGCTGGTACATCGGTTTCTCATCTGCCGCTGATTTCTTTCGGCTTATAAGGAAGCGCAGCACGCTATCTCGCCGCTGGATTATTGTTGTGCTGTTTTGCTCTCACTACCGCGGCACCACAGAAGATCTGGGAGGCTCATGACCCACACCTGCACATGGGTCTTCACAGCCCACAATCCGCGTCCACGCTACAGAATAATCCAACCACCACTATGGTTCCAGCAGGTTTAAACAGGATGAGACAGGCACTGTGTAGCGCGGCCACATAAAGGGACATTTTATATACAGGCAAATAATTGAAGAGCTAATGCTGCTCACCTGCTGCTGTGATGTGCCCTAGCGGTTTTATATTTTCCCCTTTGGACAGTGTTGGTCACCGGGCAAGCTCCCACGCGCATGCGCGATCGCGACGCGAGGGACCCGGATGCGAACTTATCACGTGACCCGGCATAAAGCCGGAACCAGCAAGGAAGCCGGCACGGAGAGATTACCCCAGCGCGCTGTTTTGTTAGAGAGAGAGTCAGTTTGTTGCTTCCACACGGATGATCATTGATTGGATTTATCTTGTTGGACACTCACTTTTCACCTCTCATTCCGTTACTCGAGCTCCCAGTGGTGACATCTATCCTGGTGAGGCCGAGAATAATCTCTCCAACTCATACCCGCAATACACTACAGCCTGGACTTCCACTCATACACACACACACTCCCGCATACACCTTACACTTTGTTTATATCTGTATTATATTTGTATATATATTGGTTTCGGTGCACCGTGTTTGTTTGGTTGTTGGTTTGTTCCAACAACCAATTTCCGGTTTTGGGTGACGTGGCTGAACAAGATGGACGCTAATGCTAGTGCTAATGCTAGTGCTAAAGCTAATGCTAGTGCTAATGCTAGTGGTGCTGTGAAGGCCGACTTTGCTATAGATAGTAATGTGTTGGAGGAGAGAGATGATGCATTCGTAACACACCGTAACCCTACTGCTGAAATAACATCCTTGATTAGTTCACTGTATATAGACATGATAGACTGTCTGTATATAGACTGTATATAGACTGATAGACATAATGATGACGATGATGATGATGTTATTGCTCATATGTGTGTTATTAATGTCGTGCAAACAATGAACAATGAACTAACTCAATGCAAGGCGGATGTGGAGGCGCTCACAAACAAAGTGAGCAAGTTGGAGCAGGATTTCAGACAATCCGTAAACAGCAGTCTTAACAGAGAAACCAGTTTCCGTGAGGCAGTGGACGCTGGCTTAGAAGGGCTGGAGCGCTACTGCCAAGAGGCCCTAGAGAAACTGGAAAGAGCTGTCACTGACTGTTTTCTCCGACGCGACGTAATCTGGGAAAACCAGATGAAGAAACTGCGCTTCACGAGTACGCCCACCATCCAAAGATTACAGGCCTACACCCCTGCATCTCTCCAATCTCCTGTTCTACATTCTCCCAGCACTCCAATCCCGGTATCTACAACAAAGGTAAAGCCATCCATCAGTCACGAAACGTATGACATTCCTCCTGGTGTTCCACCACACTCTTCTGCTCAGCTTACCTCCTCAGTTTCTCCCTCTTCTTCTTCCTTTTATGGTCGACCACCTATCCGCCTGGAGTTTCCAGCCTTTGGTGAAGCTTCAGAAACAGCAGATGTACGCCACTTCATCGAACAGTGTGAGAACTATCTGGAGATCAGACCACTGCCCAGCCCAGAACTGCTAGGAGCCCTCAGCACTGTTCTAAGAGGACCTGCTCTGAGCTGGTGGAAGGCAGAAAAAGGCAAGGTAAGGGACTGCATGTCTTTCAAACAGGCGTTTATGGCGGCATTCTTACTGGATGACTACCTCACGGAAGTGGAGGAAAATTTGAGGTCGCTGGTACAGCAGCCGGGTCAACGCCTACGGGACTTCGCCTATGACTACCGCGCCCTCTGTCTGAAGTGGAAGCTGGATATCTCCGAGGAGGAACTGGTGGGAAGAATACTGAATAATATCAACCCCAGAGTGGCAGGATGTCTGAGGGGAACTGTGACCACCGTGGAACAGCTCGTGAAGATAGGTTCCAGGGTGGAAAAAGATTGCAAGAGCTCCAAAGACTACTGGCAGAAGGTGGACTCTCAGCAGAACAAGGAAAAGAGTCATAAGAAGGCAGGTGAGCGAGCTCCTTTAAAGTACGCAGCAGGCCTCTCCATTGCTCAACCTCTACCAGCTCCATCTCTCCTCCTGGTTCCAGTGACAGTGCAAGGAAGAAAGGTGAATGCGGTGGTGGACACGGGAAGTTCTTATACGCTGATGAGGAACCAACTATGGCAGATGCTCGACGATCAGGAGAACCAAGTTGGACTTCCATCTCCTCAGAAGTTCGTCATGGCTGATGGAAAGGTACATCAAGCACAAATGCACGCCTTGTTACAGTACAAGTGGCACACCACCCAATGTGAGATAAAGACCTTCATCATGATGGACGCTCACCTGGCCTTCTCTCTGATCGTGGGACTCGACTTCCTAAAAGCCACAGGAGCCATCTTGGACATCGCTGGGGGAGAGTATGCGCTGAAAACAGAGGAGGGGATCATTTACCATCCATTTTTAACGTCCCCACCCCACTGTGTACCATCGATGCCGACGCAACGAAGACACATTCAGCTTCCAGCCAATCTTTACCTCGCCCTGCCGGTGACGCCCCACGAGCTCCTAAGTGCTGAAGAAAAACCCGAGATCACGACATCATGGGACACCGACAATGAGGAGGAGCTGCTGAAACTAATGGCTGCTTGGCCACGCACCACCTCCAACACACTAGGCAAAACAGCCGTAGTGAGACACACTATCACTTTATCAGACGACACACCATTTAGATCCAGAGCTTATAGAGTGTCACCCATTAAGAAGACCATTATAGAAGATCAAGTAGACCAGATGCTGAAGGATAACATCATCCATCCTTCATGTTCACCCTGGTCTTCCCCCGTTGTGTTAGTACCTAAACCCGATGGGACTTACCGTTTTTGTGTGGATTATAGAAAGCTAAACAGCAAGACCAAACCTGATGCTTATCCAATGCCTTTAATACATGACATCATTGAATCACTGGATGGCGCCTCCTGGTTCTCAACCTTGGATCTGCAATCGGGTTACTGGCAGGTGGAGATGGAGAAAGACAGCTGTGAGAAGACCGCTTTCATCACCACCAAACGGCTGTTTCAATTTCGGTCCATGCCCTACGGACTCAGAAACGCCGCAGCCACCTTCCAGCGCTTGATGGAGAAAGTCTTGGCTGAACTAAGAGGGAAATATTGCTTTGTTTACATAGATGACATAATTATCTACTCCCAGACACAGGAGCAACACATCAAACACCTTAATGCAGTATTCTCCAAACTTACCCAGGCCAACCTCTCCCTCAACATGAAGAAATGTCATTTCTTCAAAAGGCGGCTGAAGTTCCTAGGCCATATCATCTCCGAAGAAGGCGTGCAGTTGGACCCAGAGAAAACCAGGGCGGTGGCTGAATATCCTCCTCCACAAGACGTAAAATCTCTTCAGCGTTTTCTGGGTCTCGCCAGATGGTATCATAAATTCATTCCCCACTTTGCCGATATGACAGCCCCATTAAATCATTTGAAGAAGAAGGGAGCAAAATGGGAGTGGAACGAAGAATGCCAGAACGCCATGGAGAACATCAAACACGCCCTTCAAAACCCACCAGTACTAATTCAACCAAACCTAAATATGCCGTTTCAAGTACACACGGACGCCAGCGAAGTGGGCCTGGGAGCCATACTCACCCAGAAATCAGCAGAAGGAGAACGAGCGGTAGCGTACGCATCGCGAATGTTGAGAGGAGCTGAGCAGAATTACTCCACATCAGAGAAGGAGTGTTTGGCCGTGGTTTGGGCTGTAGAGAAGTGGAGACACTACTTAGAAGGCCGCTCTTTCGAGGTCTTTACCGACCACGCCGCCCTGTCATGGGCCTTCAACTGCCCGAAAACCAGCTCTCGTCTCACCCGATGGACGTTACGCCTACAACAGTTCGTATTTACAGTACATCACAGAAAAGGCTGCTTGAATCTGGGACCTGATGCGCTTTCCCGGGCATCCCCGCCGCTACAAGTAGGCACCGCTCCATGTCTTGCCATCACAACCACAAAATTTTCGTCCGACTTACCAAATGACCTGTGTGAGATCCCCAAGCACAGACCTGTGTGAGAACCCAAGCACAGTAAAATGACCAAACTATCACGAAGCTGCTCTCTAAAGATCCCCCAAGAGGCAATCAAGATCAGAGGGTCTCCTTCGAACATCATCAGGGCGCGTTATATCGCCGGGTACCAGTAAGACACGGAGAAAAATTCAAACTCGTTGTCCCCCAGCCTCTAATCAAAAACTTTCTTCACTACTATCATGACAATCCACTGGGAGGACACTTGGGGCAACTAAAGACCTTGCTAAGGTTATTAGATGTGGCATGGTGGCCGACTGTGCGGAAGGACGTCTGGCATTATGTGAGGACCTGCAGCGTGTGCCAACAGTACAAAAATGACAACACTAAACCTAGTGGGCTACTACAGAGTACCGTGGTTCCAGAACCCGGACACACCGTGGGACTGGACATCATGGGTCCTTTTCCGCGAAGTAAAAGGCAGAATGAATATCTTTTGGTGGTGGTGGATTATTTCACCAAATGGGTGGAAATGTTTCCCCTCAGGGATGTAAAGACACCAAAGCTGGTAAAGGTGCTAAGAGAGGAAATTTTTTCTAGGTGGGGAGTCCCCAAATATCTAGTATCCGATCGAGGACCCCAGTTTACGTCTCAGCTGCTGGCACACCTCTGCCAAACATGGGGGAGCGTCCAAAAGCTAACTACGAGCTACCACCCGCAAACCAACCTGACTGAGCGAGTAAACAGGACTTTAAAGGTGATGATCGCTTCATATGTCGGGGACCACCACCAAAACTGGGACCAATGGTTACCTGAACTAAGATTCGCCATCAATATAGCCCAACAGGAAACCACTGGGAAAACACCTGCAGAACTCACACTTGGGCGACAACTTAAGGGTCCTCTGGAAAGGCTCATTAATCATCCCCCAACACCCAATCACACAGCCTATTCACTTCTTGAAAGGCAACAACGGATCACGGAGGAGGTGAAACGAAGAGTGAAACAGCAACAATCCAAACAAGCCAGATACTACAATGCCCGGAGGAAAGATGCGCACTTTCAACCGGGAGAACTGGTTTGGATTAAAACTCACCCACTCTCCTCCGCTGCAAAAAGATTTTCAGCTAAGCTAGCGCCTAAGAAGGACCAGCTGAAATAAAAAGTAAACGAGGACCAATTAATTACACAGTGTCTTGGGGCAATCCACAAAAAACCGACATTATCAATGTGGTAAACATAAAGCTCTTTTACGGACGTTCTCCTCAGACGCCGGAAGCTTGGGGGGGGTTCTATGTAGCGCGGCCACATAAAGGGACATTTTATATACAGGCAAATAATTGAAGAGCTAATGCTGCTCACCTGTAGACTGTGATGTGCCCTAGCGGTTTTATATTTTCCCCTTTGGACAGTGTTGGTCACCGGGCAAGCTCCCACGCGCATGCGCGATCGCGAGGGACCCGGATGCGAACTGATCACGTGACCCGGCATAAAGCCGGAACCAGCAAGGAAGCCGGCACGGAGAGATTACCCCAGCGCGCTGTTTTGTTAGAGAGAGAGTCAGTTTGTTGCTTCCACAATAATCATTGATTGGATTTATCTCGTTGGACACTCACTTTTCACCTCTCATTCCGTTACTCGAGCTCCCAGTGGTGATATCTATCCTGGTGAGGCCGAGAATAATCTCTCCAACTCATATTTTCATACCTGCAATACACTACAACCTGGACTTCCACTCATACACACACACACTCCCGCATACACCTTACACTGTATTATATTTGTATATTTATTGGTTTCGGTGCACCGTGTTTGTTTGGTTGTTGGTTTGTTTTTGTATAATACACTTTGGTTTATTTCACTATTTGCTCTTGTGTTGCGTTTATTGTCCCGCCGCGGTTGCGCAATACCGGAAGTGGTGTACCTAGATTCCCGAATCCGTATTTGTGTAACAAAAGGTTTAATAATAATCCAAGCGTTACAACTGGAGGGCCAAGACATGCTCCTCTGTAAACATCAAGACCATCATTGCAACCAGATGGACTCTAGCAGCTCCTCCAAGCGCCTACAGCTCAGACCTCAAGACCCGTAACCCCCCGAGAGGCACGCCTACCAGCCCCCCCCCCCACTTACGGGGGAGAACCAGGAACTTGTAGATCTGCTTCTCATCAGAATGTTCTCAGGTGGCCTACATCATCACGCTACCGGTAGAGGCAGGGAGTGGAGCATGGCCCTCTGGGAATCTCATGACCCATGCTGTGAGAACTTTGAGGATTTCTCCAGGGAGATGAAGAGGGTCTTTGATCACTCATTTGCCGGCAGGGAGGCCGGAACTAGGTTATTGAGACTTTGTCAGGGATCCCTCTCTGCCTATGACTATGCCAATGAGTTCCGTACCCTAGCCGCCTCTAGTGGGTGGAACGACAGAGCCCTAGCGGATGTTTTTCTGGAAGGGTTATCAGAAGCTCTTAAGGATGAACTCATCTCTCATGAACTTCCCACGGACCTCCATAAGCTCATGGATCTCGCTGGACGGATCGACTCACATTTCCGTTTAAGACGGTCATCCAGAAGAGTACCCCCCGCCAGGAAATCACCCCAACCCAGAATAGGGCATGTGACCCCTACTTTGAAGCAGACGAATCGAGAGGAGCCCATGCAGCTAGGCAGTACTCGCATCTCTGACGAGGAGAGACGCCGACGACGTCTACAAGGGGCTTGTTTTTACTGTGGAGCTTCAGAACACAGGCTTAAAGACTGTCCAGTAAAAGGGAGATGGCCCACCCGATTCAGGCACTCATTGACTCCGACTCCGACCGGAACTTGATCTGCGCTTTTACTGTCAAGTCATTAAAGATTCCTTGTGTTCCGCTGGACCCTCAACTCACCATTCAGGCCTTGGATGGGAGCCGGCTTCTACCCATCACACGTAGGAGCCCTCCGCTAACCTTAAGGATGTCAGGGAATCACATTGAGGAGATCTGCCTCTTCGTCATTGACAAATCACTCGCCGCTTTGGTCCTCGGACTCCCCTGGCTAGCCCTCCATGGTGCCCAGATCGACTGGAACAAGCACGTCATCAAGGGTTGGAGTCCTTCATGCTCCACGACATGCCTGCACTCAGCACTCTCTCCGGCTTCTATCCCGGTCACGCCCGATGAAACCCCGGACATCTCCAATGTTCCCACCGAATACCATTATCTCAGGCAGGTCTTCAATAAGATCCGAGCCATGTCACTTCCACCGCATCAACCATATGACTGTCCTATTGATCTCCTCCCGGGCACCTCTCCCCCAAAAGGCAGACTTTACTCTCTGGCATGCCAAGAAAGAGAGGCCATGAATAAGTACATCATGGATTCCCTTGCTGCCTGAATTATCCGTCCATCCTCCTCGCCCGCTGGGGCGGGGTTTTTCTTCGTCAAGATAAAAGACAAGTCCCTTCGTCCATGCATTGATTACAGAGGGCTTAACAAGATAACCGTCAGGAATCGCTCCCTGTTTCCACTCATTGCCACTGCCTTCGAACTCCTCCAGGGAGCGGACATCTTCACCAAACTCGACCTACGAAAGGCTTATCACCTTGTCGGCATCCGGGAGGGCGATCAGTGGAAAACAGCCTTCAACACACCCACTGGGCACTACGAATATTTGGTGGTTCCATTCGGACTGACCAACGCCCCTGCCGTATTCCAGGCCCTCATCAATGACGTCCTCTGCGACTTCTTGAATTCTTTCGTGTTTGTGTACTTGGACATTTTAATTTTCTCTCGAGGTCTGGAGGAGCATGTTCGCCAAGTTTTGCAGAGGCTCTTAGAGAACAATCTCTTCGTTAAAGCTGAGAAGTGTGAGTTCCATACAACTTCCACAACATTCCTAGGATTCGTTATCTCTCCCTCCAGACTGGAAATGGAACCAGCCAAGGTCCCGGCCTTCTCCAACTGGCCCACACCAGCCTTTCAACGTGACCCCCTCACCTCCCTGACTTTCTCCAAGACGCGGTTCTACTGGAACGAGGAGGCAGAGAAGGCTTTCGCGGACCTCAAGAGGCGGTTCACTTCAGCCCCCATTCTCACCATACCCGACCCATCTCGCCAGTTTGTGGTAGAAGTGGATGCCTCCAACACTGGCGTTGGAGGAATCCTCTCCCAAAGATCCCCACGAGACAACAAGCTGCATGAGAGGAATTATGATGTAGGCGACCGAGAGCTCCTAGCCATCAAGTTAGCGCAGGAGGAGTGGAGACATTGGCTGGAGGGGACCGAGTTCCCCTTCATAGTGTGGACTGATCATAGGAACCTGGAGTACCTACGCACCGACAAAAGACTCAATGCCCGTCAAGCTCGGTGGTCGTTGTTCTTCTCTAGGTTCAATTTCACCCTGTCCTACCATCCAGGTTTTAAGAATACTAAGCCTGATGCCCTCTCGCGTCAGTTCTCCGCCCCGCAGGATCCCACACCATACAACTCCATGCTGCCATCTCGCTGTCTCGTTGCCGCCTTAGAGCTAGACATTGAGACAAAAGTCAAACATGCATTGACTCAGGAGCCCGACCCAAGCAATGTTCCTCCAGATCGCCTCTTTGTTCCCCTGTGTCTGCGCCCACAGGTCCTGGAGTGGGGCCATGGATCCAAGCTGTCGTGTCACCCAGGCCCTGCCTGAACGCTCTTTATCATTCAGCCGTGCTTCTGGTGGCCCACGATGGGGAGGGATGTTTCCAACTTTGTGGCAGCCTGCGACATCTGCACTCGCTGTAAACCCAACAACTGCCCTCCAGCTGGCCTCCTCAGACCCTTACCCATACCTCACCGCCCCTGGTCACACATTTCTTTGGATTTCGTAACAGGTTTACCCTCTTCTGATGGGAATTCTTGTATCATGACCATCGTTGACCGTTTCTCCAAGTCCGTCCACCTGGTTCCACTCCCCAAGATTCCCTCCACCAAAGAGACTGTAGAGCAGTTGATCCTCCATGTTTTTCGTCTTCACGGCCTTCCCACTGACATAGTTTCAGATCGTGGCCCTTAATTCACTTCGCGCTTCTGGAGGGCCTTTTGTAAACTCATCGGAGCCTCTCCTAGTCTTCTGGTTTTCATCCCCAATCCAATGGCCAAACGGAACGAAAGAACCAAGCAATGGAAGTCGCTCACCGGTATATGACCACTCGTGATGCTACCACCTGGAGTAAGTTTCTCCCGTGGGTCGAGTATGCTCACAACTCCCTACCATCTGCTTCCACAAGGTCTCTCCGTTCCAGCGCTGTTTGAGCTATTAACCACCACTGTTCCCTATTCAAGAGGAGGAGGTAGAGGTCTCCTCGGTGCAACATATTGTCCGCCGCTGCAAACGTACATGGTTACGAGCCAGACGATCCCTGCTGCAAGCATCCAGCTCATACAAGAGACAGGCGGACCGCAATCGCTCCAAGATCCCCAGGTATCATGTAGGAGACAGAGTCATGCTCGCCACCAGAGACATCCCCCTAAAGACACTTTCACGCAAGCTCTCTCCCCATTTCATCGGACCCTTCACAATAACCAGGATAATCAACCTGTGCGCTGTCCGACTCCTACTGCCATCACTCCCATCACTCCCTACTGTGCTGTGTGCGCAACATACAACCTGTAAGCCTTTTGAGCATGTTAAGACCACCAAAAAGCCCGGATGTAATGTCACTTAATATAATAAAATGTCTCCCAAGTAAGTTATTAGCCACTTTCCAGCATAAGTTTGAAGTATCACCATGGCTGAACCGTTTAAGATATCAAAAATCCAGAGGTGGAAAGTAACGAATTATATTTACTCGTGCTACTGTAATTTTCATTAAGCCGTTTTCAACTAAGTAGTGTTTTGTGTACTTCTACTTTTTAAAGTAGTTTTTAAAATCTGTAATTTTACTTTTACTTAAGTATGTTTTGTTTGAAGTACAGTGGAACCTCGGATTACGAGTAACATGGTTTACGAGTGTTCCGCAAGACGAGCAAAGATTTTTAATAAATTTTGACTTGAAAAACGAGCGTTGTTTTGGTTTATGAGCACCGAGTATCATGTATCACGCATTCGCTTCTTGTTTTGACGCTGAGCGTCACGTCATCACAACTGAGCCAACGGTTTTTCTCTCTCTTGCGCTACGGAATCATAGGTAATCGTCTTCCCTGCTGGGTGAATACACACACACACGCTGTTTAAACCGTTTAAAAATTAGCAAGGAACATCGCTAGTCACACTCGCGTGAGCGCATACTAACAGAATCACTGCTATAAAGTAAAACAACAACAACAACAAAAATAAATAAATTAAACATCTGCTCACCTTGAAAACAGTCGTGACAGAGAATAGTTTCCTGTGTTTGTAGCCGAGAGGAGGGGGAGCTGTAAAGCCAAGAGAGAGTGTGTGCACACACACACACAAACACATGCTTTTACAGCCCTCCTCTCAGGTTTCCAAACAAACACACACACACACCCACACGCACACTCAAAAACTCTGCAGGCACTAAAACCCAGCAGGGGAGATGATCAGTCTCGGCTTTACAGCTCCCCACTCCTCTCGGCTACAAACACAGGAAACTATTCTCTGTCACGATTGTTTTCAAAGGTGAGGAGCTGATTAATTCGTTTTTTGTTGTTGTTGTTTTACTTTACAGCAGTGATTCCGTTAGTATGCGCTCACGCGAGTGTGATTAGCGATGTTCCTTGGAAATTTTTAAACAGTTTTTAAAACGGTCTCTCCGTTAATGTGTGTGTGTGTAATGTGTGTACACACACACACACACACACACTAACGGAGAGTCGCTGTGTGTGTGTGTGTAATGTGCGCACACACACACACACACACACACACACACACAGCGCCTGCGTGCACAAGCGGAAACACTTATCTATCGGGATTTATTTGAAAGTTTTTTTAAAGGTAAAGTGCAGCTTAATTTGTTTTATTTTTACTTTATATTTTGTGTTAATTATTTTTATGTATTTATTCTTTTGGGCTGTAGAACGAATAATTTGGGTTTCCATTACTTCCTATGGGAAAATTTAATTTGGTTTACAAGTGTTTTGTAATATGAGCCCACTTCCGGAGGAGAACAAACACGCTTAATTCATATGCACATTTCCCCGTTTTGCCAGAAGCAAACCCCTGTCCATTACTATGTTGTACACCACATTATGTATGTATGTTGCCCTTTTAAGAGTTGCCGCCCCTCCCCCAGTGTGTGCACTGTGTGTGTGTGTGTGTGTGTGTGTGTGTGTGTGTGTGTGTGTGTGTGTCTGTGTGTGTGTGTGTTTGAGGAGGAGAGAATGGAGTAGGAGTTCAGGTGAGTTTGCTCACCCCCCGAAACGCTCTATTCTTTTACCGCTTTCTTTACTTTTACGTTATGTTTATTATAATTTTGTGATGTTGAAAGAGCCTGATAAAGGTTTTGGCTATCTGGGGCAAAACATCCCACCATATTTAAGTGACCACTTTGATTTCAAGCACAAGAAAGGCAACAGCTTTATTATGCAAAGGTGTTCCTTCAATCAGGTGTCACGGTGGTGTAGTGGTTACCACTGTCGCCTTGCAACTCCAGGATCTGGGTTCGATTCCCTGGCCAGGCTCATTTACCATCTCTGAGTGCATGGAGTTTGCATGTTCTCCCCGTGCTTGGTGGGTTTCCTCCTACAGTCCAAAGATATTCAGGTTAGTAACTCTTACTCTGAGTAAATTTTTATTGAGCTACTTCTTACTTTTACGTGAGTAGATTTTAGTGAGTACTTTTACGCACAGCATCACTGAAAGTCCATCATAGTTCCTGTTCCAAAGAAGCCCCATCCTGCTTCCCCTTAATGACTATCGCCCTATAGCCCTCACCTCCGTAGTGATGAAGTACTTTGAAGGGCAGGTCAGAGACTTCATCATCTACTCACTACATGACACACTGGATCCACTACAGTTTGCTTACCGTTCAAACCGCTCTACAGATGATGCTATCTCTCCCTCACCTGGACATTAGAAGGGGGAATTGTTACATGTTTAGTAAGACTAATAACCTGATGCTTAGTTAAAGTAATATGTTTTGTTGCATTATTTGGATAAAAAGAGCATCGGTCTCTTTAAAGGGTTAGGAATAGAATGATGTAGAGGGGCTGAACTGAAGGAAGTGCTGGGGATGGAAAAAGTGTGTGTTGAGTTTTTGTGTGATTAAAAAAGAATTAAAGAAGTTCAAGTACGAGTCGTTCTTACAGATATAACAATTGGCGACGAGGATGGCTGATGATTTCCTTGTGCGGGAGCGCCTGTTATTGTCACCAGCAAAACTAATGCTGGGGCGAGAGTTGGAGTTACCCTTGCACAGACTTTGCCCTCCTGTTTCCCATAGTGGAAACCCTGTGGTGAAAGCCAAGGTGCAAAGACAACAGCTCAAGGCACAAGGCAGATACAATGCAGGGAAAAGAATCCGGATTCCCAAACTCTTTCCAATGGATTGGGTACGAGTTCTGCAGCCACAGGTACGGAACGCGGTGTTTCCCTGCTCTATGCTAGGTGCTCCATGCCCTCAAACCCCAGGGCAGCATTCAGTGACTCCGTAAGCTACAACCCTGCCATTACCAGATCGAATACTCGGCTTGCTTGCTTTCACGATTATCTAACATATTTTCACACTTAATTCACCGGGAGGGGAGGGGAAATGTTGCATGTTTAGTAAGACTAATAACCTGATGCTTAGTTAAAGTAATATGTTTTGTTGCATTAGTTGGATAAAAAGAGCGTCGGTCTCTTTAAAGGGTTAGGAATGGGATGACGTATAGGGGCTGAACTGAAGGAAGTGCTGGGTGTGGAAAAAGTGTGTGTTGAGTTTTTGTGTGATTAAAAAAGAAGTAAAGAAGTTCAAGTACGGGTTGTTCTTACAGATATAACAAGAATTATGTTAAAATGCTTTTACTCGACTACAGTTCAGCATTTAACACCATAATTCCCTCCACACTCACCACCAAGCTGGAGCACCTAGGACTCAGCTCATCTCTGTGTCAGTCGATCTCCAACTTCATAACTGTCACTGGCTGTGGCAGTAAAGATGGGCAGACATGTCTCAGCCTCCCTCACTCTCAGCACTGTAGCCCCCCAAGGTTGTGTTCTGAGCCCCCTGCTGTATTCACTGCACTGGCACAGCTACACGCACATCTGTGTAGCCTCTACCAACTCCACCACCATCATCACATTTGCTGACGACACCGTCGTGATGGGCCTCATCACTGACAACGATGAGACAGCCTACCTGGAGGAGATTGAAAATCTGGAGAACTGGTGCCAAAGGAACAATCTCCTTCTAAACGTTAGCAAGACAAAGGAGTTGATTGTGGACTTTAGTACAAAGCAGGAGAGAAACTACCAGACCCCCGTCATCAACAAGAGCCCAGTGGAGAGTGTGGACAGCTTCAGATACCTCGGTGTCCACATCAACACTGTGGTGAAAACGGCCCGGCAGCGTCTCTTCCACCTCAGATGCTTGAGAGACTTAAGACTGCCCTCCATGGTGCTCAGAAATTTCTACTCCTGCATCATAGACATCATCCTGACAGGAAACATCATGACCTGGTTCGGAAACAGCACCATGCAGGACAGACAAGCTCTACAGAGGGCTCAGTCTCTCTGTGTTGGTCTTCAGGTAGCGGAATTGCTTTCTTGACCTCAACAGAGAGAACTGTTCATTGCTGGGGTGGCTGAGATCTTCCTGGCCTTGGTCCTGCATCGCTTGCTGTAGATTGAATGCAGGTCAGGGAGATCGGTGCGATTGATGCGCTCAGCTGAGCGCACTACCCTCTGTAGAGCTTGTTCCCGCAGGTGATACGGTCTCTTAATCAGTACACCACACAGTACTGATCCATTTTGCACATCCACACATATGTTTCTTGCACTCACTCTGGACATTCTGGACATTCAATGACACTAGTGGCCACTATACACCTGCATATTCGTGGACATTAGTTACTTACTCTATTTTATTCTGTTTCCCTTGTAACAGGCGGTTGCCTGGTTACGGGCTCCCGGCTGTTGGGGGCGCTGTGGGGGCTAATTATGTAATTTTAATAAAAGAGGAAGAAAGGCTGGGCTAGGTAACAGCAACCATACCACAGCCCGAGGCTAATGCTAATGCTAAAACCGATGCTACTGGTAAACAGCGCTATGTTTTCGTGAACCCAAATGCGGGATATACTTGTCTGGTGCGCATGTGAGTACAAAGGTTTTAATATTTGTTTGTGTACTTATCTGCAGCCCGTCGAGGCATTTACCTCAAATTTGTGTGTACTTACTGCATACTGATGGCTTCCCTCCTACCTTGGCTATGCAGGAGGGTTTTTTGTTTTTGTCTTTGTTTTTTGTTGTTGTTCTATGTCTCTGTGTTTCCCGGGAGCTAGTGTGTGTCGGCTGCCCCCCCATGAAGGAACACATCAGCGGCAGTGTGTGCATGGTGCCGAGGGCTCAGCTGCTCCTGCGCTGCCGTTAAAGGGACGTCGCTTGCGGCGAGGACATTAGACTCGGAGCGGGACGTTCCCGGATTCTATTATTTTACCTTTGTGGACTTGTGTTGAAAGAGAGAGGACTCTATATAATCGCTCCCACGGACTGAATGAATGTGGTATAAGTGTGTGTGAATGGTGTGATGTACAGCACTGCATTAAATGTTTACACACCTTGAATATAACAAACTGTTTCTCAGGTGGTCCCTATTCACTCCTGAGTTCTGTTAATGGCAAGTTACTGTTTTAATATTAACAGTGGCGAGTTTGTTACAGTGGCGCCCAACGTGGGCCTATCAGAGTTGATATATTTTGTGTGTATTTTACATTCATGCATTTTTATTGTTGCTGTTAGCTGTTACCTAGCCAGCCTTCTCTTACTCCATTTTCGGGCAGTTGAAGGCCCATGACAGGGCGGCGTGGTCGGTAAAGACCTCGAAAGAGCGGCCTTCTAAGTAGTGTCTCCACTTCTCTACAGCCCAAACCACGGCCAAACACTCCTTCTCTGATGTGGAGTAATTCTGCTCAGCTCCTCTCAACATTCGCGATGCGTACGCTACCGCTCATTCTCCTTCTGCTGATTTCTGGGTGAGTATGGCTCCCAGGCCCACTTCACTGGCGTCCGTGTGTACTTGAAATGGCATATTTAGGTTTGGTTGAATTAGTACTGGTGGGTTTTGAAGGGCGTGTTTGATGTTCTCCATGGCGTTCTGGCATTCTTCGGTCCACTCCCATGTTACTCCCTTCTTCTTCAAATTATTTAATGGGGCTGTCATATCGGCAAAGTGGGGAATGAATTTATGATACCATCTGGCGAGACCCAGAAAACGCTGAAGAGATTTTACGTCTTGTGGAGGAGGATATTCAGCCACCGCCAAGGTCTTTAGTTGCCCCAAGTGTCCTCCCAGTGGATTGTCATGATAGTAGTGAAGAAAGTTTTTGATTAGAGGCTGGGGGACAACGAGCTGGAATTTTTCTCCGTGTCTTACTGGTACCCGGCGATATAACGCGCCCTGATGATGTTCAAAGGAGACCCTCTGATCTTGATTGCCTCTTGGGGGATCTTTAGAGAGCAGCTTCGTGATAGTTGGGTCATTTTGTTGTGCTTGGGTTATCTCACACAGGTCATTTGGTAAGTCGGACGAAAATTTTGTGGTTGTGATGGCAAGACATGGAGCGGTGCCTTCTCGTCACAATTGGTGGGCGGAGTTATAGGGAGCGTAAAAAAAAAAATGGCGGAGACGCAAAGTCCGTTAATGTGGAGCGCGGACGAAACAAAAGCGCTATTAACAATTTGGACATCGGTTGAGATTCAGCAGAAATTGGAAAGTGCTTTAAGAAAAAAAAAAGTGTATGAGGAAATAAGAGAAGACCTAATAGTCGCAGGCTTCACACGAACAACCGACCAAATAGTGAATAAGCTAGTTGTCTATGTCGATCTCTTTCAGCGGTTATAACACGTCGAGTAAGCAGCTTTTGGATACTGAAATCCATTTTCATAGTTTGGAGAATAACCAGTAAACTGACTTCGAGCAAGTTGGCCTGTGACGTGTAAACGCGGGCCGGTTCTCGGTTCTCGGCACCTGGCACCAGCACCAGTGTAGTGGAAATGAGGTATATGAGTTCCTCCATCTTCCCTTTGGCCTAACGAATGCAGGGGCAACCTTTCAGAGGCTCATGAGCTCTGTTTTAGCTGAAGCTACTGGAAAATATTACTTCGTCTATATAGATGACATTGTTGTCTACTCGAAGGATACCATTTCTCACCTTGACCATCTCCGACAGGAATTCTCCCTCCTCAAAGCTGTTGGCCTCACACTCAATCTAAAAAAGTGCAACCTCTGTCAGCCCTCTCTCTCCTTTCTGGGACACATTATTTCAGCTGAAGGCATAAGAACAGAAGAAGCCAAAGTAGCGGCAATTCAAACCTACCCCGTTCCCCGCAACTTGAAGGAACTTCAGTGCTTCATAGGGCTGGCTGGCTGGTATCACCGGTTCATACCCCATTTCTCAGAGCGTGCTGCTCCTTTACACACACTGAAGAAGAAAGGAGCAAAGTGGGTGTGGACACCCAAATGCCAGTCAGCCTTCGAAGATCTGAGAGCGGCTCTGCAACACACACCGGTTCTAACAGCTCCAGACTTTAACTGCTCCTTCAAGGTGCAGGCGGACGCCAGCAACATCAGCCTAGGGACGGTACTCACCCAGTATCACGAATATGGAGAACATGTGATCCCCTAAGCCTCCCGGCTGCTGCACGGAGCTGAAACTAGGTATTCGGCATCGGAAAAGGAATGCCTAGCAGTAGTGTGGGCGGTGGAGAAGTGGCGTAGGTACCTGGAGGGAAAGACATTTACCATTATTACAGATCACGCTGCTTTGACGTGGGTTTTCAACCAGCCGAACCCCTCCTCACGCCTAACCCGATGGGTGCTTAGACTACAGGCATTTGAATTCATAGTTCAATACCGAAAGGGACAATGTAACGTCGTATCCGATTCCCTGTCACGAAGCTGGGAGGGAGAAACCATGAACGCCCCTCTGGCTGTGTACAGAGGCAATGATCTGCAGTATGCCGTGTTATTGGGAGGAGCTGGAGAAGGCCCAAAAGATGGACGAGATGCTTCAGACACTGTGGAAAGAGGCAAGGTTAGATCCTGACGTGGAAAAAATACATTATTGTATAATAAACCAGTTCCTGTATCATCAGATTCCCAAACTAACGATATACGCCTTCGTCAGTCATAGGTTAGTAAGAATAACTTTACAGAGGTGTTTAAATTAGCGAAGGCGATGTCCGATGAAGTAATATGCTCTGGTCCCATCCCAATGAGACGTGGCGACATAGCTTACAGCAGGATATGGTCGCTGAACCGCTGGATGTCCAGGTGGTGCTCCAAAAATAATGTGGGCTTCATAGATAATTGGAAGACCTTCGAGGGGAAAGCTGGCCTGTTAGGGCGGGACGGTGTCCATCCCACTCGGGAAGGTTCTGCTCTCATTTCCTGCAGTATAGCTCATAGTCTCAGTAGAGGTCTAGTTAATCGGTGACAATCCAGAGCCCAGGCCAGGGAGCAGACAGACAAGCTAAACCAACCGTCTGCTAGCTGCATAGAGTCGTCACTCAGGGTTCACCATATTGAGACTGTGTCTGTTCCCCGATCTAAGCAAAAATATAGAAAGACTCAGAAAGTCTGTTTCAATAATCTAATTAACATAAAGGCCACAAACTCCAATCATATTGAATGCACAGCCGGCACCTCTGATCTGAAGCTAGGATTGTTAAATATTAGATCTCTCGCATCAAAAGCGGTTATTGTTAATGAAATTATCACAGATCAGGCATTTGATATACTCTGTTTAACTGAAACATGGGTTAAACAGGATGAGTATGTAGCTCTAAATGAAGCTAGTCCTCCTGGATACAGCTACATACACCAGCCTCGGTTAACTGGTAGAGGAGGAGGCGTCGCAATTATTCACGATGATAATCTGTCTATCGTACAAAAACTCAGACATAAATTTAACTCATTTGAAATTCTTTATAGTAACATAAGTGTACTTAAGTATATTAAGTCAGCTTAGTCGATTCCACTAATTATAATTTACAGACCTCCAGGGCCGTATTCTGAATTTCTTAGTGAATTTGCGGATTTCATCTCAGACCTGGTCGTTTCTGTAGACAAAGCGTTAATTGCCGGAGATTTTAACATTCATTTTGAGAATCCAGAAGACCCTCTGAGAACAGCATTTATGTCCATACTGGACTCCGTAGGCATAAATCAGTGTGTAGTAGGACCCACTCATAAAGCAGGTCACACTTTAGACTTAATAATATTTTTCGGATTAAGTATAAGAAATGTATTCACAATTCCACTGTCTGAAATTATCTCAGATCACTATCTTGTCTCCATTCAAGTGTGTCACAGTGATAATGTACGCACAGCACCGCGCTACCGTATTAAACGTACTTTCACATCAACTACCACACAGAGTTTTATCAGTAATCTCCCAGAGTTACCAACTTTGATTAGGTCACCGTCTGACCCCACAGAACTCGATCAGGCGACTCAATATTTAGAGTCGACATTTCGTTGTACCTTAGATAATGTAGCTCCAGCTAAAAGAAAAATTATTAGAGATAAGAAACTCGCTCCCTGGTATAACGATCACACGCGCACTTTAAAACAGACCGCTCGGAAATTAGAGCGTAAATGGCGTCAAACTAAATTGTTAGTATTTCAAATAGCATGGAAAGAGAGCATCCTGAACTATAGGAAAGCTCTTAGTGTAGCTAGATCAACGTATCTCTCCACTCTTATAGAAGAAAATAAAAATAATCCTAGATTTTTATTTAATACAGTAGCCAAATTAACCAGAAATAAGACCACTATAGAAATCTCCACAACATCATGCAATAGTGAGGACTTCATGAACTTTTTTAATAATAAAATTGTAAATATCAGGTATAAAATTGAGGCTTTGAAACCGAACAATGTAATTGATCCAGATGTTAACCTAGCCATGTCAGATTCAAACCTAGAATACTTTACTCCCCTTGAAGAGAATGAACTAATTTCACTCATCTCTTCTGCAAATTCATCAACCTGTATATTAGATCCTATACCGACACATTTTCTTAAACAGATAGTACCAGTAATAACAGAACCGCTGTTGAGAATAATTAATTCCTCACTCAGCATTGGTTATGTTCCAAAATCTTTTAAATTATCAGTTATCAAACCAATAATTAAGAAACCTGACCTCGACCCCTGTCAGCTGTCCAATTACAGGCCAATATCAAACCTCCCCTTTATCTCTAAGAGTCTGGAAAAGATAGTAGCAGAGCAGCTATGCTCATATCTAAATAGAAATGGCATACATGAACTGTATCAGTCAGGATTTAGGCCTCATCACAGCACAGAAACAGCACTCGTTAAAATAGTAAATGACCTCCTATTGGCCTCTGATCAGGGTTGTGTAACTATGCTTGTATTACTCAACCTCAGTGCAGCTTTTGACACCATTGATCATGCTATTCTTCTTCACAGATTAGAAAATGTAGTAGGAATTAAGGGTACAGCCCTCTCCTGGCTCAGATCCTATTTCACTGATCAGTATGTAAACTTAAATGGTGATTATTCTGCATGTTCTCTAGTGGAGTTTGGCGCTTCGCAGGGTTCAGTTTTAGGCCCACTGCTTTTTTCCCTTTACATGCTTCCTCTGGGCAACATAATCCGTAAGCATGGTATTAGTTTTCATTGTTATGCTGACGACACACAGCTATACGTCTCAACAAAACCTGATGAGAAATGTGAAATTCATGTGATGGAATACATTTAGAAATAGCATCAAACAGTGGCTTGGTTTACAGGGCGAGAGTCAGAGAATAGCAGAAACATACAAACGTATAGAAATCGGGTTTGACAATATTCATGAAGACGCTGGGTTTCACTCCACTTGCTACAGGCAAAAAGCCTTGGATTTGACCAAGAAATGGGTCACACAGTGTCCTGAAGCTGGAGATGCTCACAAAAGCCAGGGTCACCAGGTACAGTAGTAGTACCTCGACAACTTCTTGTCCAACAAAGAAGATTAGGTCCAGTACGGCCCTGCCAGTAGCTTTTCGGGTCCTGTTCTTCCTGCCTTGTGCATTATTTGCAAGAAAACGGAGAAGTACATTACTGTGGCAGGCAAACGACAAAAGGACCATCGTTCACAAGCATAAACGTTGTCAGCAGGTAAGTAGAAGCAAATTACACACAAAAGCACAGGGTTGAACTTTGAAGTTATATGTCATATGCTGAGAACCATTTCAACTAACTTTTAAATAATAATATTTATTGTACGTTCAGTCAGATTGTTTTGCATACAAATAATGCATGAACTGTCAGAATTGTTTAAAAAAACTTTACTTAATTTATTATTTAGTATTTATTAGTATTTATTAATATTGAACTTTTATTATATTTATCTGTGTGTTTTATTTGCAGGCCAGTTGCTGAAAGCAAATGAAATAACGGAAGACACAAGCATACTTGTGCATATACAAGACAAAGACTGTGTGTCTCCAGAAATGTGATATCACAAGTCCTGTTACAGACAGTACAACAGGTTCTTGACAAAGTCTACTGGAATAGTTACTCAGACTTCAGAAGAACAGCGAGTTATTATATTGCATTTTCAATTAATAATTCATGATTCCTTTGAATGGTTGCTCATTTTAAAAGTAAACCAGTCATCATCTACATAGACATGTGGTGTTTAACACTAGAAGCGCCGCGCCAGTGTCACCTACTTGTAACGCGGTTCAGCGGTCATTTGACCGCCTATTGTTTTGAATCGGAAGCTGTTGCTGACACACAATGATCGCTAGATGGCGCTTTCACATGAAGCAAATAGTTTAGCTCCAAGATAAACTTGCACTTGGGCAATGCGCCATTCATTCCCGCATTGATAATCACTGGTACTTTTTTTTTCATATTCAACTGAGAAAACCTACCACAGAGTCTGTAAGGGGAGTCACTAAGTCTCTACTTAATTTTATAACGTTTTAAGAAAATTAATTAGTTCGTTCATTCTATTTGAAGCTTCTGAACTTCTCGGATGTTTTTTCAGTGTGTCAGTGCTTTAGATTAGTTCAGGCTGACCCTGCGAGGTTCCTGAGGCATCCAGAGAAGGACCAGCTCCAACTGGATTCAGCTTTATGATGGTTGGAGCTACACATGCTGCTCCTGTGCTTCCAGTGATCCAGACCTCATCTGCCCTCTACACCTACTGACTCGTCCCTATGCTGAACTGGTCTTCATGACAATTTAAATAATTTCTGTCATATTGAATTTTCACCTGCACAACACACAAGATGTTATATCATTTCTATCTGTTATCGCCCAAATGAGGATGGGTTCCCTGTTGAGTCTGGTTCCTCTCAAGGTTTCTTCCTAATGCCATCTCAGGGAGTTTTTCCTTGCCACCCTTGGCTTGCTCATCAGAGAAATTTCATTCATTCGTCTCATTATTATCTGCACATTTTTCTCACACATCCACACTTCCAATTATTTTCTTTTCTATAATTATTATTATTATTTGTTTTTATTTATTTATTTTCTATTATAATTGTATTTATTTATTTATTACTTTATATAATTATTCTATATATATATATATATATATATATATATATATATATATATATATATATATATAATATATAATTTTTTTTTTTTTTGTTAAATTTCTTTAATTTTTGTGAAGCTGCTTTGAGACAATGACCATTGTTAAAAGCGCTATATAAATAAAATTGAATTGAAAATTGAATTAGTTCTGAACTTGCTTCCATGAAATTCTCTCTAAAACAATGTAATGAGGATATAAAGCTTTATTATTGTGTTTGAATTAATCAGATCTACCACAGCAGATAATAAACTATGCTATGTCAAACCGAAGCAAACACCACGATTATGCCTCGTTTCGTTCGGTGTTGCTAGGCAACGGAAATGTGGAAGTTATGTGTGGCCACTCAGAACTAAACCAAAGATTTTGGTAACTACACAGTGTTACGTCCTTGGACGTATTTGTTTTTTTTCCCCTCTATCTTTCTCTCCCTCTCTCTCTTTCATATCTCTACTCACCAGTAGGAAGAAATGGCTACCACCTGACATCATTGATTGGCTGTGCCCACTGATTGGAGGATGAGAGAGATCCAATGGGATTTAAACAGACACGGCCCAGGGTGTGAGAGCATACTGCGAGGATCCTTTCCCACCTTTTTGGTCCTCTTGTTGCTTTTGGTGATTTGTACTTTTGTTAAGTTACTGAGCAGAGTTGTGTCTTACCCCTGATCTTTATTTATCCTGATAGTTAAGAAAACTACTCTTTGTTAGTAAATAATCATTATTTGTTTGTGATGAGGTCTTAAGTTTTTGTAATTGATAATTTAGTTTGGGCTTTAGTAGAGAGGGAGTGCCGTTTTTGTTCATGAGTCTGTTTCATTCCTGTTTGTTAGTTGAGGAGTTAGGGTAGTTCGATGTACTTTTGTTTCTTTTCCTTTAGGCAAGTTAGTTAGATTCTGAACAGTTATAGGTGTTTTGCTTGTTGTTTTGGCCTGAACCCCCTCTTGAAGTCTTTAAAACCCGAACAATAAACATGTTAAGTTTTTTTTCTCCTATATTTGTTGGAATGTGAGTTTAATTTGTTCTTTAACCTATGAAGGGGAGTTTGCATGTTCTCCCCGTGCTTGGTGGGTTTCCTCCGGGTACTCCGGTTTCCTCCTACAGTCCAAAGATATGCAGGTTAGGCTAATTGGCGTTCCCAAATTGCCCGTAGTGTGTGATTGGGTGTGTGTGTGTGCCCTGCGATGGATTGGCACCCTGTCCAGGGTGTACCCCGCCTAGTGCCCGTAGTCTCCTGGGATAGGCTCCAGGTCCCCCGTGACCCTGAACACAGGATTAAGCGGTATAGAAAATGAATGAATGAATGAATGAAAGATCTACCACAGCTGAACAACTTAACTTTTCCGTTATGGTAACATAAGTACCTTGGATACCTGTTGCTGCTGCTTATCGAAATGGTGGTTCAGTGGTAGGTGTTTCGCTTACCGTGTGGACGACCCGGGTTCGATTCCCAGCTAGTGATCAACAACAATAATACTAAGGGTTTCTAAATTAAGTTGAAATGTAAATTATTGTGTCCTATTTATTTGATGTCGTCCTCAATAATTATTATAATAAATACATTAAATTTTTTTTAATTTTTTCACGCTCCAGCGATATGTAATGACTGATAATTTTTCATTCCCTTTTCCGCTAAAGTGAAGATCCATTGTTCACTAGTTCCCTACAGCGCTACAGTTCGCTACTCTGTGCAGCTGTGTGTGTACGGAGAGTTTGTGTATATATGCGCATTTCATATGTAGCAGTTAGTAGTATATATGTATGTGTGACTGTTTCATATACAGTATGTGTATGCAAGTGTTTCATGTGTGTGTGCATGAGTGAAGTTTGATATAAGCCCTATACAGTGCCTCATAGAGTTTCAGGTAAATTTCAGGTAAAAAAAAAGATCTTTCATGATGAGTGTGTATGCACTTTAAATATACAGTAAACAATAAATACTGCCTTTTGCAAAGTGAAAGTGAGTGCCGTTGATCAAAAGGCTGATAAACGTGCGCGCAGATATGAGCAGATTTATCGATAAAACTGCAGACATACTCTCCCTGAAATGCAACAAGCAAATATATAGTCTATTCTCTGAATACAACGCGACCGAACACCCGCACCCCCCCAGTTACTGTAATGCTTTCATTCACTATAGGTGTGAAGTTATCAAACCGGTTTTGCTGATGGGGGAATTGGCTGTATTGGGGGTTTTTAAATAACAAGACCAAGCAGACGTCTCTGTCTATAATGTATTTCGCCAGCAAAACATAAAATAAATAGAAAATAAAAAGTTAGATGGTACCAAATAAATCAGGCTTCAGATCTGGATTTGATACATTGAGTATAATTCATACATTTACTGAATATATTCAGATTTTGTAAAATTATGAAAACGGATGTCTCCTGATTTCCTTCCTCCTTCCATTTGTCCACATTACCATTCTTTCCTCGAATTCTTTCATTTTAATCTGTGTATTTAAGTGAAATATAGTTTGGATAAAGGTCTAAATATTCCTTTTTATTTATGGACAGGTGTATTATGTTTGATCTGCATTATTGCATTATGTTTCAAAACATAATTAGTTAAATTTACACATTTACACCTTACAGCATGGACAGACTGAAATCAAATGCCACAAAAAGAAAACAAATCATATGATCAATAAAAAATAAAAGCTTAGAGATTACCATTTTGTCATTTTTGTGCATAGGTATTTTTATTGCTGATATGTGCATATATGTTACAATCATGGTCATTAAGGAATGTTGTTTCTCCATTCAAGCTATTTATTTATTTACATATAGTGTTTTTGTTAGTTTGTCCTGTTTTTTGTTTCTCAAACGTAATAACTTATACCAGGGATGAACTGCTGAACGTTCAGCAGGACACATCACACAATTTTCAACCACTTTTTGATTTTTCAAACGTTTTACTGAACATTGTAACCGGCGGAGCAGCTGCGCTGTTTAAATGCTTTAAGAAGCGCAGGCGGGGGAAGAGAGCCGGCGCGCTCGTCAAGCTCCGACAGCGCGGCTTTAGAACTGCGCTGCCGAGTATACATCTGGCGAATCTCCGCTCTCTACCCAACAAAATGGACGAACTTTTCCTGCTCTCCAGGAAAAATAAGGACTTTTCAAACTCTGCCGCGCTGTGTTTCACGGAAACCTGGCTGAATGAAGCCATTCCGGACAACGCGCTACACCTGCCGGGCTTCCAGCTGTTCAGAGCGGATCGCGACACAGAATCAACGGGGAAATCGCAAGGCGGCGGGACATGCTTTTACATCAACGAAAGTTGGTGTACAAATGTGACACCATTGAAGAAGATGTGCTGTCCTGATCTAGAGGCATATTTCATCAACTGCAAGCCTTTCTATTCGCCGCGCGAGTTCACCTCGTTCATTCTTGTGAGTGTGTACATCCCTCCACAAGCGTGTGTGAACGCAGCATTGCAACAGCTGGCTGCTCAGATCACAGACACGGAGCAACAACACCCGGACTCTCTTATAATTATACTTGGGGATTTTAACAAAGCAAACCTCAAACGTGAACTGCCTAAATACAAACAGCACATCACATGCCCCACCAGAGACAAAAATACTTTGGATCACTGCTACACCACAATAAAGGATGCATATCGCTCCGTTCCCAGAGCAGCTTTAGGACTTTCTGACCACTGCCTGGTTCATCTTCTCCCAACCTATAGGCAAAAACTTAAATCTGCTAAGCCTGTAGTAAGGACAGTAAAGAGATGGACCAGTGAAGCAGAACAGGAATTACAGGCCTGTTTTGACTGCACTGATTGGAGTGTTTTTGAAGCTGCTGCCACCAATCTGGACGAGCTCACAGATTCTGTAACATCCTACATCAGTTTCTGTGAGGACATGTGCATCCCTACCAGGACACTTTTAACATATAACAATGACAAACCATGGTTTACAGCAAAGCTCAGACAGCTTCGTCAGGCCAAAGAGGATGCCTACAGGAGTGGGGACAGGATCTTGTATAACCAGGCCAGGAACACACTAACAAGGGCGATCAGAGCAGCTAAGAGGAGCTACTCTAAAAAACTGGAAAACCAGTTTTCGGCAAACGACCCTGCTTCAGTGTGGAAAGGCCTGAAAACCATCACTAACTACAAGACGCCATCCCCCAACTCTGTAGGGAATCAACAACTGGTTGATGACCTGAATGAGTTCTATTGTAGATTTGAAACTCCCAGTCTCACACCACACTCCTGTCCTAACCCTCTTTCTACACCACCATTATCACCTCTGACAACCACCCTCTCTTCCCCCCCTGCACTCCAGGTCTGTGAAAAGGATGTTCGCCAGATCTTTCTGAAACAAAAGAGAAGGAAAGCTCCAGGCCCAGACGGCGTGACACCAGCCTGTCTGAAATCCTGTGCTGACCAGCTGGCGCCCATTTTCACACAGATCTTCAACAGATCACTGGAACAATGTGAAGTGCCTTTGTGCTTTAAACGTTCCACAATCATCCCCATTCCAAAAAAAACTAAAATCACAGGACTTAATGACTACAGACCAGTCGCCCTAACATCTGTGGTCATGAAGTCATTTGAAAGACTGGTGTTGGCCTATCTGAGGGACATCACAGGACCCTTACTGGACCCCCTGCAGTTTGCTTATAGAGCAAACAGGTCTGTTGATGATGCAGTTAATATGGGACTGCACTTCATCCTTCAACATCTGGACAAACCAGGGGCTTATGCAAGGGTCTTGTTCATAGACTTTTCATCAGCTTTTAATACGATCATCCCAGCACTGCTTCAGACCAAATTAAACCAGCTCTCTGTTCCTAGCTCTATCTGTCACTGGATCACCAGCTTTCTGACAGACAGGCAGCAGCTAGTGAAACTGGGAAAATCCATATCCAACAGTCACACCACCAATACTGGAGCCCCTCAGGGATGCGTTCTCTCCCCACTGCTCTTCTCCATCTACACCAACGACTGCACCTCCACAGACCCCACTGTCAAGCTCCTGAAATTTGCAGATGACACTACAATCATCGGCCTCATCCAGGACGGTGACGAGTCTGCATACAGAAGGGAGGTCAAGCAGTTGGCTGTCTGGTGCAGTCACAACAACCTGGAGCTAAACACGCTCAAAACAGTGGAGATGATCGTGGACTTCAGGAGAAACCCACCTGCACTTCCCCCACTCACCATCATGAACAGCACTGTGACGGCAGTGGAGTCATTCCGGTTCCTGGGCACGACCATCTCTCAGGACCTGAAGTGGGACATTCACATTGACTCCATTGTTAAAAAGGCCCACCAGAGGTTGTATTTCCTTCGCCAGCTGAAGAAATTCAACCTGCCACAGGAGCTGCTCACACAGTTCTACTCAGCCGTCATTGAATCCGTCCTGTGCACTTCAATAACTGTCTGGTTTGGCTCAGCTACGAAAGCAGACATCAGAAGACTACAAAGGACGGTTCGGACTGCTGAAAGAATTATTGGCACTCCCCTGCCCACGCTGCAAGAACTGTATATATCCAGAGTGAAGAAAAGGGCACGGAATATCACTTTGGACCCCTCACACCCAAGCCACCTTCTTTTTGAACTTTTGCCATCAGGTCGACGCTACAGAGCACCGAACACCAGGACAGTCAGGCATAAGAACAGTTTTTTCCCCCAGGCAATCTACCTCCTTAACAGATAAACATCATTCAAACGGTCAATAAATATATGTGCAATATTGTGTACAACACCACTGTGCAATATACTGTATAATACCACAAACTTCAGTTATTGATGTAACTTATTTAAAAGTATCTCACATCGTACTCCATTTGATGTCAACCATTTAAAAAAAAATTTTTTTTTTTTTTTTTTGCGTCATGCTGTTTTTGTCTTGTCATTTGTATTTTTTGTTCTGGAAGCTCCGTCACTAAAACAAATTCCTTGTACGTGCAAGCGTACTTGGCAATAAAACTCTTTCTGATTCTTCTGATTCTGATTCTGATTCTGTAAAGGCGTTTAAAAATGACCATCTTCAATAAGCTTCATTCTCTAGACAATGAGGTCTGCTGGAAGTGCAAGTTGATGACTGAAATCTTGCATGTGAACAGAGTGCTAAGCGTGGGGGCTGGGGGTGGGGTTGTGATTCCCCAGTAAAGCCCTATCTAGGGAAAAACAACAGTAGGGCGGCTGGTCAGCGGTTATCAGACACCGTTGTAATGCGTATTGTGGAGTCTTTCCTGGGGAAAGGAAGAAATATAACGCTCACGATTTACCAGGCAAAACGAAAGAAAAATTTATGCGTTCTGAGCACAATGCATCAGGCAGTTTCAACTGATAATGGCGAAAAGAAACTACCTGAAACAATTTCCTACTAATAAGCACTAAAGTTGTTGTTTATGTTATGGATCAAATGGCGTGGCTGTATTCAGTAAAGGGAGGCACCCGGCGCTGGCCTGTGGCTGTGTTTTACAACCTCCTATAGACCTGGCGGCAATTAATGCACATATTCTATATAAACAGTGCATGAATGTGACCATAAGCAGGAGGACCATTTATTCTGGAGTTGGTAAAGGAGAAACATATGAAAGATCTTTTTGTACCAGAAATTTACCTGAAACTCTATGAGGTGCTGTATAGGGCTTAAATCAAACTTCACTCATGCACACACACATGAAACACTTGCATACACATATATGCAACAGGCACACATACATGTATACTACTAACTGCTCAAACAACTACATATGAAATGAGCACATATACACAAATTCTCCATACTGGTGCGATTTTGAAAATTTAAGCATGCTGGGTGATTAAGCTCACAGATCTAGGAAAAGTCATGAAAGGAGGGTCCTGGATTTTGATCGAGTGTGAAGTATTTATTTTTTTCCCCCCTTGCGGTCAAATGACCGCTTCTCTGCGCTTCTAGTGTTAATTAGTTTTGTCTTGACCACACAGCTAGTCGTACAATAATTCAGTATGATAAAATGTCTTGTTGCTACTTTAATTTAGTTTAATTTAAAACAAAAAAATATATACTGTATTTTTTTTTACTCAGTTTGCTTGGTCAGTTGCTTTCAGTTTGTATACAGTACACTGTAAAAACACATGCCATTGTAATTCAGTTACAGAACATCTTCTTCTTTGTACTTCAGCTGTTCCCTTTCAGGGGTCGCCACAGCGAATCATCTGCCACCATCTAACCCTATCCTCTGCATCCTCTTCTGTCACACCAACTAACTTCATGTCCTCTCTCACTGCATCCATAAATCTCCTCTTTGGTCTTCCTCTAGACTTCCTGCCTGGCGGTTCCAACCTCAGCATCCTTCTACCGATATATTCACAATCTCTCCTCTGAACATGTCCAAACCACCTCAATCTGGCCTCTCTGACTTTATCTCCAAAACATCTAACATGGGTTGTCCCTCTGATGAACTCATTCTTGATCCTATCCATCCATGTCATTCAAATGGGAGAACCGCAATATCTTCAGCTCTGCTACCTCTAGATCTGCCTCCTGTCTTTTCTTCAGTGCCACTGTCTCTAATCCGTAGAGCATTGTTGGTCTCACCACTGTCCTGTGCACCTTTCCTTTCATTCTTGCTGATACTCTTTTATCGCACAACACACCTGACACTTTTCTCCACCCATTCCAACCTGCTTAGATCCGATCCTTGATGCAGACCAACCTCCACCTTGAACTCTTCTGTTACACCTACAGCACATCTCACCACTGTCTTAGCGCTCTCATACATGCATGTCCTGCACCACTCTGACATACTTCTCTGCCACTCCAGACTTCCTCATTCAACACCGCAGCTCCTCTCTCGGCACCTTGTCGCTTTCTCTAAATCTAGAAAGACACAATGCAACTCTTTATTACCTTCTCTGTACTTCTCCACCAGCATCCTCAAAGCAAATACTGCATCTGATGTACTCTTTCTAGGCATGAAACCATATTGCTGCTAACAAATGCTCACCTCTGCCCTTAACGTAGCTTCCACTACTCTTTCCCACAGCATCATTGTATGGCTCATTAGCTTTATGCCTCAGTAATTTCCACAGCTTTGCACATCTCCCTTGTTCTTAAAAATCGGCACCAATACACTTCTCCTCCATTCCTCTGAAATCCTCTCACTCTCCAAGATCTTGTTAAACAAACTAGTCAGAAACTCTACTGCCACCTCTCCTAAGCACTCCCATACCTCCACAGGTCTGTCATCAGGACCAACAGCCTTTCCACTCTTCATCCTCTTCAACACCCTTCTAACCTCACTTTTACTAATATTTGCTACTTCCTGTTCCACAACAGTCACCTCTTCTACTCATTGGCTGACCAACCATAGCCTGTCTCAACTCCTCCCTAAAGGCTACACAACATTCTTCCTGTCTCAGCTTCCACCACTTTGTCCTCTGCTCTGCCTTTGTCCTCTCCACCTTCAGGGTTATTTTACACACCACTATCCTGTGTTGTCTGGCTACACTCTCCCCTACCAAGACTTTGCATTCACTGATCTCTTTCAGATTACAACGTCGACACAAGATGTAGTCCACCTGAGTGCTTCTGCCTCCACTCTTATATGTCAGCCAAGCCAGAGTGCCCCGAAAGGCATGAGCCAGCTCCTCCTCTGCCATGCTTCATCTGCCTCGACGATGCCGTCCTTCCATCTCTGCCAGGCCTCAACGATGTTGTGCTTCCGCCTCTGCCCTGCTTCGTCGACGTCATGCTTCCTCCTCTGCCCTGCTTCGACCTCGAAGACGTCGAGCTGCCGCCTCCGCCGCTTGACCTCGAGAACGTCGTGCTGCCGCCTCTGCCACTCGACCTCGCGGACTGCATGCTTCTTCCTCTGCCACCCGGCTTCGGCAACTCCAGTGCTCCAGTGCGCCCGAATTTGGCGACAATCCACTACTCGCTCCGTCAGCCGGTGTCAACCCAGTGCCTGCTCTGCCGCCCAGTTTAGGCGGTGATCCGGGACTATTGTGGCAGCCTCTCTGTCGGGAGGACAGACACCGGACCTTGGGGGGCGGGGATGCCCTGGACCACCGTTTGGCGCTCCGGTGTAGCGCCTTTGGAGGGGGGGTAATGTCACGGGTAAACACCAGAGGACGCCATGCGCCTGGACTCCATTTTGTTTTCATTCGTTTCATTCATTATCTGAGTTTGAACTTCATTTCATTTTAGCCATTGTTCAGTTTAGCCTTTGTTGAACTCTTTAGTTCCCTACAACCCTGCCCAGGGGACTATTGTGGCAGCCTCTCTGTCGGGAGGACAGACACCGGACCTTGGGGGGCGGGGATGCCCTGGACCACCGTTTGGCGCTCCGGTGTAGCGCCTTTGGAGGGGGGGTAATGTCACGGGTAAACACCAGAGGACGCCATGCGCCTGGACTCCATTTTGTTTTCATTCGTTTCATTCATTATCTGAGTTTGAACTTCATTTCATTTTAGCCATTGTTCAGTTTAGCCTTTGTTGAACTCTTTAGTTCCTTGTTGAAGTTTAGTTCTTTGTTTTAGTTTAACCTCAGGTTTAGCATAGCTCTGGTTTAGCTTAACTCTTGTTTTATTTAACTCCTGTGATGTTAGCTCCAGTCGCATAATCTTTCTGTTGAGTTTTCTTCTTTATTATTCAATTCAGTTAAATTTTATTTGTATAGCACTTTTAACAATTGTCATTGTCTCAAAGCAGCTTTACACAATCAAAAGAATTATTTAAGTTTGTATGGAATGTGAATGTGTATGAATCAAAATGGTCAGATTGTCCCTGGTGAGCAAGTTGAGGGCGACAGTGGCAATGAAAAACTCCTTGAGATGACAATAGGAAGTAACCTTGAGAGGAACCAGACTCAACAGGGAAGCCATACTCATTTGGCAGGAAATTATCTGCATTTATACAGTGTGTTAGGTGGCAGGCAGTTCAGCTATAATAGTTGAACTATTGTGAATTGATGTTAATATGGAGTCCAGGTAGTTATTGGAGACTCAGGTATACTTGTTGGAATCATCCCCAGACACCAGACGAATCCCAAAGAGACACACGGGGCATCCATGTGATGAGATCTCCAAGCAGAAGCGGGGCGCCAGGATCGCGGAGATGCTGTTTGGACCTTGCGTTTTTGACCTCACGGAGCAGGTCTGTCCCACAGTCATTTGTCCCAATTAGAGGTGGTTGTGGGCGTAGCCACACCAGCACAGTTTGTCTTTTTCATGCATACATTAATCTAGCATTTGTCATCGTCACGGCTGACGATGATAATACAAAATCTGGTATTTACCAATTATGAGAAAGTTAACGTAAGATCTGGGCAAATGGTTAAACTTTAAAATACATGACCAAGACAACAGTTCTTTATAAAGAAATAAGAATGTATTTGACTAATCTACAATACATGAAACTATATTACTTAATCACACACAAACACAGACACACACACACATGCATACACAAACAGTTCAGAGGTGTTAATGGAGTTAATGGAGTTTTTCTAGTTCTGTTTACTAGACCTGAGAAAGTCATAAGAGCCTTGGGTTTAATCTTACTTTATAGTAAGTTTAGTTATGAATCGAGCTGATTCGTTGGTGCGTTGAGTTTGAGATGACGTCCTTTCGGAAAGCCTTTCGGTGCGGTGATGGTTGCTTGGTTACCGATGGCTGTGCTCTAGAACATCTTCTGAGGGGTTTTTGGAGGACTTTGGAGTTCTGGCCCAAAGTCTCGTTGAGAGTTCTTGAAGAGCGGATGACGCTCCTTAAGTTTATGATAAACATTTTGATCACAACACAAAGATATCACACATTCTATATGAGCAAACATTTATAGTTGCCCTACTGGCATACTTTTTGATTAACATTCTACGTGTCCCTAAAGCTTTGTATGTTCTCTGTTCTGCGGCCAAAAGGTGAAGCAGGAAACGCACTCCGGAGGTTCAGCAACTGCCAGGGTGTTGTGTAACTGGCTTCTTCCTCATTCAAGGGGGCTGCTTGCTGATTTACACATTTTGAGTGGGGGTATGTAATGCTTCTCTCTTGTGGAAGGAAGTTGCTTTGCAGCTTTACACATCTGAGTTGGAGACGTGAAACCATTTCTTTCCTTGTTTGCTAATGTCGTAAACTGTCTCTCTTCTTCGTTCAACAGCTTGCTGATTTGCACCCTTTAGGTTGGGGTTGAGGCGGCGTGGTGGTGTAGTGGTTAGCACTGTCGCCTTGCACCTCCAGGGTCTGGGTTCGATCCCCATCTCTGTGTGCATGGAGTTTGCATGTTCTCCCCGTGCTTGGTGGGTTTCCTCCGGGTACACCCGGGTTTCCTCTTTTGACGGGGTCACGTTTCCAGATGCTTTACACCACTGAGAGATCATGTTGTCAGCATGGCACGTTTTGCTGTCAGGTGACAGATGCACGGCTACCTTTGAGGTGTCCTGCTAGTCCCTACAATGTTAAACACAACATAAAGACATCAAACAACCTATTTGAGCACCCTACTGGCAAACTGTAACTAATTAGCATTATGTGTCCCCTAAGCAGGGATGTTCTTTGTTCTTAAGCCAAGGAATGATGCAGGAAACCTGTTCTGGGGGTCGTCAGCTGCATGGGGGTTGTGAATCTTTCTTCATCCTCATTCCAGGTAGTTGCTTGCAGATTTACACCATCTGAGTTAGAGATGTGAAACTTCTTATTTCTTTGTTTGCTGATGTTGTGAAACTGTCTCTTCCTCGTTCAACGGTTTGCTAATTTGTACCATTTGAGGTCAGGGTTGGTGAAGGCCATCTGGGTTTCCTCTTTTGACCAGGTCACATTTCCAGGTGCTTTACACCCCCAAGAGAGACAACGTTGTCAGCATAGCGCCATTTGCTGGAAGGTGACAGATACAGGTCATATGTATAAAGTGAGTACAGCAGGGGGTTCGGGACACAACCCTGGAGGGGCTCCAGTGTTAAGGGTGTGGGACTGAGACATGTCTGCATATCCATACTACCTGTGGTCTGCCAGTCAGGAAGTTGGAGATCCACTGACGCAAAGGTGGGCTCAATGGTGCTACAGTTTGGTGGTGAGTGTGGAGTGAATTATAGTATTAAATGCTGAACTGGTGTCAGCAAACATCATTTTAACATAATTTCCATTCCTAGTGTCCATGTGAGTCAGTGTTGTGCGAAGAAGGTATAAGATGACGACATCCGTCGATTGGTTTGGGCAGTAAGCATAGGTCAATGGTTCTAGTGTGTCAGGTAATGAAGTCTCTGTCCAGTTTTTCAATGCACTTCATTATGACTGAGGTCAAGGCTACAGGGTGATAGTCTTTCATGGAAGAAGGATGGGGTTTCTTTGAGCCAAGAACAACAGCGGACTCTTTGTAGTGTGTGGGGATTACCGAGTGGGATAAATAGAGGTTGAATATTACTGTGAGCACAGGTGCTAGCTGGTCTGCGCAGGCTCTAAAGATTTGACCTGGGATGCCGTCTGGTCCTGCTGCTTTCCTGAAGCACCCTTCTGAAGGCTCTCCTGAAGTTATGCTCTGAGATGATAAACATGTTTCCCATGCTAGCATTCTGTTTCTGTCTGCAGCCATTAGCACCGCTAGCATTGTTAGCATCACAATGCCATTAACTGCAGCCCTGAAGCAAGCATAGAAGGTCTTCACTGTCACAGGCTGCTAGAGTCACTCTCTTGAAGCTGTTGAGTAGCACACCCTTGTTGAGTAGCACTTGCCTCCTTCAGCGCTTTGTAAATGTTGTATGACACATCCTTGTATGAGTCCATGTTATCCAACTCAAGTCCCGCATTATAGGCAGTGCTGCGAGATTTCTCAGCATTGGATTGTTTTATCCACTGTGCTGGATGAGAGCCTTATACAGTTCACACAAGGCAGTGTTCATGTCTGTCTCAGGTGGAATATAGACAGTATTGACAATAAGCAAATTAAATTCCAGAGAAAGATTAAATGACAATATTTGGGTGTGCAGGAGCATGTGTGTAGAGTATATATCAGGAGGTGATGATCTGTGATATCATCACTTTGAGGTATGATCTCTATATTAGAGACATCTATACCATGGGATATAATTAAATCTAGCGTATGATTAAAGCGGTGAGTTGCTCCAATTATATTTTGTTTAAACCGAAAGGAATTTAGTAAATCCATAAATGTGAGTGCTAAAGCGTCATTAGCATCATCTACATGAATATTAAAGTCTCCTACTATCAACACTTTATCAGAGTTAACCAATAGGTCTGATAGCAGATGTCCAAATTCTTTAAGAAAATTGACATGTGGCCCCGGGGGTCTGTACACGGTGGCCAGGGTAAAATATAGCAAGGGTTTATTACATATTTCATTGAGTGCAACATTAATGATAAGCACTTCAAATGAATTAAACCTGGGCCTTATTTTCTGGGTAACAGTGAGTACATCATTGTAGATAGTGGCGACACCACCACCGCGACCAATTAGACGGGGCTCGTGCTTATAGAAATATCCTGACGGAGTAGACTCATTCAGACCAAAATATTCATTTGGTTTAAGCCAGGTTTCGGTGAGATAGAGTGCGTCAAGGCAATAATCTGAGATAATTTCATTAACAATAAGTGCTTTAGGCGCAAGGGATCTAATGTTGAGTAGTCCAAACTTTAGAGGTGGATTTTGACTACTTATTTTGCCTTTTTCTGGTTTTATGGTTATCAGATTGTTTCGGGCAAATTTAACAAATTTATTCTTTTTTCTCACTATTCAGGGAACAGACACAGTTTCTATAGGACAAGCTATGTGTGTGCGTCTATCACTATGGTGAGTTGTGATGTGGCTAATATGTTTGGAATCTACAGTATGACTTACCGCCAGTCAGATGGTTCGTAGTGTCCTGGAGATGTTGTCAGAGAGGACCGCTGCTCCAGCTCTGCTAGGGTGCAGGCCATCAGTGTGGTAGAGCCTAGGACGCTCCCAGAAAACATTCCAGTTATCAACAAAGGGTAATTTCTGTTGTCGACACCAAGATTGTAACCATTCATTAAAGGCAAATAATCTACTGAACTTCTCGATTCCTCGCTGAAATGTGGGAAGCGGTCCAGATACGATGATCCTTGTCGTGGGTGATGTGCTGCGGACCTTCTCGACCAGGCTCCTGAAGTCCTTCTTTAGGAACTCCGTCTGCCTCAGCCTGGTGTCGTTCGTGCCGGCATGAAGAACCACAGCTCCAATGTTCTTCCTCAGGGCAGCAGGCACCTGTGCAGCAACATCAAGAACACGTGCACCAGGTAAACAGCGTGTGTGCACCTTACCTTTAGCCGTGGTAGCACGCACGTGCCGGACGATGGAGTCTCCGATGACCAGTCTCCGTGTGCCGTCTCGCGGAGAGGAGCGAAGTGGTTTCTGGTCGAGATGTCGAAGACGGGTGGTGGTGGAGGGGGAGAGGTCCTCGCCCGGGGCTTGGCATGCTTCTTCCGCTGCTGCTGTATCCAGGGTCCGTGGTATCCCGGCGCCGGGGTGTAGGAAACCTGGGCGGGCTGCGTCCATGGTGCGTTGGACCTGGGCAGAGAAACATGCAGGGTTGAGGTTGTAGGAGAATTCTCACGCCGAGAATTTACCTGGGACAGGTGAGCATCGGTCCGCGACGATTCCAGCGTGGCTTTCCGCTGCTGTAGCCGGGCCAGCTTCACCTGTAGCTCGCGGATCAGCTTCTCCACGGCCTCCAGCTCCAAATCCACAGAGTGCAGCTCCAATGTCTCCTCACCTGCACTCAGAGGCAGAATCACAACCGACACATACGTCTAAATACGGAAAATAATCGGTGTGAAGAAGACAAACGTGATAGCCGGGCTAACGGGCTAGCAATGCTAATGCCGGCTAAAAGTGGTGTGCTGCAAAACAATTAAAACTTAACGATATAACACGCGTTTTGAGTAAATATATTATAAGATACTTATCCGTTTTATGTACACTCTTCGTAAGGGGACGAAAAAGTTTAAAAATTGGTCAGTATGGCGGAGCTCGGAAAAAAGCAGCGTCTCAGCGTCCTCCAGCGTCCTAACATGTATATATACACAAATTTTTGCTATAGTTCCAGTAATGAAAACATTACAATGCGGCTAAGAACATATTATGATAAACAGTATGAGCAGCTCACCTGTCATATCTTCTCGTTGAAGTCGTTCGTTCTTTTGAATCTATTGCACTCCATAGCATCTATGGGAGTCACGTGAAAAAAAGAATGGACGACATTAGCTAGAAGAGTCATTGATAAGAATCGCTCAATTCTGTTTCCTGTGTACTGCGCTGCATAGAGTCTATGGTAGTCACATGACAAAACAACGAACGATTCGGACCAAAGACTAAAAGGTAATTACTCCTTTCTGTTTTCTGTACATAACCTACGGAGGTTTTGCCATACTTTGCGCATGTGCGCCCGGTAGAAAAATCTCTCTGAGATTACTCGTTCTTCTGAGTCACATTAAAGACTCGTTCAAAAAGAAGAATCGTTCATGAACGACCCATCACTAGCACACAGCGGGGATAACATCTCTCTTCACTGTTCTGTGTATGCTTTTTCACATTTATTTTATTTCATTACTTGTTTTCATTCTTGTCTTATGATTTGCTACTTCAGAGTTACTAAGAGTTGCTGAAAATGATGTACTTAGATTCAGATGGCTACCAGGGCCCATATTAGGCATCTCAGAGTCTCTTGTAGGACTCAAATGTATTAAATCCAGTTGTAGGATTAAAAGAGTGAGTGAGGGGATGTCACATACCAGCCAGATCAACCCAGCACCTCCAGACCCTAGATTCCACTCCAGGTTTTTTCCCCAGCAAGCTCACCTGTCGCTCTAGCATACCTGTAATCAATCATGCAATCACCTCTAGGCTTTTTAAGCATTCAATTAAATTAAATTTTTTCAATTCAATTTTATTTATATAGCGCTTTTAACAATGGTCATTGTCTCAAAGCAGCTTCACAAAAATTAAAGAAATTTAACAACAACAAAAAAAAATTATAATAATAAATAAATAAATAAAATAATAATAATTATAGAAAATAAATAAATAAAAACAAATAATAATAATAATTATAGAAAAGAAAATAATTGGAAGTGTGGATGTGTGAGAAAAATGTGCAGATAATAATGAGACGAATGAATGAAATTTCTCTGATGAGCAAGCCAAGGGTGACGGCGACGGTGGCAAGGAAAAACTCCCTGAGATGGCATTAGGAAGAAACCTTGAGAGGAACCAGACTCAACAGGGAACCCATCCTCATTTGGGCGATAACAGATAGAAATGATATAACATCTTGTGTGTTGTGCAGGTGAAAATTCAATATGACAGAAATTATTTAAATTGACATGAAGACCAGTTCAGCATAGGGACGAGTCAGTAGGTGCAGAGGGCAGATGAGGTCTGGATCACTGGAAGCAGAGGAGCAGCATGTGTAGCTCCAACCATCATAAAGCTGAATCCAGCTGGAGCTGGTCCTTCTCTGGATGCCTCAGGAACCTCGCAGGGTCGGCCTTTGTCTACTGAAGCTGGCAAAATCATCCGATGCCTCGGGATGGGTAGAGAAATACAGAACAGATGGGGAGAATTAGCGTAGTTGCCATTCGGTATAGGTGTACTGGAGTATGAGTACTGGGATGAGTTATGTGTATGCCAGATTAAAAAGATGCGTCTTCAGTCTACTTTTGAACTGAGAAACCGTGTCTGCTCCCCGAACACTGTCTGGAAGGCTATTCCAAAGCTTTGGAGCTAAATATGAAAAAGCCCTACCCCCTTTTGTAGATTTTGAAATTCTGGGAACTACCAGAAGTCCGGAGCTTTGTGATCTTAAGGCGCGTGGTGGATTGTAGCGCATCAGAAGACTGGTTAGGTATGTGGGAGCTAAACCATTTAAGGCCTTGTATGTAAGTAATACTATTTTGTAATTTATTCTAAACTGAACAGGTAGCCAGTGCAGGGATGATAATATTGGGGTTATATGATCATATTTTCTGGATCTAGTGAGAACCCTGGCAGCTGCATTTTGGATTAACTGAAGCTTGTTTATTGAGGATGCAGGACAACCAACTAGTAATGCATTACAATAGTCCAGTCTGGAGGTCATGAATGCATGAACTAGTTTTTCTGCATCAGATACGGATAAGATGTTCCTAAGTTTAGCAATATTTCGAAGATGGAAAAAGGCTGTTTTTGTGATATTTGAAATGTGATTTTCAAAAGACAAGTTACTGTCTAATATTACTCCCAGATCTTTTACTGCTGAGCTGGTAATAACAGTACATCCTTCTAAGCGCAAGCTGAATTGTGAAAGCTGTTGTGTGCTGGTTTTTGGGCCAATAAGTAATATCTCTGTCTTATCTGAATTTAATAAAAGAAAGTTATTGGTCATCCAATCTTTTATGTCCTGGACACACTCAGTTAATCTAGACAACTTAGGTATTTCGTCTGGTTTAGTTGAGATATATAATTGGGTATCATCAGCATAACAATGGAATCTAATCCCATGTCTTCTAATGATGTTACCCAAGGGAAGCATGTATATTGAGAACAACAGAGGTCCTAAAACTGACCCTTGTGGGACCCCATATTTCACTGGCATTACACCAGATGGTTCTCCATTTAGATCTACAAAATGGTAGCGATCAGACAGGTAAGATCTAAACCATTTTAATGCCTGTCCCTGAATACCTATATAATTTTGTAAGCGATCTATGAGAATATTATGATCTATAGTGTCGAATGCAGCACTAAGATCGAGCAGGACTAGCAATGAGATGCAGCCTTGGTCTGAAGCTAAAAACAAGTCGTTTGTAATCTTAACTAGTGCAGTTTCTGTGCTATGATGGGGCCTGAAACCTGACTGAAATTCTTCAAGGATGTTGTTATCCTGCAAGAATGTGCAAATTTGAGCTGATACTACTTTTTCTAGTATTTTTGATATGAACGGGAGGTTTGAAATCGGTCTGTAATTTGTTATTTCATTCACGTCCAAAATATATTTTTTAAGAAGCGGCTTAATAACTGCTAACTTGAAAGGTTTAGGGATGTGACCTAGATGTAATGAAGAATTAATAATGTTTAGGAGTGGCTCTCCAACCGTAAGCATCATTTCTTTTAAAAATCTGGTTGGGATTGGGTCTAACAGGCACGTTGTTGATTTAGCCGAGGTGATGAGTTTATACAGCTCTTCCTGTCCTATACCTGTAAAGCAGTGAAAATCTAAATGTGAAGCTATAGGCTGAACTGGATCGTGAGATACTATTAGAGGTTGAACCTACATTATTTTCTTCTTGATATTATTGATTTTTTCATTAAAGAAGTCCATAAAGTCTTCACTTCTAAACTGTGATGGGATACTCTCTGCGGGCATCTTAGGTTTTGTTAGGCGAGCCACTGTACTAAATAAGAACCTGGGATTGTTTTGGTTTCTTGCTATCAGTTGGCTAAGATGCTCAGTCCTAGCAGTTTTTAGAGCCTGTCTATAGCTGCACATACTGTCTTTATACGCAATTCGAAAAACTTCTAATTTAGTTTTCCTCCATTTTCGCTTGAGGTTACGGGTTGCTCTCTTTAGGGCGCGAGTATGACTGTTGTACCACGGTGCAAATGTTTTATCTCTGACTTTTTTTAATCTGATGGGAGCAACAGTGTCTAATGTACTGGTAAAAATAGTGCCCATGCTGCTAGTCACTTCATCTAGATCATCTGCATTTAGGGGTCTAATAAGAAATTGGGACAGATCCGGCAGATTACTTGTGAATCTGTCTTTAGTAGTGGGATTCATATTTCTAACAGATTGATAACGTGGGGAGACACAGCTAATCTGTTCTACGGGTAGAGTATATGTCAGGAGGTGATGATCTGTGATATCACCACTTTGAGGTATGATCTCTATATTAGAGACATCTATACCATGGGATATAATTAAATCTAGCGTATGATTAAAGCGGTGAGTTGCTCCAATTATATTTTGCTTAACCCCAAAGGAATTTAGTAAATCCATAAATGTGAGTGCTAAAGTGTCGTTAGCATCATCTACATGAATGTTAAAGTCTCCTACTATCAACACTTTGTCAGAGTTAACCAATAGGTCTGATAACAGATGTCCAAATTCTTTAAGAAAATCGCCATATGGCCCCGGGGGTCTGTACACGGTGGCCAGGGTAAAATATAGCAAGGGTTTATTACGTATTTCATTTAGTGCAACATTAATGATAAGCACTTCAAATGAATTAAACCTGGGCCTTATTTTCTGGGTAACAGTGAGTACATCATTGTAGATAGTGGCGACACCACCACCGCGACCAATTAGACGGGGCTCGTGCTTATAGAAATATCCTGACGGAGTAGACTCATTCAGACCAAAATATTCATTTGGTTTAAGCCAGGTTTCAGTGAGACAGAGTGCGTCAAGGCAATAATCTGAGATAATTTCATTAACAATACGTGCTTTAGGCGCAAGGGATCTAATGTTGAGTAGTCCAAACTTTAGAGGTGGATTTTGACTACTTATTTTGCCTTTTTCTGGTTTTATGGTTATCAGATTGTTTCGGGCAAATCTAACAAATTTATTCTTTTTTCTCAGTATTCGGGGAACAGACACAGTTTCTATAGGACAAGCTATGTGTGTGCGTCTATCACTACGGTGAGTTGTGATGTGTCTAATATGTTTGGAATCTACACTATGACTTACCGCCAGTCAGATGGTTCGTAGTGTCCTGGAGATGTTGTCAGAGAGGACCGCTGCTCCAGCTCTGCTAGGGTGTAGGCCATCGGTGTGATAGAGCCTAGGACGCTCCCAGAAAACATTCCAGTTATCAACAAAGCGTAATTTCTGTTGTTGACACCAAGATTGTAACCATTCATTAAAAGCAAATAATCTACTGAACTTCTCGATTCCTCGCTGAAATGTGGGAAGCGGTCCAGATACGATGATCCTTGTCGTGGGTGATGTGCTGCGGACCTTCTCGACCAGGCTCCTGAAGTCCTTCTTTAGGATCTCCGTCTGCCTCAGCCTGGTGTCGTTCGTGCCGGCATGAAGGACCACAGCTCCAATGTTCTTCCTCAGGGCAGCAGGCACCTGTGCAGCAACATCAAGAACACGTGCACCAGGTAAACAGCGTGTGTGCACCTTACCTTTAGCCGTGGTAGCACGCACGTGACGAACGATGGAGTCTCCGATGACATTCAGTGCCGCAGTATCTTACTCGTGTGCCTCGAGTTAGTTTTTTTCAAAGTGGTTTTCAAGTCTACCTAGCCTGTTGTCTACCCTGCCTGTTTCTCGGATTTTTCTCTTGCCTACGCCCCTCCTGGTACCTCTGCTGTTGTCGGACTGATTAATGTGTATGACCTTGCATGTTTTCAAGACTTTGGATTTGCACTCACGATTTGGATTCATTCACTCTCGCTGCTGGATGTCCGGATATCGACCCTCGCCTGGACAAAGACGATTCTTCTAGCCACCACTTCGCCTCCTTCATCAGTCGGCTTCCTTCTCCGACGCGGTCACCCCCGCTGTCGAGCACTCTCGTGCTCGCGGAGAAAAGACATCCACGGTGAGCGCTTTATCTTCACATCCGCCGAAGAGAATAATCCGTTGCACTCCATCCTACCTGCTAAGCGGACGGATAATAAAGAACCACTCGCAAGAACACGAGAAGATTCCCCGTGTTCGGCTTCCGGGATTGTGGAGATTCCCCCGCGTCATAGCCCCGCCTCCTCTCTCGTCAATAAAGGCTTCCCCAGTCACCAAGCACACACAGCCACTACTTCTCTCCCCTGCTCCTGCTGCAGTGGCTTACCCAAGTTCTAGTATATATATAAATTAAAGGATTAAATACCATTTTCTATCATTTAATCCCTGTTTGTCTGCTATTGGGTTCATTGTTATTCAATCATCTGTGAATCGCCCGTGACAGGGGAGTGATGTAGTATTATCCAAAGATGGAAATACATGTCATTAATTACAGTGACATAAAATATTTGTGTGAAAAAGAAACAAGAGAGAGAGGAAGAGAAATTCACAATGATACATGCAGTACAATCTCAGTTTATATTTCTTATCTCTTTTCTTTGCCTTTTTTTCTCCCCTTCTTTTGTTTCAATTATTATTATTATTAGTAGTAGTAGTAGTAATAGTAGTATTAGTAGTAGTACAGTAGTAGTATCTTTGTATTTTGCTTTCATTCTTTTTCTCACCACAAGTGTCACTTTATTTTTGACTGCACTGCTACATGCATTTATGTTCCGTATTTATATTGAGGACTTTTCTATCCAACAATTTATATCTTTCCTCTTTATTATCTGTTTCTCCGTGGCTTAGGTCATGACTTGCATTTCATTTGGGTGTGTTGTTGTATTGTCTTGTAATCAAGTTTGTAGCCCCTTAGTGTACTTATGAATATAAAGAGTGATACATTGTTTTTTGTACGATTAAATTAAATGCAAATATTGAAAAGTCTTGTAAGTCAGTTATGACTCTTGAAAGGAAGGGGCCAGGGGGATGGCTTATGTATGAGGTTTGTGTGCTATGCCCATGCTGCCCTACATGGAACTGCTGAAGAGCATGTAGATGGTTTGGCTGGGGGTTAAAGTAGGCGCCGTTATTTTTTTTCATGCACAGTGGGGCATTATGTGTGTATATGCGCAGAACCAGTGCCTGTATATACAGAATCTCATTTCATGCTTTTCTGAAAAGTTGGCAGCTCTGCTTTACAGCACCTGCTGATTCAGGAGCAAAGGACACAGCATTCCTTCCTAGTACAAGTGCAGATGCCCCAGACGGGCCCGTCGCTGCTCCTCACCGGAGGACGAATTCTCTACAGAGGACCTCTGTCAAGGAACTTGACTCCCCCTGAGCATTCCTATACTCCAAAACTCACCATCCCCCTCACTCTCCTCACTGAATGCACATGTGCTTTTGTGTGTGTCTGCACCTAAGAAATAAACCGAATTGAATTCGAGCATCTGCAAATCCTGTCTCCGTCTCTGTGCCAGTGCCCAGAAACTACAACCGCTTTACACTTGCTATTATGAAAACTACACCAGATGTCAAATCTGCTGGCATATCCCTTTCTGATAACATCAATGAGAATTTATATAAAAATCTAAACTATAAACAACATAGAAGGCATGGTTTCAATTTATTCATCTTCTATACCTCTTATCCTGTACAGGGGTACGGGGGCAGCCTGGAGCCTATCCCAGGAGAAAAACAGTTAAATGAAAAGTTTATATAATTATTATATAGTTTATATTATGCAGTTCCGCTTACATATACAGTGGTGTGAAAAACTATTTGCCCCCTTCCTGATTTCTTATTCTTTTGCATGTTTGTCACACTTAAATGTTTCTGCTCATCAAAAACCGTTAACTATTAGTCAAAGATAACATAATTGAACACAAAATGCAGTTTTTAAATGAAGGTTTATGTTATTAAGGGAGAAAAAAAACTCCAAATCTACATAGCCCTGTGTGAAAAAGTGATTGCCCCCCTTGTTAAAAAATATCTTAACTGTGGTTTATCACACCTGAGTTCAATTTCTGTAGTCACCCCCAGGCCTGATTACTGCCACACCTGTTTCAATCAAGAAATCACTTAAATAGGAGCTACCTGACACAGAGAAATAGACCAAAAGCACCTCAAAAGCTAGACATCATGCCAAGATCCAAAGAAATTCAGGAACAAATGAGAACAAAAGTAATTGAGATCTATCAGTCTGGTAAAGGTTATAAAGCTATTTCTAAAGCTTTGGGACTCCAGCGAACCACAGTGAGAGCCATTATCCACAAATGGCAAAAACATGGAACAGTGGTGAACCTTCCCAGGAGTGGCCGGCCGACCAAAATTACCCCAAGAGCGCAGAGACAACTCATCCGAGAGGCCACAAAAGACCCCAGGACAACATCTAAAGAGCTGCAGGCCTCACTTGCCTCAATTAAGGTCAGTGTTCACGACTACACCATAAGAAAGAGGCTGGGCAAAAACGGCCTGCATGGCAGATTTCCAAGGCGCAAACCACTTTTAAGCAAAAACAACATTAAGGCTCGTCTCAATTTTGCTAAAAAACATCTCAATGATTGCCAAGACTTTTGGGAAAATACCTTGTGGACCGACGAGACAAAAGTTGAACTTTTTGGAAGGTGCGTGTCCCGTTACATCTGGCATAAAAGTAACACAGCATTTCAGAAAAAGAACATCATACCAACAGTAAAATATGGTGGTGGTAGTGTGATGGTCTGGGGTTGTTTTGCTGCTTCAGGACCTGGAAGGCTTGCTGTGATAGATGGAACCATGAATTCTAAAATGTCTGAAGGAGAATGTCCGGCCATCTGTTCGTCAACTCAAGCTGAAGCGATCTTGGGTGCTGCAGCAGGACAATGACCCAAAACACACCAGCAAATCCACCTCTGAATGGCTGAAGAAAAACAAAATGAAGACTTTGGAGTGGCCTAGTCAAAGTCCTGACCTGAATCCTATTGAGATGTTGTGGCATGACCTTAAAAAGGCGGTTCATACTAGAAAACCCTCAAATAAAGCTGAATTGCAACAATTCTGAAAAGATGAGTGGGCCAAAATTCCCCCAGAGCGCTGTAAAAGACTCGTTGCAAGTTATCGCAAACGCTTGATTGCAGTTATTGCTGCTAAGGGTGGCCCAACCAGTTATTAGGTTCAGGGGGCAATTACTTTTTCACACAGGGCCATGTAGGTTTGGATTTCTTTTCCTCCCTAAATAATAAAACCCCTCATTTAAAAACTGCATTTTGTGTTTACTTGTGTTATCTTTGACTAATAGTTAAATGTGTTTGATGATCAGAAACATTTTGTGTGACAAACATGCAAAAGAATAAGAAATCAGGAGGGGGGGCAAATAGTTTTTCACACCACTGTATGATTATGGTGACAATACATTTCCTCAACTTTTTCAAAAAAAAATTTGCTAAAGTTAAATATTGAATATTAAAATAATACATTGTATTTAATCATTAAAAGAACATACTATGTTTATTAAGTAATACAAATGTGTAAAGTTTTTCTAAAGTTTTGTAGTAGAAGAGGCGAGTTGCTCAGTCTGTCCGCTGTGCTTCGGTAAGCTTTTCTGGCGCCAGGAGAGACTCAGTCAAACACACACACACGTTGTCTGTCAGAAAGGTCTCTGTTTATTAACAGCAAAAGATGGGGTTTATATATGTTTGACCAAACGCCTGGGCTATAGACATGTGTTACTACAAAGAGCATGAACCATTGTAAATGTCCTGGTGAGATCCTGAAGAATCAAAGGAGAGGAAGATAGAGGTGTCCGTGCAGAGACAGATCACAAGATGTTGGCTCGAGTTAGGGGGAGAGGGGAAAGGAGACAGAGGGAGATAGAGAGAGAGGGGGAGAGAGAGAGACATAAAGAGAGTATGGGAAGGTGAGCGTGTGAGCGTTCACACCTTTAAGAACAGATGCAAGAGGAGACAGGAAGATAGCAGCAGGAAAGATTTCGCTTCAGTTAATCCAAAATGCAGCTGCCAGAGTTCTCACTAGATCCAGAAAATATGATCATATAACCCCAATATTATCATCCCTGCACTGGCTACCTGTTCAATTTAGAATAAATTACAAAATAGTATTACTTACATACAAGGCCTTAAATGGTTTAGCTCCCACATACCTAACCAGTCTTCTGATGCGCTACAATCCACCACGCGCCTTAAGGTCACAAAGCTCCGGACTTCTGGTAGTTCCCAGAATTTCAAAATCTACAAAAGGGGGTAGGGCTTTTTCATATTTAGCTCCAAAGCTTTGGAACAGCCTTCCAGACAGTGTTCGGGGAGCAGACACGATTTCTCAGGTCAAAAGTAGACTCAAGACACATCTTTTTAATCTGGCATACACATAACTCATCCCATAATCTCATACTCCAGTACACCTATACCGAATGGCAACTACGCTAATTCTCCCCATCTGTTCTGTATTTCTCTACCCATCCCGAGGCATCGGGAGATTTTGCCAGCTTCAGTGGACAAAGGCCGACCCTGCGAGGTTCCTGAGGCATCCAGAGAAGGACCAGCTCCAGCTGGATTCAGCTTTATGATGGTTGGAGCTACACATGCTGCTCCTGTGCTTCCAGTGATCCAGACCTCATCTGCCCTCTGCACCTACTGACTCGTCCCTATGCTGAACTGGTCTTCATGTCAATTTAAATAATTTCTGTCATATTGAATTTTCACCTGCACAACACACAAGATGTTATATCATTTCTATCTGTTATCGCCCAAATGAGGATGGGTTCCCTGTTGAGTCTGGTTCCTCTCAAGGTTTCTTCCTAATGCCATCTCAGGGAGTTTTTCCTTGCCACCGTCGCCGTCACCCTTGGCTTGCTCATCAGAGAAATTTCATTCATTCGTCTCATTATTATTATCTGCACATTTTTCTCACACATCCACACTTCCAATTATTTTCTTTTCTATAATTATTATTATTATTATTTATTTATTTTTTTTTTATTTTTTTTATTATTATTATTTTTTTGTTAAATTTCTTTAATTTTTGTGAAGCTGCTTTGAGACAATGACCATTGTTAAAAGCGCTATATAAATAAAATTGAATTGAATTGAATTGAATTTAACACGTTAATATCAAATCTATGATGAAGAGAACAAGGGAGTGGAAATAACTCCTTTATATATAAAATAATTCTAACAGTTGCCCCCTTAAATTCTAAAATAATTTGTGAATGTCAATAAGTTAACATAGCAAGAGATATTAACGTGAAGAAGCAGAGATTCATAATTAGTAGAGTCAGCAAAGATGATTATAAGAAGGGTGATAAAGGAAGAAGATAGCCAGGATTAAATCACTTCTAGAATCATAATTAGAAATGAAATTCACACTACTTACGTAATCAGGCATTGGCACAAAAATAAAATGTGGAAAAAGCTAACTAATACAAAGTTGAACCTAGAGAAGCGACAGGAGCCCCCTTTTGAGGTGTCTTCTGGACATATGTTGCTCCACTAGCCCCTCGGTGCGGGCTAGGAGATCTTGTGAGTGGTCGATTATGTCAAGCAGTCAGAGTCATCTGCGGTGCCTTCTTCACGCGGCTGGCGTGAATCCACTGTGGCTGTGAGTCTGTGACAACAGCTGTGCGTGTCACTGCAATTACTGTTGTAGGTGTACTGTAGGCAGCATCCCCCACCTTCCTGGGATTTAAACTTTTCACCAGCACTGTATCACCTGGGATGAAAGAGTGAGTAGGCTTGTCTGTAGGCAGAGGGAGATAAACAGAGACATTACCGTGAACACTGTTCAGTTTTTCAATGAGCGCTTGCGTATAATCGCCGACAATCACGTCCAGATCACCTGTAAGGGAAACACCGGGGTTACCTTTTACCCAGGGGGTGGGGACTGGTCGTCCCATTATAATCTCAAATGGTGAAAGTTTGGTTGTAGAATTGGGTGTCATTCTAATTTCACAAAGCACAGATGGTAACAGGTCCACCCAATTCTTACCTGTATCCATCATGGCTTTTGTCAACCTATCTTTGATTGTTCTGTTCATCCTCTCTACCACACCAGAACTTTGGGGATGGTAGGGGATGTGAAATTTCCAATCAATGCTTAAAAATTTACCCAATTTTTGTGTCACTTTGGAGACGAATGGCGTGCCATTATCACTGTCAATAAATGTTGGAATACGGTATCTAGGAATGATTTCTTTAGCCAGAATTTTAACTATTATCGTTGCATTTTCTTTTTAAGCATGGAAATGCTTCTACCCATTTAGAAAATCTGTCCACGATTATAAGCATGTATTTCAAATTTCTGACAGGTGGCATGTGTGTAAAGTCAATTTGTAAACATTGAAATGGTGCAATAGGCATTGGCAAGGCATCATGTTTAACATGTTGTCCTTGTGTATTTGCACGAGCACAGATCAAGCAGGAATCTAATAGAACAAGTGTAGCCTGTTTGATATTGCGAATGCAGAATCTGTCCTCAATCATACGGATTACCCCCCCATTTTGCGACATGTGAAATACCATGAAAATGACGCACTAATAACGGTAGGACAGATGCTGGAAGAGCTATATGGCCCTTCTCATCCTGAATTAGCATATCGCTGCCAGGTGAACACTCGCGTGTGACACCATAAGCGTAACGCGAATCCGTAAAGATAGTAACAGGTTGATTTTTAAATAGGAGACATGCACAAGTAAGAGCGATAAGTTCAGCAGCTTGAGCTGAAAGAACAGGCAACGAATAAGCTTCTAATACAATGTTGGGCAGCTGACAGATAGAATAGCCGCAATGTGTCACATTATCATTAGGCCTTGAACAAGAGCCATCAACATAAATATGTGTGCCATGCTCTAAAGAAGTCGAAGGTAAATCGGAGCATACAGCCAAGGTAGTGGTGATCTCATGTAAACAGTCATGATCAGCCCAGTCTAGTTGGGTCTGATCAGGGCCACAGAGTGTCATGAGATGGTGTAAGAGTACAGCCCGAGTGTTGGGTGTCGATATTGGTTTAATAGTTAGATTATGTGTGGCACAAAGAATAGCTTCATATCCTGAATGACGTTGAGTTGTCATGTGCTGTGTTATATTATTAAAGGAGACATACAGTCTCAATTTTGCATAGGTTAATATGATTATTTAGGGTCCTAATGAAAAGTTTGTAATATACTTTAATTAAAAATTCTCAATTGTTGTGTAAAAAAACATTACTTTTACCTGGTAAAAAGTAGCTCTGTTCTCAGCAACCTGTTTCAGTACATGCTCCTTTAAATGTTAATGACCTCTACTGAACCCGCCCCCCAGTTCTGTGGGGCGTGTCTTCACAATACAAGTGGGGTATAGCTTTGACAACAGTTAAAAATATTTAAAAAACAGTTAAAAATAATTTTACATGATGTTAGAATTATTTTATATATAAAGGAGTTATTTCTACTCTCTTGCTCTCTTCCTCATAGATCTGATATTAACATGTTAAATCTTCCCTGCTGCTATCTTCCTGTCTCCTCTTGCATCTGTTCATTCACGCTCACCTTCCCATACTCTGTCTCTCTCTCTCTCCCTCTCTCCCTCTCTCTCTCTCCCCCTCTGTCTCCTTCCACCTATCTTCCTCTCCTTTGATTCAAATTCAAATTTTATTTGTCACATACACAGTCATACACAGTATGATTTGCAGTGAAATGCTTAAACGACAGCCAGTGACCTTAAAAATAAAATAAAAGCTTATACGTAAGGAATAAATATCAATAAAAAGAAATACTAAAGAAAATAAATTTAACTAGTAAAATAAACTGTACAAATGAGGGCATAATAAAAATATTACAAAATATAGGGGAAATATATTTATTATTTATTATATATATATATATATATATATATATATATATATATATATATATATTTCCCCTATATTTTGTAAGATTTTTATTATGCCCTCATATTTATATATATATATATATATATATATATATAGTTATATACGTATGTATATAAAATTTTACATGTGAATCTGGTTGTAAAACTTACAACTTTTTTGACTTCCCAGACCGGGAATTGAACTCGAGGTGCTGCATTGAGAGCGCTGTATCCTAATCACTAGACCACGAAGGATTAATGGCTCCCTCTTGGAAATGCCGGCTATTATACACGCGAAGCATTGTTTTTTCGGGATCTCACCAGGACATTTACAATGGTTCATTTGTAGTAACATATGTCTATAGCACAGGCGTTTAGTCAAACATATATAAACCGATCTTTTGCTGTTAATAAACAGAGACCTTTCTGACAGACAACATGTGTGTGTGTGTGTGTGTGTGTGTGTGTGTGTGTGTGTGTGTGTGTGTGTGACTGAGTCATGGAGATGCCGGGAATAGGACATCATACACGCGAAGCATTGTGTGTGTGTGTGTGTTTGACTGAGTCTCTCCTGGTGTCAGAAAAGCTTACCGAAGCATAGTGCACTCACCCCGTCTACTAAGCGAACTTTAGAAAAACTTTATAAATATGTAGTGCAAAAAAGTATGTACCTTGAGCAGGAATCAAACCCAGGTCTCCCACGTGAAAGCGCTGAATCCTAACTGCTAGACCACCGCACTACACCAACAAACTGTACACCACACTCATGTAGGCGCCATTTTGCTCCAGTGTAGAAAAACAATGGCCGACGGCTTTCTTTTCACTCGGGGCGGGTCTTTGCTAAAACACCAGTGTCAATTAACTATAGTAGGAGCGGCCTCTGTCGGTGTGACTTCACACACCGACAGGCTTTTGAAAACGGGCTGATTTCAGAAGGGGCATCTTATATTATTAAATTAAAAGAAAATCGCTGGGCGGCTCTTTATCATTGTAGAGTGGTTGTGTACACACTCTCCTAACACACAATGCAGTCCAAACAGCTTGAAAAAGTCCATGTAGCACCGTATGTCCCCTTTAAGGATCGTTATAACTTGGTGAGAGGAGTGTAATACTAAGGGGTACGAGAGAACAATGTATTCAGCATCCGTGACAATGAGAGCAGAGGCAGCCACAGCTCGCAGACAAGCAGGAAGTCCTGATGCTACAGGGCCTAGGGTTTTAGATAAGTATGCAACTGGCCGATAAGACCCGCCGTGATCTTGGGCTAAGACCCCCGCTGCGACCCCCCGCCTTCAGAGACATAGGTGAAATGGCTTGCCATAATCAGGTAGACCCAATGCTGGAGCTGAACTTAGAGATCGCTTGAGGTAACAAAGAGTCCTTCAGATGTCCATGTGATTTTGTCTGGTTGAGTGGAGGAGCATGACTGGCGCAATATCTTGTCATAGTAGGAACAGTCAGGAATGAACTGCCTACAATAGTTTATAAGTCCAAGAAAGCTCATCGTTGCTTGCTTCGTGGCAGGTGGACGAATCTCGACAACAGATTGTATGCGATCAGCAGATAATGTTCTTTGTCCAACATCAGCCAGATGTGTCAGCATGCGCAGTGAATGTTTGCGACATAAGTCCTCAGTTTCAGCTGAGAGGAGGATGTCATCGGCGTATAACAGAAGTCGGACTTTCTCAGGCAGGGTCAGGGAAGCCATGGCATCTCTTACAACAGAGGAGAACACAGCTGGAGAGTCTGAACCCTTGAGGAAGACGAGTCCAGGTCAGTTGTTGGTTTTTGAAGGTGAAAGCGAATATAGGCTGTGTCTGCTCACTGACAGGGACACTGAAAAAGGCAGAACACAAATCAACTACTGTAAAATATGAATGATTTGGAGGTATTGACGTCAAAATGGATGGGACATCTGGAACAATAGGACTTGCAGGGTTAGGGTAATATCATTAATTTTCCGCAAATCTCGGGTAAATCTCCATCTTTTTCCACCTGCCTTTTGTATAGGATTAACAGGTGTATTGTATGGAGATTGGGTAGGAACTAGGACACCTTGTTCTATTAATGACAAAATCACTTTCTCAATACCTGCCTCTTTATCTGGTGAAAGAGGGTATTGCTTACAATACACAGGTGTCAGTGTTTTAAGTTTTGCTGTGTATGGTGTAGTGCAAACTGTGCCCACTTCATTAGCATGAGTAGACCACAACCTTGGAGGTACAGAAGACAAGTAGGATGGGATGACAATAGATCCATCAGTAGAATCAACCTGTGGGATCACATCAGAGAACATAGTCAGATTATTAGGGGTCTTTAAAACGGTTTTGCCTTCTGCAAAAGATATACAACAGCCTAATTTAGACAGTCCATCTCGGCCTAGTAAATTGAACGGAGATGAAGGTATCACCACAAATCGATGAAGGAAATGCAAATTTGGATCATCTGGGCTAGTTACAGGAAGGTATACACCTTGAGTCTGGCGCCTTAGACCTCTCGGCCATCCCGACACATGAGCTGTATGGCAGGTTAGTGTCCGGTCCCTGCTAGAGAAAATTTTTAAGAGAATTAGGCAGAGGTGGAAAGTAACGAATTACATTTACTCGCGTTACTGTAATTGAGTAGCTTTTTTGTGTATTTCTACTTTTTAAAGTAGTTTTAAAAATCTGTAATTTTACTTTTACTTAAGTACGTTTTGTTTGAAGTATTGTAATTACATTTTAAATCATATTCGCTACTGAGTAAAAAAATAAATTAATGAAAATAATAAAAATATTATGCTTTGTATAAATGCTCCGTTGCGCCGCGTGTGTGTATCATGTCCTGGTCGCGCGCTGCTCCAGACTCCACTCCAGGTTTTCTGATATCGGTATCTACCTGACCTTCCACATGGTCGCTTCCGCCCTGAGTGACGTCATCGACTAGCACGACCATATTTAAACCGGAGAGAGACGCGGGAAAGATGAAAGAGGTTGTGATTTTGGCGTTTTGATATTTGGTTGTGTATTCTGGTTTGACTTGTTGCCTCCAATTGACTTTGATTATTGATTTGTCCCTGTGGTTTGGTTGGTCTTTGTATATATTTGTAGATAATTTCATTGTTTTTGGTTTAGGGAGTCCGGGAAGATACCTGTATTTTTGTTTGTGTGTGTGTTTTTTTTTTTTTTGCAGGTAATCTAGCTACTAAATATAAATACCATTTTGTTTATTATTTTGGCCTGGGTCCATCCTGAATCTGATCCTCCTCCTCCTGTTGTGTGTGTGTGTTTGTATATACAAACCTCATTATTTCATCAGTTAATGATTGGATCTAGTTCTTTCTGCCATATACCACCATTTCCATACAGTTTAAAATAGAACCCTGAACCATTCTTTTGCTGTATGGCCCTAGACTGGGATGTAACACCATATTTAAGTGACCACTTTGATTTTCAAGCACAAGAAAGACAGCAGCTTTATTATGCAAAGGTGTTCCTTCAGTTAAAAACAACTAGTTTGAGATTTATATCTACTCATCTTTTTTGAACTATGCTAGAATGCCTCATCTCACCCCCGCTGTTAAAAAAATAAAAATAAAAAAGTAACTCGGTAACTTTTACTTTGAGTACATTTTTAATGAGCTACTTTTTACTTTTACTTGAGTAGATTTTTATAATGGTAACTTTACTTGTACTTAAGTAAAATTTCATTGAAGTAACAGTACTTGTACTTGAGTACAAAATTTTATTACTCTTTCCACCTCTGGAATTAGGTCTATATTATTAACAAAGGTTGTTTGAAATAGTTGTGTGAAATGTTGAGTAATATTACATCCAAAAATATCCCTGTGTAAGAACCAAGCAGTTTTAAACCTATCTAATCTAATTCCTAAAACCTATTACTGTCGAATAGGTGACACAAAAGGTTGAATATAATTCCAAATCCTTAATTATTCATCCAATCAATAGGAGTAAGAGACTGTTTGGAACGACCATTTCCCATCTTGTTAGTAAGTTACAGTTAGTAAACAAACCAAGCTTATCGAAGTTAAGCGGACACTTTAAGCTTTTTTTTTATTATGGTGGTGTGACGTTCGAACAGAGTGTATAAGAATATATTTAAAACTGAAGAATACTGTAATCTATAAGTGTATTATCAAAAATGTGCAATATCTCCGCGTTCCTGATAACACTACCAGGAATATGGATTCTATTTAAAATCTCACGTGCCTCTACACCTTTGGAGATCATTCACACATTTATCAAATACCAATATAGTGAATTAATAAGGCATTCTGCCAATCTACCCTGTTCCTGAGAACACTCTCAGAAAAATGGACCTCAGAGTCCACACGCCTCTATGTCAGGGAGACAATAAAACTCATGCACCCCCCACGTGTATAACTGCAACTGCACGCCGCTCCCTGTTCCAAAGAACACTCTGAGGAATATGGCTATAACCAATTAATTTATAAATTTTCTAGCCACGTGCCTCTACGCCAGGGCCAGCTTATACACAAAGTGCACGCTACAAATGCCTCACTAAATTACAAATATCGTAATGCATAAATTCCGTAAACAACAGAAGTTAGTGAACGTATAACTTTTTAAAACACACCCGAAGTAGCGCGTCTCCTCTAGCGGGACGCGGTTTTGATGACGTAGGTACTCGCGACGACAGCGCTGTGTATGTTTTTAGCTTAATGCTAACAACACCGGTTAACTTTTAGTTAAACCCCTAGTTTAATCTATATCTTTCAATTATACACAACAGCTGTAATTTGAGTCAATAAATCAACGCGAGTAATATCAAACACAACGCGAAACAAAAACTAATTAAAACGCATAAAGTTTCTTTTTCCAAAATATAACCCAAATACACGCCAATTTACTATGCAAATAAACTATAGGTTCAAAAACTTTTCTGACCAAGGAAGGAAGTACAATAGCAAAAATACTGCTTAACTTACCTTCCTGGAGAGAAAAGGTTAGACGAGCCCCCAGATTGTAAAGTTTTTCTAAAGTTTTGTAGTAGAAGAGGCGAGTTGCTCGGTCTGTCCGCTGTGTAAGCTTTTCTGGCGCCAGAAGAGACTCAGTCAAACACACACACACGTTGTCTGTCAGAAAGGTCTCTGTTTATTAACAGCAAAAGATGGGGTTTATATATGTTTGACCAAACGCCTGGGCTATAGACATATGTTACTACAAAGAGCATGAACCATTGTAAATGTCCTGGTGAGATCCTGAAGAATCAAAGGAGAGGAAGATAGAGGTGTCCGTGCAGAGACAGATCACAAGATGTTGGCTCAAGTTAGGGGGAGATGGGGAAGGAGACAGAGGGAGATAGAGAGAGAGGGGGAGAGAGAGAGACATAAAGAGAGTATGGGAAGGTGAGCGTGGGAGCGTTCACACCTTTAAGAACAGATGCAAGAGGAGACAGGAAGATAGCAGCAGGAAAGATTTAACACGTTAATATCAAATCTATGAAGAAGAGAACAAGGGAGTAGAAATAACTCCTTTATATATAAAATAATTCTAAGAGTTGCCCCCTTAAATTCTAAAAGAATTTGTGAATGTCAATAAGTTAACATAGCAAGAGATATTAATGTGAAGAAGCAGAGATTCATAATTAGTAGAGTCAGCAAAGATGATTATAAGAAGGGTGATAAAGGAAGAAGATAGCCAGGATTAAATCACTTCTAGAATCATAATTAGAAATGAAATTCACACTACTTACGTAATCAGGCGTTGGCACAAAAATAAATGTGGAAAAAGCAAACTAATACAAAGTTGAACCTATATGTGTATGTGTAAAAGGAGAGAAGCGACAGGAGCCCCCTTTTGAGGTGTCTTCTGGACATATGTTGCTCCACTAGCCCCTCGTTGCTGAGTTGGTTTATATGATGCAGAGAAGAAAGGTGGATATACTGTGCGTCCAGGAGACCAGGTGGAAAGGTAGCAACGCTAGAAGCTTATGATCAGGGTTCAAATTGTTTTACCATGGTATGGATAGGAAAAGAAATGGAGTAGGAGTTATCCTGAAAGAGGAGTTTGTTAGGAATGTACTAGAGGTGAAAAGAGTATCAGACAGGTTGATGAGTATGAAGCTGGATATTGATGGGGTGATGTTCAATGTTGTTAGTGGTTCTGCCCCACAGGTAGGATGTGAGTTAGAAGAGAAGGAGAAATTCTGGAGTGAGTTAGATGAAGTGATGCAGAGCATCCCCAGACGTGAGAGAGTGGTGATTGGTGCAGATTTCAATGGACATGTTGGGGAAGGGAACAGAGGTGATGAAAATGTGATGGGCAGGTTTGGACTTCAGGACAGGAATATAGAAGGACAGATGGTGGTGGACTTTGCAAAGAGGATGGAAATAGAAGTAGTAAATATTTTCTTCCAGAAGAGGAAGAAAATATTGGGTGACATATAAGAGGAACATAGGGTGACATATAGGAGTGGAAGCAGAAGCACTCAGATAGACTACATCTTGTGATTAGTGACTGCAAAGTGTTGGTAGGGGAGAGTGTAGCCAGACAACACAGAATGGTGGTGTGTAAAATAACCCTGGTGGTGAGGGCAGAGGAGCAGAGGACAAAGTGGTGGAAGCTGAGAAAGGAAGAATGTTGTGTAGTCTTCAGGGAGGAGTTAAGTCAGGCTATGGGTGGTCAGGAGGTGCTTTCAGTTGACTGGACAACTACAGCCAATGTGATCAGGGAGACAGGTAGGAGGGTACTTGGTGTATCATCAGGTACGGCAAAAGTGGACCAGGAGACTTGGCGGTGGAATGAGGAAGTCCAGGAGTGTATACAGGGAAAGAGGCTAGCTAAAAAGAAGTGGGACTCTGAGAGGACTGAAGAGAGTAGATAGGCGTACAGGGAGATGCAGCATAAGGTGAAGGTAGAGGTGGCAAAGGCCAAACAAAGAGCATATGAGGACTTGTGTGCTAGATTGAATAGTAAGGGGGACCTGTACAGGTTGGCGAGGCAGAAAGATAGAGATGGTAAGGATGTGCAGCAGGTTAGAGTGATTAAAGATAAAGATGGAAATGTACTGACAGATGCCAGGAGGGTGATGGGAAGATGGAAGGAGTACTTCAATGAGTTGATGAATGAGGAAAACGAAAGAGAACAAAGAGTAGAATAGGTGACTGTTGTGGAGCAGGAAGTAGCAAATATTAGTAAAAGTGAGGTGAGAAGGGCGTTGAAGAGTGGAAAGGCTGTTGGTCCTGATGACAGACCTGTGGAGGTATGGAAGTGCTTAGGAGAGGTGGCAGTAGAGTTTCTAACTAGTTTGTTTAACAAGATCTTGGAGAATGAGAGGATTCCAGAAGAATGGAGGAGAAGTGTATTGGTGCCGATTTTTAAGAACAAGGGAGATGTGCAGAGCTGTGGCAATTACAGAGGTATAAAGCTAATGAGCCATACAATGAAGCTGTGGGAACGAGTAGTGGAAGCTAGGTTAAGGGCAGAGGTGAGCATTTGTGAGCAGCAATATGGTTTCATGACTAGAAAGAGTACGTCAGTTTTTTCTTTGAGGATGCTGGTGGAGACGTACAGAGAAGGTAATAAAGAGTTGCATTGTGCCTTTGTAGATTTAGAGAAAGCATACGACAGGGTGCCAAGAGAGGAGCTGTGGTGTTCTATGAGGAAGTCTGGAGTGGCAGAGAAGTATGTTAGAGTGGTGCAGGACATGTATGAGAGCTGTAAGACAAGTGACAAGTGGTGAGATATGCTGTAGGTGTGACAGAAGAGTTCAAGGTGGAGGTGGGTTTGCATCAAGGATCTGCTCTAAGCCCCTTTTTATTTGCTCTGGTGATTGACAGATGAGGGTAGACAGGAGTCTCCATGGACTATGATGTTTGCAGATGACAGATGACTTTGTAGCGAGAGCTGGGAACAGGTGGAAGAAAATTTTGAGAGGTGGAGGTACGCTCTGGAAAGGAATGAAGGTTAGCCACAGAAAGATGGAATACATGTGTGTGAATGAGAGGAACCCAAGAGGAACGGTGAGGATACAGGGAGCAGAGATAAAGAAGGTGCAGGACTTTAAGTACTTAGGGTCAATGGTCCAGAGCAACGGAGAGTGTGGAAAGGAGGTGAAGAGGCGAGTTGGCAGGTTGGAATGGGTGGAGAAAAGTTTCAGGTGTGTTGTGCGATAAAAGAGTATCAGCAAGAATGAAAGGAAAGGTGTACAGGACAGTAGTGAGACCAGCCAATGCTCTACGGCTTAGAGACAGGGGCACTGAAGAAAAGACAGCAGGCAGAGTTGGAGGTAGCAGAGCTGAAGATGCTCAGGTTCTCCTTGGGAGTGACAAGGATGGATAGGATCAAGAATGAGTTCATCAGAGGACAAACCATGTTAGATGTTTTGGAGATAAAGTCAGAGAGGCCAGATTGAGGTGGTTTGGACATGTTCAGAGGAGAGATGGTGAATATACTGGTAGAAATATGCTGAGGTTGGAACTGCCAGGCAGGAGGTCTAGGGGAAGACCAGATTTATGGATGCAGTGAAAGAGGACATGAAGTTTGTTGGTGTGAGAGAAGAGGATGCAGAGTATAGGGTTAGATGGAGGCAGATGATTCGCTTTGGCGACCCCTGAAACGGAACAGCCGGAAGACAAAGAAAGAAGGTTTGCTTCATAAGAATTTGTTGGCATTTCACTTTCAGCTGTGTCTGCATCACTAGCACTTGATAGTATCACTTAGGTGATGGAATTAGTACAAATGGAATTATTGGGGTAAAATATATGTTAACTTTCTGGTGAATTTAACAAGTGAGCTTTAGTATGTTATACAGACTATCAAAACCTTCTAAAAACCAATTTCAATTGTTTTCCCAAGTTAGCCTGGAATTTTAGGTCACAAATAGATGAGAAAAAGAGTAGGCCAATTAAAAAAAATAATGTGTTACTGTGGATTGCTGGGGGAATGAAGAAAAGGCAATTATTACTGTTTGTTAGACTGTCTCTCAACACATGCCACATGCTCTGTAATTTATTCTCAAAAGATATCTGAAGACCCAAAGGATTTGTGTGACGATATATGGATTCCTGAGAGAGTGCATGTTCAGTAAACAGGCAAAAACCAGTAACAAAAAATGTATGTGTAAACATTTTGACTTACAAAGAAGATAAAAAAGGATTTAAAAAATAATTCATATAATCTAATGTCAAATGAACAAAGAAGGATGAATAGTAGCAATATTTTTGCAGTATGTAATTTCCTGGAAAATCAGGGAGATGTTGTTTATCCATACTTTCTCATCAATTTTTTAGACTTCTATAATAACCATTTTATACTACTACTTCTTCTTCTTCTCGCACAAGCTTGGTAATGGGTCAGATTTCAGTGAGGAAAACTTATCACCTAGTTTTCAGTATGCACAAGCTAGAAATGGGTTAGATCCTGTGACAGATTAGGAGGATAGTGTTTAGCTTTTCTTCAATTTCTTATGTCAATAGCTTTTTTTAAATTATTGATTTAAAAAATATATTATTATTGATATTATACGATTTTAAATTGTATGATGCATATGCTAAATCAAATAATTGCAAGAATATTGTCTAAGGTTCAAATCAGATTTGCATTTAATGTTTCATTGTCCAAAAAGTTAACTTAGCGTAAAATATTCTTTAAGCATAATGTTTGTTTTGCCTTGTATGTTGCCCAATGTAAGGATTTCTTGTATTTTGCTAGACCCCCTTTAGTCTAGTCAGTGCTCAGCTTTCCGCTTGGCCAGGGAACCTCTCAATAATACACAAGTCCGTGCTTAGTGAGACGTTCAAAGTTTATTGTGAAAGACAGGAGTATATATACGCACACACACAAAGAACCAAAGAAAAGGTGAGTGCAGGAGTGTTTAGAAAAGATAAGGTAAAAATAAAATAAAATTGGGAGTAGCTCTGCATTTACGAGCGTTCAACAGTTTTACGGCCTTTAACATAAACTACTATAGGATGTGTTTATTGAAAGTGCAGCTTGTGTCGAGGTAAGAGAAAGAAGTAACATTCTGTTCTCACGCACACAGAATATCATGAAACACACTAAAAATTTAATATTCCCTACACCCAACCTTTAAAACCAGGAAAAAGTCGACAAACCCTAAAACCAGTCTTCAATAATGTATCAAGATTTGAAAAACATTTAAACTCATTGAGACATTTGTGTGACATCCGAGAAGGTGCTGAGTTTCACCTGATTGTTTACAAGTCATTTTAGCAGGGGTGATCTGTTTCCAAATCCAATATTTTTTTTTCTGACATGTTGGTGTTTAATCTTCTACTTGGATGTTAAAAGTTGCAATGAGTTTACTACAATAAATAAATACATACTGGATAAAACTAAAACTGTATCCGTCTTCATGTCATGCTACAACGCAATAATGTGATTATTTTAAAGGGGGTGATTCTTTTCTATGCATACTGTATAGGCATTGGTTAACTTCTACTTTTGCTTTGTTTGCAAGTAAACGTTAGCATCTTTGTTGAGTCTTCTGGGAAAGGGGCTTCTGTCCTGTTGAAGAGTTAGAAATGTGATTTACAGAACTTAAAATATTGAAAAAAGATTTCTGTAAAATATCTGAACCCCTTCCATGAAACATAACATTTAACATTGTTAGTGTTTCATAGATGAGCCCTGCAGATATGAAAGATGGGGAACTTGGATAAGACTGCCCCCACTCTCACATTATTGAAGCAAAAGGGTTGTTTGAACTTTCACTCACTGTGTTGGAGCATTGAAGCTTGGTTGGTTAGTTTTATGACTCATCTGGTGCAAAGAAGTCTGTTTTGGTCAGTTGATTAGCATTCACCTCTGGAGTGAAGCAGAACAGATGATGCTCCTACAGTATTTCAAGATTCAAGATTCAAAGAACTTTATTAATCCCAGAGGGAAATTGCTCTTGGTTATACAGTTGCTCCGATTAATTTACCGGGAAGCTAGGAAAAGTTAGATTAGGAAAAAAATATATATATTAAACAGGAAAATAAAATTAAAGAAATAGAAATGTAAAAGTTCAAAGAAAAATAACAATAAATAGAAGTAAATTAATAGCTCTGGCATATAATTTAGTTACATATTGCACTAGAACTGTAGTGTAAGTGAAAAGAAGTATTGCACAAGTTAATTATAATCAGATATTGCACTTAGAACATTGTGTTGTGTGAACAGAAGTGTCAAAGTGTAAAATGTTATTAACCAGGAACTACTGACAGTCCCTGGCCAGTAGTGAAAATAAAATTTCCTGTGGCGCTCCGTAGAACACCTGGTCATAATTAGTCTCTGGCTGAAGTTGCTCCTCTGGTCGGTGAGAACTCTGTATAGCGGGAAGGATTGTTCAAGATTGTGCGTATTTTGGACAGGATCCTCCTCCTTGCCACAAAATCAACCGATCCAAACCCAGGACAGATCCGGCGATTTTAATGACCTTGTCCAGTCTGTTTCTATCTGCCGCTTTTATGTTGCAGCCCCAGCATGAAAGATCTGAGCTTTGTCAGAAGGTACAACCTGCTCTGTCCTTTCTTGTAGAGGGCCATTGTGTTAACTGACCAGTCCAGTTTATTATACAGATGCACTCCTAGGTATTTGTACTCAGAGACCATGTCCACTGTCTCTCCCTGGACAGATATAGGAGTCACAGGGGTTCCACCTTTCCTAAAGTCGACCACCAGCTCCTTCGTTTTCTTGATGTTGAGTTGAAGGTGGTTGCGCTCACACCAGAAAACAAAGTCGTCCACCACAGACTGGTACTCGGAGATGTCACCGTCCTTAATACATCCCACCACCACAGAGTCGTCAGAGAACTTCTGTAGATGACATGATCCTGAATTTTATTTAAAGTCCAATGTATAGAGGGTGAAAAGAAATGGAGACGGAACAGTCCCCTGAGGAGCACCAGTGCTGCAGATCACAGTGTCAGACACACAGTTCTGTAAACGAACATACTGGGGCCGGCAGGTCAGGTAGTCCATTATCCAGGAGACCAAGAGAGTGTCGATTTCCATGATCCTTAGTTTCTCCCCCAGTACAGCTGGTTGTATGGTGTTGAAGGCACTGGAGAGGTCAAAGAACATAATCCTCACACTGGTACCAGGTTTGTCGAGGTGGGAGTAGGTATGGTGGAGCAGGTGTATAATGGTGTCATCTACTCCCAAGAGTGGCTGATAGGCAAACTGAAGAGGGTCAAGAGAAGACTTCACAAGTCTCTCAAACACCTTCATAATATGTGATGTTAGAACGACCTGTAGTCGTTCTGGGCAGAGGGTCGTGGTATCTTGGGGACAGGAACAATGCAGGATATTTTCCACATGGCAAGGAATTTCTGTAGAGACAGACTTAGGCTAAAGAGGTGCCCTAGGACCCCACACAGTTGAGGAGCACAGGATTTCAGGACTCTTGGGTTGATATTGTCCAGAACTGCAGCTTTTGTAGGGCAAAGCCTGCTCAGACCACGTTTTACCTGGTCATCTGAGATGTTGATTGATGGGATTGCAGAAGAAATAGTGGCCATTTTCTGTGTGGGGTGGATGGGGGAGCAGTGGAGAGGCAGAGGAGACAGAGGGACATCAAATCTGTTAAAGAAGGTGTTGAGATTGTTAGCACTTTCCACATCGCCCTCAATAGCTTGTCCACTCTTCTTGTAACCAGTAATGCTCCTCATGCCTCTCCACACTTCTCTCATGTTGTTGTTCTTCAGCCTTTGTTCCAATTTTTTCGGTAAGACTCTTTTCCGTCTCTGATTTTGACAATCAACATTCTTTGAGCCGCTTCCTTATCACCAGACCTAAAAGCCCTTTTTTTCTCATTTAAGGAGGCTTTAATGTCCTTAGTGACCCAGTGTTTATTGTTGGGGAAACAGCGAATATTCCTCACAGGAACACAGGTGTCCACACAGAAGTTTATGTACTCTGTAATGCAATTTGTCATGCCATAATTGTCCTCTTTATGTGGTTCACAGAGAACATCCCAGTTTGTAGCCTCAAAACAGTCCTGCAGGGTATTAGTGCGCTCTTCTGACTTCCTCCTCACATTCCTCACTGTAGCAGGCTGCCTCTGGACCAGTGGTATGTATATTGGCTGGAGATGAACCAGGTTGTGGTCTGCTTTCCCCAGAGGGGGCAGGGCTGCAGCACTGTAAGCAGTTTTAACATTAGCATACAGTAAGTCCTATCCCCCCTGGTGTGGCAATCCACATACTGGGTGAAAGTGGGGAGAGTCTTCGTCAGGGTGCGTGGTTGAAATTACTGGAGATCTGAAGAAAGGCATCTGGGTGCCGGGTCTGGAGTTTGGCGGTGACTGAGTGGATTACGTCACACGCTGTGGCGGCGTTCGCGGACAGAAGAATGTACACGGCAGTTATTATAACATGAGAGAATTCTCTGGGTAAATAATATGGGCGAATTACAGCATTTATTACAATATATTCAATATGTACAACATAACCAGATTTCACACAAACCAGTTTGTAAAGCAGCTGTGACAGATGACAAGTAGAAAATAACCAGCAGTTAACCAGAGAACTAGGCATACACCATAGGAAAGAACAAAATAAATGTATATTAAATGTATATTAATAAAATAAAGAAGACTCTACAAAATAGTCAATATCTCTGTTTGTATCTGTTTATTGTTATTATAAAAAAATTATTCAAAATACATCAAACTTTAAATATAGAAATAACTAGTAAAATAGCCCTTCAGAATAAAACGTTACAATAACTCAAAAAAGATGCACTAAAAATGCTGTGTTGTTTCTGTAAGCACATCGTTGGGTGGTTTATGCTGGGTCAAAATTCTGGGTTATTTCAGGTACTTTAAACACATTGTTGTATTGCTCATGTTGGGTCATATGAGATAGTAATTTACAAATGAACACCTGTTTGGGTTATTTTGACCCAAAAACTGGTTTATCCTTTATTCTCTGTTTTCTCCAAACAGCAGCCTGAAAAATGTTTGAAATATTACTGTTTTAGGAAATTTGAGCTTCAGTACATCTCCCGGCGCTCTGCGCATAACACCGGCCCAACGCAGCCTTGGAAAGAATTTCTAAATTGGGCTATTGTTGTTTACTTACAATATTTGTTAATTTAATTTAAATGAGGTTTGTGCTCGGGGTTTGGTATCTGTAACGGGTTCGAGCCTATTTGCACGGGTGGCACCATGAAGCACGGACACGAGACGAGGTCTTACGGGAAAAGGGATCATTTATTTAGGTAAAATAGGGAAGGAAAGGATTAAAGGAGGGAGGATTTAAAGAAAGGGGAAGGGATGACATGCGGGCACACAGCTGGCGAAAGGTGGCGGTGGGCAGAGTGGCAGAACGGAGCACGCAGAGGCAGTGCACCTGCACGGAGTGAAGGCGCCGCGGGAGCGCGAGGATCAAGGGGCGGAATTCCAGTGTCCTGTTTAAAGTCCCTGGGGCACGTCACATTGCCCCACTAGCATGCCACTCTGTCCTGCTCCACCACATCACCTACTTCCCGAACTAAACTCCGCGCCTTGCTTTTATAATGCACTCTGCATTATAAAACTCGAGATCCTAACGTTAATTATCGCCAGCTGGCCCGAATTGGCGGCTCCGTCCCTTTACATACCTGCCGCCTATCTAGGGAGCCTACACAGAGAGAGTGAGAGAGGAGTGATAGATTTGGGCACACGCCCATCACAGGCGCACGCTGTGCATAAAAAAATGCATAAAAATAGATGCAGGATATTTTATATAGTCTAAATAAAACTGCTTTTCTAAACGTGGGCTATTGTTGTTTGTCTCCTCTTTAATTCCCTACAAAGTCTAATCAGCGCACACACGCATGCATAAAGTTTTCCCGCTCTGAGGAGTTTTGTTGTACAAATATTTAATAATATTTATGCCGTTTAATCAAGGGTTCTTATTCCTATTTGTCCTGGGATGTTCTTCTTTTAATGTTACTGTGTGTGCTTTACAATCTTCTTTGTCTTTCTGCTGTTCCCTTTCAGGGGTCGCCACAGCGAATCATCTGCCTCCATCTAACGCTATCCTCTGCATCCTCTTCTCTCACACCAACTAACTTCATGTCCTTTCTCACTGCATCCATGAATCTCCTCTTTGGTCTTCCTCTAGACCTCCTGCCTGGCAGTTCCAACCTCAGCATCCTTCTACCGATATATTCACAATCTCTCCTCTGAACATGTCCAAACCACCTCAATATGGCCTCTCTGACTTTATCTCCAAAACATCTCACATGGGTTGTCCCTCTGATGAACTGATTCTTGATCCTATCCATCCTTGTCACTCCCAAAGAGATCCTCAACATCTTCAGCTCTGCTACCTCTAGCTCTGCCTCCTGTCTTTTCTTCAGTGCCACTGTCTCTAAGCCGTAGAGCATCGCTGGTCTCACCACTGTCCTGTACACCTTTCCTTTCATTCTCGCTGATACTCTTTTATCGCACAACACACCTGACACTTTTCTCCACCCATTCCAACCTGCCTGTACTTGTCTCTTTACCTCCTTTGAACACTCTCCGTTGCTCTCGACCGTTGACCCTAAGTACTTAAAATCCTGCACCTTCTTTACCTTTGCACCCTGTAGCCTTACTGTTCCTCTTGGGTCCCTCTCATTCACACACATGTATTCCGTCTTGCTGCGGCTAACCTTCATTCCTCTGCTTTCCAGAGCGTACCTCCACCTCTCCAAATTTTCCTCTACCTGTTCCCTGCTCTCGCTACAAAGCACAATGTCATCTGCAAACATCATAGACCATGGAGACTCCTGTCTAACTTCATCAGTCATCCTGTCCATCACTAGAGCAAACAAAAAGGGGCTTAGAGCCGATCCTTGATGCAGACCCACCTCCACCTTGAACTCTTCTGTCACACCTACAGCACATCTCACCACTGTCTTACAACTCTCATACATGCCACTCCAGACTTCCTCATACAACACCACAGCTCCTCTCTCGGCACCCTGTCGTACGCTTTCTCTAAATCTACAAAGACACAATGCAACTCTTTATTACCTTCTCTGTACTTCTCCATCAGCATCCTCAAAGCAAATACTGCATCTGATGTACTCTTTCTAGGCATAAAACCATATTGCTGCTCACAATTTCTCACCTCTGCCCTTAACCTAGCTTCCACTACTCTTTCCCACAGCTTCATTGTATGGCTCATTAGCTTTATGCCTCTGTAATTGCCACAGCTCTGCACATCTCCCTTGTTCTTAAAAATCTGCGCCAATACACTTCTCCTCCATTCCTCTGGAATCCTCTCACTCTCCAAGATCTCGTTAAACAAACTAGTCAGAAACTCTACTGCCACCTCTCCTAAGCACTTCCATACCTCCACAGGTATGTCATCAGGACCAACAGCCTTTCCACTCTTCATCCTCTTCAACGCCCTTCTCACCTCACTTTTACTAATATTTGCTACTTCCTGCTCCACAACAGTCACCTCTTCTACTCTTTGTTCTCTTTCGTTTTCCTCATTCATCAACTCCTCAAAGTACTCCTTCCATCTTCCCATCACCCTCCTGGCATCTGTCAGTACATTTCCATCTCTATCTTTAATCACTCTAACCTGCTGCACATCCTTCCCATCTCTATCTCTTTGCCTCGCCAACCTGTACAGATCCACCTCTCCCTCCTTACTGTCCAGCCTAGCATACAAGTCCTCATATGCTCTTTGTTTGGCCTTTGCCACTTCTACCTTCACCTTACGCTGCATCTCCCTGTACTCCTGTCTACTCTCTTCAGTCCTCTCAGTGTCCCACTTCTTCCTATCTAGCCTCTTTCCCTGTATACACTCCTGGACTTCCTCATTCCACCACCAAGTCTCCTTGTCTCCTTTTCCCTTACCTGATGATACACCAAGTACCCTCCTACCTGTCTCCCTGATCACATTGGCTGTAGTTGTCCAGTCAACTGAAAGCACCTCCTGACCACCCATAGCTTGTCTCAACTCCTCCCTAAAGACTACACAACATTCTTCCTTTCTCAGCTTCCACCACTTTGTCCTCTGCTCTGCCTTTGTCCTCTTCACCTTCCTCACCACCAGGGTTATTTTACACACCACCATTCTGTGTTGTCTGGCTACACTCTCCCCTACCAACACTTTGCAGTCACTAATCTCTTTCAGATTACAACGTCGACACAAGATGTAGTCCACCTGAGTGCTTCTGCCTCCGCTCTTATATGTCACCCTATGTTCCTGCCTCTTCTGGAAGAAAGTATTTACTACTGCCATTTCCATACTCTTTGCAAAGTCCACCACCATCTGTCCTTCTACATTCCTGTCCTGAAGACCAAACCTGCCCATCACATTTTCATCACCTCTGTTCCCTTCCCCAACATGTCCATTGAAGTCTGCACCAATCACCACTCTCTCACCTCTGGGGATGCTCTGCATCACTTCATCTAACTCACTCCAGAATTTCTCCTTCTCTTCTAACACACATCCTACCTGTGGAGCATAACCACTAACAACATTGAACATCACACCACCAATTTCCAGCTTCAGACGCATCACCCTATCTGATACTCTCTTCACCTCTAGGACATTCCTTACAAACTCCTCTTTCAGAATAACTCCTACTCCATTTCTCTTCCTATCCACACCATGGTAAAACAACTTGACCCCTGATCCTAAGCTTCTAGCTTTGCTACCTTTCCACCTGGTCTCCTGGACACACAGTATATCTACCTTCCTCCTCTGCATCATATCAACCAACTCTCTTCCCTTCCCTGTCATGGTTCCAACATTCAAGGTCCCTACTTTCACTCCTAAACTCTTGCCTTTCCTCTTCTCTCTCTGCTTTCGAACACGCCTTCCTCCTCTCCTTCTTCGACCAACAGTAGCCCAATTTCCACCGGCACCCTGTAAGTCAACAGCACCAGTGGCGGTCGTTGTTAACCCGGGCCGCGACCGATCCGGTATGGAAATGATATTTCTGATTCGCATCATTGATTTGGCAAATGTTTTGCGACGGATGCCCTTCCTGACACAACCCTCTGCATTTATCCAGACTTGGGACTGGCACAAGAAGACACTGGAACCCCCCCCCATGGTTGCATTTCTGTGTGTGCTTTACAATGGCAGGCAACATTCGAATGCAAATTATTCACCCTCCCCAGGTGTGACTCAGCTGTTCTCACCTATGCATTCAGGTAAAACTGGAATGCACCCCTCCCCACTTTAAGACCGGGATTTTGAAGACCTGCAGTTCAGGTCTCTTTTTAAATTTTTGCAAATTTCATCTTCTGGATTCTAGATTCTAAAATTGACATGATTACTGTTTTACTGGAATAGAAGAAATAGACTTTCCTTATCATAACATAAATTGTATTGGTTGTAATCACTCTATACACAATAATTTTCTTTGGTATTTTTTATAAAATATTGAAAGTTAATATTTTATTTAAACAAAAATGAAAAATAAAACATAAAAAAGATTCCATTTGTATTTCCCATCTCTAACATAGCATAAAAATCACAGGTTGTGATTAAAAACAATACAAGGCATGTTGTGATGAGGAAACTTTCTATCTCTTCCATTTCGTCGTCTCCGCATCAGTGGACGTGCCTGCAATTCACTTTTCATACGAATTACATAATCTAATAATTTGTTTTTTATTAGCTTATATAAAAGTATATATTTTTCATGTCTGTGAGGCGAGTATACACGGAGTATCGGTTCATTTTCTGATGCGCTCAAGTTCACCGAAAACAGTACAGAATCCCGTTTAATTTATTTCAGTTAATAAATCTACTACAAATTTAAAGAACCCAAAATATAAGATGACACAAGACCCTACATGTGTAGCTTTTCTAATTACGAATTTTGTTTTACTAAATAATATTTATGCAGTATAATCAGGGCCTCTTATTTCTATTTACTTTAGGTTGTTGTTCTTGCAGTGTTACTCTGTGTGCTTTGCAATGTCAGACACATTCAAATGCAAATACAGTGGTGTGAAAAACTATTTGCCCCCTTCCTGATTTCTTATTCTTTTGCATGTTTGTCACACTTAAATGTTTCTGCTCATCAAAAACCGTTAACTATTAGTCAAAGATAACATAATTGAACACAAAATGCAGTTTTTAAATCTAGGTTTACGTTATTAAGGGAGAAAAAAAACTCCAAATCTACATGGCCCTGTGTGAAAAAGTGATTGCCCCCCTTGTTAAAAAATAACTTAACTGTGGTTTATCACACCAGAGTTAAATTTCTGTAGTCACCCCAGGCCTGATTACTGCGACACCTGTTTCAATCAAGAAATCACTTAAATAGGAGCTACCTGACACAGAGAAGTAGACCAAAATCACCTCAAAAGCTAGACATCATGCCAAGATACAAAGAAATTCAGGAACAAATGAGAACAAAAGTAATTGAGATCTATCAGTCTGGTAAAGGTTATAAAGCCATTTCTAAAGCTTTGGGACTCCAGCGAACCACAGTGAGAGCCATTATCCACAAATGGCAAAAACATGGAACAGTGGTGAACCTTCCCAGGAGTGCCCGGCCGACCAAAATTACCCCAAGAGCGCAGAGACAACTCATCCGAGAGGCCACAAAAGACCCCAGGACAACATCTAAAGAACTGCAGGCCTCACTTGCCTCAATTAAGGTCAGTGTTCACGACTCCACCATAAGAAAGGGACGGGGCAAAAACGGCCTGCATGGCAGATTTCCAAGGCGCAAACCACTTTTAAGCAAAGAGAACATTAAGGCTCGTCTCAATTTTGCTAAAAAAACATCTCAATGATTGCCAAGACTTTTGGGAAAATACCTTGTGGACCGACGAGACAAAAGTTGAACTTTTTGGAAGGTGCGTGTCCCGTTACATCTGGCGTAAAAGTAACACAGCATTTCAGAAAAAGAACATTATACCAACAGTAAAATATGGTGGTGGTAGTGTGATGGTCTGGGGTTGTTTTGCTGCTTCAGGACCTGGAAGGCTTGCTGTGATAGAGGGAACCATGAATTCTACTGTCTACCAAAAAATCCTGAAGGAGAATGTCCGGCCATCTGTTCATCAACTCAAGCTGAAGCGATCTTGGGTGCTGCAGCAGGACAATGACCCAAAACACACCAGCAAATCCACCTCTGAATGGCTGAAAAAAAACAAAATGAAGACTTTGGAGTGGCCTAGTCAAAGTCCTGACCTGAATCCTATTGAGATGTTGTGGCATGACCTTAAAAAGGCGGTTCATGCTAGAAAACCTTCAAATAAAGCTGAATTACAACAATTCTGCAAAGATGAGTGGGCCAAAATTCCTCCAGAGCGCTGTAAAAGACTCGTTGCAAGTTATCGCAAACGCTTGATTGCAGTTATTGCTGCTAAGGGTGGCCCAACCAGTTATTAGGTTCAGGGGGCAATTACTTTTTCACACAGGGCCATGTAGGTTTGGATTTTTTTTCTCCCTAAATAATAAAACCCCTAATTTAAAAACTGCATTTTGTGTTTACTTGTGTTATCTTTGACTAATAGTTAAATGTGTTTGATGATCAGAAACATTTTGTGTGACAAACATGCAAAAGAATAAGAAATCAGAAGGGCGGCAAATAGTTTCTCACCACTGTAATACACCCTCCCCAAGTGTGAATCAGCTGTTCTCACCTATACACACCTATACAGAAACTAAAATCACCACTGTTCATGGTTTCAGCAAACTGGAGAGGATCTTGGATCTTGCTTCAGGCCTCTTCTTAAATTTGTGTAAATTTAAAATCTTCTGAATTCTAAAATTGACATTGTTACTGTTTGTAATCCCTGGAATTATTTTTCCTACCATAACATGTTGTCATGGTTCACAAGGAGGAGGCGGACGCAGATGCAGGTCTGGAACTCAAAACGGGTTTATTTATATACACAACTCAAAAGGGTTCCAAACGGGCAGAAAAAACCAAAACAAACTTAAACTTAGAAACCTTCTTCAAAACAAACTAAAACTTAGAAACTTTAGTCAAAAACAAACATAACCTCAGACGACACGGGGAAACACTTTCGTACACGACGGTGGACGGACGAAGGACTATGGGGTCGGCTGGTATAAATAGGAAGACACAAAAGGATGCACAGGTGATTATCATTACTTAATAATGTGAGACATACACACGTAGACACACTAGGGGGAGACAAAGCGACGGCTCAGTAGTCCGGGGAATTGGATCTTACCCTCCGAGGCTGTGGTGGCCCAGATGTTACAGTACCCCCTCCTCCAGAACCGGCTTCTGAAGGAAGGCGAGGGCGTCCCCTACGTGCTGTCGGAGGAAGCGAGGACTCACCTGAGTGACGGACTTGCCTGTGGGCAGGGCGACCCTGTGGACGGGGCGCTGGGCGATCCGGCCGTGCATGGTGGAAATCCGCAATGAGTTCTTGACTCAAAACGTCCCGTGCCGGGACCCAGCTCCGTTTCTCCGGGCCGTAGCCCTCCCACTCAACCAGATATTGCAGAGCCCCGCCTCTCCTCCGTGAGTCCAGTAGTTCCTTGACCCTAAACGCTGGGGCACCCTCTATCTCCACAGCCCCGGGGAGTGAAGGTTCCGCTGCTCCTTTGTCTAATGGTCCCCGGACCACCAGCCTGAGAAGAGAGATATGAAAGACAGGATGGATACGCAGATGTGTAGGAAGTTTTAATTTAAATGACACTGGGTTTATTTGTGCGGTGATGGGGAAAGGACCTATGAACCTGGGGGACAGTTTTCTACAGGGGAGGTTGAGGTGGAGGTCCCGTGTTGAGAGCCATACTCGATCGCCTACCTGGAGCGGATGACTTTCCCTTCGCCGCCTATCGGCATGTCTTTTGAAACGCTGAACTGCTTGGGAGATTTTGGTGTGTGCGTCCTCCCATACTTTCTCCGCTCTTTCGAACCACTGGTCCACCATGGACATCGGTGGGAGTGGCATCCCAGGGACATAGCGGGGGTTGATAACCTAGCACACACTGGAACGGCGTTAGGCCAGTAGAGCAGTGGCGCAGGGAGTTTTGTGCGTATTCCGCCCAGTCTGCCCATTAAACAGTCTGCCCATTCGTGTTGTCGGCTGCTGCAGTATGCCCGAAGATATCTCCCGAGTTCTTGAACAGTCCGCTCTGCCTGTCCATTAGATTCGGGGTGGTAGCCCGACATTAGGCTAACAGTGGTCCCCAATTTCTGGAAGAACGCTTTCCAGACCCTGGCGATGAATTGGAGACCACGATCGGAAACAATATCTTCTGGTATGCCGTAGCAGCGAAACACAAAAGTGAATAGGCTTTCCGCCACCTGGAGGGCTGACGGAAGGGTGCGAAACGGGATGAACTTGCATCCCTTTGAAAATCTATCCACTACTACTAGAATTGTGGTGTACCCTTTCGATACCGGCAGATCTGTGACAAAGTCCACGACGATGTGGGACCACGGTCTGTTTGGTATTGGCAGGGGAGTTAATTTTCCAACCGGTAGACTACGTGGATTTTTCGTAGTCGCACACACTGCGCAAGACAAAACTACTCTCTTCACGGTTTCCCGCATCTTTGGCCACCAGAACTTTGGTTCTAATTGGTGTTGGGTTCGTGAGACGCCGGGGCTTCCAGATGCTGGGCTTGTATGAGCCGCGATCGTCACTCGTTCGCGCAGTGGGTCCGGCACGTAGGTTCGATTCGGAGGGCAGTTCCTAGGCACGGGGTTGGACTGCGCCCACTGAACTATCTTCGACTTGATGTCCCACGTGATGGGGGCCACTACGAGTGAAGATGGCAGAATGGGCTCCGGAGTTGTAATGGGCTCCGGCGACGGAAAACAGCATGAAAGCGCATCCGCTTTTATATTTTTTGAGTCGGGGCGATAAGTAATAACAAATCGGAAACGCGTGAAGAAGAGTGCCCATCGGGCTTGACGTGAGTTCAACCTCTTTGCTCGTTGGAGGTACTCCAGATTCCTATGATCCGTGAGCACCGTAAATGAATGTTTCGCCCCCTCCAACCAGTGTCTCTAACGTATAACGTGTAACCTCCTCTAACGCCGTTTTTACTGCTAGCAGCTCTCTGTTACCGATATCATAGTTCCGTTCGGCAGGTGTTAGTTTCCTAGAAAAGAAAGTGAAGGGGTGGAGTTTCTCAGGGTGGCCGTGGCGTTGTGACAGTACAGCCCCTACGCCTACCTCTGATGCATCGACCTCGACTACAAAGGGCTTCTCTGGGTCCGGTAACTTTAACACAGGTGCGGTTGTGAAAGCGAGTTTTAGGCGTTGAAACGCACTTCGCGCTTTCACTGGGAACTCATGAAGGCGTTTCGGTTTCCCTATTAATAGTGATGTGAGGGGCGCTGCCACCATACTGAAGCCCCGAATGAACCGCCTATAAAAGTTGCCAAACCCCAAGAATCTCTGTAGCGCCTTAACTGACGTCGGTTCCGGCCATTGTTGTACCGCCGCGACTTTGGTCGCTTCCATCTCGACCCCCAGTGGCCCTATGCGATAGCCGAGGAATGCCACCTCCCTCTGGTGAAAGGCGCACTTCTCTGCCTTCACATAGAGCCCGTGTTTGCACAGGCGGTGAAGGACGGCAGTTACATGCCTAACGTGCTCAGAATATGACCGTGAATATACCAGGATATCATCCAGGTATATTATAACGAAACGGTTAAACATATCCCGAAACACGTCGTTCATGAACCCCTGAAACACCGCAGGTGCGTTTACCAGTCCATATGCCATTACGTTATATTGATAATGCCCAGATGTAGTGCTAAACACCATCTTCCATTCATCACCTTTACGCACACGAACGAGGTTATATGCGCTGCGGAGGTCGAGTTTAGTGAAGATGGAAGCTCCTCGGAGTTGGTCGATAGCGGCCGGTACCAGGCAGTGGGTGCTTATATTTTATTGTTACTGCATTGAGACCTCTATAATCAATACAGGAGCGTAATCCCCCCCCCCCTTTCTTCTCTATGAAAAAAAAACCTGCCAAGGCGGGGGACGTGGACCTGCTGATGAGCCCCTGCTGGAGTGCCTCACTCACGTATTCCTCCATTGCCCTGGTTTCTGCCACTGACAATGGATAAACCCGCAAGCAAGGAGATGCTTTCCCCGACAGCAGCTCAATCGCGCAGTCCCACGGGCGGTGGGGGGAAAGTCGTGCAGCTGCCCTAACACTAAACACATCTTTAAAACGCATGTACTCTGATGGTATGTTGGTGGTTACTTGGGCAGTCGGGCTTTCAATGGTGGTGGTTTGGACCGTCATAGTAGGCGTGTACAAAGTTTTAAGCATCGAGGGGACCATGATACGACGCGGGAGTTTGTCCAATCGAAATTGGGGTTGTGGGCGCTAAGCCATGGGAGACCTAGCACGACGGAATGATCTGACTGGGGTAGCACATAGAATTTTAGCTCCTCCGTGTGACCGGGAAATGTTAACCGGAGGGCGCAGTAATTAATCTAACAGGCGAATGTTCCAAATCTCGACCATCTAGAGCCTTGATAGATATCGGGTATGGTAGCTTCGACACGGGAACTTGCAGCGAGGAAATGAGGGTAGACGAAATGAAGTTACCAGCCGCCCCGGAATCTATCAAGGGAGACACAGACAGAACACAATTATTTACAGACAGTTGCGCTTTTATACAGAATGGATGGTGGGTACGAGGTGGCGTGTGTAATGTGGGTGTGTGTGTGTGTGTAGGTGACTGTGTGGAGGCATGTGTGGGTGTGTGTTTACGGAGTGCCGGTGACTGTGTGGAGGCATGTGTGGGTGTGTGTGTACGGAGTGCCGGTGACTGTGTGGTGGTGTGTGAGTCTGTGTGTGTGTGTGTATGTGTGGGTGTGTGCGTGTTCCCCTTAGCAACAGGCAGTTCCGGATGCGGTGATCATTCCCCCCACAGTACAAGCATAACCCCGATGCTAATCGTCTCTTTCTCTCAGCGGGGGAGAGGCGGGAAGTACTCACATCCATGGGCTCTGGCCGGTTCGTATTTAGCGCTACGGGAGGATGTTCGCGAGGCTGGGTGCGGTCTCGAGCCTGGGCCGGTCTGGTCTCTGGCCGGGGTCGTTGGCTGCGAAGGTGCTGGTCCAGTTTGATCGCCAGGTTGATGGTTTCGTCCAGGGGGAGCTCGGTATTCCGGCACGCGAGCTCAAGTTGGACCTCCTGTTGTACACCGTCCCTGAACCTGGCACGGAGGCCTTTCTCGCACCAGCCACTCTCCGCAGCCCTCACACGGAATTCCACAGCATAGTCAGCGACTGGGACATTTCCCTGCTGCAACCTCATCAGCCTGTGTTCTCCCGTGCGTCCCTGATCCAGATGATCGAACACGGCCGTCATTGCCTCGAGGAAGCTGTTGTACCGGTGAGTGGAGTCCCCGCCTGCGCTCCAGACCGCCACCGCCCAATCCATGGCGAGTCCGGTGAGCCGTTGAATTGCGAACCGGATCTTCTGCTGGTCGGTGATGCCTGGGTAGTTCATAAAATACAGCTCACAGGCCATGATGAATCGCCTGCACCCCTCCGGATCGCCAGCATATCTTTCCGGGGGGGCCGGGCGTGGTGGTGACGGCGTGGAGTGTGTAGATGGACCCACGGCTGCCTGGCCGGAGCTGACGAGGTGTTTCACGCAGCGAGCAGACACACTAGGGGGAGACAAAGCGACGGCTCAGTAGTCCGGGGAACTGGATCTTACCCTCCGAGGCTGTGGTGGCCCAGATGTTACACATGTATTGTTATTATTCACTCTACACTGTTTTTAATTACTCTACAATGTTTTAATTTGAGATTTTATTTATAAATAAACAAACCAAATAAAATTATTCCATGTGTATTCACCCTTTGTAAAATAGCATTAAAAATGATGGGTTGTGTATCGAGCGATTAAAAACAATACAAGGCATGTTATGATAAGGAAACCTTCTATCTCTTCCATTCCAGTGATTAAAAAAGTGCTAAAAATATCAATTTTGGAATCCACAGACGCTCAAACAGCAAAAGAACATGATAATAATTATCAAAAGAATAATATGAAGTATGAAGTATCGATTTAGGTCTAATGGTGCAATACGTATTCTATGCAGTAGGTGGCAGTTGAGCTCCCACACCGCTGAGGACTGTTCATCCTCCTCGGACATTTAAGGGAAAATGACGTTCAATACAAGGTCTGTATACACATGTTCACTCACCTAAGTCACATATGACTGAAAAATTATTACTATATGAAACATTTATTACTGTTACCATGTTAAGGTTACACACAAACTTTTCAGCTGGTCTGAGGTATGATAATTTAGCTGAGAATAGCTGCTAGTTAGCCAAAGAACCCCACCTGTGTATGAAAGAAACGGCTAAGATGTCTGAGCTTTTTAGTTTTCTCTGTAGAATGTTTGTAGGGTTACGAAGATGGTGAAGTGATGAATGAACACTAAACTGTTAACTGTAGTGTGTCACGATTCACTCTCTGATGTCTGCGTCTGGTGCGTGTTCGTGGCATGAATGCGGAGGAGGCGAGCTGACGGTTCATTAAGTTCTTTTCATTAAACTTAAACAAAAGTTAAACACCAAACACAACTAATCATAAAACAACAAATGCTAGACGCCTGACTGCTGTTCAGTCAGGCTATTTATACAAAACAAACAAATTAACTTCCCTCGGTTCAGGTGAGCTTCTACGTCACCTGACCGAGGTGCAAACTGGGAAATGAAGTCATAACTCAACGTAAAACAAACTACAAACAAAAACCAAAAACGGGCGTTAGGCGCCCTCTAGGGGTTAACTGTCACAGAATCCCCCCCCAAAAAATGCTCCTCCGGAGCATCACCGGAGGCCCCGGACACCCACCCCAATGTTCTACCTTTTGCCCCCTGACCAGGAGGCTGGGTGACGGGGCTGGAGGCGTGCTCGGCGGCTGCAGAGCTGGAGACGTGCTCGGCGGCTGCAGAGCTGGAGACGTGCTCGGCGGCTGCAGAGCTGGAGACGTGCTCGGCCGGGACGGCGCTGACTGTGCTCTCGACGGCGTTGGAGCTTGCACTGCGCTCGACGACGGCGTTGGAGCTTCCACTGCGCTCGACAGCGGCGTAGGAGCGTGCACTGCGCTCGACGACAGCGTTGGAGCTTGCACTGCGCTCGACAGCGGCGTATGAGCGTGCACTGCGCTCGACGACGGTGTTGGAGCTTGCACTGCGCTCAACAGCGGCGTAGGAGCGTGCACTGCGCTCAACAGTGGCGTTGGAGCTTGCACTGCGCTCAACAGCGGCGTAGGAGCGTGCACTGCGCTCGCTGGCTCAACGTCGTCCTCAAAGCCGGGAGGCGGCGGCAGAATGGGTGCGTCGGTCAGCGGCTGCTGACACTCTTGCTCACTGTCCTCAAAGCCAGGAGGCGGCGGAAGAACGGGTGCGTAGCGCAGTGGCTGCTGACATGCTAGCACGCTGTCCTCAAAGCCGGGAGGCGGCGGAAGAACGGGTGCTTGGTTCAGTGGCTGCTGACACGTTAGCTTGCTGTCCTCAAAGCCGGGAGGCGGCGGCAGAATGAGTGCGTCGGACATCGGCTGCTGACACGCTAGCTCGCTGTCCTCGAAGCCGGAAGGCGGCGGCAGAATGGGTGCGTGGATCAGCGGCTGCTGACACGCTAGCGCGCTGTCCTCAAAGCCGGGAGGCGGCGGAAGAACGGGTGCGTGGATCAGCGGCTGCTGACACGATAGCGCACTGTCCTCAAAGCCGGGAGGCGGCGGAAGGATCTCGCTCCCTAGCTCGCATGGAGACTGAAGGCTGGAAACGCTGTTCTCCTCTTCGTGCAGACACAGCTCGCAGTATTTCTCCGCGACCGGTTCAGGCAGTGGCCGGTGAAGGAGTGCATCGTCCAGATCCGGGAGGGGGATCGCTTCCGGGACTACAGGCTGGTTCTCCCGAACCTGGACGAACTGCAGTTGGAGCTGCAGCACCTGCTCGCGCAGGTCACGAATGCACTCCTCGTTGCGCTCTGCCCACTGCCTGTAGAACTCCTCCGTCTCTCCCACGGCCGCTACACCTCTCGGCGGTGTGCGCCGGATGGCGAGCCCGCAGCTTTCCCAGCTCTGCTGCGCCATCCTCTCCCTCTGTGTCGCTTTCTCCTCCTGCCTCTCCGCCTCCTCGGCGTACCTGCAGTTCTCCCAGCTTTGCCAGAACTCTGTCTCGCCGTGCTCCTCGCTGTCCTCCAGCAAGCCCACCTGCTCCATCAGCAAGCTGTACTCCCAGCTGCGATACATCAGCTCTTCCTCACTGTCCTCCAGCCAGTTCGCCAGCTCGGGCGAGATGGTATCCGCGCCCCCCCCCAAAATAATCCAGGGAGAAATCCTCCGCCATGCCACTTGGACGGTCTAGCATTCTGTCACGATTCACTCTCTGATGTCTGCGTCTGGTGCGTGTTCGTGGCATGAATGCGGAGGAGGCGAGCTGACGGTTCATTAAGTTCTTTTTATTAAACTTAAACAAAAGTTAAACACCAAACACAACTAATCATAAAACAACAAATGCTAGACGCCTGACTGCTGTTCAGTCAGGCTATTTATACAAAACAAACAAATTAACTTCCCTCGGTTCAGGTGAGCTTCTACGTCACCTGACCGAGGTGCAAACTGGGAAATGAAGTCATAACTCAACGTAAAACAAACTACAAACAAAAACCAAAAACGGGCGTTAGGCGCCCTCTAGGGGTTAACCGTCACATAGTGCTAGCATGACGCAGGCATTTAGTTAGGTTGCTAGCATTAGCAACCACTTTAGAACTTTATTAATCTCACTGCTTGAGACAATAAAATGCTGGGGTGTTACAAAACACTGATCTTCTCACAAATATGCACACTGTACCTGCTAACACTCCCTTTTTCACTAGCTAGTAATTTACTCCGCGGTCAAAATTCTCCCGAGTTATAACAATATTTTACACCTTTCCCCCTTTGCAAATGTAATAATCAGTAATTGCATGTAAGCTAACCAGGTCGCCCTCTTTAACCAAAGTTGTTTATGACTCAGGCTAAATTAATCAGTCAGTGCGCCAACTAAAGGAAAAGTACCAAAGCTGTACAGGTAACTACTAGATGGAAGTATTAATATTAGGGTGATTGTAATGTGCCACTATGACCCCAGCTATGACATTTCTCCGGTAATTAGCTTAAAATCAACGCAGACCACAAGATCAACTAGTCTGACATAAACAAAAATAATCATATTTATCCTAAAAGCCATGCTTATTCAGCTGTTTTATTTTTGGTAGTAGCTGTCTCCATGTTTTTGTTTCAGGTTACCTATAGCCTATCTTAATGGACACCTTTGTCATTTTTTTATTTAGTATCAATCCTATTACACACTAAATTGATAGTCTTATTCAGTTTAATCTTTGCTATTCAACAAAATGTTTACTTTCTTTCATTTTGTTTCTTTCTAAGGTTGGAACCAACATGGTGGAATACCTCCAGCAGGCTGAAGTGTCAAGGCCGTACCCCTACATCCTGTCATAGACAGTGTTTGTATGTTAAAATGAGACCAGGGCTGGATAGTTTTGTTCTGCAGAAAAGATATCTGAAGTCACAGAGAGATCCTGCTCTGTAGAAGCTGCCTCAGTCTATTTGTGTAATTACTCCATTCTGCCCTTGTCAGTAATAGTATGATGTCGCTGTTATTATCTGTTCTTGTCCTTTTGAAAAATAAATGTTTTTTCTATGAACATTTAATAGGATTTTGTTTATTGCATATATGTATGGTTTGCAAAACTTGGAAGTTTTTTTTTGTAATAAACCAGTATATCAAAGTAATTTAACTGTTTAATAGACATGGGTAGTTTTTTTTTTTTTACAGATTCACTATAAAACATGAAAATAATAACCTATTTGTGAGGTAGAATTAACCCAACATTCCAGTTAAAATGAACCAACACCTGGTTCATTTTACCTGGTTTTTTATTTACATCCATGGCAATTATTCATTATTTGCTGTAACGCGAAAGGATCCATCTCTTTCCCTCTGTAAATTAAAGGTGAAAGGGGGCGTGGTTTCAGAACACGTATGGAATAGGATTACAATACATTCACATGCACACAAACTTTAGGCCGGATAGCCGGGAAAAAGATCTCAGAGCCAACAATAGCGTTCAGCACAAAACCTTTATCAGCCTTTTTCAGCGTCACAAAATTATAATACAAAGCATACAGTAAAAGTAAAGAAACGGGTAAAACAATAGAGCTTTTCGGGGGGGAGCAGCACAGCTGAGCTCCTGCTCTGTCATCTCCTCCTCACGCGCACACACACCTCCTCACACACACACCTCCTCAGCGGACACGCGCAGCAGCTCATAAAGGACAACAAACTGTACATACATAATGTGATCTACAACATAGTAAAAAACACACACACTTTTTTTTCGGCGGCGCCCGTACAATTAACGCACTCATCTATCTGCGTAAAAAAAAGAGATGCAATATTATAGTTTCCGTCATTTTTAAAATAAATTAGAAACAGTGCTTAGTATGTTATCACTATGTCCAGAGGGTCAGAATAAATACTCCAGAGGGTCAGAATAAATATTGCGGTGCTTTTCATCCCAGAGTGATTGTGTGACGAATTGGATCCAGAATGTATAAAAAAAAATTGTAAATGTGTAATTTACCAATAATCTGCTGCATGCGTGCTATGAATGTGGAAAGCACTAGAAGAACATAATATGGACCTAATGGTGTCTTTTACAACGTGGCATGGATCAAGGAGTTTTGGAAATACTCAAACCAATCCATATAAAAACATCCATGATATGTTCAAAATCACTTAAATCACCTTTGCCCGCCAATCTGATGTTCATCCTATGATGTATAGGGTCATGTGTAAAAGTTAGCTTTCCCTTCTTTTAATTCTACATTTTCTTGTAAAAAAACATAGTAAAAATCAACTGATTATAGTGAGTCTTAATATTACAATAAGATGCCAAGGTGCCTCTACCTGATACTCACCACAAACCTCACAACAAGCTTACAGGCATGTGTAAAAGTTAGTGTCTTCTCTTTAAATCTATGTTTTTGTGTAAAAACATAATTAAAAATAATCTGATTGTAGGAGGTCTTAATATTAGACAAGTACAACCTCAGACAAATAACAACATATACTTTTTCTTTTACCGTGCACTTTATCTATCAATAATGAAGCAAAAAAAATAAATCAGGTTAGTAATAATAAGTTCCCCCTTACTGCTTCTACTGGGTTTAAGAGGATAACTTTCAGTCAGGTGCTTTAATCATCAGCCCTTGATTAATTGATCATCAGCAGGTGTGCAGACCTCTATAAAAGCAGAGATTTTGGCAGTTGGCTGGTCTGGAGCATTCATAATGCTTAAATGAAGAAATTAAGAATCCTTTTATAGAATTGGCTTTGCTCCCCATGTGCATCAGTGAGTCTTGGGGCACCCATGACCCTGTCGCCAGTTCAAAAGCTTTAGTTTTGGAGTTGCTCTGACCCAGTTCTCTAGCCAATTTAGCCCTTGTCAAAGTCACTCAAATAATTATGCTTGCTCATTCTTTCTGCTACTAACACTTCAAGAAAAAAAGGTTCACTTGCTGCCTAGTATTAGCGACCAATTCCACCAATGTAATGAGATATTGAAAATGTAGGTACTGTCAGAAGGGCCAAATTGTGCTAAAATAAGCACTAGCGTAGATCAAATTGATAGAAAGGTGTCAGACCACATAGTACATCACTGTTATTGTGGCAAAAGGCAGGGCCAACTCAATATTAGGCAGGTGGTCAAAATGTTATGGCTAATCGTTTAAATATATATATATATATATATATATACAGTGGGGAAAATTATTATTTGACCACCTGCAGATGTAAGTTTTCCCACTTACAAAGAAATAAAGGCTCTATAATTGTTATCATAGGTTTGTTGTAAAGGATAAAGACAGAACCACATAATATAAATGTTATAAATTGAGATGTGCACAAACCTGTTAACCGACTACAATAAAGTTGTACATCTGTGTTTGCCATCAAAGGTTTCTTCACCAAGTACTAAGTAATGTTTTGCTTGTGGATCAAATATCTATTTTCCTCATTGCAAATCAATTTATAATCTTTGTATTGTGTTCTTTTTCTGGTCTCTATGCTTAAAAATAAACGTATGTTAAAAATTATAGATCAGTTCAGGACTGGAACTTTCTACAAGTCTATCTGAGTCTCGAATAACTACTGGACTCCATTTTACATCAAGTATTATAACATCAATTAACATCAACTATTATAGCTGAACCTAACACTTAACACTGTATAAATGCAGATCATTTCCTGCTATCTGTTTCACCCAGATGAGGATGGGTTCCCTGTCGAGTCTGGTTCCTCTCAAGGTTTCTTCCTATTACCATCTCAGGGAGTTTTTCCTTGCCACTGTCGCCCTCGGGCTTGCTCACCAGGGAATATCTAAACATTTTGATTCATACACATTCACATTCCATACAAACTTAAATAATTATTTTGATTGTGTAAAGCTGTTTTGAGACAATGTCAATTGTTAAAAGCGCTATACAAATAAAACTGAATTGAATTGAATTGAATTAATTTTTTTGTAAATGGGCAAACGTACAAAATTAGCAGGGAAACAAATAATTAATTTCCCCACTGTCAGTCCCAGCATTAACTTTTTCAGCCGTTAGAGCACAGTAACTCTTATATTGGATCAGACTACTACGCTCCTCACGTGTAACATTAAGCTCTGGTCGCCCAGTGCCCTTGGACAACTTTTGATAGGTCTTGACGATTTTAGACAGGGAACATCTCACAAGAACTGCAGTTTTGGAGTTGCTCTGATATAGTAGTCTAACCAACATATTTTAAACATTGTCGAAGTCACTTAGATCCTTTTTGTTTAGTACAATCTTTTATTATATATATTTATCATATTTGCCTTATTATATAGAAAAACATTAAACATTTCCAAACATAACTTAGAAATCAACAAATAAATAACATTACAGAAGAATATTTGCATGCATGTAAAGAAAGCAACATATTATATTACTGACCAGTTTTCATATAGAATCAAAATACCTAATATAGGCTCCTGGGTTGTGCATGAAAATAGAAAGAGAAAGGAGCAAGTGTGACAAAGTTACCAGAAGAGCACATACTCCTTAAAACTTCCTTTTACTTACAGTATATATAATATATAACTCTTTCCCTAAAAATAACCAGTAATGTTAGATACTGCTGGGATGTTTTACAGAGCAGGCTGGGATATGAGGTCTTCTTGTAACTTTGTCACACTTGCTTTTTTCTCTTTCATGCAAATGAAAAATACAAATTAGAGAAAGTCCTATGTCAGTTTTTCATATTACAAGTATTCCATATAATATTAAGTTTATATTATTATATTAAGTTATTATTATTCTTGTTATTTTTAAGTGAACAGCATTTTGCTTACAAATTAATTACACACAAAAGAAGCCTAAACAATATACTATTTGGTCTTAAATGGCAAGCACACTTTAATAGCAGAAATCTATAATATATATTTAGTATATCTAATAAATATATATACGCCCACATGCATACACATATCTATATAGGTGTTTTAGCTGTGGCATTCAATTCATTATGATTTTAGTTACATTTCATTTGAAATCTCATTTCAAATTTCATCTTGCATGTTTGTAGAGTAACTTAATAGCATGCATGACCTCCTCTGTCTTTAAGGTATAAATGATGGGGTTTAACATGGGTGGAATAGTTTGCGTCAGGGCAGTGTTAATTATTCTAATATTTGTGTCTATACGTGTGGTAAGGGCTACAGTATAAACACTAATAATTGGTAGATAAAACATGGCCACTAATATAAGATGGGATGTACATGTTTTCATAGCTTTGACTTGCTCAACACCCTGTGCAATCTTCCGTATGGCAAAACCAATACTAACATATGAAGCAATTATAAGTAACAATGGAAAATAAAGCAGGGTAGCAGTACAAATATTTCCCATTACGGAATTTATTGTATTGTCATTACAGGCTAGTTTGTATATAGGGCCATGATCACAGAAATAACTATAAACTGTTGTAGATTTACAGAATGACAGTCTAGTAATTAGAGCTACAAGGACAGCATTGACACTAACCGATAGAACCCACATGACACCAATAATAAAAATCATAGCTGCTTTGGTAACAATAGCATGATACCTTAGAGGATAACAAATAGCAATTAGTCTGTCATAGGCTAAAGCAAGCAATGACAGACATTGCAAGGTCATAAAACAATAAACAAAAAACATGTTTGACAAACAGGCTTCGTAGGATATACGCTGATTCTCAAACAGAAACATGTCCAGAATCTTTGGAATAAGGGCAGAGCTTCCGCACAGATCAGAGAGAGCCAAGTTGAAGACAGCTATATACTTGGCTGTGTGTAAACTACGTGCTAGATAGATGGTGCCCATTATAAAAGAATTTCCCAAAAAAGTAACAATGTATACAAAGCAAAGAAACAAGTAATAATACTTTGCATGTTGGATATTGTAAAGTCCAGTGATGTAAAATGTGGATGGGTGAATAAAGCTTGCATTTGTGGATACTGAATGAATGGAAGTAATGTTGTCAGCCATCTGGTTGCTAGAATTAACTTCAATTCACCTGTGAATATTCAAATATTGACATGATTGAACTCTCTAAATGAATGCACATGCAAAATATTGAAATAAAAACTAGATAGATAGATAGATAGATAGATAGATAGATAGATAGATAGATAGATAGATAGATAGATAGAGAGGGGCCAAAAATGTATACACACTTCAACAGTTGAATGCGCTTTTTCAAAACTCAAATTGAATTATGGCAGCAATGTGTAGAACTATGTTTACTCTAAAGGCCTCCGTTGCACCATAGTTGACATTATCATGTGACCGTCAGAAGAGAGGCATGTATTTTTCATGTTGAATTGTGTATAACTTTTTTGGGTCCCTGTGTGTGTGTGTGTGTGTGTGTGTGTGTGTGTGTGTGTGTGTGTGTGTGTGTGTGTGTGTGTGTGTGTGTGTGTGTGTGTGTGTATGCGTGTGTGTGTTAATGACAGCTTTTGTTCTCAACCTTGGGAAGACAAAGGAGAAAACAGTTTGCCACGCATATATAAACATGAGACATAATATCATAGTACAGTATGTGTACAGGGCTATGTTCTAGAACACTTTTAATCTTAGTACTGTAAATTTAATGTGTTATATATGTTTAAGTAAATGTTAAATACATATAAAGTTAACATTTCAGTAATCAGTTTAACGTTTCAATACAGTAACTATTTCTGTAATTAATCACTGCAACAGGTTTAGTGTATGTTTAATATGTATTTATAGGTTAAGTATATAATCATTAATGGCAGCTATTGAGCTACTGGTCTAATACTGTACCTTGTAGAGACAATGGACAAAACAGTTTGCCACCCATACATAAACATCAGGCATATTTATTCATGATCGGGTTGTTTTGCTTTGCCATCCTAATTGCTTGTCATTCCTCTGAGATATCATACCATCACCAAAACAAACAGCTTTAAATTGTAGCTCTGGTTCCTAGACTGACCTTCGGTACGTACTGTAAACAAAATAATTTCAGTTATGATGGCCTTAAGAGTTGTGTAATTATCACAGTTGTGTCTATTCAATTAATTATTCCTTCCTAGGTTTGGCCTGAATTTATGTGATTTAATTCTATAGTTGGTATGTGACTACAGTCCTAATCAAATTAGCACTTTTAATCTTAGTACTGGACAGTTTATGGTTTATATTAGCAAATAATTGTTTAAATACACTGTACACCCATACTAGGTGAAATAACTACCCAGATAGCAAGGTGACATTGATTCAATGTTGAAATTTCATCAGAATCATAATTTTGGTTGAGGTTGATTATTCAATGCTAAATAATGTTGAATCAATGTTGATAATTCAATGTTTTTCTGTGTTGAAAAGACAAACATTGAATCAATGTTGATTTTTGGTTTTGGAACCCATCCTCATTCAACAATGTAAGGCAAATTAAATTAACTGAGTGCATTTCTATAAAATGTGTATGCATGTGTGTATGTGTTTAGAACAGGTTCAAAAATTGACTACGAGAGATTTGCCATGGTGCTTAAAAAAAAAAAAATATATATATATATATATATATATATATATATATATATATATATATATATATATATATATATAGTTATTGAGGAAAAAAAATTTTTGACGGTAAGTTTTGTGTATTTACCTTGCTGTCTAGTTTACTCACTTGAGAGCTTAATTCCTGTTTGCCGTTCAAAAGTACTCAATTTTCGGCTTGCATTTAACATCGGAGGGCGTTTTTACACTGTCGCCACGTCAGTATAATACACTCTATAGGCATGAGAATTCAATATGTTGTAGTCTGGAAGTTACTGCCACACACGGTAAAAGAATTTTGGTGATGCGACCTACAGTACTCTGTTGGGAAGCATTTGTTTGAGAGCTTAGTTCCTGTTTCCCGTTGTCTGTGTCTGACCCAGAGCAGTGTGCGTGCCCCACATGGAAAGAACCTATATGAGGACATACAGTATGCGCATATATGAAACCTATATGCAGAATATATGCGCATATATCCTCACCTATATGAGGATATATGCGCATATATGAAACCTATATGCAGTATATATGGGCATATAACCGCACCTATATGAGGACATATGCACATATATGAAACCTATATGCAGTATATATGCATATATATGATAATATATATGCTGAATATATGCCACATGTATATGCAACATTGAGGTGCATATATGTGCATATACAGGCCATATACAGTGGTGTGAAAAACTATTTGCCCCCTTCCTGATTTCTTATTCTTTTGCATGTTTGTCACACTTAAATGTTTCTGTTCATCAAAAACCGTTAACTATTAGTCAAAGATAACATAATTGAACACAAAATGCAGTTTTTAAATGAAGGTTTACATTTAAGGGAGGAAAAAAAACTCAAAATCTGCATGGCCCTGTGTGAAAAAGTGATTGCCCCCCTTGTTAAAAAATAACTTAACTGTGGTTTATCACACTTGAGTTCAATTTCTGTAGTCACCCCCAGGCCTGATTACTGCCACACCTGTTTCAATCGAGAAATCACTTAAATAGGAGCTACCTGACACAGAGAAGTAGACCAAAAGCACCTCAAAAGCTAGACATCATGCCAAGATCCAAAGAAATTCAGGAAAAAATGAGAACAAAAGTAATTGAGATCTATCAGTCTGGTAAAGGTTATAAAGCCATTTCTAAAGCTTTGGGACTCCAGCGAACCACAGTGAGAGCCATTATCCACAAATGGCAAAAACATGGAACAGTGGTGAACCTTCCCAGGAGTGGCCGGCCGACCAAAATTACCCCAAGAGCGCAGAGACAACTCATCCGAGAGGCCACAAAAGACCCCAGGACAACATCTAAAGAACTGCAGGCCTCACTTGCCTCAATTAAGGTCAGTGTTCACGACTCCACCATAAGAAAGAGACTGGGCAAAAACGGCCTGCATGGCAGATTTCCAAGGCGCAAACCACTTTTAAGCAAAAAGAACATTAAGGCTCGTCTCAATTTTGCTAAAAAACATCTCAATGATTGCCAAGACTTTTGGGAAAATACCTTGTGGACCGACGAGACAAAAGTTGAACTTTTTGGAAGGTGCGTGTCCCGTTACATCTGGCGTAAAAATAACACAGCATTTCAGAAAAAGAACATCATACCAACAGTAAAATATGGTGGTGGTAGTGTGATGGTCTGGGGTTGTTTTACTGCTTCAGGACCTGGAAGGCTTGCTGTGATAGATGGAACCATGAATTCTACTGTCTACCAAAAAATCCTGAAGGAGAATGTCCGGCCATCTGTTCATCAACTCAAGCTGAAGCGATCTTGGGTGCTGCAGCAGGACAATGACCCAAAACACACCAGCAAATTCACCTCTGAATGGCTGAAGAAAAACAAAATGAAGACTTTGGAGTGGCCTAGTCAAAGTCCTGACCTGAATCCTATTGAGATGTTGTGACATGACCTTAAAAAGGCGGTTCATGCTAGAAAACCCTCAAATAAAGCTGAATTACAACAATTCTGCAAAGATGAGTGGGCCAAAATTCCTCCAGAGCGCTGTAAAAGACTTGTTGCAAGTTATCGCAAACGCTTGATTGCAGTTATTGCTGCTAAGGGTGGCCCAACCAGTTATTAGGTTCAGGGGGCAATTACTTTTTCACACAGGGCCATGTAGGTTTGGATTTTTTTTCTCCCTAAATAATAAAACCCCTCATTTAAAAACTGCATTTTGTGTTTACTTGTGTTATCTTTGACTAATAGTTAAATGTGTTTGATGATCAGAAACATTTTGTGTGACAAACATGCAAAAGAATAAGAAATCAGGAGGGGGGCAAATAGTTTTTCACACCACTGTAGGTCTCCTGTATTGCTTCTTTATGTCCACATATAAGCCCTATATGTACATATAAGATATGTCTCCTATGGTAGGATCTGGTCATTTGAGCTCATATCTCACTTTGGCAACTGTCATACATGATGCCTAGCTCATATTTTCTATTATCAATGCAATAACTAAGAACTAACAAAAAAAAATGCAAAAAAATAATCCTAATTGCCCACATACAGTATATGAGGATATATGCACATATATGAAACCTCAGTCTCCGTGAAAATCTTTTTGAAACACGTCACTAAAATTAACTGAAATGAGAAATATATCTATAGAAAGCTTAAAGTGTCTACTTTTGCTTTCTATAGATAAATGATGCAAGTCACATTGAAAACAAATATTCTCTGTTTATGTAATCTGTATGAAACCAAGGAGAGGCACAGAATTTCTGTCACACGTATATGCTAATGACCCGAGGCAGGACACGCCCACACGCCAATTACACGGAAATCAGTCCGGGTAATTTACATACTAGGCCACGCCCCCGGACACCGGCATGAAAAACGAACACAGAGAGACAGGCTTGAAAATATTCAGATTCAGTGAGTTTTCTGAACGTTTTGGAAGATGGCACGCGCTTACACATCCGAGGAAACTCTTCAGAATGTTCTGGAAAGTTGGAGGAGTTTACATTTACCTCAGAAGAAGACTGTGTGACTCCGACGACGAACGGGAGCATTTTGAACAGAGAATAGACCCATGCTACACTGGGTAAGTTATTACAGTGGGAGCCACGCCAAATAGCCGCGACAGTGTGGCTGAAGTGTGAATGGCGTGTGAATGGCCTTTGCACGCCGTAATCCCCCCTCCCTTTTCTGGCTGAAAGGCGTGTCAAGATTTCACAGTAAACACGCCCATTCAAGCCCAATTTATTCATTTACCTGGTGCCACCACTAGATGGCGCTTCGTTCTCAAGAACACGTTAAAACAAGCCAGCTGCGCTGAGTTGCAATCACGTGATTTTAACAACCCGCCTCCACCCCCGCCGAACTGACGCTGCCAAACTACAGAGATGAAGATGGCGGCTTAACGGACTATTCGTGGTAAGTGATGTTTTATTTTATAAAATGTGTTTGTGGTAGTTTACAGTTTATTTCCCAGTTTAGTTTTTTTATTGGCCGTTTTAAATATCACTGGCAGCAGCAGCAGCGGTCAGATGTGACTTTAGAGAACTTAATGATCTGTTTACCAAGTCTGGAGTTAATATTACAGCTTACTGTCAGTGTCACACACTCACAATGTCACTCCACTTTAACTCAAAAACATGCTCAAGCTTCGACAATACTATTAATGTCCCTATTACAAGAGCTGCACTACCCGATGAAGAGTGTTTGTGTTCTCTGTAAATACAGAGAGAATCTCACCGCGTGTTGTCTGGATAAATTCAGCGCTTATTTATTCTCTGGTTAAGAGTTAATCTGCAGGTTATTTCTGTGACTGTAATATAATGTGATGCAGTTGATGAGGGACACAGACTGAGGGGAGCTGTACAGGAGCTAGTAACGCTCATAACCCGGTTTATATTTTATACACTTTGTCCGGGACTTTCAGCGGTAGCGCGAGCACTTAGTTAAAGAGCTGAATAACAACACAGAAGTGTTTATCAGTGGAGGAGGAGGAGGAGGGGGGAGGTGTGTGTGTGTGTGTGTGTGTGAGGGGCTTCAGTAAGTTATAGTTTGGCTTCAGGGATGAACTAATGCTCATATACGAGTGTTATATCGCTTAACTTATTTGTATGAGAAGCGCATTAAGTAAATTCCCGGTTAATTTAATGCAGACGATAATACAGACAGTCACTGGTTAACACTAACACTGTTCACTGGTTAACACTAACACTGTTCACTGGTTAACACTAACACTGTTCACTGGTTAACACTAACACTGTTCACTGGTTAACACTAACACTGTTCACTGGTTAACACTAACACTGTTCACTGGTTAACACTAACACTGTTCACTGGTTAACACTAACACTGTTCACTGGTTAACACTAACACTGTTCACTGGTTAACACTGTTCACTGGTTAACACTGTTCACTGGTTAACACTGTTCACTGGTTAACACTGTTCACTGGTTAACACTAACACTGTTCACTGGTTAACACTGTTCACTGGTTAACACTGTTCACTGGTTAACACTGTTCACTGGTTAACACTGTTCACTGGTTAACATTAGCACAGGCAGATTATTTACATTACAGAATCCCCAAAGCAGTACTTTACACACTCGGTGGTAAATAGGTTTATTAATATATTAATATATTTTATTTTTATTAGAACTATATGTTCTGTGAAGTTTATTTGTCTTTGTTTTGACTAAATTCTCCTGTTGTCTTTAAGCAGAGCTCCGCTGTGGAGGATTGGGGGGTCAGACGGCTGACGGCTGGACTTTTGGAGCTACAGGACTGGAGGAGCCTGAACAAGCTGTTGAGGGAGCTGTAGGAGGGATGACGTCACAGTCCGACAGCTTTAGAATGATGTTTGATCAGGTCTACTGTATATTCTGAACATAGTACTGCAAAATGTCTGATACAGTACTTTGGGGGAAACAAAGACTTAAACTGTTAAGTAATAACATTATTAATAACAAATATGTAATAGTTTTGATATTTGAAAAATTAATATTTTAATGTAAAAGGACTATAGATAGAGACTTATAAGCAGCTGGTGTATCCGGGTTGTTTAATGAACTTTAAGCAAAAAGACAACATGTATTCATCTGTTTTATATAAATTACTGTTTTAACTTTGACTAGTTTTGGAAGAATAAATTGAATTGTTAAAGTGATGTTTTGCGTGTTTTAATTTTGGGGGATTGTTTGGGTATTTAAAAATTGTTTAGTTGAACCAACAACTTCAATTGGCAAAAAATGGGACACAACTTTGTTTTAAATAGTCAAAGAGTTGGGCTGAAAATAATAATAATTATTGATCATAGAAACAAATGAAACCAGTTAAACACTTGATTATATGTATTTGTGTTTGTGATTGTGACCCATAATAATTTTTTCTCAGTATAAATAAATGTTTTGGGTTTTAAGAACTCCAAAAGAGCAACGACAAACTTGGTATTCTCCATTGCGGTTTCTCACCTTCCACTCCTGAGTATGACATGGTGTTAATTGCTCTGTGTGTGCGTGTGTGTTTTTGGCGGGGGGATGGGTGTGTGTGTGTTTTCGGCTGTTCAGCAGTTCTAAACACAAGCACAGTTTTTGTCCTTAACTAAAATACTTCAATACGTTAATAATGAATTTATTTTGCTGAATAAGGTAATAAGCGATGTTTAAACCAAACCAGTAAGTTAAGTAAGTGTTCCATACATTAGATAGATAGATAGTTTATTTCAGTTCAACACTGAAAAAAGGTGTAGGCTGAAGCCTTGCTTATTATGCCTACCCTTTGTACATCAACAAATGAGCGACACTTTACAGTAAATTGCATAAAATATTGTCAACAAATATTGTCACTTGTGCACATAAACAAAACATGTCAAAATTAATTATTCTTTCACTTGGGAAGAGAAGAGAAATTTGGAAAAGAAAATAATCATGTCTATATACAGTATATATATTACTTTATGTCATATATTCACTAAACACCTTGTCTTTAAACATTTTTTTAAATCTATGAAGTGAATTACATAATTTTAATTCCATATCACATTTATTCCGTAAATTAACCCCTTTAACGGAAATGCATTTATTCTTTAAATTTGTTCTGGCCCTTATTTTGCTAAACATGAACATTCCTCTTAGACAGTAGTACTGGCTGACTTTAATTTTGAACAGCCTCTGGATGCAGCTGGGAAGTAAATTATTATAGGCTTTATACATTATTTGTGCAGTATACAAATCAACTAGATCCACAAATTTCAAAACTTTAGATTTTATAAACAATTTATTTGTGTGTTCATAATAATCGGCCTTATTAACAATCCTTATTGCTTTTTTTTGTAACACAGATATTGGGTTTAAATAAGTTTTATAAGTATGCCCCCATACCTCCACACAATAAGTGATGTATGGAAATATGAGTGTACAATACAATATGCGTAATGTTTTATTATCCAATACATACTTTAATCTGTTAAGAATTCCAACTGATTTAGAGATTTTTGTCTTAATAAAATTAATATGTGGTTTCCAATTCAGTTTGTTGTCAATTATTACTCCCAAAAATTTTATTTCGGAGACTCTTTCTATTTCCTCATTATTAATTCTTATTTTCACATCATGATTAATTTTTTGATTACTAAAAATTATGAACTTAGTTTTAGTCAAATTCAATGAAAGCTTACTATCATCTAACCAACTTTTAAGCCTCAGCAATTCATTTTCCACTGTGTTCAGAAGCTGTTTCAAATTTTTACCTGATAAATATAAAGTAGTGTCATCAGCAAATAATAAAAATTTTAATACATTGGACACTTTATCAATATCATTAACATACAACACAAATAATTTAGGGCCCAATACTGAACCTTGTGGAACACCGCATGTAACTTCCAATAAGTCAGATTTGTCATTATTAATTTGTACATACTGATGTCTGCTTTCCAGGTAGCTTTTTATCCAGTCTAACGCTTTTCCTCTTATTCCATAATTTAACAATTTCTTCACTAATAAATCATAATCAATTGTATCAAATGCTTTCTTTAAATCTAAAAATACTCCCAATGTATATTCCTTGTTTTCTACTGCAGTTGAGATATCTTCAACCATTTTCATTACTGCCATTGAAGTCGACCTCTTAGTCCTAAATCCGAATTGATATTCACTCAGTAAATTATGTTTTTCTATAAATTTGTCAAGCCTCTGCACAAATACTTTCTCTAAGATTTTTGAAAACTGCGGCAGAAGAGCAATTGGTCTGTAATTAGAGAAGGAATACTGATCTCCTCCTTTAAAGATCGGAATAACTTTTGCCATTTTCATTTTACTAGGAAAGATACCGGTTAAGAAAGACAGATTACAAATGTAAGCAAAAGGTTTTGCTATACTCACAATTATATTTTTTAATAATGACATGTCTAGATCATCACAATCGGTGGAATATTTACTCTTGCAATTATTAACTGTTAGAAGTATTTATTTTTCATCTACAGCCTGAATAAACATTGTATACTTATTACATAAGTTTTTTACTTCATTCACTGATCCATGTTTAGTAATTTTTTCTGCTAATTTAGATCCAACATTTACAAAATACTTATTAAATTCATTGACAATATCTTCCCCTTTATTTATACTTTGATTATCATCATTTACAAAACGATTTGGGTAATCAAAACTACATGTATTATTTTTAAGTATACCATTAAGTACCTTCCATGTTGCTTTTACATTGTTTTTATGGATATTCAATAACCTATTGTAATAGTCCTTCTTACTGAATCTTATTATATTTTGTAATTTATTTTTGTAAGTCTTATAATCAATTTCTGCTTGTTTTGATCTTGTTGTTAGAAATTTCGTGAATAGGACATTTTTCTTTTTACATGCCTTCTCTATTCCTTTAGAAATCCATGGTTTATATACATTCTTTTGCTTTATTATAATCCTCTTAGATGAACAATGTTTATTAATTTGCTCATTTAATATATTCAAGAACACTTCATACGCCTTACTGGGGTTGCTATATGCATAAACTTCATCCCAATTTTGTATTTTTAAATCTTCATTAAGAGCATCTATTGCCTCTTGTGTTCTATTGCGAATAATTTTATAACTATTAGTCCTTTTTTTGAGGGGGGGATTTTTCAATAAATCATAGAAAATCACAAAAACTGGAAGATGGTCTGTGATATCATTGATAAGCAACCCTCCTAGTCTTTTTCCTTTTAATTCATTAGTATATATATGATCTATTAATGTTGCTGTATCTTTTGTCAATCTAGGTTTTGTTATCATTGGAATCAAACCATAACTGTACAGTGCATCAATAAAATTAGCAATTCTCTTACTTCCATGTGGATTTAGTAAATCAATGTTAAGATCACCACATATGATGTTTACCTTATTTTTAATTGATTGGACGAACATATCAAATAACTCTTTTGTAAATTTATCAATGCATGTGCCTGGAGCTCTGTACACACAACTGATCATTATATTTTTTGTACTTTTTGTTTCAATTTCAATTGTTACACACTCCAAAACATTTTCTATGGCAAATTAAAGTACTGTGTATAACCAAGTGCCCTAGCAAACAGTTACAGTACAGTTTACAGTACAAACAGAGTGTGTGCGCTGGGGGGATTGGAAGGTGAGTGAGAATACTCATTTACAAGACAAAAGACGGTCAGAGGCAGCGCCGTTCTAGACCAGACAACACGGGGTGGGGGGAGGGGGGCATCATGTTCGAGCACTGTTTTTACCTGGCCTTACTGTATAGTAACAGTATTGTATTTGCTGAATTGTGTTGAGGCACGCAAACCCCCAGACCACAATAAGGTGGCAATCCCTCAGGGGGAAACTAAAAAAAAAAAAAAAAAAAAAATTTTTATATATATATATATATATATATATATATATATATATATATATATATATATATATATATATAATTATATAATATCCTTAATCCAGATTTTATCAATCAATGACATAACATTTATCTAAGCTGGATGGTCAAATTCTCAAAAACGTTTAACCTAAAGTAAGACTTAACACACTATAACTAAAATATTTACAAAACTGAAAGGTTGTCTTATGAATAATAAAAAATACAAACTAAATTAAAACAGATGGGCTGTTGAACAGATCATAATATGTTTTATGTTTTCTGATTATAAATGATATATGGGTTGATTTTAGAAAGGCTAAATCAAATAGCTAGTTTTGGTCATGTCAGTCCAGTAACTATACTATGTAAAAGTAATTATAATATGAATTAATTAAGGGCAGGACCTAACCTAATGTTAATAATTTACACCATGATAACATTAGTATTCATGTTTTTGTATATATTTTTAAATGTTCAAATGAACGTTTCAGAGTATATAATTTGTCGTGTCATCTGTGATTGAGACCCATGAGTTAAATTGAAATATTTTTCATAGGTAGTAAGCCAGGTTTTAGTAACCTTGGATAAATCAGCATGTAAGCCCTCTCTCGCGCACGCGCTCTCACGCTATCTCTCGCACTCACACACACACACACACTGTACACACACAGACACACACAAATAATACATGAAATCGCGTAAAACCAAATGAAACTAGGGTAAAAATATGAGCAGTAAAATACAGTAGTATCCTGTAGGTGATTCCTGTCCTGTGATAACAGGCACTAACACTCTAGAACTGTTTACTTCTGTTAGTTTTGTTTTCAAGTGTGAATGTTTATGGGGATTAAATCTGTCTCTGCTGCTGCATCTATACACCGTTGTGATAAGTGATTGGTGCCCCATCAGATCTTTGATGTGGGACGTTATGCTGGTTAAATGACTAAAGAAATACTGATCCGTATGGACAGATATTTGTTCCAGATATTATGCGCCATTAATCAATTTGTTATGCCAATTTGACTTTCAGCGAAAACATAAAAAATATAACGAAAACAAACCCAAGCAGAAGTTACATTTTAAGCTTTACTTTCAAATTCAAATTTGATTTGTCACATACACAGTGCGATATGCAGTAAAATGCTTTGGGTGCTTTAGGTGAGGCTCGAACTCGGCATTGCTTCACCTGGACCGCTTTATAAGTATCACGCGCTAACCGATTGCGCCACGGGAGCCACACGGAGGTTGGTCTTGTCACACACACACACACACACACAAACACACACATATGAAATTGCGTAAAACCCAACGAAATATAAGCAGTAAAAAAAAAATCAGTAAAAATACATTAGTATAACAGGCGCTAACCCTCTGGAACTTTTTTTTTTTACTATTGTTTCCAAGTGTTTATGGGGATTTACATCCATTCACAGTTGTGATAAGTGATTAATGCCCCATCAGATCTTTTGACGGGGGAGCATTATGCATGATTCCATATGGGCAGATATTTATTCCAGGTTGCATGCGGCATTAATTGCCTCTTATGCCACTTGTAGACTATCAGTGAAAAAATCAGCGAAAACATCATCAAAAATATAACGAAAACAAACCCAAGCAGACGTTACATTTTGAGCTTTACTTTGCAGCAAAATATTATCTATCAGTATATTAAATGGAACGGGGTAAAATACACCGTAATGTAAAATACTGTACATAGCCTGCGTTTTTATTCCGTACCTACAATGATCGGTATAGACAAATTACAGCCGCTACCGTGTCTTTAAGGATCATTTCAGGATGTCTTAAAAAATATTTCACTAACTAATTTTATAAATTCATTATTAAATAATAAATAGCATAATCATCATGGGTTGTGTATTGAGTGATTTAACAAATCTGTTTTATTAATCGGTCTGTTGTTGTTGTTTTTTCATCTATTCATGAAACTATGTTGACAATGCAAGAACTGTCTGTATATTAAAGATACGGTATTGGGCTTCCTGGACACTACAGTTAACTGTGCCAGTCAATGCTCCATCTGGCGGAATTATACGGCATTGCAACCATCTTTTTAGAAAGCGCATGGGGGCGTTTATGGGGCGGGGCATCGTTAACTGCGTCATCGCGGGGGATCACATTCCATGCACGAAGCCTGCATTAACCCTTCAAGGATCTGCCACGGAGCAGTCATGCTCCAGGCGGCTGTTTGACGTGGCTCCCACTGTAAGTCTTATATAACTCTTATTCTGATAATATTAAACTAATATTAGTAAATATTTTCCTCACTACAGCTAGCTCTTGTCAGCTTGTGTGACACATTGGCTTTCAATGCCATTTATATAGTTTAGGTAAATCATGCTAACATTCTGCCTCATGTAGCACAAACATGATATTTCCCGGTGGCTAAGCTAATGCCTTATGGAGTTTACAGATGTTTATAAATGTTCTAATGTATTTCACCTTGTTTTGGATAGCTTTAGATTATAGTTGCTAATATATATTTGGCTCCGTTTTGGTTAGCTTATAACACTGCTATCAGTAATGTTATTTAGCACAAACAAGCTAGTTCCAGGTGGCTAAAATACTGCCTTAAGTGATGCTTATTTCTTTGGTGTAAATGTATATAATCCCTTTTGTTTAGCGTGTATTTACAAATGCCTGATAAGATGTAATTGTTTAGAATGTGTTCAATATGTGTGTAATGTCCAATGGATGGTGTTTTTTAAAACTCAAATTGAATTACGTATGGCAGCAGTGTGTAGTATTATCTATCACCATCATTGATGCTGTCATGTGACCTACAGAAGAGAGGTGTATATTTTTCATGTTGAAGTGTGGATAAATTTTTTGGTCATCTCTGTATATATTGTGCATCCATATTAATTGCACATCCATTTACTCTGAACAGTATAGGCTAACATTTTTTTATTTATTTGTTTTTAGGAATGTGTCTGCATCACCCTTGCCTTCACCAGCCCCTCACATCAGGACACGCAAGCTCCGTTCAGATGGACCTCTTGCATTTGTGAAGTGGATGGACACACGAGAAGTATCTACCTGTTCTACCATCCATTCTGCTTTACAGTTGTAGCACAGCCACACAAAAGGGGCATTTTCATACACAGGGAATTGGTTGTAGAGCTAATGCTGCTCACCTGTGGCCGAAGGTGTGCCCTAGCGGTTTCTGTTCCCCTATTGACAGTGGTTTGGTCACCGGGCAAGTTCCCGCGCATGCGCGATCGCAACGCAAGGGAACCCGGAAGTGACGTGGGTCACATGATCTGGCCTAAAGCCGGAACCGGCGTAGAAGCCGGCACCTAGAGATGAGGACAGCGCGCTCCATGTTTTTCGAAGCTGAGAGCCTGTTTGTGGATTATATACCGATAATTTCATTCAGTACCCAGCTCATTCCGTTTCTTGATCTCCCAGACCTACCATCGTCATCTGGTGAGATCGAACCATCTCTCCAACTCAACATTCTCATACCTATTGCCGTTTTTCAGACACTGGACTATCATACACACACTCACACACCCGCATACATCCCGCACACACTATTTATCTTTGTATTATATTAGTATATATTGGTTTTGGTGCACCTTGTTTGTTTATTTATCTGTTTGTCGCTGTATAATACACTTGGTTTAATTTCTTACAGTTGTTTTGTGTCACGTCGTATTTTGTCCTGCCGCGATTACGCAATACCGGAAGTGTGGTTTGCAAGCCCCTATTTGGATTCCCGAATCCGTTTTTTTGTAACCAAGCGGTTAATTAAATCCAAGCGTTACACAGTAGACGCGGTGAAATTACAAGGTACATGGATTACAAAGACATTTCCTGTGACTGCGTACAACCAGCACATGGGAAGTTGATCACTCTGATCAGCTATTACAATACTATACTACACAGCACAAAACAATGAAGTCCTACAGAAATATTTCTCTACACTGCTTGGACATTGCTCCCACCAATGCTTACCCTGCATGTATGTTTTGTACAGTTTTTTTTTTATCTTGCACTGTTTTACTCTGAATGTCCATCTTATTTCAGTTTTTATTTTGTACTGTTCCTGTTGCAGTTTTACCCTGCATGTATCTTTATCATTAATCTGCATTTATACATAAAATCCTATTAACTATTGGGAAGCTAAACATAAGAATCAGTATGAAACATGAAAAGTTTCTAAAAGTTGCCAATAAATTAATATTGTGATGTGAAATAATTTTTCAAATTGAAGTTATAAAGGGCTCTGGGGTGTTTTGCCAGGCAGAAGTGTGGAGAGCAGCCCGCCTTGCCACCTCTGCTACTGCCATGGTACGGAATCTGCTGCTGGGCACCTTCGACTTGGAGACTTGACCAAATTAAAAAGGTAGCCATTATTGGTGAGTAAATGCATAATGCATTGAGAAGGGAAAACAAAACATTTAAGACTTTATAAGTTCACCACTTTAACCATGGCCTACTTGTATCAATGTTTATTAGCCATCAATGGAGACTGCATAAGGTAGGGCACCCATTATTGTTACTGTATCTGCTTGGGACCTATAATACTAATTCATCACTTGCTCACTTCTTAATCCTACCTTTCCTCTTCTAAAGCCACATTATATTGCGCTGTAAGGGTTGTAGTCCTCTATTTTGTAGAACATACAGTATAGTGTTTCAAATAACCTTGTGGCACTAATTGTTGTTGTCTGAAGTTTTAATAAATAATCATAATTCTGTCAAAAATAATGTCATAAATAGATTTTCTTTATCAATTCACTTTTATTAACTAAATAAAATTTTTTATGTAAATTTTTAAAGTTTAATGGAATGGCTGTGTGAAAGATGCTGAAGCTGACGTGCCACTGGTCTTTTATATTAATGTTGTTCGGAAGCCTGTGTAATGATGTAGTCTCGACATCTATCGACTGAACAGCGTACTTTCGACTTGTTTTCATGTTATTGTTGTTCAGCAATGGCATGGACGTGATGTTTTGGCAAAAGAAGGGTGGGATGGTGGTTGATGGTGACTGAAAGCGGTGACTGGGTAGATTGGATGTCACAGCAGCTCGTGAAAAGGCAGAGCTACTTTATGCAGGCTGTGTGCATTCTACTGTGGATTGACTGTTTTGAAACTTATATGGTAGTTACATAGCCCCTAGACCTCAGTTACCATGAAAAAAGCCATGAAATTTCAGTTTTGACCATATGGGATCTTAAACAAGGACGTCATCTTTTTTTAATTATTGTTTGTTCGGGGAGGAATTATAGACCACAATGTCAGCATGATCTTGCGTTGTTTCCTTATCACTTCTTGTGTGCGTTTGGCTGTAGCTTGCACACCAGACAGAGTTCTTGGCGATTCTTCCTATTGTAAAGTCATGCAGTGTGTAATCTCCTGTCGCCAATTCATTGTGCAGTGTGAACACAGCAGCAACTAAATGCTACCACAGATAGTACAGTGTGAAAACAATGGTGATCCAATGACTTTGAAAATCATGCAGTGTGAGTTTGAGGAGAAGGTAAAATGCAAAACAAAACAAATAATGTACAGTTTATGTTGTCATTACTTTGCTCTCAAACTAAATGCAATGTAATAATAGGCGTTATTTAATAATAACATTAACAGTGCAGCATGCATCTAACTCTGGGTAAAAAGCTTATAATAGAATCACCAAAATAAGTCTTCATGTTAAGAATAAATATGCAAACAGTAGGTATCTGAGTGTACAGATTGGAAATTTGAGCATACAGTTTGTTAATCTGTGGCCACGATTTGTTAAACTGAGGGAACAGTTTAAGTATTTGTGAGTGTGGGGGACAAATTGCAAAACCGTCGCCACGTATTGATTTTTTTTTTTTTTTTTTTTTGGCCCTACAGGTTTTTTTTTTTTTTGCACATAACAGACTACATTGTTACATTAAGTATATTTGTTTTCATAGCATTGAATATGTACATTGTAGGACAACATTTGCAGATTGTGAAATAACACATACAGGTCCTTCTCAAAAAATTAGCATATTGTGATCAAGTTCATTATTTTCTGTAATGTACTGATAAACATTAGACTTTCATATATTTTAGATTCATTACACACAACTGAAGTAGTTCAAGCCTTTTTTGTTTTAATATTGATGATTGTGGCATACAGCCACAAAAAATTTGAAATTAAAAAATTAGCATATCATGAAAAGGTTCTCTAAACGAGCTATTAACCTAATCATCTGAATCAATTAACTCTAAACACCTGCAAAAGATTCCTGAGGCTTTTAAAAACTCCCAGCTTGGTTCATTACTCAAAACTGCAATCATGGGTAAGACTGCCGACATGACTGCTGTCCAGAAGCAGTTGACACCCTCAAGCAAGAGGGTAAGACACAGAAAGACATTTTTGAACGAATAGGCTGTTCCCAGAGTGCTGTATCAAGGCACCTCAGTGGGAAGTCTTTGGGAAGGAAAAAGTGTGGCAGAAAACGCTGCACAACGAGAAGAGGTGACCGGGCCCTGAGGAAGATTGTGGAGAAGGACCGATTCCAGACGTTGGGGGACCTGCGGAAGCAGTGGACTGAGTCTGGAGTACAAACATCCTGAGCCACCGTGGAAATGGGCTACAGGTTGCAAATGTTGCGTGTCATTCGGAAATCAAAGTGCCAGAGTCTGGAGGAAGACTGGGGAGAGGGAAATGTCAAAATGCCTGAAGTCCAGTGTCAAGTACCCACAGTCAGTGATGGTCTGGGGTGCCATGTCAGCTGCTGTTGTTGGTCCACTGTGTTTTATCAAGGGCAGGGTCAATGCAGCTAGCTATCAGGAGATTTTGGAGCACTTCATGCTTCCATCTGCTGAAAAGCTTTATGGAGATGAAGATTTCATTTTTCAGCACGACCTGGCACCTGCTCACAGTGCCAAAACCACTGGTATATGGTTTACTGACCATGGTATTACTGTGCTCAATTGGCCTGCCAACTCTCCTGACCTGAACCCCATAGACAATCTGTGGGATATTATGAAGAGAAAGTTGAGAGACACAAGACACAAGAATCTGCAAAAGGATTCCCGACCAAGTATTGAGTGCATAACTGAACATAATTATTTAAAGGTTGACTTTTTTTGTATTAAAAACACTTTTCTTTTATTGGTCGGATGAAATATGCTAATTTTTTGAGATAGGGATTTTGGGTTTTCATGAGCTGTATGCCACAATCATCAATATTAATTATTAATATTAATATCAATCAATATTAAAACAATAAAAGGCTTGAACTACTTCAGTTGTGTGTAATGAATCTAAAATATATGAAAGTCTAATGTTTATCAGTACATTACAGAAAATAATGAACTTTATCACAATATGCTAATTTTTTGAGATGGACCTGTATATAAAAAAAAATCTAATGTGTGCATTGTATCTATGGAAGATTGTAGGACATTTCAAAACATATGTTGCATATCTGTACATTTGTAAAAGTCACATTTCCAAAAATTTAGGACCCACCTTCTGTCATTCATAAACAGCTACCACTCCAAGTTTTTAGAGCATTGTATAGTTCTAACCTTTGTTTTTCATTCTTGTAGATGCACTACAACAACAGCTGAAAGCTGAAAAAAGGAAGCCACAGTTTCTTTGCTTCAACAGTTCAGAAATGGCTTCGTTATGCCCCAGAACGGCTGGGGGGAATTGCTCGTGGTGGAAAATCATAAGTTCAGACTTATGTCTTATTATCTGTTTCGCTGAGTAAATACATTTCAACTTACGAATAATGTTTCAGTCAGCTGTTGTGTTTCTGACTTGGTTGTTTCTATTTGCATTCGACTGAATTTTGCTGAGGCAGGTTGCCATTTTTATATTATGGTTTTCCAGTCTCTTCTCTTGGCAGTTAGATTCTGTTTTATGAATTCAGAATTAACAATCTCTTCTAATAGTTCTCTTCTAAAAAGTCATTTTGTCATCCAGTTTATAATAATTTGTATTTAAGGTGTAGTGTGTTTTATTATATAGTTGTTTTATTGTAATTGTGATGTTACTTCCTGTTTAAATGGGTATGGAGCATAAATAAATAAACACATTTACATGTAAACTGAAGGATGTTGAGTTACTGACTTTTTGTTTATAAAAAAAAAAAAAAAAGCTTTTCAGCCCTACATGGTCTCTGATTTAAAGAAATAAATCAAAACGGACATGATTTACTGTCATAGAATCTTGCTGTACATAAAGCAAGACTAAACTATAATTGCTTCAATGTTGATTCAATGTAAAATAAGTGATTGAATTTACGTTGAACAAACATTGATTTTATGCCCATCTTGATCTATTTTTCATCATTGAAATAACATTATTTCAAGGTGCAAACCTGATGAAAAAACAACATTTAACATTTAAATTTCAACATTGATTCAATGACAAGTTGGTTGATGCTTTAATGTTGATTCAATGATGATTCAATGTTGTTCTGCTATCTGGGTAGGTGAAAATAGAAGATTTGTTTCATTTGTTTTATTGAAAATGTTGAGGTCTACTACATTCATGTAAATGTAAATAAATGTTATGTACAGTAGTTTTAATACTTCAGTACAGTAACTGTTTTTGTCATTAATACTTGCACTGCTATAAATACGCTTATGATCCACTTTATAAGGAAGACCTGTACTTATACAAGACCTGTACAACTGCACATTAAATTAAATTAAATCTTATTTATATTGCAAGTACTTAATGACAGATATTACATTCATTTTTCGATATATGTTTTTTTTATTACCAGTGATCAAGCCATAGTTGAAGGCAGCATAGTTGAAAACTTCCTGAGAAGATTAAGGAAAAAATACTTGGGAGGAATCCATCGTCATCCAGGTGACAGTGAACAGTGCAATTATAAATAATTTCTGTCAATATTTTTATTACTATTATTGCACTATATAGTCAAAAGTGCTATGGTGTAGCCAGCAACTCATGAGCTTATGAGCAACGGAGTAATTTCTAAAATAAGAAATAATAATAAAATAAATAAATTCACACAAAGTCTATTTTCCTGGCGTTTTAAGGCAGTTGTAGCTATTGCAGTCCTAGGCTATCATAACAAATCTGATCATAGCAATCACAATCCTATTCCATTTTAATGATTTTAAAGTCTTACCATCCACAGTAATCTTACTAATCTTAGTAAAGCTGTGTTCCTTGTGAGATGGTAATACCAAGTTTTCCGAGCTCTTATGTGCTTCTTCCCTTGCCTTACTGGAGCTACCTGTTGGGTTACCCAGATCAAGTAAACCACCCTCTCTGATTTGGATTGGCTGCTAGCAAACTGAGTGCGTTTTCTCACTGGGAACGATTGTTCTGTTCTGTTCCTGAGCATGATTTCTCCCTCTCCCCAATCTCCCCGCAGGTCTGCGTGCACATTGTAACATCGGTTCCGATCCCGGGCACACTTGTGTATTTACATAACCGGAAACAATAGGTGGAGGTAGAGACAAAAGTTGGTTTGTCATCTGTCCAAAAAGAGAAAGAAGAAGAAACTAGTGATGGGAAGTTTGAATCATTTTAGTGACTCGGTACTTTGAATCTCATTCATCAAAATGAACAAATCTTTTGAGTCATTTAATTAATTTCATTCTTTTGATCAGAAATAAAAATAAAGTGTTACATTTTCAATAGACAGTCCAGTAGAAAATGAACGAATCATTTTCAGAGACTACTTGTTCTTCTGAGTCACGTTAAAGACTCAGTCAAAAAGAATGAATCATTCATGAATGACTCATCACTAGAACAAACCACAAGTCATGAACTCGGAACACTTAGCTAAAATAAGATTACCTGATGTTATGAAAAACGAGAGATCTTTGTCTTCGTGTCATTGTGCTTTAAAACCCAGTGAACAAGACCAAGACCGATTCAAATAAACCAAACGTGTATTATTATACAAAAAGGTGCACCAACTAAGAAAACCAACAAAGAAAACAATATTTATGAAATATATACAATGGAAAACGGAGTGTGTATGTATGTGTAGAATGTCCAAAGTCCAGGTTATTGTATGAGTGTGCGAGAGAGTTGAATCAGTCTCACCAGAACAGCATTCCTATTGTCACATCTATCTTGCAGCTCAGAGGGTGAAATGAGCGTGTGCTGCGCGGACACGGCAGGAGACCCTGAGGAATGATTTTACAACTCTATTCTGTAAGGTTGAAGTACCAGGTGCTTCCCACAGTCCAATTGAAAAAAAAACTGCTCATTAAACATAAATTTCTTTGGTCATAATGTTGTGGCTAGTTCAGGGTCAATTACTCAAAGATGCAAAGATCACTCCAGAGTCCAGGGATGTCAAGATTCAAGATTCAAAGAACTTTATTAATCCCAGAGGGAAATTGCTAATGCTAGGTTACAGTTGCTCACAGTTGTTATCTAAGGAAAGGTAATAAATAATCTAAAAGTAAGTACCAAAAATATGATTCAAGAGCATTTGTAAATATTGCACAGTAATCTAGTATGGTGGTCTTTCGGCTGCTCCCGGCAAGGGGTCGCCACTGCATCCAGTGGCTGGGGTTTGGGCACTGGCTGGGAATCGAACCCGGGCCTTCCGCATGGCAGGCGAAACACACCTACCACTGAGCCACTAGTGCCCCGCACAGTAATCTAGTATATGTATGTAAAATATTGCACAGTAATCTAGTATATGTATGTAATATTGTATTATTATATGTAATCTTGTATTATCATATTATTATACGGGTAAGTATTAATGTCCTGTTGTGTTACAGTCAGTGGTTATCCACCTACATTGTAACACCTGTACCACCTCAGTCCGGGAGGAAAAGATCTGGGTCACCGGATTACTGAGCCGTCACTTTGTCTCCCCCTAGTGTGTCTACGTGTGTATGTGTTCCCCAATGTCTGTATTATCACCAAATCAAAGTCACCTGTCTACCCTTGTGTGTCTCTATATATACCAGTCGAACCCGTAGCCCCTTGTCTGTTCACAGTTATGCACCCTCATGTTTTGTGTTTGTGTATGCTCTCCTCCTCCTCAGGATTGAACGGTGTCTGCCAGACAGAGCTATCAAAGGACAAGAGAAAGACCTCAGGGTAGGTCACGAAATAGACTGAAGGACACAAGGTCGTCAGAGTTCAGCAAGAAGTGGCATTTGTTATATTTTTGCGAAGTATTTTAGCCTGTCTGCAGACCCAGCCTTGGGAGTGAGAGCCCTGAGAGGATCACGCCTCTTCCCGTGCTCGTTTTGTTTCCAGTTTAAATTGTTTTCCAGTTATTTCAATAAATCTCTTGTGTTTTCCCTGCATCTGCGTCTGCCTCCACAATGATCGGCATGACATACATGTGTGTATGAGTCACGGAGAAGAGTTGTAAACTTTTATAGCCATTGGGTGAAAGGATCTCCTGTGGCTCTCTGTGGAACACTTGATGGTAATCAGTCTCTAGCTGAAATTGCTCCTCTGTTCAGCGAAAGGATTATTCAAAATTGATTGCACTTTGGACAGAATCCTCCTCTTCACTACTACATCCACAGAGTCACGCTCCGTGCCTAGCACAGATCCGGCCTTTTTAATTGTCTTGACCAGTTTGTTCTTTTCAGACACCGTCATGTTACCACCCCAACAGACCGCGGCGTAAAAAATTACACTCGCCACAACGGTTTCATAGAACATCTGTAGAATGGTGTTATAGATGTTAAATGACCTGAGCCTTTGAAGAAAGTACAACTGGTTCTGTCCTTTCTTGTAGAGGCAGGTCAGATAGTCCGTGATCCAGGAAACCAAGCGGGTGTCAATGTTTATGTTTATGTTCATTAGTTTTTCCCTCAGTACTATGGTGTCAAAGAACATCATATTTACGGTGGTCCTAGGCTTTTCGAGGTGAGAGTAGGTTTGATTTAGCAGGTGTATAGTGGCATCCTCTACTCCCATGAAAGGCTGAAAAGGCAAACTGAAGAGGGTCCAGAGAGGACTTCACCAGCGGACGAAGTGTATCCAGGATCAGTCTCAAACACTTTCATAATGTGTGATATCAAAGCAACAGGTCATTCTGGGCACAAGGACATGGTGTTTTGGGGACCGGTACAATACATGATGTTTTCCACAATGCAGGAACTTTCTGTAGAGACAGACTAAAGAGTTACTGGAGGAAACCACAGAGTTGGGGAGCACAAGATTTCAGGACTCTAGGATTGATCTTATCCAGACCTACAGCTTTTGTAGGGATGATCTTACTCAGGCCATGTTTTACCTGATCCACTGAGATATTGATTGCTGGGAGTGCAGGAGTAGTGACTGTTCTCTGTGTAGGAGAGGACATGACAGCAGGAAAGTGTGGATTGAGGCTGAAGCCGGGGGAAGTGTGAGACATAGGGACATCAAATCTATTAAAGAAAGTGTTAAGGTAATTTGCACATTCCCCTCAATAGCCTGGCCGTTTGTCTTATAGCCAGTGATGCTCCTCATGCCCCTCCACACCTCTCTCGTGTTGTTCTGTTTCAGCCTTTGTTCCAGTTTTCTCCTGTATGACTCGTTCCCCTCCTTGATTTTACCAGTTGCATTATTTGAGCCTTCTTCACTGCTTCCTTATCACCAGACTTCAAAGCACTTTTTATTACATTTAAACACGCTTTAATGTCCTTGGTGACCAAGGGTTTGTTGTTGGGGAAACAACGAATATCTCTGGTTGGTACACAGGTATCAACACAGAAGTTAATGTACTCCGTGATGCAGTCCATCATTCCATCAATGTCCTCGCCATATGGTGCACTGAGAACCTCCCAGTCTGTAGCCTCAAAACAATCCTGTAATGTAGCAGTGGCTCCTCCTGACCACCTTCTCCTCACTATAGCAGGCTGTCTCTGAACCAGGGGTTTGTATATTGGCATGAGGTGGACCAGGTTGTGATCCGACCTCCCCAGGGGGGGGGAAGTGCTGCAGCACTGTAAGCACCTTTAACATTAGCATACAGCAGGTCTAGTGTCCAATCCACATATTGAGTGAAAGCGGGAATAGTCTTGGTCAGAGATGTGTGGTTGAAATCACCAGAGATCAGGAGAAAGGCATCAGAGTGTCGAGTCTGCAGTTTGGCAGTTACAGAATGATTGACGTCACACGCGGCAGCAGCATTCGCGGACGGAGTACTACCATGTAGTCCTACCTTCTACGTGCATTGCTATTGGCATTGCTCTTACCACTTTGTAGGGTCCTTCTCATGTCGATTCATTCCATTTTCTCCTGAACAGCTTCAGATATACTTGGTCTCCTGGTACCACTGGACATGGTGTAACAGGTTCTTCTCTGGGCTCTTTTTTTCTTTTCCTGTGAATAGATAGCTTTATGTATAGCAGTTAGTTGTTGAATATGCTTTCAACTTCATTTCTAATTGTTCCAAATTGGGCCCCTTGTAGGGCCCTCTCCATTCTGGCACAGGCATGGGCCTACCTGTAAGCATCTCATGAGGTGTTAAATGTGTTATTCTGTTAGTTTGCATGTGGTAGCTCATGAGTGCAAAAGGTAAGGCATCGATCCAATTATGCCTAGTGCTAGTACAAATCTTGTTGTACCATTCAATCTCTCCACTCTTCCCTGTGATTGAGGATGATAAACACACCCAAGTCTTTGCTTTATCCTAAGTTGCTGTAATTTACATTTACATTTACATTTAGGCATTTGGCAGACGCTCTTATCCAGAGCGACTTACATTTATATCTCATTACACATCTGAGCAGTTGAGGATTTAAGGGCATTGCTCAAGGGCCCAACAGTGGCAACTTGGTGGTTGTGGGGTTTGAACCTGGGATCTTCCGAACCGTAGTCCAATGCCTTAACCACTGAGCTGCCCCTGGCCCATATAATACTTTCTTCACTGTGTTTTGGACAAATGCTGAATCATTGTCAGAGCTGATCTCTGATGGTATACCAAACCTTGGAATTACTTCTCTCGTCGTACTTCTCTCATCTATCTATTACCACTAACATATACCTTTCTCTGTGTACTTTCTTTATCATGTCTACATAGTCTATCACAAGATGTTTAAATGGACCTTCTGGAACTGGTATGTGACCTATTGGTGCTGAGGTTCCTTTCCTGATGTTGTTGTGAGCATAAACTTCACACTCTGACAAATATTTATCTACTGTTACCTGTAGATATGGAGACCAATACCCCTGTTGTATAATTTTTCTTACAACCTCAGTCTTAGCACAATGATCTGGGCTATGGGCATATGATATGAGTATAGTAAGATATGCTTGTAGGTGCAATAATAAGCCCTTCAAGTGAACCCCATACCCCCCTATTTTGCCATTCAGTTTTTTTCAAATTGACTGGCTTGGAGCTGAATATGAATGAGGTCTTCTAGCTGAGTGTGTGGTTCTATAGTCACCATCAGGGAAAGTATTGCCAAGTGACACCCTGCGGCCTTCTTGGCTTCTAAATCTGCAGCATTATTTCACTTGACCACAAAATAATTTTTTTTTTATGTGCTTGGCACCTGATGACTGATAATCCATCCATCTTTATAAAACCTCCTTGTTTCCAAACCGCCCCAAAGAAATGACACACCCCATGGGCATATGCAGAATCGGAGTGGATATTAGTTACCTTACCTTTTGCTAACTGACAAGCAGTAGTGAGAGCCTGCAGTTCAGCTAACTGTGCAGAAGATGGCTGATCATAATGTTATGAACTTACTGTCTCTAATCCCTCCTGAACTCTTCTAACCACTGCATAACCTGCATGGTTGCCCAAATGGTCTTTAAAGCACGACCCATCCAAAGTAATCAACTTCTGCATCCACCAAAGGTGTTGACTCAAGGTCTGATCTGAGTCACGTGAAAACTAAAGAGTCATGCACAGTACCCTCAAATTCCAATGGAAACATGTTAGCTGGATTTACTTTAGAACAACATCTGATCCTTACATGAATCTGTGACAGTGTCAAAACAAATCTACTTTGTTCTATTAAATCCACCACTTTGTGATGCATATAAATGATTTCTGGGTAGTCCATAGTTAAAGTGGATGCTTTATCATAGGCATAGTATAACGCAGCTAGTCCCTGTTGATAGCATGATGGATAGCCTTGTGCTACATCATCCTACTTAGAGCTATAATATGCAATAGGCTGTTTCTTTGTACCAATACATGTTTCTTGCATTAACACTGCCGAAGCATACCCATCTATTCTATTTGCTACATACAAATGAAATGGTTTCATTTCCCTCAGTGAGGTGGCTAGTGTAGGTGCAGTCTGAAGTTCTTTTTTTAATGGATTCAAAGGCTAACAATGCATCATTGTTCCAGGTTAGTGCTGCCTGCAAATTATATCCAGTTTATTTAACAAGTTCCCATAGCGGTGCAGTTTTCATCGCATAGTCCTCTATCCAGTCAGAGCTGAAACCTGTAATACCAAGAAAAGTCATCAGTCCTACAGTCTGAGACCTTCTAGCTGGGTAGGTGTTATTGCTTTAATTCCATGTGAGACTTTAGGCCCACCAAGTGTCAATTTAGTTAATACTTTAATGGAGTCTCTATGGCACTGTTCTAGGGATGTGGAACATACAGTATTAGTAAATCATCCATATATTCCAATATAGTGACAGGACAGGACAGTGGTGAGACCAGCGATGCTCTACAACTTAGCGACTGTGGCACTAAAGAAAAGACAGGAGGCAGAGTTGGAGGTAGCAGAGCTGAAGATGTTGAGGTTCTTCGTGGGAGTGACAAGGATGGATAGGATCAAGAATGAGTTCATCAGAGGGACAACCCATGTGAGATGTTTTGGAAATAAAGTCAGAGAGGCCAGATTGAGGTGGTTTGGACATGTTCAGAGGAGAGATGGTGAATATATCAGTAGAAGGATGCTGAGGTTGGAACTGGCAAAGAGGAGATTCATGGATGCATTGAGAGAGGACATGAAGTTAGTTGGTGTGAGAGAAGAGGATGCAGAGGATAGGGTTAGATGGAGGCAGATGAGTCGCTGTAGTGACCCCTGAAAGGGAACAGCCGAAAGACAAAGAAGATCCATATATTCCAATAACATACCTTCCAGTGACAGATCTGCTAGATCTTCCCGAGGTACTTGATTGATTACATGTAGCGAATGTTTATAGCCTTGTACCAGCCTAGTATATGTTTATTGTTGTTTTTATGTTTATTAAGCAAATAAATAGCTACTTTCTTCAGCTATGGGGACACTGAAATAAGCTGAGCAAAGATCGATCACTTTAAAATACTTGGCACCAGGAGGGATATTAGTTAATAACGTGTGGGGGTTAGGTACCTCTGCTGGCCAGTCCTCCACAATGTCATTCACAACCCTTAAATCATGCTCTAACTGCCATTTCGATTCATCTGCTTTCGGGATTGGCAATATTGGTGTGTTACAATAACTAACTGTTTCTGTTATCCATCAATCATCTTTTTAATTCCTACTTCTGCATCTGGATATAAAGGGTATTGTCGTTTTCATGGTAAAAGTGCTTCTGGCCTGACCCTAATCTTAATAGGGCTAGCTGATTTAATCAGAGATCATGCTAATGATCTCTCCATTTGCAGCATTAACTCATTTGGCCTTGTTTTTGTGCTTTCAATCATTTCTGTGCATGGGTTTGTGATGCATCTCTGAGTACTACTACCTGGGGGAGACAAAGGATTCACAAAGGATTTTAATATATAATTTATTAACAGAAATGAAAATTAAAGAATGCTCTGTGGCATTCCATTCACTCTCTTCAGCTCTTTTCATCATGGGTTCCAGATCTTTTGATTTATATCCTTTACCTACATACAATGCAATACTGTATGTGGCACAGCCTCTGGTACTTTTAACCAATTTTGAATAAACTCACATGCATCTACGTGCATAGTAGTTCCTTGTTTGCCTATTGTTAGATACTGCGACTTTAGTGCTATCGTCTTGTGCTCTGTGTCACCTTCTCTTAACCATTCTTTCTCATATTCTTTGTCCAACCGTGTGTCATAGTGCATTGTACAATGAAAATTGGATTTTGGCTGTGTTGCACCTGGAATCTGTGCCTCTACTGTATGTACTTTTGCCACTTGTTAATACTTAACAACATCACTTTCTACTCCTCCTATCCGGTATGCCCTTGCTTTTGGCTTACCGATTAACATCTGGTTATTAATTCCCGTCAGATGAACACCAAATCTGAAGTCCCAATTTACATAGTGCGTCTCTCCCTAATACATTAATCAGAGTTTGTTCAGACACCAAGATAGGCAATATTTGATTCATACAGTGGTCACCTAATCGGAGCGTCGTTTTTACCGTCGCCGCCGCATTTGGGTTTGTGCATTTGCTGGCTTTTACCACTGAGTGGCGCTATATAACTACAGACTGACGCCTCATGCCTTAGTTCATTCTCTGCCGCATTAATGAGACGCGTTCCATTAAATAATACACGTAGTAGCCGATAACATCAAGTGAAACACTGTAGTTGACCGAATTCATAATCACAGTACTAAAATTACAGTACAAATGTAGAATTCAAATTGAATCAAATCTTATTAAGATCAAATTTAAGCACAATAAATATTAACACAGTGAGCCTTTAGATTTTATCACGTGTAATTAGAAAAGAAGTGTGTAGGGTTTTATTTAAATATAAATTTCTAAACCAATAAGATCAAATAACACCAAGTTATTATTATAACAGGCTTACTTCGTCACTTATCTAGAGCTTGCTTTATTAACGTGGCTGGGGTGCATTGTCTCTAAGTGCCCGCTTGGTGTAGCGGTTAGAGCGCTCGGCCAGAGATCTGCAAAGAGCCGGTCTGAATCCCAAGTGATGATGTTTTAAAATTGTTTTATTTTAATTATAGCAAAATTAAGATAAAACTAAATAAAATGTTTTAAGTGCGCTTAAGGTAGAGTCTTATAAAGGCTATGTAGACTTATATAGTTTTATTATATATATTTTTGCACATTAATCTGAGTCCTCATCTGTTAGATCTGTTTATTTTTTTTTTTCCAGCCGGCACGAATACGTGGCTCCATCGCTTTCCCGCCTATTCAGGGAGCCTACGGAGTGAGCGAGTAACGATAGTCGAATCGATTGGTGTGCGCCCAACTCACGTTACTCGTGAGTCGGCCTATTCATGCCGGCTGGTGATAATTAACGTTAATATGATCTCGGGCTTGCTCACGATGCTCAACATCTATAAAAATAGCATTGTGTATAGAGTGATAAAAAAAACTATCTAACGCATGTTATGATAAGGAAAATCTGTAAAGAACAGTATGGAGGAATGGGTGCTATTTACAGTCTGGGGTGAGTTGTCTACAAGTGTCTGAGTGGTGCAGCGGATAAGTCTGCGCCCTTTCACGTGGGTGACCTGGGTTTGATCCCTGCGTGATACTGTTTTAAATTTTTTTATTTTAATTATAGCAAAATTAAAATGAATCTAAATAAAATGTTTTATTTTGATTTTGCTTCAGCATACTATAGGAAAAACAGCAAACTCGCACGCAACCAGTTTGTATTCTTTAAATTTAGGGGAGTGACGACTCTGTGTGTGTGTGTGTGTGTGTGTCATTATACTGATGAAAAGTGGTGGATTATTCAGTGAAACGAGGCTCAGCTGAAAGATGTTAGGCACATCAGTCACTTAACCCCAAATAAAAGGTATTTCTGAGTGTTCTTATATAGTTGTAAAATAACAAATGTACAAACGCTGCGCACTGAATATTAAACCTATACCAGGCACGATGTTTTTTTTTGTTTGTTTGCTGTTTTTTTCTATAGTATGATGAGCAAATAAAAAAAAACATTGGTTAGTTTTCATTTAGAAAGACTGTTTGTATCTGATTATTTGTATTATTAAAGAACAACAGCACAAACAACAACACAAGGGCTTGTAAGAAACATTTTTATTATTTTGACGAGTTAAATTTGTAACAGTAGAAGGCATCCCAATTTAAATATATAAATAACCAAAAAGCAAATTGAGTAAAGTATCAGAATAAAAAAAATAGAACGAATCATTATTAAAGAAAATTATAATGACCATAACAGCCTACTGCATTTCATTATTTATAATAACGCAAGAACACGAGTGCTGATGATTTACAAATACAATATTTGTTAATTTAATATGAAGCCGGTATCGTTATCCTCCTTTTTATTTTCCTACGTAGTCTAATAAAGTTTTCCAGAACGCGGAGAAGTTTTGTTGTACTAAATAATATTTATGCAGCATCAGGGCCTCCTACTAATTTTAAGTTGTTGTTTTAGTGTTACTCTGTGTACTTTACACAGACAGACACCATTCAAATGCAGATACTTCACGCCTCCCCATGCCTTCTCACCTCTACATTCAGATAAACTACAAATAACTTTGATGAAGTAAGCCTGTTATAATAATTGCACGTGTATTCTATATGTTTTCAACTTGGTGTTATTTGATCTTATTGGTTTAGAAATTTATATTTCAATAAATAGTAAACTTGGCCGATTTCGTTCAAATTTTTTGACAAGTGGGGCTTGAAAATTCTCCCACTCCCTTAATTGGGGAATAACAGAAAATGTTTGAGAACCACTGCTGCATCCTGTGTGTGCTTTACAATGCCAGACAACATTCAAATGCAAATTTTTCACCCTCCCCCTATACATTCAGGACATCTCCCCACTTCCCCAATCTGAGGCTCTTATGCCTCAGACTTTCAGTCAGGGGCGGACTGGGACCAAAAAGTGGCCCTGGACTTTCTGGCCCACAGCAGCCCACATCATAATACTTCTTTGTCTTTCGGCTGTTCCCTTTCAGGGGTCGCCACAGCGAATCATCTGCCTCCATCTAACCCTATCCTCTGCATCCTCTTCTCTCACACCAACTAACTTCATGTCCTCTCTCACTGCATCCATGAATCTCCTCTTTGGTCTTCCTCTAGACCTCCTGCCTGGCAGTTCCAACCTCAGCATCTTTCTACCGATATATTCACAATCTCTCCTCTGAACATGTCCAAACCACCTCAATCTGGCCTCTCTGACTTTATCTCCAAAACATCTCACATGGGTTGTCCCTCTGATGAACTGATTCCTGATCCTATCCATCCTTGTCACTCCCAAAGAGAACCTCAACATCTTCAGCTCTGCTACCTCTAGCTCTGCCTCCTGTCTTTTCTTCAGTGCCACTGTCTCTAAGCCGTAGAGCATCGCTGGTTTCACCACTGTCCTGTACACCTTTCCTTTCATTCTCGCTGATACTCTTTTATCGCACAACACACCTGACACTTTTCTCCACCCATTCCAACCTGCCTGTACTCGTCTCTTTACCTCCTTTGAACACTCTCCGCTGCTCTCGACCGTTGACCTTAAGTACTTAAAATTCTCCACCTTCTTTACCTCTGCTCCCTGTAGCCTCACTGTTCCTCTTGGGTCCCTCTCATTCACACACATGTATTCCGTCTTGCTGCGGCTAACCTTCATTCCTCTGCTTTCCAGAGCGTACCTCCACCTCTCCAAATTTTCCTCTACCTGTTCCCTGCTCTCGCTACAAAGCACAATGTCATCTGCAAACATCATAGACCGTGGAGACTCCTGTCTAACTTCATCTGTCATCCTGTCCATCACTAGAGCAAACAAAAAGGGGCTTAGAGCCGATCCTTGATGCAGACCCACCTCCACCTTGAACTCTTCTGTCACACCTATAGCACATCTCACCACTGTCTTACAACTCTCATACATGTCCTGCACCACTCTAACATACTTCTCTGCCACTCCAGACTTCCTCATACAACACCACAGCTCCTCTCTCGGCACCCTGTCGTACGCTTTCTCTAAATCTACAAAGACACAATGCAACTCTTTATTACCTTCTCTGTACTTCTCCATCAGCATCCTCAAAGCAAATACTGCGACTGATGTACTCTTTCTAGGCATAAAACCATATTGCTGCTCACAAATTCTCACCTCTGCCCTTAACCTAGCTTCCACTACTCTTTCCCACAGCTTCATTGTATGGCTCATTAGCTTTATACCTCTGTAATTGCCACAGCTCTGCACATCTCCCTTGTTCTTAAAAATCGGCACCAATACACTTCTCCTCCATTCCTCTGGAATCCTATCACTCTCCAAGATCTCGTTAAACAACCTAGTCAGAAACTCTACTGTCACCTCTCCTAAGCACTTCCATACCTCCACAGGTATGTCATCAGGACCAACAGTCTTTCCACTCTTCATCCTCTTCAACGCCCTTCTCACCTCACTTTTACTAATATTTGCTACTTCCTGCTCCACAACAGTCACCTCTTCTACTCTTTGTTCTCTTTCGTTTTCCACATTCATCAACTCCTCAAAGTACTCCTTCCATCTTCCCTTCACCCTCCTGGCATCTGTCAGTACATTTCCATCTCTATCTTTAATCACTCTAACCTGCTGCACATCCTTCCCATCTCTATCTCTTTGCCTCGCCAACCTGTACAGACCCACCTCTCCCTCTTTACTGTCCAGCCTAGCATACAAGTCCTCATATGCTCTTTGTTTGGCTTTTGCCACTTCTACCTTCACCCTACAGTGCATCTCCCTGTACTCCTGTCTACTCTCTTCAGTCCTCTCAGAGTCCCACTTCTTCCTAGCTAGCCTCTTTCCCTGTATACACTCCTGGACTTCCTCATTCCACCACCAAGTCTCCTTGTCTCCTTTTCCCTTACCTGATGATTGTCGTGGAAATTAATTGAAGACTCAGGCTTTGGTTTCAGAAGACAACAGCCTTTATTTATCATGCAATACTGGCCGGGCGAGGCTGACAGAGTCACACTGATCGCTAGCATTCCCCCATTATATAGGCATCCTAGACAAAGGAATACATTCTATATGCAATCATGTCATTCTAAACATCTGGGCCTTGTTAGGCCTATCCTTTCTTGGGGGACTCAACGTATATATCAAATTCCTTGTGCAAGCATATTTTCAGACATGTCCAGCTTCGCACACATACCCCTGATTATTTCCAAATGGGATACCTTCTATTTCTTAAGAGTAAGTAAAGTATAAGTAAAATCACATAAAATCTAAACAAATTTTCTCCCATATATCCCCCCTCTGGGGCTGACAAGTCCCATAATAAATGTTATCTGGAGTGCAAATCCATGTGCTAGCCCTTCTTACACTAATCTAGTGATTCAATTAAATCACTGGACCTTTATCAATGACCAACCTATGCCTTTGCACTCTAGGGAAGATCGAGCCAAACCTCTCTGCCCTTATTTGACTCGGACGGAGTAAAAGACTTGACCTCCATGACATTATCTTTCCGTAACACAATAACATAACATGAATATGTAATTAATATAATGATTTTACTAGGATTACACTAGCCTAAATAACCTGGACATCTTATACAGTCTAAAATGAAGCATGCATAATACAGTACAATGTTTAAAGCAGATATAATGTTGAACATCCGGGTCATAATATAAGAACTTCAACCCAGATACTTTGCGTATCGTAGAGGGTCGCCTTTGGGGAGAGGCTAGGCCAGTGCTTTCACCCAAGGCATGGCTCATCATCAATCATCTTCTTCGTCCTCGTCCGAGGTGCCTGAATCTCCTCCTGATTCTCGGGAATCACAGTCTGAGCTGTAAATGTCTTTATCATAGGTTAGGGGTATTTTCTCATCTTGCCACTTTAATACCTCCATTTGTTGAACTGTAGCTTTTATGACCAAGGACTTTAATATACATAGGAAGTACACAACAAAACAACAATCCTCCTATTAATATAGCAAATCCCAAGATCATACCAAATTTAGCAAATCATGCTCCCCAAGCTCCCAGTTTCAGATCTAGCCAGTCCCATATTTTATTATCCCTCCCAGCATTTTCAGTTATTTTTAAGTTGATTCATGGCTTTAGTAAAAGTTCCATCAGGCGCTGTATTGTTAGGAATATAAGTACAACATTGATCACCAAACAGAATGCACACACCTCCTTTCTCAGCCAATAACCAGTTTAGTGCTTGTCTATTTTGCCAGGTCTGTGAGGGTTGCCCACTAGAGGGCAGTGTTTTAATTTGTAGTTTTTGTTGTAGACCCAATTTCCCAGAAGGCACCTCGGTCAGCTGACGCAGATGCCCAGCTGAACCGAGGATGCAATTAGTATAAGCATAAATACCTGTTTGTTCTGGGAAGCTGGGTCGAGCATTGATTTCTGTTATGTGGGTTTTGTTTTGTTCTTTTCTGTTTTAGTTTAAACAGTATGGTTGGCCTTTTGGTTTCAGGAGCACTTTAAGTTTGTATTTGCTTTGATTTAGTTTATGTCTCTTTGTCTCTGTGTCTCCTAGCAGGATTAGCCTCTAGGAGAATTAGCCTTTTGTGTTTACCCTTTTGTGTAAGTAACCCCCATTGCATGTTTAGCTAGTAGTCTGTTTAAATACTAATGAGGGTGATACTAACATGTTTAGATCTTAGTCTGTCTAGTCTTTGAGTCTGTCTAGTCTCATTGTCTGCTTAGCTCTTAGTCTGTTTAGGTACTAACATCTTTAGCCACTAACCTTTAGAGTTCTTAGTCTGTTTCATACCTAGTCTGCTGTGTACCTTGTCTGTTCATTCCCTTGTGTCTCAGGCTACTGGCCTGTGTAGCCATTAGTCTGATTAGCTATGAGCTAGCTTAGCAGCTAATGTGCAGCTCAGCCAGTAGACCTAGCCAAGCCTGTCTTGTGTTTGTTTATCCCTTGCATGTATAGTCCCATGTGTTTAGTCCTCTAGGCTGTTTAGTATGTCTTGTCTCGTCCTGTTTGTGTCCCCATCTCTGTATTGTATATGAGTTGTGTAATCCCTAGTTTTATGTCTAAGTGTTTGAGTTCTGTTTTGTATGCTCCATGTTTTTAGCCAACCTCCTTAGTTCATGTTCATGTTTGCTTTTTGTTTGTTTGATTATTATTAAAGACTCTTTGCGTTTCACTGCATCCCCTCTGCATCTATGCCTCAACACCCAGCCCACAGTCCAACACCATAGCAGAACGTGACAAGGTCATTGTACTAGTAGCCACTAATTGCTCTCCTAATGCAGCCAAAGCATCTTCGGTATAATTCATAAATCTCTGTTGATTATAGTAAATATAATTAATCCATTCAGCATTTTTATTAGGTGTTATCCATATAAAAATTTACTCAAATCCAGATTTTACCTCATCTCTGGCTTTAAATTCATCAGGTATACCTCTGGGTTATCCTACTGAGTCTATATACACGTTGGGATCAGGTTGGTAAGCCCTTTTATTATGCCTTCTGGTTTCGTCCAGTTGTATTGTTTGCCTCCTGACGCAGTCTTACTCTAGTACAAATTCCTTTCCATCCTATCGGTAAGGAGGCCAGTAGGTGCTCCTTCCCACAAAGCCAATAAAAATCTGCTACTACTATAGCTTGATCTTTAAATATTTCTATTGAAGGTGGTATTATAGTCTGGTTTTCGCAGGATTTTAAGGAGATATGTGTTCCATTTTTTACTCCTTGGGCTAGAAGGCCTGGTGCTCTTACAGGTACCACAGATTCCCATGCAGTCTTTTTGTCTAAGAACCAGGTGGTGGTACAGATTCCAGTAAAGTTTCCTAAATCCAGTGTCCCTTCTGGTTTATAAAAACACTCATATTCTTGGGTATGATCAATGGTATACCATTTGGGAATTTCTACTTTTCCTGGTTGTACTTTAATGTTTTTATTCATATCCCAATGCCCACACCAATCACCCAAATGTGGTCTCTCAAAATAGCTGGTATACTTGGAGTTTCCTAAAAATGACAAACATTCAGCAGCGCAATATGGCCTAAATATATCAGTTAAATGACAAAAGTTTCTATTGAAGTCAGCACATTTTTGATAGTCATGCGGATTTGGAACTACAGTTACTTTATTTAAGGGTGATTTGGAACATAATAGACAGTTATCCATACCCACCTCATTTGCTGTAAATGCTGCCCATAGGTACCACTCATTATGTCTGGCGGTGTCCCACAAAGAATCTAAATCATTATCTTTTACTGTACCATTACTCTTATTCTTAGTATGTCTACGTTGTTTGGATGGGTTAAATCTTTCAATTAAGTTTTGTACATTGGGGGATATTGTTATATCATTAGGCCTAGTCGACTGCTGTAAACTTAATTCTTGGGAAGTCTTATTGGAGCTGTGTAGAGGTGAGCTGACCACGGCTTGGTGTAATACCTGAAAGATAATGATCATTAGGTATGCTATCCACTTTATTTTCCCCATTTTTCTGCTTTATTTCCTCCACCCCTTTCACACAGATTTCAAGACCCTGTAGGTTTTCACTGTCGGTGGGTGGGTCCTCTTCTTCTGCACCTGTTCCCTTACTTACTTTAGGGACTCTTGTGCAATGGTTTAAATGATACCAGGTGGTTTTGCCTTCCACTTGGACTGCTGTAGGAGTGGCTGCTACAACTTTGTAAGGCCCCTCTCTCCTGGGCTCATGCCACTTTCTCCTGAACACTCGCAGATAGACCTGGTCTCCTGGAGTGATGGGACACGGAGCGTCTTTCTCTTCCTCCGTCTCCTTGTTCCTTTCCTGCACAAAGATTGCTTTATGTATGGCAGTTAGTTTCTTCATATATGATCTGAGTTCCAGTTGTAATTGTTCTAGCGGTGGCCCTTTATACGGCCCTCTAAAGAATGGCACAGGCATGGGTCGACCCGTAAGCATTTCATGCGGGGTTAAGTGAGTGTTTCTGTTAGTTTGCATGCGATAGCTCATTAGTGCAAGCGGTAAAGCATCAACCCAGTTAAGTTTTGTACTAGCACAAATCTTATTAAGCTTGGCTTTGAGGGTGCCGTTTATTCTCTCCACTATACCCTGGGACTGTGGATGATAGACACAACCAAATCTTTGCTTTATTCTTAACTGTTGTAGTACTTGCTTTACAGTTTTCTGAATGAATGCTGATCCATTGTCTGAACTTATTTCTGACGGAATTCCAAACCTAGGTATCACTTCCCTTGTGAGGAATTTGACAATTGTTCCTGACCCTTCATCTGCAGATGGTATTGCTTCTACCCATCTACTAAATCTGTCAATTATCACAAGCATATATCTTTTGCCTCGAGCATACTTTATCATGTCCACATAATCCATAACCAAATGCTTAAAAGGTCCTTCGGGTACCGGTATATGGCCAATAGATGTCGCTGTTCCCTTTCTGACGTTATGTTTAGCACATATCTCACATGAAGCTAGGAATTCATCAACCATAGCATGCAGATATGGAGTCCAATACCCTTGTTGCTTGATTTTTCTCACAACCTCTCCTCTAGCACAATGGTCAAATCCATGAGCATCTGAAATCAAAATGTTCAACAAAGCTGTGGGTGCTATGATCAAACCTTCATGTGAACGCCAAATACCTTGTGCATCTTTCTGAGCTCCCCTCTGGAGCCACATAGAGTGTTCGTATGGACCTGCTTGATTTTGAATCCGAATAATATCCTCCAACTGTGGCTGCGGTTCTATAAGGACCACGGGTGCTTGCACAGCTAGTTGACACTTTGATGCACGCTTTGCTTCTAAGTCTGCTATGTTGTTACCCTTAGTAACATAGTCATTCCCCTTTTTATGGGCCTGACATTTAATGATAGCCAATCGTTTTGGTAGCATCATAGCAGACATTAGTTTACCTATTTGCTCAGCATGTTGAATGGGAGTTCCGTCACTCCTTTTAAACCCTCTTTGCTTCCATACTGCTCCAAACAGATGACATACACCATGCGAATAGGCTGAATCTGTAAAAATATTTGCCACTAGCCCTTTGGCTAATTGACAAGCAGCGGTGAGCGATTTCAACTCAGCTAACTGAGCAGAACACGGTTGTGAACAATGCTGAGATAGGATAGGTTTAAAGTCTTCTCCATCCTTCATCACTACTGAATACCCTGTGTGACTTCCTACATGATCTCTAAAGCTAGATCCATCAACAAAAGAGGTCACTTCCGCTTCAGCTATAGGCTTAGATTCAAGATCAGGTCGTACCCGAGTAAATGCCAATGAATTCGCCACACAATCATGAGGCACTCCTTTGTAGGCTAAAGGAACCAATTCAGCTGGGTTAACTGTGTCACATCTCTTTATGGTAATGTCGGGATATGTGAGCAGTGAAGAATATGCTAGATTACGTGCTTGAGTAAGAACAAATTTTACCTGTTCTATTAATTCTACCACTTTATGATGTGTGTAGATGGTTACCGGGTAACCCATAGTCAATGTGGATGCTTTGTCATATGCATAATGTACCGCTGCTAGCCCCTGTTGGTAGCAAGGTGGGTAGCCTTGTGCTACATTATCTAGCTTAGTGCTGTAGTAAGCTAAGGGCTGTTTTCTTCTTCCACTGCAGGTTTCCTGCATCAACACAGCTGAGGCATATGCATCAGCTCGGTTAGCCACATACAGATGGAACGGTTTGGTATAATCCGGTATACCTAACGTAGGCGCTGTTTGCATTTCTTTCTTGATGGACTCAAATGCTAACCGTGCATCTGTGTTCCATTTTAATGGAGCACTTAAATTTTGCAGTCCTTCTTCTCTCATTATCTCCCTCATTGGAGCAGTTTTTACAGCATATTCCTCAACCCAGTCAGCACTGAAACCTGTTAGGCCTAGGAAAGTCATCAACTGTTTAACTGTTTGTGGTAACGGTGCTTTACTTATGCCTTCTAATTGAGTAGGCGCTATGGCTATTGTACCATGTGAAATTAGCCGGCCTAAATATTCAACTTGAGGCTTGCAGTATTGCAGTTTAGCTTTAGACACTTTATGACCTCCTTGCCCTAGCTTGCTGAGTACCTTAATGGAATCCCTGTGGCATGCATCTAATGATGACGAGCATATTAAAACGTCATCCATAAATTGCAATAGATTACTTTCTATCATTAAATCTGCCAAATCAGCTTTCAAAACCTGATTAAATATATGTGGGGCATGACGATATCCTTGTGCCATGCATCGGTACGTATATTGTTTATCAGCATATGTAAACGCAAACAAGTACCTACTCTCTGGAATACTGTAAACGCAAACGCAAAACCTGATTAAATATATGTGGGGCATGACGATATCCTTGTGCCATGCATCGGTACGTATATTGTTTATCAGCATATGTAAACGCAAACAAGTACCTACTCTCTGGAATACTGTAAATGTAAACGCAAACAAGTACCTACCACTGGAATACTGAAAAAGGCTAAACAAAGATCTATTACAGTGAAATATCTGGCTTCGGGAGGGACATTAGTTAGCAGTGTGTGTGGATTTGGAACATCTGCTGGATAATCCTCTGTTATATTATTAATTGCACGCAAATCATGCACAAGACGCCATTTATTTGTACCTGGCTTGATTACCGGGAAAATTGGAGTATTACAACAACTCGTTGTCTCTTCCTGCACAGATGCTTTAACAAGACCTTCAATTGTGTTTTTTATTCCAGCTCCTGCCTCAGGTCGCAAAGGATATTGTCTTACTCTGGGCAGTTTTACATTTGGTTTAAACTGTACATGAATTGGGCTGGCTGATTTAATTAGGCCTACATCTGTATCATGCCGTGACCATAATTCATGTGGGGCTTGACTTTCCATTTGCCTATACAACTCATCTTCAGCCGTCTCAACTACCTCTGATGCTGATGCCATTTGTGTCTGTGACTTGCTGCGAACTACAATTTCCTGAGGAGTACCAATCAAATTATTACCACACAAGATCTTGATGTAGTTCTTATCTGCAGAATGAAAAATCAGCGGGTTAATGGTTGACTCCCACTGGACTTCTGTATCTTTCTTCATCATTGGTCCTAAGTCCTTTGAACTGCAGTTTTGTCCTACATACAATGTCACATGAGGAACAGAATCAGTTACATTAAACCACGTCTTTACAAAATCACACTCATCTACACTGATAGCTGCTCCTTGCCGACCTATGATGATGTGTTGTGTAATTAATTCAACCTTGTTCCCTTTTGTCTCTTCCTGCCATTTCCGTTCTAATTCAGTATCCTTAGATTGGTCATACATCATTGTACAGTGAAAAGCCGAACAGGGTAGCTGTGCTTCAGGAATCTGTGCTTTAATGAATTTTCCCCACTTATGAATTATTTGACTGACATCTTTTTCCAGCTGTCCTATCCAATACACATTTGCATGTGGCTCAGACATTACCATTTGATTTTTAATACCTGTCAAGTCGACGTACACCCCTTCTGGAGAACACCATATTTGCAGTCCTAATTTACATAATGCATCTCTTCCTAATAAATTAACCGGTGTCTGACTTGAGACTAATACAGGTATAGTCACACTTTTATTGTTAGTTTGTAGACGGACTGGAGCGGTCATAGGGATCAACTGCTTTTTACCCGAGAATCCTACTGTCTTGGCAAATTTTCCAGACATGGGGAGATGCGAGGCATGACTTAAATTTAAGCATGTATAAACCGCTCCTGTATCAACTAACATGGGTGTACTTTTACCATCAACCTCAATATGTAACATGGGTTCTTGTTCTGCACTAGTTGTCAAAATAGGCAATTGGTTCTCCCCGGTAGGATTCTCTGGGCACCTCTAACACCCCTGACTCGGGGCCCATGGGTTAATGGGTTCAACTCTATCTCGAAGAGGCTGCTGCCACCCGCCCACCGCCGCACCCCTTGGGTTCTGACGCCATGGATGTGAGAGGCAATTTGACCGGTTGTGTCCAGCTTGTCCACACCCCCAGCACACGCCTGGTGGGAAGTTAGACTGCGGATTTCTTTCTCTTAGTTGCTGTTGATTGGCTTTCCACTCTCTCTGCCCTGGCCTTTGAGTGAAAACGTTAACGACAGGCGCAGGCATCTGGTTTGAGTTTGGAGAAAATGCAGCTGGTGACGTCATCGCAGTGGATGCAGCCTGCTGGACTGTGGGTGTTGGATTACTTAGGGCCCTCATAGACAATTCCTCTGCTTCCTCTGTTCTTAGTGTAGCTTGGACTTTTTTCTTGTTTCTCATTGTTAGTTCTTCAAGCTGTAATTGAGTCAATTTCCTTTGCAACTCTTTTTCTTGGGCTTTCAACTTCTGCTCATTTTTCCTATACTGTTCAACAGCATGTGAGACGTGATCACAGAACTCTTTGTGTGATTTAGAAGTTAAGCCGACCACATCTTCCAGTTTACTTTTCACTGGTTGAGGCATAGCATTTACTATGGTTTGTCTGAACAACGTAGACAACAGTGCATCTCCCTCAGGATCACTTTCAGTCTCTTGCTTCCATTTCTTTAACTGCTTCTGAATGTACAGCGTTGGATTCTCTGTGTCTTCTAACTGTTCACCTTTTAATGCTTTTGGGTCAACCCTCGTTGGATACTCTGAGGCATGCCACACAGACGGACGATAAGCATCAAAAACAGTTCCATCCATATGGTATGTATCCACGGCCTCACTCAGGTCAGAAGAATGGAGGACTTCTTCCAATTTTCCTACCCCCACAATCCTTGCCAATAAAGCTTTAATGTCTCCCACCGACAAAAGTTTGCCAGATGTTTCTTCCTCTAGACATCTTATCCATTTACTAGCACCTTCCAGGATGCTTGGCAGGCGGTTGACAAGCCCCTCGAGATCTTGCGTTGCCCATGGAATGTATTGTCCCCGAGCACCTTTAATTAAAATTGGGAATTGTGGAGCTAGGTGTCAGAGTTTACCAGTGTTCCTTCCCTGTTTCCAACTGCCCATGTTAAATGACAGATCCTCCTCCTCCTCCTCTTCATCTTTTTCACTGCACAATGGTCTATGTCCAGTCCTTAATGTTGTACCTATCTGACTTCTTACTGGTATTTTAACACTCCTGTCTATCTTCCCTCCACTCGCCTGCACCTTTTCCTGTTCCTCTATCATATCTTCCTTCCCATACACCCTTTTCACTCTCTGTAGATCTGCCCTTACTTCCTTGTAACAATCTAATGGTGTGCTTTCCTCTCTATCCATTTTCCTACCTTGCCTCTTTCTCAACTTCACACCCGACTCTTCATAATCTTCTTCTAATTCTACAGGACCTTCCAATTTCATCTCACCAGAAACTCCCACCATGCCCTTAAGCATCGGAAAATGACCCTCAGTTTGTACATACGGAGGTGGTGTAACTACAGCTTCTATCTCGCTACTACGGGTCTCGCTTCCTGACTTTTTAGACTTTTTCCTTACTTGCTTTTTCTGTCTTATCAATTCCTCCCCTTCTTGCTTAAACAAAGCTAGGACTTCTCTCTCCTGCTGTCTTTTTAACTCTCTCTGAACACGCTTTTTCTCTCTTGCCGCCGCTTTGTAATTTTTTATCAAGGTGTCCATCTCAGAACACAGTGCTAGATCAAATGTCCCCTCCTTTGGCCATTTTGTAATCATATCTTTAGTTCTCTTTTGCCATTTATTTGAGATCTTATTTATGAGGTCTGCACACGACGGATGCTTTAGCACTAAAGTCTCCACCGGAGAGGCTGCCATTATGCTTTAGCCTATGTCACCACTTAGATATTTATTTTTTCATTTTATGCCTGTGTACTTACTTAATGGCTAAATTTACTTACAACAATATACACTCTTTTAGAATCACAGAAGTATCCACCTCCACTTACCAAGGCTCATCAATGATAGTCACTCCTTAATCTACACCACTTCACTATTTTGCCAAAAAGCACAGTATTTTTTTTCCTTTTACACAGTGAACACTTTCATCAATTACTGATTAATACCATTTATTAATATAGAATCCAAACACATACACCACTCCACACTATTTATTTATTTATTTATTCATAGGCATACGCATTCAGACTTTATTACTTTTTTTTCTTTGAAAATTGGGCTTATTCTCTTCATACTTGTCCCCCTTGCTAATGAGGGCTCATTTCTTCCACTCACACGTGTCCCTTTATTGATTAATATTTATCTATTTAATTATTAGGCTAGCTATTACTTAAATAGGGCTCATTCACACACACACGTCTCTGGTCTGGCAGCAAGCTGCCCCCCCTCTGAGGGTTGCACACACAATTCCAGCCCTGTTTACAGTACACAGAGCTTATGGTTCTCATTCAACCAATTCTCTCTCTCTCTCTCTCTCTCTCTCTCTCTCTCTTTCTCACACACACACACACACTAGGCGAACATAGAGCTCTCACACAGTCAGACAGAAACAGATAGACACAACATCAATTAGACACAACCAATTGCAATTGCATTCAACTTAATTGCACAAAATAGTGCTCCACATACGAAGGATATCAATTACCCCTGATCCTCATATCAATAAAACATAAGGGGTGATTTCTTATGATGTACAATTGTAGATTCCTCATACGAAGGGTATTAATTAAAAACCACCAAACCTCATACCATATAACATTTACGGTGGGTACAAAAATGCTTATGACATACAACAGTATGTTCCTCATACAAAAGGGTATTTTTTATTAATTGCTGGGTAACCTTACACAAGCAATATAACTAATTAAGCGCAATTCCTTATTAACTTGCTGCACTACTCATGCCATCCAATCAAGGCCCACTTGACAATGAGTACAAATTAATATCGAGATTATCTACCATTTTCCTGTCCTGCTATCTATCAAAGCCCACTTAGCAACACAAATAGACACTCAAATGCGCTTCCTCATACCGTCTGTTACTGTTGCCATCAATCAATGCCCACTTGACAACACCCAGACCAATGCAATGCTTATTTTATCAATTTACTATCAGTACAACAGTTAGTAAGTTTGATGCATGCATTCTTTTCTGAAAACAAAGCCCATTTTAAATTACTTGAGTTGGAGAGGTCTTTATCAGTGTCCTTACCACCATGGGGTTTCCCAGCAAACAACACAAACTAAGTATATAAGCAAAAGTTGCTTACCTTTTTTAGGTGGCCACCTGTTTGTGCTGCTCGCCCAGGATGCCCACGGTGATCAGCCACACCTTTGCCCCTTCTCCACCCTTGCTCAGGCTTTGGTTTCAGAAGATAATGGCCTTTATTTATCATGCAATACTGGCCGGGCGAGGCTGACAGTCACACTGATCGCTAGCATTCCCCCATTATATAGGCATCCTAGACAAAGGAATACATTCTATATGCAATGATGTCATTCTAAACATCTGGGCCTTGTTAGGCCTATCCGTTCTTGGGGGACTCAACGTATATATCAAATCAATGTTATTTAAACATATTATTTGAAGTATCACTGAACATATATTGGGTCATATTAGTGCAAGAAACAAAGGAAAGAACATCAAGACAAACTACATATAAATCTATAAAGACAATATTTTAAAAAGAATGGCATTAAAACTGAACAGGTAAGCTGAAATAAAATCAGTAGCAGCATTATTTTTTAATTAATATTGTCTACCATAATAATTACTAGCAGGAGTTAATGCTGCTACTAATTTTATTCCAGCGTACCTGTTCAGGATGATTGTGATTCTTTTCACTTGGCTCTGGTAGATCAGGGGAGACGTGTTGGTCATCATCAGCAGGCACTGGTTCATCATCACTGACCTGCTGCACTTACAGTTTACACTGATGAGTGGTAGATCTTACACTGCATCACGATGATACCCCCTGCCAAATGTTCATGATATCTCACAAACAAAAAGGCAAATTTGTCTTTTCCTCATAAAGTGTTTAGGTCAAATTCCACCCATACAAGTGTGACAAATATTCATTCATTTTCTATACCGCTTAATCCTGTGTTCAGGGGACCTGGAGCCTATCCCATGAGACTTCGGGCACTAGGCAGGGTACACCCTGGACAGGGTGCCAATCCATCGCAGGGCACACACACGTACACACACCACGGGCAATTTAGGAACGCCAATTAGCCTAACCTGCATATCTTTGGACTGTGGGAGGAAACCGGAGTACCCGGTGGAAACCCACCAAGCACGGGGAGAACATGCAAACTCCATGCACACAAAGATGGGAATCGAGCCTGGCCAGGGAATCGAACCCAGAGCCTGGAGGTGCAAGGCGACAGTGCTAACCACTACACCACCGCGCCACCAGTGTGACAAATATGCAAAGAAAGAAAACAGGAAGGGGCAAATACTTTTCCATGGCACTGCACATGTAGTCAGATTGTTCCACTAGGATGAAACTGTGCCAGGTGTTAAGGCACCTTTAAAATCACACTAACTTTACACTGATCTGAATAACTTTGAATAATGAACTTATTGTTCTTTCCTTTCTTTCTTTTTTCTTTTTTTTACAAATATGACCCAATATATGTTCAGTGGTACTTTTTATTTACATTTTTGTTTGTTATATTTCTATACTAGTATGTGGTTTTAAAAAAATAATCTCCACTTTAATGAGCCAGTGTATTCTTCCTCCTTTTAAAAGGCAGAATCTGTTCATTTGAAGCATTTCACTGCATTTACCTCTAAAGCTTTTTCTCATTTTCGTGTACTTTTCAGCTCCACCTTTTCTTCTTCCTCTATTTCATTCATTGAAATTATGAATTTGCTCAAACAACTTCGCTGCATCGAGAAAGGATCAATATCTCTCCCTCCGTAAATTAAAAGGAAAGGTGTTTAGTTAATATAGAGGTAGCGAAACATCCGCATGCGCAGTAACAAACACAGGTAGCTTCTCTGCTTTGTTTTAATGTTGCTTGCGGCAGTGTAACAGCCCATTAATTCATGTAATGATGAGATGGACAAACTTGTCGATGTCCGTTCTTTATTTTGCTGCATATTGTCAGGTTATAGTACAAACATTCGGGTAGATCCTGCTATTAAATCAAACTAAAAACGAGTGAAAAGAATACAAAACTCAGACTCTATATCCCAGATACTCATCTCGCATTCAACTTCACACACACCGGACCACATTACCCACAATGCATCTCCCGCACTGGACTACACTCCCGTAAACAGCTGTCGTAAAATCAACCCCTCTCTCTCCTGCAACAACACGCTCTTTGTTGGTGGCGCCCGCGCACTCCTCCATATGATTAGGAAAGAGATGCAATATTATGGTTTCCGTCATTTTTTATATATTTGTGTACTGACTGGGCCGGACTACACTGGCCAGCGGCTCACCGGGAAAACTCCCGGTACTCCAGATGGCCAGCCCGCCCCTGCTTTCAGTGATTTAAATTTGTGTAATTTTAATCTTCCGGATTCTAGATTCTAAAGTTGACATTGTTACCTTTTTTAATCCTTGGAATGGAAGAAATTGAGATTTTCCTTATGATAGCATAAATTGCATTGTTTTTAATCTGTAAAATGTTAACAATATTCCTTGGTATTTTTATTAAAAAAAAAAAAACATCGTGCCTGGTATAGGTTTAATATTCAGTGCGCACCATTTGTACATCTGTTATTTTACAACTATATAAGAACACTCAGAAATACCTTTTATTTGGGGTTAAGTGACTGATGTGATACAACTCTTGTTGTATATCTCTACTTACGGGAGCTTACGGTTACAACAACCTAGTTGCTTACATTTTTAGCTTACCAGAAGCTCTCGTTAGCTGACGGTCAAAAGCTTGTGTTTCCGTAGCCTTCCGCATCTAAACTGAACTCTCTCTCATATGACAGTCACACAAATGCATGTAATAGTAGAATGACATCACAGACCAACTTACGATTGTCAAAATGGATGCATCACTTAGACATTTAAAGCTTATGGCTTATGTAACAAACTTAATGCTTAATGCTTTACTAATGAATGGAACAAGGTAGAATAAATGAAATAACAACAAATAAAATAAAATAAACACAACAACAAATTCATAACAACTACGATATGGCACTTACAAGTATAATGACACACACACACACACACACACACACACACACACACACACAGAGTCGTCACTCCCCTAAATTTAAAGAAAACAAACTGGTTGCGTGCGAGTTTGCTGTTTTTCCTATAGTATGCTGAAGCAAAATCAAAATAAAACATTTTATTTTGTTTTATTTTTATTTAGCTATAATTAAAATAAAAAAATTTAAAACAGTATCAAGCAGGGATTGAACCCGGGTCCCCCGCGTGAAAGGGCATGGACCAACTCGCTGCACCACTCAGACACTTAGAGATAATGCACCCCAGACTGTAAATAGCACCCATTCCTCCATACTGTTCTTTACAGATTTTCCTTATCATAACACGCGTTAGATAGTTTTTTTTATCACTCTATACACAATACTTTGCTATTTTTATAGATGTTGAGCATCGTGAGCAAGCCCGAGATCATATTAACGTTAATTATCACCAGCCAGCATGAATACCCATCGATTTGACTATGGTTAATCGCTCACTCCGTAGGCTGCCTGAATAGGCGGGAAAGGGATGGAGCCGCGTATTCGTGCCGGCTGAAAAAAAAAAAACTAAACAGATCTAACAGATGAGGACTCAGATTAATGTGCAAAAAATATATAATAAAACTATATAAGTCTACATAGCCTTTATAAGACTCTACCTTAAGCGCACTTAAAACATTTTATTTAGTTTTATCTTAATTTTGCTATAATTAAAATAAAACAATTTTAAAACTTTTTGAAATCATCACTCAGGATTCAAACTGGTGCTTTGTAGATCTCTGGCCGAGCACTCTACCTGCTACACCAAGCAGGCACTTAGAGACAATGCACCCCAGTCACGTTAATAAGGCACTCGACTTCTTTGAAAGCAAGCTCTAGATAAGTGACGAAGTAAGCCTGTTATAATAATAACTAGGTGTTATTTGATCTTATTGGTTTAGAAATTTATATTTAAATAAATAGTAAACTTGGCCGATTTCGTTATAATTTTGTTTGATGAGTGGGGCTTAAATTCTCTTGAAAAATATGGTCATTTATTTCAGTTAATAAATCTACTATAAATTTTTTTACTCATTATTGTACAGTACATATCAATAGCTCTGGTTCAGATTTTTCATGTTTGTTGTGGAAATTACCATCACTGTTGAATTTACTGCGATGAATGAAAATGTCACTTTGCGCCACCTGGCGGCCATTTTACGAATGACTTTGAAATGCAACTGAATTAATTTGGCCGCTGTTGCCTTTAAACGGCGGTGAGCGCGGCGGGTTGATTATCCCGATTGAGTAACCACTGTATACATTCACATTCCATACAAACTTAAATAATTCTTTTGATTGTGTAAAGCTGTTTTGAGACAATGTCAATTGTTAAAAGCGCTATACAAATAAAAAAAATTGAATTGAAATTGTATATTACACTTTTGTTTGAGGTTTGTAGACATACTGGAGCAGTCATAGGAATTAGCTGCATTTGTCCCGAAAATCCTACTGTCTTTGCAAATTTACCAGACAAGGGGAGGTGTGAGGTATAATGTGAGCTTGCACATGTATATGTGACTCACTCCAGTGTCTACAATGATAGGAGTAGATTTTCCCTCTATTTTAACCTGCAGCATAGTTCTTGATCAGCATTGGTTGTAGATTGGATGGTGCACCTCCCCTGTAGGATTTTCTGGGCATCCCTGGTACCGTTGATTAGGCCCACTCCATGGATTTACTGGGCGGCTCTTGGTAGGGTGGTCTGATTCCCCTCCCCTCTACCCATGGGAAGCCATTGCGTGGGATTGCGATTACAATCTTTCTTTGTGTGCCCAAGTCGGCCGTTGGAGCTGTGCTAGTTTTCTTTGCATGTCTCTCTCTTGACCTCTGAGTTTCTGTTCAATCTTTCTAAAATGCTATATTGCATGAGCCACATGATCACAGAACTCTCTGTGTGTTTTAGAGTTCAGACCGACCACTTCTTCCAGCTTGCTTTTTACTGCAGGGGGCATGGCATCCACCACATCATTTCTGAACAGCATGGTCATTAAGGGGTTGATCTCTTTCAGTCTCCTGTTTCCATCTCTTTAATTGTATTTGTACATAAGCAATCAGGTTCTCTGTTTCCCCAACTCTTCCCTTTTCGTGTTTTAGGGTCCACTTGGGCTGGGAACTAATTTTTTAGCACCTGCCACAATCCTGCCACATCGCCATGGATCAAAAGCAGTTCCATCCACTTGTGGAGTTCCCATGGCCATTCTCATGTTTGCTGATGTAAGAAGTTCTTCCATCTTAGCCCCTCCCAGGATTTTTGCCAGTAGTGCTTTTATGTCTCCTACTTCAAGTAGTTTACCAGCCGTCTCATTTTCAAAAATATTTATCTACTTATTTGACCTCCATAGATGTCAGGAAGATGTGAGACCAGCCCGTCCAGATCCTGCGAGGCCCAGGGCACATAATGACCCTTAATTAATATAGTCAACTCGCCTGCCCATCAATTTGGTGGTCTGAGCTGCTCCCTTGCCCTCAGGCATCTCTCTCCCTCTCCCCTTGTCCACAACGAAGTACTTTCTTCTCCATTCATATCCTCAAAATATAACTGACCATCCAACACTCTTTTTTGTTTCCTTTTTAATGCGCATTAACAGCACATTCACTGTTTCTCTTACAGCTTACACACACTTATTCTCACTCCCTTTTGCTCCACCTATCTGTGTCAGCTTTTGCAACTAAGTACTTAGAAAACACCTGCAATTTGTTCCCACTGGACCTTCTATGCCATGTCTATTACATATGGGGCATTTAAAAACGACCATTTTTTTCTGCGGCATGACGCAATTCTTCCCGCTGACTGCCACTCTATTCTGCGAGTGCGCGCCTTGCAATTTTCATCCAAGTGTTGTACTTCACAGAATTCCCACCACGTGGCACATGGAAGAACTCTGCCAGAGCACATTATATGTATAATCATTCAAAGCCTGCAATGTATAGTAGTCTACAGTATATGCACATGTAACTTGTGATTGTGTGAAAACAGCAACAATAAATTCAGAACAAATAGACACAATTCTTATATATTTGTCTATTTGTTCAGAATTTTACACCAAGTTTCTTCTTTGGGTTCTGCCAAAGTCGCGTGCACTTTCGGAAGCGGAGCCATGCATGTTTTATGTGATGGACTGATGTGAAATAAATCAAATATCTATATATAATAATATTGTTGTTGTTCTACATTAATGTTGGCAAACTGTCACACACACCCGTTCTGCGACCAGCACTAGGAGTCGGAAGTAGTACGGTCGCAAAACAGGAAGCATTAAAGGAGACAAGATGGCGTTTCACATCGCTCAGTCATTGAGTTCTTGGCCCATGTTGGTTCGGATCATCCGTCTGCCATTTCGTGAGTACTAACTTTCTTGGGTCTACTTTCTGATTAGAGTGTGTTTATAGGACGCGGGTTAAATTTGTGTTTTTCCCTTGCTCCGTTTTTGTGAGAGTCCTTAGATCAAATCACGTGGTTATCCTGCCTACTCGCTTACTTCCACGTTTGGGTTTACCATCCACGCTACAAAGGGCTAACCGCTAAGTGTGCTAACTCTTCTGATCATCCCGGTTAGTTAGTGACAGAATGACTGAGCCATAAGCGGTAAACCCAGCGGATTATGCGCATCTATGCGACATGGTAGATCGGCACGTCGAGCTAATCGACAAGCTAAACGGAGAGCTCGCTACTCTTCGCCGGAGCGTCCAAGATGTCGCGGCCTTGCACCGTGAGGTGGCGGAGCTTCGGCGGGAGAACGCGGATCTTCGCGAGGCCGTTGCTAGCGTGGCTAACCGGCCTCCCGCCGCAGTGGTCGCACTTCCGTCCCCTCCCCCTCCAACCTCTGATGTTTTTCTTGCTCTACCAGACAAATGGGATGGCACAAACGGGAGATGCAGTGTTTTTCTAACTGCTTTAGATCTGCTGTTTGAGTTTAATGCAATCAAATACTCCACATCGATTGCGCATTGCTCTCCTTGTATCGTTGCTATCAGGGCAGGCAGCTGAGTGGGCCACGGCAGTCCTTCGTTCTGATTCTGATACCGCCCATTCTTACAAAGAATTCACCCGAAGTTTTGAGACCGACTCAAAACTATACCACCTGCGGCAGGGGGGATCGTCTGTGAGTCGCTACACCGCCGACTTCCATACCCTCGCAGTTCAGACCTCCTGGGGAGACGCCGCGCTCCGGACTTCCTACTACGAGGGGCTGGCTTCTCGGATTAAAGACGAACTAGCCGGGCGAGAGCTCCCCACCACACTGGAGGGACTAATCCAGCTCGCCCTTCGCATTGACCAGCGCCTCCTCGAAGCCAGCTCCGAGAACCCTGCCACCAGCACCCGTCTTCAACTACACCAATCCACACCCATCGACCACCTTTCTCGAAACGTGCGTTTTTAATGGCGACATCTGTAAATGCCTACTTTCTGTAAGCTGTTAAGGTCTTAACGACCATTCCACAGGTGCATGTTAATTAATTGATTATGGTTAATTGAACATGCATGGACAACATTGTTTAAACCCTTTACAATGAAGGTCTGTAAAGTTATTTGGATTTTTACAACATTATTGTTGAAATCCATAGGCCTGAAAAAGGGACGTTTCTTTTTTTGCTGAGTATACATTAATGTATAGATAATATAATAAACAGTTGCGCTCAAAAGATACATTGAGAGAATTTGCTAGTACCATTTTTAAAGAAAACATGAGTGAGAAGGCAAAACAAAATTATTTTATTTCTAATAGGACTCAAGTTCATATCTAAGGCATAACAGAATGCCACACTCCTCATGACAATAAAGAAAATGAGGAAATAATCTCTGTTTAAACGTCAGCAGACTGTGGCCACTCCCGAACCTTCAATTTTTCTGCTGTAGCCATTGGAGGGTCAACTTGGCCTTGTGCTTTGGATCATTGTCATATTGGAACATCCAAGAGTGTCCCATGCACAGCTTTTGTGCTGTAGAATGCAAATTGTCTGCCAGTATTTTCTGATAACATGCAGCATTCATCTTGTCATCAATTTGGACTAATCCTGTGCCACTGGATCTCTCACAGCCCCAAAACATAAGAGATCTACCACCTTTACAGTGGGGACGGTGTGCTTTTCACCATAAATGTAACATTTATGGTTGTGACTATAAAGTTCAATTTTGATCTCATCACTCCAAATGACTCTGCTCCAGAAGCTGTGAGACTTGTCTAGCTATAAGTGGACTTTTTTGTGGCATGGGAGCAGGAACGACTCAACCATGCAGATTCAGTGTTCAAGTACCTCCTTATTGTGCTCCTTGAAACAACACCACCACTTTTTTCCAGAACATCCTGTATTTCTCTCGACATTGTTTTTGGATTTTTCTTTGTGTCCCGAACATTTATTCTGGCTGTAGTAGGTGAAACATTCTTTGGGATTGCTGCCAGACCTGCTCTCCCTGTTACCACTGTAAAACGTTTTTTTTCTGAAGCCGAACTTTATTAATGAGTTACGAGTAAAGAACCTGTACATATGTTCATACAGTATTGACAGCAGCTCTAATTTGTCTAAATCGCATTGCAGACAATAAAAATAAGTCGAGTCATCCTGTGACCTTGCATGCTTAATCTTTCCACACATGATTCTTGCTTCTCACTTTTTCCTTAATCCCTCACTGATCTATCTTGTATTTTTCTAACGGTGTCAGAAACTTTGTGTTAGTAGCACTGCTTGACATGCTTGATGCCTTCCTCTTTTGTAATTTGCTTTGGATAAAGGCAAACTTACAAAAGATGAAGAAATGCCTAAATGTAGTTGTACGAATAAAAGATTATGTAATGATACAATGTAAATATTTTCACAGAAACAAAGCGTAAAGATGAGACATGAATCTGAAGAGGATCTCTTTGATGATTGCCTGGTAAAGCATTGTTTTCTTATTAATTATACAATTTATTAATACCTTGAATATAGTGTTTGTTGTATTGGACAGAAGCATATAAATCCAAATGAATATATAAATCTGAGTAATTATTGAACGAATTTTCATGTTTGGACTAACCCTTTAAATACAAACTCAGCATTCATCATAGGATTTCCTGACACTGTAAAGGTGCAGAGTAATCTATGGAGTGTAGCCATCTCATGCCATGTTTTACAATGTTTTAGTGATGCAAGATTATTGCTAAAGCAATTTAACCCAAGTTTAACCATCTGAAGTATATGAAGTGATGGTCATTTTTTATTATCAATTATTTTTATTATTATTTTTTTCTCTGTGAAATGAAGTCAGCACAGGTTGAAGCAATTCAGATTTTTTTTTTTTTGTTTCTCAAAATAAATTATTTATTTTCTTGTACATTTTATGCAGGGGGACAGACGAAGTGATGCCAGTATGCACCTTCTTAAAATCCTTGTCGTCTGTGCTGTTGAAGGGGAAGAACCAGTTGGTGTATCCATAATCCTTGAAGGAGAGGAAATTTTGCAAGAATGTGGCAATAGCTCCGAGCACTGTTGATTTTGAGTACTTTTGATTTTGAGCCTCCCTTCATTCAGGGACACATTGTGAAACATTTTTAGTTTATGTCTTATGGTGTTGACTCTTTTAGTGTTCATACAAATATTTACACATTAAGTTTACTGAAAGTAAAAACAGTTGAAAGTCAGAGGACGTTTCTTTTTTTGCTGAGTATATTATATATACAGTAAACTGCCTATGGAGCTACCCAGACATGTGCAGGTACTTTACACCCACTCAGTTAGTAAGTTTGACAATATGTCCAATGAACACAATTATCACCATCCCAAAAGACAAGAGAAGAATAATGATATTTGAAGACAACAGTGAAAAAGGCACAAAGTCTAATTGTGAAATACAGCAATAAGTCATTTGTTGGCCACATTACCATGCTATGATACAATGATAAAAATTAGTAAAGTACAGTGCATGGTGGAAACAGAAAATGGAAGCAGATGTATTCAAGTGACTTGATAAGCCAGATTGCATTTTACTGCATATCCAAACCAAAGCCCCATCAGTGTGATTTAGTTTACCAAAAATGACTAGCTACTGCTCAGTGAGGTCTAGAAATATTAAGTACATCAGGAAAGTATTCACGGTGCTTCACTTTTCCCACACTTTGCTATGTTATAGCCTTATTTCAAAATAGATTAAATTAAGTATTTTTTCTCAAAATTCTACAAACAATACCCCATAATGACAAAGTGAAAGAAGTTGCCGTTTCCTTAATGATGTTTTCATTCATTAAGGGGAATAAAAAATGTCCAAACTTGCCTCTCCCCAAGTGAAAAAGTAATTGCCCCCTAAAAGAACAGGTTGTGCCACCCATGGGGTGTGTATGTGTGTGATATGAGTGTATTTGTGCATGTACAGTGTGTGTGTGTGTGTGTAACTATTAACATTTGTGATGTGTACATGCATAGAATAGGCCACAGATGCTGGAAAAAAAGCATCCCACGATGATGTTGCTCTATGTGATGTCACTGAATATAATGTCACTCAATAATATGCCTTATAACAGAAAGTTATCAATAATTTTTCAGTGTAAGTTTAAGGCATCATCACGGCTGCCCCGTTTGAGATATCAAAAATCCCTCTGCATTTTGCATCCTCAATGTCTTTAGATCACATCAGACTGGTTTGGTGCCGATCGTATAAATTCTCTATGAGAAGTATATCAAAATCCATCGGGTGCATTTATGGGAATGACCCAAAATAACTAGCCCCCTGTTGAGTCGAGCCCAGGACATGCAATGCGAAAGTTGTTCGACTCAATGAACTCTAAAAGTGTACAGAGTTTTGTGTTGCAACGTGAAAATGTGTGAATGAACTATGCAGAAAAATCTTGTGTGGGGGTCCCTGAGGGCCCCAGGCCACACGACTAGCAGACATCCTAATGGCAGCAGATTCCAACCTGTCTGCCAATTTTGATGAGATTTTGAGCATGTTAAAACCCCCCCAAAAGGCTGGGAAAAAAACATAACCTTAGGAAAACAAGAGCTAACCCTATAGTGCTTGGACCCTAATTAAGTGTTTGCAATAACCAGCTATAAGTTTTTTACATCCCTCATTTAAGTTTTTCTTTTGAGTGATTCAATAGTGGACTTGCTAGTGTGTTTCACATCATTGTCCTGCTGCATAACCCAAGTGCGCTTGAGCTTGAGGTCACTTGAAATTCTGTGTTAGTTTTACGCAAGGTAGAATGGGACGAACATCTTCCAAAAAGTTTTGGGAAAGTGGCAATTATTTTTCCAAATAGGCAAGGTAGGTTTGGAAAGCTTTTTTAAATAAATAAATTTAAAAAGTGCCTTTTCTATTTACAAATAAATAGACACCTGTCTCTGGGCTGTAGTTAGTCTGGTCACAGTCCATGCTTGCACTCAATATACATTCACCTTCATATACTGTACATTGTGACCGTGACCATACCCAACTCTCATCATCTGTCCTCCCCATGTCTCCCACTCTACCCTCCGGACCTGTCTGACTCATCCTGTTGCCGTACTTCTAGTTTAAGATCAAGCTGCATTGGGGACCCACATCTACTGCTTGGGATGCATGTGGTGACTGGGGGCGGTTCAACTTGACTATGAAGTTGTTCTTGGACACAGCTGATACAGACAGCTGCCCTCTCGTGACTGCAGGCTTGACATTTCCCAGTTTTGTACCTGAGCCTCCAATAACAAAAGTGGACTCCATATTAACTTAAACACCTCTAATATTATACTGAACTTCCAGTCTTCTAACACACAGCAGATCAATCCATGCTATACTGTACGTGATCACCCAAATTCAATTACATTTTATTTGTATAGCGCTTTCACCAGTTGTCATTGTCACAAAGCAGCTTTACACAAGCAAAATAATTATTTAAGTTTGTATGGAATGCGAGTGTGCATGAATCAAAATGGTCAGATGAGGATGGGTTCCCTGTTGAGTCTGGGTCCTCTCATGGCTTCTTCCTATTTCCACCTGAGGGAGTTTTTCTTTGCCACTGTTACCCTGGGCTTGCTCATTCTAATAATCTGATGTCTATTTGTTTTTTTATGTAACTTACTAATTTTTGAAGTGGAAAGACATCTTAAAATAGATTTGGTATGACAATGATCTGTGGCGTGATGAAGACCAACATAAGGACAAAAGGTACTTGGACACACAAATTTCAGAGAAATATGAACAGGAGTATTGTCATTATACATAAATATTTTTAACCATTTAAACCTTTTTGCATGTTTTATCAGGTGTTGATACAAAAACAGTAAAAAGAAATAAACAGATTAGCACTAATTTGATTTAAGTTTGTGAAATAAATGTTTTCCACATCTTCCAAATGATCCAGTGAACAAATAAATGTATGCCTACACATGCCTCAGTCAACAATAAAATAAAATAATTCTAAGAATAATCACACAGTTTTCTTGCGTACTTAGGTCTGTGATAAAGGCAATCTGAAGTTAAAACATTAGAACTTCCTTAATATATGTGGCTTGAAAAATAAATATGTTCATCAAATGGTCTCTGTGGCTGAATCTTTACATTTTTCTAGCTGTTCCATCCGAGCTTTTTGGAACGGCATAATGCACTCTTTGAAGTCCTGAAGCTTTGTCTTGCATTTCCTCCAGTCTCCATGCTCTGCAACACACTCCTGAACTGCATAATGTTGTGCAGAACAGCCTGTTCTAGAGACCAGCTGATCTACCAGATCATTTTCTTCCACAAGTTTGCTCCGGTCATGAGGCAACTGTGAAGAACGGGATGTCATTCTGCTTTGAATCTAGATTGGAAATAAGAGAATAATACATAAGACATAAGAGATTATTAATTTTAAAACTGACCGTTAATAGTGGTATTTAAATATTAACACGTTTTAGTATTTGGAATTTTTTGCAATAATGTATCTCACAGGTTAACTTTGCATTAATACTACAGTACTTCTTGAAAAATTACAGTACATCTTAGGGGTGCTCCATGAAGGGTTTTTTGAGGCCACCGAATCGGTCGATACAGATTATCTATGCCGACTGCTGATCATGGGAGCGTGTGGGATCTGCCATTTAAAGTGTTCTGTTTATTGTTTAGTATTGTTTTTTTTATTTATTTACTATTTCTGTCTGTAAAATAACTATTCTAAACAGCAGTGTACAAATATAATTAAGATCTGAGAAAGTATCATAATTTTTACATTTTTATTTACTGGAAGGCAACATATGCCACATATTCCATTCTGTTATTATTTAATCTACACTGTAATGACAGATGTACAAAGATAAATGTTGAATGAAATAACATTGTATTGTTGGCCTAACTTTGAATACACAGAGTGAATAAACTAAAAAAAATCTATTTGAGCCAGCAATTTACCTTCACTGAGATGCAGACAGTGATTTTATAAAGACAACCCACTACAGCCACAGCACGCTGGTCCCCCCCAGCACACACGCCATGGGAGCACTTAGCTAACAAAAGTTCGAAAAAAATTCCAAAGTGTCCAGTTAAGGAGTAATGGCGCTTTAAAACTGTAAATTAAGAGATAAAAAAAACCTGCTTATGCTAGGTTAGTTTGGCTTTTAGATTCACATGTTAAGGAACAAACTCTTGTTTCCATACTCTTATTTTTGGGTCTGACACACTGGGGGAAAGAAAAGACAAAAACCATACATCTTTTCCAGTTTTCAAAAATGGCTACGATACTGTAATACTGTATAAAAGAATCAGTAAGAGACTGTTAAGTACTTGTTAGGTGTTATCCAGGTATTTTACCAACCTTTAAGCAAAATAGAACCTGTATTCTCCTGTTTTATGCAGATCACAGTTGAAAGACAACGGTAAAAAATTAAGTGAATATCAGCTGATTTCGATTGACACCCTTAAATATAATGAACATGTGAGTAACTGTTGCAGCCAATTCTTGAATTCTTATTTAATTCAATATTTGAAATTTAAAGAAAAATATCTTTCCTGCCCTTGTCATCCTTGTTATTTACACTGGAAAACCAATTTTTTCCAAACAGGTGACATGACATGGGAATAAGCAATAAATGTAAATAATAAACACAGGTAGTTTGTATTTTGAATAATTTCAGTATTCAAAATACAGTGTTTTGAATTTCAGCTCAGCACACAGAACTGGAGAAAGCATACTGTTTTCATTTTATAAATTAACACGTCTGTTAAATGATCATTGAAGCATAACACGCATGGTTTAAACTAGGTTACAGTGGTACCATGGCAATTTAATCTGTTCCGGAGGAGATTCCATAAGGCGAAAATACGTATTGCTGTGCAGGAAAAAGTTCGTGTTGTGAGAAACATTTTCCCATAGGAAATGATGCAAATGCAGAAATTCTGTTTCACTCAATCAAAAATATTACCAATTTCCAACACTATAATCATATTTTTACATATAAAAACAACCAAAACATTTAGAAAGACCTATGGCACTGGCTGCTTTAATATTTGAGCACGTTAATATGCATTTAAAGGGGACATACCAATACCATTATGTCATGATTTACGAATAGGGGGAATTTTATGTCAAGACCTGATGCTGGAAAAAAGCATCACATCATAATGTCACTCAATATAAGCTTGCGCTTAGAAGGATGTACTGTTATTACCAGCTCAGCAGTAAAAGATCTGGGAGTAATATTAGACAGTAACTTGTCTTTTGAAAATCACATTTCAAATATCACAAAAACAGCCTTTTTCCATCTTTCGAAATATTGCTAAACTTAGGAACATCTTATCCGTATCTGATGCAGAAAAAGTAGTTCATGCATTCATGACCTCCAGACTGGACTATTGTAATGCATTACTAGGTGGTTGTCCTGCATCCTCAATAAACAAGCTTCAGTTAATCCAAAATGCAGCTGCCAGGGTTCTCACTAGATCCAGAAAATATGATCATATAACCCCAATATTATCATCCCTGCACTGGCTACCTGTTCAGTTTAGAATAAATTACAAAATAGTATTACTTACATACAAGGCCTTAAATGGTTTATCTCCCACATACCTAACCAGTCTTCTGATACGCTACAATCCACCACGCGCCTTAAGATCACAAAACTCCGGACTTCTGGTAGTTCCCAGAATTTCAAAATCTACAAAAGGGGGTAGGGCTTTTTCATATTTAGCTCCAAAGCTTTGGAATAGCCTTCCAGACAGTGTTCGGGGAGCAGACACGGTTTCTCAGTTCAAAAGTAGACTCAAGACGCATCTTTTTAATCTGGCATACACATAACTCATCCCAGTACTCATACTCCAGTACACCTATACCGAATGGCAACTACGCTAATTCTCCCCATCTGTTCTGTATTTCTCTACCCATCCCGAGGCATCGGGAGATTTTGCCAGCTTCAGTAGACAAAGGCCGACCCTGCGAGGTTCCTGAGGCATCCAGAGAAGGACCAGCTCCAGCTGGATTCAGCTTTATGATGGTTAGAGCTACACATGCTGCTCCTGTGCTTCCAGTGATCCAGACCTCATCTGCCCTCTGAACCTACTGACTCGTCCCTATGCTGAACTGGTCTTCATGTCAATTTAAATAATTTCTGTCATATTGAATTTTCACCTGCACAACACACAAGATGTTATATCATTTCTATCTGTTATCGCCCAAATGAGGATGGGTTCCCTGTTGAGTCTGGTTCCACTCAAGGTTTCTTCCTAATGCCATCTCAGGGAGTTTTTCCTTGCCACCGTCGCCGTCACCCTTGGCTTGCTCATCAGAGACATTTCATTCATTCGTCTCATTATTATCTGCACATTTTTCTCACACATCCACACTTCCAATTATTTTCTTTTCTATAATTATTATTATTATTTGTTTTTATTTATTTATTTTCTATTATAATTTTATTTATTTATTTATTATTTTATATATATATATATATATATATATATATATATATATATAATATATATATATATATATATATATATATATATATATATATTTTTTTTTTTAATTTCTTTAATTTTTGTGAAGCTGCTTTGAGACAATGACCATTGTTAAAAGCGCTATATAAATAAAATTGAATTGAATTGAATTGAATCAATATGATGTCATTCAATATAATTTCACACAAAGTTGTTGACCACGTTTTGGCATAAGGCATCATGATGACCCGTTTTCTTCTTGCTTCCGTCCTTGATAACATTCTTGGGACCCATGGTGCCATGTCTTCACTAAATCTTGAGCACAATGCAAAAAAAAAGAAATAAAAAGAATTCTGTAAACTCGCTTTGCTTGGCTTTCCACTGATGCAAACGGCTCCTGGACGTATGCGAAATACAGTAGCTGGCGTTCAGCACGGCTCGTTCGCATGCCGAAAATGCTTTGTATGCTGAGGCAAACTGCAAAATTTCAGGTGAAAATTCTTAAGGCAAGGCGCTCATGTACCAAGGTGACATCCATTTACTCTGATCACAATGCGCACAGATTTAAACGTGTAGTATGTTCAGCACAAATACATGCAACATTTCAACTCTACTACACAATATAAGCTGAATGTGGTAAATGTTATTAACTGTGGATATTGTTAGTGGATCTTCACTGTACAATTTGCTAACTGAAAAAATGCCTCTTCACTCACACACTATAAAAGCAACTATGGGATAACCTGACCTGCCAGCCAGACATCTGCTGCAGCAGGGGGTCTGTTATGGACAGATTTTTGTGTTAGAAAATGCATTGGTCTATTTAGTGAAACATGATGTAAACACTTAAAAAAAAAATAAGAGTACAACTTTAATATGTTTAATTGAAGTTAGAAATCTTCTTTTGTCCCAGAAATATTTTCTTTTGCGTAATCTTTTTGTTGTTAGGAACCTTGAATCCCTGACATCGTGTTCAGTAATCCATAGTAGGGCTGCACGATATTAGGAAAATATGCGATATGCGATATTGTTGTTGAATACTGCGATAATGATACTTCTTGCGATATAACATTTCCCTAGAAAAATGCATTTATTATTATTATTATTGGATATTTTTAAAAAATCATTTATATATGTAATGATCATACTAAAATAAACAGGTAACAGATATTCATTCGTCTGATGTAATTAAATCTAATTCAGGCTAAAAAGAAACTATACCTCAAGGAAGTTGCAAATATTTAGACTTCAAAACACTATGAATGACTTAAAACCCTCAGCAGATATTCTGATTTCTGGTTTGCAGTTACCATAGACCTGCCAAGACAATATGAATTACTTTCAAACATTACTTTTTATTTACGTGTAACCATACACTCATTGATTTCATTTATTGCAGCTCTTTGCGATACAGATATTGCGTACACTATTATCGCAATAATATTTTTTCGATATATTGTGCAGCCCTAATCCATAGTCTTAACCATTTGAGACCCCATTAAAGTTGTCCTGCTTTATGAACCATGTCTTTCATGCTGATGCTTCAGGATCCCAGTTAAAAGGTTGGTTTTAGACTCTGCAATTACAGCAATTATAATGGTGATATTGTACAGAAATAATCGACACAACCTAATAATAAAGCTTCAAGTAAAAAAGATGACTGCATTCTATTTGTCCAGGCTTGTGCACAAAATGGGTTTGTATACACAGCAATATTATTCAACATAAATTTTGTCTTTACACCACACTATTTGCTGCTATACCCTGATTTTCACAATCATTTATCATTATTCTATATTTGCCTTTTAGAGAACGGGTTAACAAAAGCATGACATTGCTGGAAAATTGTTGTTGGCCTGTGTGGCCAACTTATAGATATTGTTGCTATAGTTGATGACTTTTTATACCTCTTTAGCTACCTTAATTTCTTTTAAATTTTATATATATATATATATATATATTTTTTTTTTTTTTTTTTTTTATAAAAATACATTTAAAAAATAGTTGCCAGCAACAGTGAGACTCTTGCACCATCCCTCCCTGAGTGCACCACAAATGATGTCACAAAGTTATTAACCACTATTTCGGCATACGTTCAAGGCGTTGTCCCAGCTGACCCATTTAAGATATAAAAAAAATTCCTTTTTGTATAATTTGTATATATATTCCCTTATACATATAAATTCCTAGGGAGTACATAGTGCAGAACCTTTCTGCAAACGACACAAAATAATTGACTTCCTGTTGAGTAGAGCCCATGACATGATTGGAAAAAATTGTTTAGCTTAATGAGCTCTAAATGTGTGCATTGGTGCCCCCCCCCCCCCAAAACTATGAATGGTGGAAAAAAATAACAACGAAAACACCCTTTACAGACCATGATGATATAGGGATGATGTCTTTGTCCTTGGGCCCTAATATTCCTTCACACACTATGACATCAGCTCTTAGAAGAACAAGAGGGCCCTTCACACACTATAGGCTGATGTCATAGTGCTTGGGCCTTAATACAAATCCCTATAAGAACAAGTGGGTCCTCACACACTATGCCGACATAGGACTGATGTCATAAAGCTTGAGCCCTTATAAATAAAATAAAATAAAATGTAAAAAAAAAAAAGCTCAGAGCCTAGCAAAAGACAAATAAATAAATAATTTTGCTACTTTTTGGAGCAGACACTAGCACCTAGAGTAGCCCAAAATCCTGAAAATATTTGTCCTGTATTTGAAACTAAAAGACCTGTTTCGCCTTGATTTAGATCTAAAACAGGACACTCTTTGTTCTGTATTTTTTTTTTTTATCAAAATGAAATCTATGAAACAAAAACATTAAGGTTCTCTACCTTGCAACATTAATTTTTCTATTTTACTGTACTTTCTGCTGAAATTCTCATTACCGCAATGCTTCCAGATGTGTGCGTGTTATGTTGTAATTTAAACAATTTAACATTGTGATGAAAGAAAAAAATTAGTGGCTGAATATTAATTTATAATAATGATTGATGATTCCAATTCCAATTACATGCACAGAGAAAAAAAAAATAGTAAAGCCATTATGGCTTCTTGTGTACCTCATGCTCCACAACACCAGTCTCATACACTGGAACATTTAAAGTCAGTTGCAGTAAAGTGATCTTGTGTTTTGGGAATGATAATTTAAGCATATTGTATATGACTTTTCATTTAATTTAATTGATCTCTTATGATCATTTAAATTCATAAGAGATATATTATATTAATTATATTAAATTATATTAATCAGCAAGAGAGAAAAAGGCCAGATTGACAAAGCTCAGAGAAAAATTTGACAGCCACCCAGAACTGTTCGAGTACAGAAAGAAGAACACACTAGCAAAAAAATCCAAAAACATCCTACAATTTTAGATTCATCATCTCTTTCCATGCTTGAGTTAGGGAACAGAAAGAAAGAAGGGAAAATGTCAAAGCCTTTAGGGTCACATTGGGGGGGAAAACCAAAGAAATTGAGAGTAGCCAAGTATATAGCACTTACAGTATGTGTAACCTTTTGCTTGCCTACAGAACACTAGGTATAGTTTTATAGTGCTGATTCGATAAAAAATTTAAATTCTATAAGTCCCATGATTTTATAGATATCCTGATTCGATATTTTCACCCAATTGTATTACAATATGAAATCATTATAAAAGTTTAATGATTAATTAAATGTAGCCTGTTTCTTATAACATCACATTTCTCAAATGCAGCATATAAACAATACCAACTAAATTCAAATACAAATGTTTACCATTGAGCAGCACATATCTCTATCATCAACCATAATTATTTTTGAACAAACTTAGCATATAACTCCTACCACATGGGATGGAAATGTGTAAATATTTATCTGTAGGATTATATGTTTTACCTCCACAAATGTCTCCAAAATGTCAAAACTCATTAGTGTGCATGGGTTAAGTGGCTGCGAACATGAGGGTGGTTTTGGCTTTTAACGTGCATGCTCGGTTTCTAGAGCATGTGATTTAAAATGAATTAGGTTGAGGTATTTTGAGGCTGTTAAAAGCATCAGGGTAATGAGTGAGTTTGAGACTAAAGAGCAGATCGGAGACTTATAACGAGCACGATTTTTGGAAGCTTATGTGCTGGGTACAGACTTGTTTACAGTATGTCTGAGGCTGACTGGCAGCCACTGGTCATGGCCAATCAAATTGGCCAATCGACTGGTTTCTCTCTATAATAAATGTTAAAATAATTTTAAAATAAAATTTGAGTCAGTGTAAATCAATCTGTTGATTACCACACCAAAGAATCACGATTCATAACTTAATCGTTTTTTCCTACATCTCTAATAGATACACTGTGAAATTATTGCTAGAACTCGAACTTTAAGTAAACCACTTGATACTGAAAATTTCATAAATTTAATTTTTGTATTTCTAAAATTAACAAATCTCTATATAAATAAGTTCAAGTTCCTTTATTTGTACCAAAGGTAAAATTGATTTGCAGTCAAGAGTCCTCAATCACAACACATACAGTACAAAACAAACCACACATAGTAAAACAAACAAACAAGTACCATAAACTTTAAACATAAGTGCCCAAACACAATTCTTTAGTATCCAATCTCCTTATTTATACCTTATTTAACTGTCTAATCGCTGCTGGGATAAAACTATTTTTTATATCGTTTAGTTCTACAACTTGACACCAAAAACCTGCGACCGGAAGGAAGAAGACGAAACTCTGCATGCAAGGGATGAGTGATATCACCTAAAATTGAATTTGTTATTCTCCTTAGCTGCTTTGTGTACACAGCCTCTAAACTAACCAATGACACCAGAGTCAGTCTGCTGGACCACTTCACTATCTTGTTCTTTGTCTTTCGGCTGTTCCCTTTCAGGGGTCGCCACAGCGAATCATCTGCCTCCATCTAACCCTATCCTCTGCATCCTCTTCTCTCACACCAACTAACTTCATTTCCTCTCTCACTGCATCCATAAATCTCCTCTTTGGTCTTCCTCTAGACCTCCTGCCTGGTAGTTCCAACCTCAGCATCCTTCTACCAATATATTCACAATCTCTCCTCTGAACATGTCCAAACCACCTCAATCTGGCCTCTCTGACTTTATCTCCAATACATCTCACATGGGTTGTCCCTCTGATGAACTGATTCTTGATCCTATCCATATCTATATCTAAGCCGTAGAGCATTGCTGGTCTCACCACTGTCCTGTACACCTTTCCTTTCATTCTCGCTGATGCTCTTTTATCGCACAACACACCTGACACTTTTCTCCACCCATTCCAACCTGCCTGTACTCGTCTCTTCACCTCCTTTGAACACTCTCCGTTGCTCTCGACCGTTGACCCTAAGTACTTAAAATCCTGCACCTTCTTTACCTCTGCTCCCTGTAGCCTCACTGTTCCTCTTGGGTCCCTCTCATTCACACACATGTATTCCGTCTTGCTGCGGCTAACCTTCATTCCTCTGCTTTCCAGAGCGTACCTCCACCTCTCCAAATTTTCTTCCACCTGTTCCCTGCTCTCGCTACAAAGTACAATGTCGTCTGCAAACATCATAGACCATGGAGACTCCTGTCTAACTTCATCGGTCATCCTGTCCATCACTAGAGCAAACAAAAAGGGGCTTAGAGCCGATCCTTGATGCAGACCCACCTCCACCTTGAACTCTTCTGTCACACCTACAGCACATCTCACCCCTGTCTTACAACTCTCATACATGTCCTGCACCACTCTAACATACTTCTCTGCCACTCCAGACTTCCTCATACAACACCACAGCTCCTCTCTCGGCACCCTATCGTACGCTTTCTCTAAATCTACAAAGACACAATGCAACTCTTTATTACCTTCTCTGTACTTCTCCACCAGCATCCTCAAAGCAAATACTGCATCTGATGTACTCTTTCTAGGCATAAAACCATATTGCTGCTCACAAATTCTCACCTCTGCCCTTAACCTAGCTTCCACTACTCTTTCCCACAGCTTCATTGTATGGCTCATTAGCTTTATGCCTCTGTAATTGCCACAGCTCTGCACATCTCCCTTGTTCTTAAAAATCGGCACCAATACACTTCTCCTCTATTCCTCTGGAATCCTCTCACTCTCCAAGATTAGAGTTTCAAACTAGTCAGAAACTCTACTGCCACCTCTCCTAAGCACTTCCATACCTCCACAGGTATGTCATCAGGACCAACAGCCTTTCCACTCTTCATCCTCTTCAACGCCCTTCTCACCTCACTTTTACTAATATTTGCTACTTCCTGCTCCACAACAGTCACCTCTTCTACTCTTTGTTCTCTTTCGTTTTCCTCATTCATCAACTCCTCAAAGTACTCCTTCCATCTTCCCATCACCCTCCTGGCATCTGTCAGTACATTTCCATCTCTATCTTTAATCACTCTAACCTGCTGCACATCCTTCCCATCTCTTTGCCTTGCCAACCTGTACAGATCCACCTCTCCCTCCTTACTGTCCAGCCTAGCATACAAGTCATCATATGCTCTTTGTTTGGCCTTTGCCACTCGTTTGGCCTTTGCCACTTGTTTGGCCTTTTGGCCTTTGCCACTGGACCACTTCACTATCTAATTTAGTGTATTTCTATTTTTGACAGAAAGATTTCCAAACCATGATGCCAAAGAAAACGATAAAACTGATTCAAGAAAAGCATGATAGAATAAAATCATCATAGATTTATCAATATGGAAATAATTTAACTTCCTTAGACAAAACAGACGCTGGTGTCCCTTCTTGCACAGTGCTTCGCAATTCTTGTCAAAAGACAATTTGTCATCAATAATTGTGCCAAGATATTTTTATATGATTCCACACATTCAACTCTCTGACCTTTAATGTAAGTGATCCCCTGTGTGAGTAGCCTTCCTAAAATCAATTATCATATCTTTTGTCTTTGATATATTTAACTGAAGACAGGATTCCTCACACCACCTGACAAAATCTGCAAGTACTTGGACCATGATCTGTTTCATTATCGTGAAGTTGACTGACAATAACTGAGTCATCTGCATATTTAATGATTGTTCTGTTTTCCCATCTACTCTGACACATATTTGTGTAGAGGATGTATAGCAAGGGTGAAAGAACACATCCTTGTGGGGAGCCAGTTGAGGAGCAAGCTTTATCTGATAAACATCCATTCACTCTAACACTTTGTGTGCGATTGGTTAAAAAGTTAAAAATCCAGCCCACCAGATTATTGCTGAGATCAAACTGTTCCAGCAGCCTACTAACTAAAATGTGAGGTTGAATTGTATTAAAAGCAGACGAAAAGTCAACAAATAAAAGTCTGACATGAGAACCATTTTTTTCCAAATGTTTAAGAATAAGATTAAGCAAAGTGACTGTGGCATCCTGTACTCCCCTCTGAGGCCTATTATAGGCAAACTGCATGGGATCAAGTACATGCTCAGTATTTCTCAATATCTCAGACCGCACTAATTTTTCAAATGTTTATCACAATTGAAGTTAAAGCTACAGGTCTGAAATCATTATGAGTTTTAGGGGAGTTAGGCTTAGGAACAGGGACTACCACAGCCTCCTTCCAAACTTTAGGTACCCGTTGTTCCTGCAAAGATTTATTAAAAATATATTCAAATATAGGACTTAATTCCTTTGCACAGATTTTAAGTGTGCGACCGCATATATTATCTGGTCCTTTACTTTTATTCACTCTTACTGAGAGAAAAGGCCTTCTGCACATCTCTTTGTTGTATAACTAACTATCCCCCTACATCTTATCCGTATCTGATGCAGAAAAACTAGTTCATGCATTCATGACCTCCAGACTGGACTATTGTAATGCATTACTAGGTGGTTGTCCTGCATCCTCAATAAACAAGCTTCAGTTAATCCAAAATGCAGCTGCCAGGGTTCTCACTAGATCCAGAAAATATGATCATATAACCCCAATATTATCATCCCTGCACTGGCTACCTGTTCAGTTTAGAATAAAGTACAAAATAGTATTACTTACATACAAGGCCTTAAATGGTTTAGCTCCCACATACCTAACCAGTCTTCTGATGCGCTACAATCCACCACGCGCCTTAAGATCATAAGTTCCCAGAATTTCAAAATCTACAAAAGGGGGTAGGGCTTTTTCATATTTAGCTCCAAAGCTTTGGAATAGCCTTCCAGACAGTGTTCGGGGAGCAGACACGGTTTCTCAGTTCAAAAGTAGACTCAAGACGCATCTTTTTAATCTGGCATACACATAACTCATCCCAGTACTCATACTCCAGTACACCTATACCGAATGGCAACTACGCTAATTCTCCCCATCTGTTCTGTATTTCTCTACCCATCCCGAGGCATCGGGAGATTTTGCCAGCTTCAGTAGACAAAGGCCGACCCTGCGAGGTTCCTGAGGCATCCAGAGAAGGACCAGCTCCAGCTGGATTCAGCTTTATGATGGTTGGAGCTACACATGCTGCTCCTGTGCTTCCAGTGATCCAGACCTCATCTGCCCTCTGCACCTACTGACTCATCCCTATGCTGAACTGGTCTTCATGTCAATTTAAATAATTTCTGTCATATTGAATTTTCACCTGCACAACACACAAGATGTTATATCATTTCTATCTGTTGTCGCCCAAATGAGGATGGGTTCCCTGTTGAGTCTGGTTCCTCTCAAGGTTTCTTCCTAATGCCATCTCAGGGAGTTTTTCCTTGCCACCGTCGCCGTCACCCTTGGCTTGCTCATCAGAGAAATTTCATTCATTCGTCTCATTATTATCTGCACATTTTTCTCACACATCCACACTTCCAATTATTTTCTTTTCTATAATTTTTATTATTATTTGTTTTTATTTATTTATTTTCTATTATTATTATTATTTCATTTATTTATTTATTATTATTATTATGATTTGTTAAATTTCTTAAATTTTTGTGAAGCTGCTTTGAGACAATGACCATTGTTAAAAGCGCTATATAAATAAAATTGAATTGAATAATAAAGCTCTCCATCTGTAAGCTTACTATTCAATTCCTGAATTTCCTTATTAAAATCTAAAACATTAAAACGATTATAAAAATAATTAAGAGAGTTAGCTAACTCAAAATCAGTGTTGAGTTAATGAAAGAGTTTGTCTGTACATTGGTTAGAACTCGCTCTTCAATAATATCTTTACATTTCATACATTGAAGGACCCTAAATCAGGCCCAGAATTTGGTATGTCTGTCGGTCCAGTCGCTCATGCAAAACTGGCTGGACAGAATTCAATGAAATTTGCCAGTCCTTCTGTGTTTGCCTTATGTAAAATCTGTTTCATCAATTAAATCAAAAACCTTGAGTAGAAGGAAGTTATGAGCAGTTATGCGTCAGATTACGTCACAGCATCCTGCGCTTTTTAGACAAATATAGCCCTTTTTCCTCTCGACATGACCATGGCTATACGTGTCACAACAGAGCCAATCAACACCAAAGTTTACCATATGCACAGAGTATACGGAAGACACAGAAACAACCATAATAAGTATAAACAGCTCATATGTGTATACAACAGGATAAGAAACTAATATACAAGGGGTGCTTAAGTCAAACTGGTACTTGCAGTGAAATTTCCCATGGAAGCCTAAAACCCATTCCTTATTTTCGTTGCATAGATTTGGAAACCCTACTAGACACTGTCCTGCATGGCTTTCCAACTCAAGTCACAGCTGCTGAATATACAGAATGAGAATTCATGGTGGTTTCTTGGGTCACTGTTCCCAAGAAACCCACTGTTCACCATCTTCATCATTGATCACCACTGCTCTCAAAAGCCATTCATTCAAACTTTAATTCTTGATATTTACAATAACTGAAACTAGCATTGCCAACAGTCCTGCAGTAGGGGAGGGGGTAGGGGGGACTGAATAAAGGGAAAAAATAATGGGAAAGTTGAAAATAATGATAAAATTTGGCAATTGTTTTTCTATCACTCATTTGCTCAGCACATTTTTTATGTCACTGTGTTGGTTCATTTCTAGTGTACGAGCCTGGGGGACTGACTGGGAAGCTCCCACACAAGTAGGAAAAGAATTGCACATCTAACTTTATATTCAGCAATTCAATTAGTAAAATCACTCAATTCTAAATGCTCCTGAACAAAGCACAGATCATTCATAACACTGTGAATATATATTGTACTATACAGAACTATATGTCGAATTAAAAAAATTAAAAAAAGAAAAGGGTCAAAGCAATTATGGTCACATTTTAGAAAGAAGGTTATATCCTTATAATATTATGGACTTTATTAAACTGGCTTATTTTCTGTTTGTTAACCACAATATCTTGTTTGCTATAATAACACAAACTTACCAGGTATCAAGATCAAATATCTTAAAATATCTTACACAAGTATATATATATATATATATATATATATATATATATATATATATATAAAATGAGAAAAACATTTAAATAAAAAAATTACTTGGGGTGTTCAAGTCAACCCGGGACTTTCCCCCCAAAAGCCCCTAACATTACTAACACGGTTTTGTTTGCATCCTAAATGTACTATTTTCTAAACGTCTTCAAACGAAATAAATATAAAAAACCTCCCTCCTCATCTAACCTCAATTGTAATTTAATATGAAAATAATAATAATAAATTAGCAAAACTCTAACGTCAACGTCTAATAAATTTGACTCTAACGTCACCTAGCGACTTTCTGTTGGCAAACGTCTTCTGCTGTCTTTCACAGCATCTGGTCACATTACGCATTTTATAACACCAAATCATAACCAAAGGGCAAGATGTATGTAAAATGGTGCACAAATTAAAGACGTGGGCAGCATTTATTAGTCTGAGAACATGAGGTACAAACGTGAAACAGCGCACGAGTAATGCAAATCAATCCCACGCATTACGATTTCGCAAACTTGATTATCTATAACTTCCCTGGGCATAGTTCATTACATCGTGCACAGCAAATAACTAATATTATTTTCCTGGGCTTCCAGGGTCTTCGTAAAAAAATCTACAATGCTCTTAAAAAAGTATACCTGTCCTATGTAGGCCGAATTAATTTGCCTTTTGATTTAACATCATATATATATATTTATATCGTTTTAATCTCGGAATTAAACAAATTGACGTGTGTTAATTTACCTCTGTTTGCAGTTTTATCGCAATATTTTTGCATCAGCTGAGGGGCACAATTTCAAGGTTGCACAGGAAGCTGATGTGTCATGGCGAAACACTTCCGCGCGTGCGCATATTCAATTTATCTTTACGACCTTATCTGTTAATGTCATTTCGTAATTTTTTGTGAGGTATAAGCCATAATTATTGATTAAGGATTAAATCAAAGGATTAAATTATTTTACTTTGTGTAATGAATCTGGAAAGTATCTGAAGTTTCACCTTTTAAATTAAATTACATAATATTATTTCACTCACACTCAATCATCTTCTACACCGCTTTATCCTGTATTCAAGAGGCATAGGGCACGAGGCAGGGTACACCCTGGAAGGGGTGCCAATCCATTGCAGGGCACACACACTCATTCGCACACTACGGGCAATTTGGGAACACCAATTAGCCTAACCTGCATACCTTTGGACTGTGGGAGGAAAGCGAAGTTCCCAGAGGAAACCCACCAAGCACGGGGAGAGCATGCAAACTCCTAGGAACAAAAGACAATCCCTGCTGCAAAGTTATCAGCCTCAAAAATCACGAATTAATAGCACTTCAGATTATACATTATTTCATTCTCTGTTTATATTAATTCCAGTGCAATGACAAACCATTTTACTAAGGAAAATATCATTTTAGATTCCTTTATTTAATGACATATATGGACAAGTAAGGTCTTTAAAGTTCTTGGATCTGGATTTATTGTCCAATGATAATTAGTTTTTTGACTTTGTTAATCTTTTTGATTTGATTGGCTCTATATTGTTGTCAGTGTGTGTGTGTTAGTGTATGTGTTTTATACCTTGTCTCCCCTTTGTACCTCTCTATACTCCATACAGTAACTGCACTCTCTAATGTTTGCTAATGGAGACGTAGAAAGGAACCTGTCTTAACAGTTTGTTAGTGGTACGACAGCAGTCTCATCTGATTGGTTAATGCTTTATTACATTTAGGCATTTGGCAGATGCCCTTATCCACAACCCAAATATTATTTTATTAAACCTAAATATTGATGAAGCAGATCATTTTAGTCGTCAGATTGTCAGAGATTCAGCTGTATGGACATCTAGAGGAAGTTAATTCCACCACCTTGGTGCCAGGACAGAAAACAGTATAGATGCCTGTCTTCCTCAATCTCTGAGATGATGGGACCTTCAGATGGAAAGTAAGGCTGTGCAGGATGTGATCAGAGCTGAGAGATAATTGGGTGCTTTGTAGCCAAGCATCAGCGTTTTGTATTTGATGCGGGCAGCTACAGGAAGAGAGTTCAGGGAGCGGAGAAGTGGCATGGTGTGGGAGAAATCTGGAAGGTTGAAAATGAGACGTGCAGCTTCATTTTGGATCAGCTGCAGAGGACGAATGGTGGACAGAGGCAGGTCTGCCGGAAGTGAGTTGCATGAGGTCCAGTCTTGAAATAACAATGGATTAAACAAGCATCTGAGTAGCCTGTGTAGAAAGAAATGGGCAAATTCTTCTGATGTTGTAAAGAAGAAATCAACAGGAACGAGTAAGGTTGGAAATGTGGGGAAATATGACAGTTGATCAGGGCTGGACTGGGATCAAAAAATGGCCCACCATGATTATTTAAACAATATGCTGAGGCATATGACACATCAAAGGATTACGGAAGCGCATTGCATTCACACACAAAAAAAAAAAAATCACGGGACTTATGTCATAATTATGACTTACTATCTCATAATTATGACATCCTGATCTCATAATTATGACTTAATATCTCATAATTATGACTTACTATCTCATAATTATGACTTAATATCTCATAATTATGACATCCTTATCTCATAATTATAACTTAATATCTCATAATTATGACATCCTTATCTCATAATTATGACTTAATATCTCATAATTATGACCCAGATAGCAAGGTGACATTGATTCAATGTTGAAATTTCATCAGAATCATCATTTTGGTTGAGGTTGATTTTTCAATGCTAAATAATGTTGAATCAATGTTGATAATTCAATGCTTTTCAGTGTTGAAAAGACCAACATTGAATCAATGTTGATTTTTGGTTGTGGAACCCATCCTCATTCAACAATGTAAGGCAAATTAAATTAACTAAGTGCATTTCTATAAAAATGTGTATGCATGTGTGTATGTGTTTAAAACAGGTTAAAAAATTGACTACAAGAGATTTGCCATGGTGCTTAAAAAAAATAATAATAATAATAATTTTATATATATATATATATATATATTGAGGAAAAAAAATAATTTGACGGTAAGTTTTGTGTATTTACCTTGCTGTCTAGTTTACTCACTTGAGAGCTTAATTCCTGTTTGCCGTTCAAAAGTACTCAATTTTCGGCTCGCATTTAACATCGGAGGGTGTTTTTACACTGTCGCCACGTCAGTATAATACACTCTACAGGCATGAGAATTCAATATGTTGTAGTCTGGAAGTTCCTGCCACTCACGGTGAAAGAATTTTGGCGATGCGACCTACGGTATTCTGTTGGTAAGCATTTGTTTGAGATCTTAGTTCCTGTTTCCCGTTGTCTGTGTCAGACCCAGAGCAGTGTGCGTGCCCCACATGGAAAGAACCTATATGAGGATATATGCGCATATATGAAACCTATATGCAGTATATATGCGCATATAACCGCACCTACAGTATATGGGGCCAGGGGTAGCTCAGTGGTTAAGGCATTGGACTAAGGTTCAAACCCCACAACCACCAAGTTGCCACTGTTGGGCCCTTGAGCAAGGCCCTTAACCCTCAACTGCTCAGATGTATAATGAGATAAAAATGTAAGTCGCTCTGGATAAGAGCGTCTGCCAAATGCCTAAATGTAAATGTAAATATGAGGATATATGCGCATATATGAAACCTATATGCAGTATATATGCACATATATGATAATATATATGCTGCATATATGCGTATATATGCTGCATATATGCGTATATATGCCACATGTAGGCAACATTGAGGTGCATATATGTGCATATACAGGCCATATAGGTCTCCTGTATTGCTTCTTTATATCCACATATAAGCCCTACTGTATATGTACATACAAGATATGTCTCCTATGGCAGGATCTGGTCATTTTAGCTCATATCTCACTTTGGCAACTATCATACATGATGCCTAGCTCATATTTTCTATTATCAAGGCAATAACTAAGAACTAACAAAAAAAAAGCAAAAAACTAATCCTAATTGGCCACATGCAGTATATGAGGATATATGCACATATATGAAACCTCAGTCTCCGTGAAAATCTTTTTGAAACACGTCACTAAAATTAACTGAAATGAGAAATATATCTATATAAATCTTAAAGTGTCTACATTTAAATGATGCAAGTCACATTGAAAACAAATATTCTCAGTTTATGTAATCCGTATGAAACCAAGGAGAGGCACAGAATTTCTGTCACACTTGTATGCTAATGACCCGAGGCAGGACACGCCCACGCGCCAATCACACGGAAATCAGTCCAGGTAATTTACATACTAGACCACGCCCCCGGACACCGGCATGAAAAAACGAACACAGAGAGACAGGCTTGAAAATACTCCCATTCAGTGAGTTTTCTGCACGTTTTGGAAGATGGCACGCGCTTACACATCCGAGGAAACTCTTCAGAATGTTCTGGAAAGTTTACATTTACCTCAGAAGAAGACTGTGTGACTCCGACGACGAACGGGAGCATTTTGAACAGAGAATAGACCCATGCTACACTGGGTAAGTTATTAAGTCTTATATAACTCTTATTCTGATAATATTAAACTAATATTAGTAAATATTTTCCTCACTACAGCTAGCTCTTGTCAGCTTGTGTGACACATTGGCTTTCAATGCCATTTATATAGTTTAGGTAAATCATGCTAGCATGCTGCCTCATGTAGCACAAACATGATATTTCCCGGTGGCTAAGCTAATGCCTTATGGAGTTTACAGATGTTTATATTCACCTTGTTTTGGATAGCTTTAGATTATGGTTGCTAATGTGTATTTGGCTCCATTTTGGTTAGCTTATAACACTGCTATCGGTAATGTTATTTAGCACAAACAAGCTAGTTCCAGGTGGCTAAAATACAGCCTTATGTAGCTAAGTGATGCTTATGAATATTTCTTTGGTGTAAATGTATATAATCCCTTTTGTTTAGCGTGTATTTACAAATACCTGATAAGATGTAATTGTTTAGAATGTGTTCAATATGTGTGTAATGTCCAGTGGATGGTGTTTTTTAAAACTCAAATTGAATTATGGCAGCAGTGTGTAGTATTATCTATCACCATCATTGATGCTGTCATGTGACCTACAGAAGAGAGGTGTATATTTTTTATGTTGAAGTGTGGATACATTTTTGGTCATCTCTGTACTGTATATATTGTGCATCCATATTAATTGCACATCCATTTACTCTGAACAGTATAGGTTAACATTTTTTTATTTATTTGTTTTTAGGAATGTGTCTGCATCACCCTTGCCTTCACCAGCCCCTCACATCAGGACACGCAAGCTCCGTTCAGATGGACCTCTTGTATTTGTGAAGTGGATGGACACACGAGAAGTATCTACCTGTTCTACCATCCATTCTGCGTTACAGTAGACGCGGTGAAGATGAGGGTGAAATTACAAGGTACATGGACTACAAAGACATTTCCATGTCCTGTGACTGCGTACAACCAGCACATGGGGAGTTGATCACTCTGATCAGCTATTACAATACTATACTATACAGCACAAAACAATGAAGTCGTACAGAAATATTTCTCTACACTGCTTGGACATTGCTCCCACCAATGCTTACCCTGCATGTATGTTTTGTAATATATTTTTTTTATCTTGCACTGTTTTACTCTGAATGTCCGTCTTTTTTCAGTTTTTATTTTGTACTGTTCCTGTTGCAGTTTTACCCTGCATGTAAACAAATGTCCAGAATGTCCAGATTATCATTAATCTGCATTTATACATAAAATCCTATTAACTATTGGGAAGCTAAACATAAGAATCAGTATGAAACATGAAAAGTTTCTAAAAGTTGCCAATAAATTAATATTGTGATGTGAAATAATTTTTCAGATTGAAGTTATAAAGGGCTCTGGGGTGTTTTGCCAGGCAGAAGCGTGGAGAGCAGCCCGCCTTGCCACCTCTGCTAATGCCATGGTACGGAATCTGCTGCTGGGCACCTTCGACTTGGAGACTTGACCAAATTAAAAAGGTAGCCATTATTGGTGAGTAAATGCATAATGCGTTGAGAAGGGAAAACAAAATATTTAAGACTTTATAAGTTCACCACTTTAACCATAACCTACTTGTATCAATGTTTATTAGCCATCAATGGAGACTGCATAAGGTAGAGCACCCATTATTGTTACTGTATCTGCTTGGGACCTATAATACTAATTCATCACTTGCTCACTTCTTAATCCTACCTTTCCTCTTCTAAAGCCACATTATATTGCGCTGTAAGGTGTGTAGTCCTCTATTTTGTAGAACATATAAATTAATCATAATGCTGTCAAAAATAATGTCATAAATAGATTTTCTTTATCAATTAACTTCTATTAATTAAATAAAATTTTTAATGTAAATTTTTTAAGTTTAATGGAATGGCTGTGTGAAAGATGCTGAAGCTGACGTGCCAATGGTCTTTTATATTAATGTTGTTCGGAAGCCTGTGTAATGATGTAGTTTCGACATCTATCGACTGAACAGCGTTTTTTCGACTTGTTTTCATGTTATTGTTGTTCAGCAATGGCATGGACGTGATGTTTTGGCAAAAGAAGGGTGGGATGGTGGTTGATGGTGACTGAAAGCGGTGACTGAGTAGATTGGACGTCACAGCAGCTCGTGAGAAGGCAGAGCTACTTTATGCAAGCTGTGTGCATTCTACTGTGGATTGACTGTTTTGAAACTTATATGGTAGTTACATAGCCCCTAGACCTCAGTTACCATGAAAAAAGCCATGAAATTTCAGTTTTGACCATATGGGATCTTAAACAAGGACGTCATCTTTTTTTAATTATTGTTTGTTCGGGGAGGAATTATAGACCACAATGTCAGCATGATCTTGCGTTGTTTCCTTATCACTTCTTGTGTGCGTTTGGCTGTAGCTTGCACACCAGACAGAGTTGTTGGCGATTCATCCTATTGTAAAGTCATGCAGTGTGTAATCTCCTGTCGCCAATTCATTGTGCAGTGTGAACACAGCAGCAACTAAATGCTACCACAGATAGTACAGTGTGAAAACAATGGTGATCCGATGACTTTGAAAATCATGCAGTGTGAGTTTGAGGAGAAGGTAAAAAGCAATACAAAACAAATAATGTACAGTTTATGTTGTCATTACTTTGCTCTCAAACTAAATGCAATGTAATAATAGGCGTTATTTAATAATAACATTAACAATGCAGCATGCATCTAACTCTGGGTAAAAAGCTTATAATAAAATCACCAAAATAAGTCTTCATGTTAAGAATAAATATGCAAACAGTACGGTATCTGAGCGTACGGATTGGAAATTTGTGCATACAGTTTGTTAATCCGTGGCCACGATTTGTTAAACTGAGGGAACAGTTTAAGTATTTGTGAGTGCGGGGGACAAATTGCAAAACCGTCGCCACGGATTGATTTTCATTTTTAATTTATTTATTTTTTTGGTCCTACAGGTTTTTTTTTTTTTTTTTTTTTTTTGCACATAAAAGACTACATTGTTACATTAAGTATATTTGTTTTCATAGCATTGAATATGTACATTGTAGGACAACATTTGCAGATTGTGAAATAACACATACAGGTCCCTCTCAAAAAATTAGCATATTGTGATAAAGTTCATTATTTTCTGTAATGTACTGATAAACATTAGACTTTCATATATTTTAGATTCATTACACACAACTGAAGTAGTTCAAGCCTTTTATTGTTTTTATATTGATGATTGTGGCATACAGCTCATGAAAACCCAAAATCCCTATCTCAAAAAATTAGCATATCATGAAAAGGTTCTCTAAATGTGCTATTAACCTAATCATCTGAATCAATTAATTATCTATAAACACCTACAAAAGATTCCTGAGGCTTTTAAAAACTCCCAGCCTGGTTCGTTACTCGAAACCGCAATCATGGGTAAGACTGCCGACCTGACTGCTGTCCAGAAGGCCATCATTGACACCCTCAAGCAAGAGGGTAAGACACAAAGACATTTCTGAACGAATAGGCTGTTCCCAGAGTGCTGTATCAAGGCACCTCAGTGGGAAGTCTGTGGGAAGGAAAAAGTGTTGCAGAAAACGCTGCACAACGAGAAGAGGTGACCGGGCCCTGAAGAAGATTGTGGAGAAGGACCGATTCCAGACCTTGGGGGACCTGCGGAAGCAGTGGACTGAATCTGGAGTAGAAACATCCAGAGCCGTGTGCAGGAAATGGGCTACAGGTTGCAAATTTTGCATGTCATTCGGAAATCAAGGTGCCAGAGTCTGGAGGAAGACTGGGGAGAGGGAAATGCCAAAATGCCTGAAGTCCAGTGTCAAGTACCCACAGTCAGTGATGGTCTGGGGTGCCATGTCAGCTGCTGGTGTTGGTCCACTGTGTTTTATCAAGGGCAGGGTCAATGCAGCTAGCTATCAGGAGATTTTGGAGCACTTCATGCTTCCATCTGCTGAAAAGCTTTATGGAGATGAAGATTTCATTTTTCAGCACGACCTGGCACCTGCTCACAGTGCCAAAACCACTGGTAAATGGTTTACTGACCATGGTATTACTGTGCTCAATTGGCCTGCCAACTCTCCTGACCTGAACCCCATAGAGAATCTGTGGGATATTGTGAAGAGAAAGTTGAGAGACACAAGACACAAGTACCTGCAAAAGGATTCCCGACCAAGTATTGAGTGCAGAACTGAACATAATTATATGAAGGTTGACTATTTTTGTATTAAAAACACTTTTCTTTTATTGGTCGGATGAAATATGCTAATTTTTTGAGATAGGGATTTTGGGTTTTCATGAGCTGTATGCCACAATCATCAACATTAAAACAATAAAATGCTTGAACTACTTCAGTTGTGTGTAATGAATCTAAAATATATGAAAGTCTAATGTTTATCAGTACATTACAGAAAATAATGAACTTTATCACAATATGCAAATTTTTTGAGAAGGACCTGTATATTAAAAAAAATCTAATGTGTGCATTGTATCTATGGAAGATTGTAGGACATTTCAAAACATATGTTGCATATCTGTACATTTGTAAAAGTCACATTTCCAAAAATTTAGGACCCACCTTCTGTCATTCATAAACAACTACCACTCCAAGTTTTTAGAGCATTGTATAGTTCTAACCTTTTGTTTGTTTTTCATTCTTTAGATGCACTACTACAACAACAGCTGAAAGCTGAAGAAAAGGAGGCCACAGAGTTTCTTTGCTTCAACAGTTCAGAAATGGCTTCGTTATGCCCCAGAACGGCTGGGGGGAATTGCTCGTGGTGGAAAACCATAAGTTCAGACTCATGTCTTATTATCTGTTTTGCTGAGTAAATACATTTCAACTTACGAATAATGTTTCAGTCATCTGTTGTGTTTCTGACTTGGTTGTTTCTATTTGCATTTGACTGAATTTTGCTGAGGCAGGCTGCCATTTTTATATTATGGTTTTCCAGTCTCTTCTCTTGGCAGTTAGATTCTGTTTTATGAATTCAGAATTAACAATCTCTTCTAATAGTTCTCTTCTAAAAAGTCATATTGTCATCCAGTTTATAATAATTTGTATGCAAGTTGTAGTGTGTTTTATTATATAGTTGTTTTATTGTAATTGTGATGTTACTTCCTGTTTAAATGGGTATGGAGCATAAATAAATAAATATGTTTACATGTAAACTGAAGGATGTTGAGTTACTGACTTTTTGTTTAAAAAAAAAAAAAAAAGCTTTTCAGCCCTACATGGTCTCTGATTTAAAGAAATAAATCAAAACGGACATGATTTACTGTCATAGAATCTTGCTGTTCATAAAGCAAGACTAAACTATAATTGTTTCAATGTTGATTCAATGTTGATTCAATGTAAAATAAGTGATTGAATTTACGTTGAACAAACATTGATTTTATGCCCATCTTGATCTATTTTTCATCATTGAAATAACATTATTTCAAGGTGCAAACCTGATGAAAAATCAACATTTAACATTGAAATTTCAACATTGATTCAATAACAAGTTGGTTGATGCTTTAATGTTGATTCAACGATGATTCAATGTTGTTCTGCTATCTGGGGACTTACTATCTCATAATTATGACATCCTTATCTCATAATTATGACTTACTATCTTATAATTATGACATCCTTATCTCATAATTATGACTTACTATCTCATAATTATGACTTACTATCTCATAATTATGAGATAAGGGGAGGCAGTTTGTGGCAGGGGGCATTTTAGCGCATGACACTGGAAACGGAAGTTACTGCATCCTTTTGCTCGGAAGCGAGGAACCAGAATTTTAAGCAGGTGCCAGATAGTTATTTGAGATGCCACAAAGCCAGCTTGGATGCATTTCATATGCATGATTTTGTATATGAAGCGCTCCATATTGGTTTTGTTACGTGGGGCGGTTATGGAGAGCCGCACCAAGATGTGTTATGATGTGTATAAGAGTCCTAACGCAGGGCTATAGAGGGGGTCAGTGAAATAGGAGTTGTTATGAGAATGCTTATGATACGCACGGGAGGACCTTTCCGTTCTGGAAATAGCGGGCGGGGGGGGGGGGGGATTATTAATTAGGAACTTAAAAGGAAACAAAATTAAAACTGAAAATGCAAAATGACCGGAGCTCCGCCGTCTACGCGAGAACGGACGGTGCTCGGAAAACTAAAAATAAACTGTAGATCCTCTCGGAGCGTTCGCCCTTACCGAGGATTTATAAGAGAGAGAGAGGGGGGTTTGTGTCTTTTTGTACTTTCATACTGTATTTAACGTGAGTGCGCACGCTGGACTGATGCGGGCCGCGCGCTCCCTCTTTCTCTCTCACCAGCGTCACAGGCTGGAGCTTTGCCTCTGTCTCTGAACAGCACACTTTGTCTGTCTGCCTTTCTTTTCTACAGATCTGCCCATTCAGACTATTGCAGAGTATTTATGCGTGGTTCTGCCCCTCGTAAGACTCGCATCGTTACCGGTTTAGCTCCTCCTGAAGGAAGAGCCACTTCGAGAAGGACAGAATGTGCTTTCCTCCTGAACAGTCCTAAGCACTTTAGATACCAGCGCAGTGTTGACATACTAATGATAATAGCATCCAAATTACACAATGACATTAATATCTCCCAGTGTCTCAATCCAAGAAATAAAAGCTAAGTAAATTTGGCAATATTTGCTCCATTGTCCCTGTCTTCTCAGAACCCTAATAATTATATGTGATAAGTCATAATTATGAGATATTAAGTCATAATTATGAGATAGTAAGTCATAATTATGAGATAAGGATGTCATAATTATGAGATAGTAAGTCATAATTATGAGATAAGGATGTCATAATTATGAGATAAGGATGTCATAATTATGAGATACCGTAAGGATGTCATAATTATGAGATAAGTCCCGTGATTTTTTTTTTATTGTGTGAATGCAATGCGCTTCCGTAAAGGATACTGTATATGCGCTCACTGTTTTGTTTCAAACATTAAACCACAGTAACCTGCATGGAAGCGAATAACCTTGGTAAAAAATTATTCTTAATTATTATTATTGTTATTATACAGTCTTTTATTAGCAATTCTCTCTCTCTCTCTCTCCCTCACACACATATGTATACTATGGAGCGATATCGCGGACAATATTCAAATGCAATTGCGTTTCCCATATGTGGACGCACAAAGTGCAAATTGCATAATTCAAATGCAATTGCAAACTTTGCATTACCGTTTGCTGATTCGCCTTTGCGAGCGCACACTGACTGCCAAATTTCAAATGAAAAAACAAAGTCCATTTGTATTTCCCAGGTCTTACACGTCATGAACGTGTCATATTTAAATAGCAAAATCAATCACCACATTTGCTTTTTCACTTTCTCTGCGCCGCGCGTCAAGCCGGCCAAAATTGAAACGCAATCGCTAATCCATTTGCAATTGCATTTCCAACATGTTACACAGAAACCTGACAATCAGCGTCAGGGGCGGGTCTATATTGTGGGGCGGGATTGTATGGAGAGTGACGTCATTCGCAGTCGCCGACCAAGAGGGGGATATTTGAGCAATGGAGGTGAACCGAGATTATCTCATTTGTTTATCAAGAAATAAAGACACAAAAATGACAAATCGCATATTTTCTTGCTCTGGAGTGGACAGAGAAGTTTTTACAAATAAATATATTTGTAGATCTTCTCCTGTTACAGCCTGCTGGAGCTAAATCTTTCAGAAACGCTGCGTACCGGTGTTCCGGGAAATTCAGTTTCCCTATGTGTCCCCGGTCGCGCGCAGATTCAAATCATTGACGTCACTCGCTACCTAACGCTGAGAAGGCGAACGAGGATTTTAACAGTTTTTCTCTCGTTTTAAAGTGTTTTTGCGAACTTTTTGAATTAAACAAATACCCTATGCAAAATAATCGAGTGTCTTTTCGCTTTTTTTGTATATTTGAAGATAATTCAGAGGTTTTAAGCCGCTGCAATAGGCTGGTTTGCTGGGCAAGTACTGACATCGCGACTACTTTTATTACACCTACATTAGCTGTGTGATGATAGATGTGATACTGATTTATTCTAAATATATTTAAGGTTATACTTTGTAATTTATTATAGCATGTAACTCAAGGGTAGAGTGTATACTCGTGATAACCAGGATAGTCTTTTTTTTAACCCACTCAAACATCCAGTTCTATTAATCCACCTGGTAACATATCAAACACACAGGTACAGCGATTATAGGACACCACACACTCTCTGGTGTCTCTCTCTCTCTCTCTCTCTCTCTCTATCTATCTATCTAACTCTCAGCACCTGCATATGATGGGGAAACATGATATCCTGAAAACCATGATATACTGTATGGATATCCATGATAAAACAGACATACATAATTGGCACAGCACATATTATAATATAACTTTTAAATTAAATAATGTATCTGAATTGGTTAATTTACTTAAATTTCACAAAGTATGGAAACTTGAAGTTCATTACAAATGTTAACTGGGTGAATTGATTTCCAGGAGTCTCTTGTGAAAAATAGTGTTTTTAAAAAATATCATCTCACTGTATTACCTAAGCACACATGTCTCTGAGACAGTTTCAGACATCCATGATACTTCCACAGCCAGTAGGAAGAGGGAAACCGATTTTCCTGATGCCCAGGAAAATATGTTTCCCATACTTTAATTGAAAGACAGTGTTTTTTAAAAACATTCTGTGCACTGTGTTACCTGTGCCCCATGTACACATGTCTCTGAGTCAATTTCAGACATCCATGATACTTCCACAGCCAGTACGAAGGGGGAAACCGATTTTCCTGATGCCCAGGAAAATATGTTTCCCATACTCTAATTGAAAGACAGTGTTTTTAAAAAACATTCTGTGCATTGTGTTACCTGTGCCCCATGTACACATGTCTCTGAGTCAATTTCAGACATCCATGATACTTCCACAGCCAGTAGGAAGAGGGAAACAGATTTCCCTGATGCCCAGGAAAATACGTTTACCATACTTTAATTCAAAAGACAGTGTTTTTTAAACCATTCTGATCAATATTTTATCTTTGCTACAGGCACACATATCTCTGAGTCAGTTTCAGACATCCCTGATACTTCCACAGCCAATAGTGAGGGGGAAACCGATTTTCCTGATGATCAGGAAAATATGTTTCCCATACTTTAATTGAAAGACAGTGTTTTTAAAAAACATTCTGTGCATTGTGTTACCTGTGCCCCATGTACACATGTCTCTGAGACTGTTTCAGACATCCCTGATACTTCCACAGCCAGTAGGTAGGGGGAAACAGATTTCCCTGATGATCAGGAAAATATGTTTCCCATACTTTAATTTAAAAGACAGTGTTTTTAAAAAACATTCTGTGCATTGTGTTACCTGTGCCCCATGTACACATGTCTCTAAGACTGTTTCAGACATCCATGATACTTCCACAGCCAGTAGGAAGGGGGAAACCGATTTTCCTGATGCCCAGGAAAATATGTTACCCATACTTTAATTGAAAGACAGTGCTTTTGAAGCATTATTTTATTGTGTGTGTGTGTGTGTGTGTGTGTGTCTGTGTATATATATATATATATATATATATATATATATATATGTATATACTCAGCAAAAAAAGAAACGTCCTCTGACTTTCAACTGTTTTTACTTTCAGTAAACGTAATGTGTAAATATTTGTATGAACACTAAAAGAGTCAACACCGTAAGACATAAACTAAAAATGTTTCACAATGTGTCCCTGAATGAAGGGAGGCTCAAAATCAGTCAGTACCAGTCAGTATCTGGTGGCCACCAGCTGCTTAAAGTACTGCAGTGCATCTCCTCCTCATGGACTGGACCAGATTTGTCAGTTCTTGCTGTGAGATGGAGGGATTGTGTGTTCCTGGTGTGACTCGGGCAGTTGTTGTGGCCATCCTGTACCTGTCACGCAGGTGTGATATTCGGATGTACCCATCCTGTGCAGGTGTTGTTACACGTGGTCTTCCACTGCGAGGATGATCAGCTGTCCTTCCTGTCTCCCTGTAGCGCTGTCTTAGGCGTCTCACAGTGCGGACATGGCAATTTATTGCCCTATAGCCACATCAGCAGTCCTCATGCCTCCCTGCAGCATGCCTAATGCACGTTCACGCAGATGAGCAGGGACCCTGGGCATCTTTCTTTGGGTATTTTTCCCAGTCAGTAGACAAGTCTCTTTAGTGTCCTGCGTTTTTAGAACTGTGACCTTAAATGCCTACTTTCTGTAAGCTGTTAAGTTCTTAACGACCATTCCACAGGTGCATGTTAATTAATTGATTATGGTTAATTGAACATGCATGGAAAACATTGTTTAAACCCTTTACAATGAAGATCTGTAAAGTTATTTGAATTTTTACAACATTATTGTTGAAATACACAGTCCTGAAAAAGGGACGTTACTTTTTTTGCTGAGTATATACAAACCGGATTCCAAAAAAGTTGGGACACTAAACAAATTGTGAATAAAAACTGAATGCAATGATGTGGAGATGGCAAATGTCAATATTTTATTCAGAATAGAACATAGATCAAAAGTTTAATCCGAGAAAATGTATCATTTTAAAGGAAAAATATGTTGATTCCAAATTTCACGGTGTCAACAAATACCAAAATAGTTGGGACAAGTAACAATAAGAGGCTGGAAAAAGTAAATTTGTGCATAACGAAGAGCTTGAAGACCAATTAACAGTAATTAGGTTAATTGGCAACATGATTGGGTATAAAAAGAGCTTCTCAGAGTGGCAGTGTCTCTCAGAAGCCAAGATGGGTAGAGGATCACCAATTCCCACAATGTTGCACAGAAAGATAGTGGAGCAATATCAGAAAGGTGTTACCCAGCGAAAAATTGCAAAGACTTTGCAGTTATCATCATCAACTGTGCATAATATCATCCGAAGATTCAGAGAATCTGGAACAATCTCTGTGCGTAAGGGTCAAGGGCGTAAAACCATACTGGATGCCCGTGATCTCCGGGCCCTTAAACGACACTGCACCACAAACAGGAATGCTACTGTAAAGGAAATCACAGAATGGGCTCAGGAATACTTCCAGAAACCATTGTCAGTGAACACAATCCACCGTGCCATCCGCCGTTGCCAGCTGAAACTCTACAGTGCAAAGAAGAAGCCATTTCTAAGCAAGATCCACAAGCACAGGCATTTTCATTGGGCCAGGGATCATTTAAAATGGAGTGTGGCAAAATGGAAGACTGTTCTGTGGTCAGACGAGTCACGATTCGAAGTTCTTGTTGGAAATGTGGGACGCCATGTCATCCGGACCAAAGAGGACAAGGACGACCCAAGTTGTTCAGTTCAGAAGCCTACATCTTTGATGGTATGGGGTTGCATGAGTGCGTGTGGCATGGGAAGCTTGCATGTCTGGAAAGGCACCATCAATGCAGAAAAATATATTCAGGTTCTAGAACAACATCTAGTCATCTCTTTTTGGGAAGACCCTGCATTTTTCAACAAGATAATGCCAGACCACATTCTGCATCAATCACAACATCATGGCTGCGTAGGAGAAGGATCCGGGTACTGAAATGACCAGTCTGCAGTCCAGATCTTTCCCCTAAAGAGAACATTTGGCGCATCATAAAGAGGAAGGTGCGACAAAGAAGGCCCAAGACGATTGAACAGTTAGAGGCCTGTATTAGACAAGAATGGGAGAGCATTCCTATTTCTAAACTTGAGAAACTGGTCTCCTCGGTCTCCCCAGACGTCTGTTGAGTGTTGTAAGAAGAAGGGGAGATGCCACACAGTGGTGAAAATGGCCTTTTCCCAACTTTTTTGGGATTTGTTGACACCATGACATTTTGATTCACCATATTTTTCCCTTAAAATTATATATTTTCTCAGTTTAAACTTTTGTTCTGTGATTTATGTTCTATTCTGAATAAAATATTGACATTTGCCATCTCCACATCATTTTTATTCACAATTTGTTTAGTGTCCCAACTTTTTTGGAATCCGGTTTGTATATACTCAGCAAAAAAAGTAACGTCCCTTTTTCAGGACTGTGTATTTCAACAACAATGTTGTAAAAATCCAAATAACTTTACAGATGTTCATTGTAAAGGGTTTAAACAATGTTTTCCATGCATGTTCAATTAACCATAATCAATTAATTAACATGCACCTGTGGAATGGTCGTTAAGACCTTAACAGCTTACAGAAAGTAGGCATTTAAGGTCACAGATCTAAAAATGCGGGACACTAAAGAGACTTGTCTACTGACTGTGAAAAACACCCAAAGAAAGATGCCCAGGGTCCCTGCTCATCTGCGTGAACGTGCATTAGGCATGCTGCAGGGAGGCATGAGGACTGCTGATGTGGCTATAGGGCAATAAATCGCCATGTCCGCACTGTGAGATGCCTAAGACAGCGCTACAGGGAGACAGGAAGGACAGCTGATCATCCTCGCAGTGGAAGACCACGTGTAACAACACCTGCACAGGATGGGTACATCCGAATATCACACCTGCGTGACAGGTACAGGATGGCCACAACAACTGTCCGAGTCACACCAGGAACACACAATCCCTCCATCTCACAGCAAGAACTGACAAATCTGGTCCAGTCCATGAGGAGGAGATGCACTGCAGTACTTCAAGCAGCTGGTGGCCACCAGATACTGACTGGTACTGACTGATTTTGAGCCTCCCTTCATTCAGGGACACATTGTGAAACATTTTTAGTTTATGTCTTATGGTGTTGACTCTTTTAGTGTTCATACAAATATTTACACATTAAGTTTACTGAAAGTAAAAACAGTTGAAAGTCAGAGGACGTTTCTTTTTTTGATGAGTATATATATACAGACACACACACACACACACACACACAATAAAATAATGCTTCAAAAACACTGTCTTTCAATTAAAGTATGGGAAACATATTTTCCTGGGCATCAGGAAAATCGGTTTCCCCCTTCCTACTGGCTGTGGAAGTATCATGGATGTCTGAAACAGTCTCAGAGACATGTGTACATGGGGCACAGGTAACACAATGCACAGAATGTTTTTTAAAAACACTGTCTTTTAAATTAAAGTATGGGAAACATATTTTCCTGATCATCAGGGAAATCTGTTTCCCCCTACCTACTGGCTGTGGAAGTATCAGGGATGTCTGAAACAGTCTCAGAGATATGTGTGCCTGTAGCAAAGATAAAATATTGATCAGAATGGTTCAAAAAACACTGTCTTTTAAATTAAAGTATGGTAAACGTATTTTCCTGGGCATCAGGGAAATCTGTTTCCCCCTACCTACTGGCTGTGGAAGTATCAGGGATGTCTGAAACAGTCTCAGAGACATGTGTACATGGGGCACAGGTAACACAATGCACAGAATGTTTTTAAAAAAACACTGTCTTTCAATTAAAATATGGGAAACATATTTTCCTGGGCATCAAGAAAATCGGTTTCCCTCTTCCTACTAGCTGTGGAAGTATCAGGGATGTCTGAAACTGACTCAGAGACATGTGTGCTTAGGTAATACAGTGAGATGATATTTTTTTAAAAACACTATTTTTCACAAGAGACTCCTGGAAATCAATTCACCCAGTTAACATTTGTAATGAACTTCAAGTTTCCATACTTTGTGAAATTTAAGTAAAATAACCAATTCAGATACATTATTTAATTTAAAAGTTATATTATAATATGTGCTGTGCCAATTATGTATGTCTGTTTTATCATGGATATCCTTACAGTATATCATGGTTTTCAGGATATCATGTTTCCCCATCATATGCAGGTGCTGAGAGTTAGATAGATAGATAGAGAGAGAGAGAGAGAGAGAGAGAGAGAGAGACACCAGAGAGTGTGTGGTGTCCTATAATCGCTGTACCTGTGTGTTTGATATGTAACCAGGTGGTTTAATAGAACTGGATGTTTGAGTGGGTTAAAAAAAAGACTATCCTGGTTATCACGAGTATACACTCTACCCTTGAGTTACATGCTATAATAAATTACAAAGTATAACCTTAAATATATTTAGAATAAATCAGTATCACATCTATCATCACACAGCTAATGTAGGTGTAATAAAAGTAGTCGCGATGTCAGTACTCGCCCAGCAAACCAGCCTTTTGCAGCGGCTTAAAACCTCTGAATTATCTTCAAATATACAAAAAAAGCGAAAAGACACTCGATTATTTTGCATAGGGTATTTGTTTAATTCAAAAAGTTCGTAAAAACACTTTAAAACGAGAGAAAAACTGTTAAAATCCTCGTTCGCCTTCTCAGCGTTAGGTAGCGAGTGACGTCATGATTTGAATCTGCGCGCGCACTGCGCGCGACCGGGGACACATAGGGAAACTGAATTTCCCGGAACACCGGCGCTTTATACCGATGGAGTCACTAAGGGACCGTCTAAAAAGTGCATGACCAAGACCCAAGCGTTTATTTACAGACGAATACACAAGATTACAGAGGAATACCTCACAGGACATCAAACATATTACACTGTTAGGCTACAGTATGGATTATTTGTTTATTTATTTTTGTTTGTTTAATTGATTTATAATTATTTTAATGTACATTTTCAAATAAATGATTACACAGACAATTCTTGTGGCAATGAAACAGAATTTGTTAAATGAGAGTCGGGGTGTTTTTTATTATTAAAATAATTGTAGAGATAAAAAAAAGACAATTAAATCAACAAAATCCAATAAATTTTTTTCCTATAGAAATTTCAAATGTAAAACCAACTGTACTATAATACACTCTACCCTTGCTCATAACTACAACCCTTCCCTTTACAATATTCAGTTTGATATTAATTCAGTTGTAAATTTTTTAATAAATGTTTTGCAAAAAGAAAAGAAAAATGAAATCAAACTTAATGAGAAAAATGTTGTAGTTATTAGCAGTGATAGAGTGGATTATAGTACAACTCGTTTTACATGTGTAATCCACATAATGAAAAAGCTATTGATTTTTTTTGTAATGTTATGCACTAAAATGCCTCCCTGTAATTCCTTGTTTTTATTGTTGATTTTTTTTTAAATAGTTTTACTTTCTTTATGTAAAGCAATTTGAATGACCATTGTGTATGAAATGTGCTACAGTATAAATAAACTTGCCTTGCAGTGTCATAGATAAATGGACATAAGAAAATTTTTCAGTTCACCTAAACGCCAAGTAAGTACAAGTTCACATATTAAGGCAATTTGGCTTTAAGAATGGGTGCTTATGAAAATACTAATGTCACAATATCAATCACAGGCAAAGGAGACAGAAATTATTGAGGGACAGGTAGACCAGGGTCAATCAGGTGTACAGTGTCAGGTAAGTGTGGTGCTTTTATTGAAGGGATAATGACAGATTTAAAAAAAAATTTTTTTTTTTGAGGTGAACAATTTCTTTAATGTTTTCGGAGCTGTGGCTGTTCAGTAGAAAGTAATAGGCTCACCAATTTACAGTATGATCTTTCAATTTAACAAGTGTAATGTAAACAAGTTAGTTATTATGAGTATGGAAAACATCTTTTCCTGCATTTTGTTCTGCTTCAGGAGTCGGTCTGTTCTGACACAGTCTGTTCTGAGACAGTGAGAGTAGAGGAAGGGGCAGATTCAGAACCAGGGAGGGAGCCGGAGACAGCAGAACAAAGAGATGATATTGCCAGCACCAGCACAGGGAGCACAGTTTTTAGTTTAGATCTCATGTTTACATTTTATTGTATGTTGATGGCTTGACTGTAAACAACATAAACAATGCAATAAATAGTTTTTGAAAAATCTGCTTTGTCATGGAACCTGAGAAAAACTTTGAAAATAACCATAATGGCGCAGTCTCCTTACTACAATAATAATGATAGAAGCAAACTTTTTCACTGTGGGGACATACTGTACCTTTATAAGTACAATTTGACTGTATTATATGTGTCCCCTTCAAAAATTGCTCATGAGAAATTTTATATTTATTGTCCCCCCTACTGTTAAATGAAATTTTACGCCCATACACACACACACACACACACACACCGTGAGTCACCTCCAACCTTGCAAGGATTAAGTTCTGCACAAAACTCAGTCTACTATTAAATGTTTTTAAGTCTGACTGCAGTAATTTGAGCATTTGCACAGTGTTAGCCTACAAATCCTCCAGATAGCTTACTATTTAGTGAAGATGTCGGCTACACTTAACATTTTCATTGTTAATTCCATGGGCTATCATCATTCTGCATGTGTGTAGGCTTACGTGTGTCTACCTAGAAATCTGATAGTCAGCCATGTCATTTATATAACTCTGGGGGTTTATTTGTTGTACTGCGTGAAAATTTACAACAATTTCAATCAATCGTGACAGACGTAAGACCACTCGTTAATTTGATGTGGATGGCAATGTACCTAAAAGCAGTAACTAAATCAGCATACTATCATCTCAAAAACATTGCAAGAATTAGATGTTTTGTCTCCAATCAAGATTTGGAGAAACTTGTCCATGCCTTTATCACCAGCAGGGTGGATTATTATAATGGTCTCCTCACCGGCCTTCCCAAGAAGACCCATTAGACAGTTACAGCTCATCCAGAACGCTGCTGCCAGGATTCTAACTAGAACCAGAAAATCTGAGCACATCACACCAGTCCTCAGGTCCTTACACTGGCTTCCTTTAACATTTAGGATAGATTTATAGTTTTATAGATTTATAGATTATAGGATAGATAATGTACTTTTACTTGTTTATAAATCACTTAATGGCCTAGGACCTAAATACATTGCAGATATGCTCATTGAATATAAACCTAACAGACCACTCAGATCGTTAGGATCGAGTCACTTAGAAATACCAAGAGTTCACAAAAGACAAGGGGAGTCCGCCTTTAGCCATTATGCTGCCCGCAGTTGGAACCAGATCCAGAAGAGATCAGATGTACTAAAACATTAGTCACTTTTAAATCTAGACTTAAAACTCATCTGTTTAGCTGTGCGTTTATTCAATGAGCACTGAGCTACGGCCGAACCAACTGCATTATTTTATGTTTATCTAATATCTTAAATTGTTTTAATTAGTTCTCTAGTTTTATTTTAAATAAAATTTAAATTAGTTTACAGTTTTATTGCAAACTGTTTTTATTTTTAATTAAATGTAAAGGCGGCGCGGTGGTGTAGTGGTTAGCACTGTTGCCTTGCACCTCCAGGGTCTGGGTTCGATTCCCCGGCCAGGCTTGATTCCCGTCTCTGTGTGCATGGAGTTTGCATGTTCTCCCCGTGCTTGGTGGGTTTCCTCCGGGTACTCCAGTTTCCTCCCACAGTCCAAAGATATGCAGATTAGGCTAATTGGCGTTCCTAAATTGCCCGTAGTGTGTGAATGGGTGTGTGAGTGTGTGTGTGTGTGCCCTGCGATGGATTGGCACCCTGTCCAGGGTGTACCCCGCCTAGTGCCCGAAGTCTCCTGGGATAGGCTCCAGGTCCCCCGCGACCCTGAACACAGGATTAAGCGGTATAGAAAATGAATGAATGAATGAACTAAATGTAAAAGTTTTCGTTAAAAATCTTTATTGATATTATCTTTTATTTCATTTTATGATTATTTTCTTTTCTTCTATGTAAAGCACTACCATTGTGTATGAAATGTGCTATACAAATAAACTTGCCTTGCCTAATTGGCAGACGGTTCATTTGGGAGTAGCAGCTAGGTAGGCTAGTGGTGCAGGTTGTCGACAAACACTCAAATGCACGAGTGACACACACACACACCATAAAAAAGCCCTCGGTCCTCCCTACATAAATGTCCCTCCCTTCACTCTGCCAACATTTCGGCTACTTCTTACCGGACTCGTAGCTATTCTGAAGCCTTCCTCAATCTGTCCCTGCTAGGTCACGTCTCTCACCACCTCCTCCTCTTCATCTGTGTAACTAACGTTGACGTTACTCTGTTCTATACTCCCTTGTGCCGCTCCGGCAGCCTGAGCACTCTGGACTGCCTCTGCACTCTTACTAGATGTTGATGGCCCTAAATGTGATTTTCGCACATTTTGCTGCTTCCACTTGTAGGCTTTTGTGTCTTTTTTCCCGCAGCTTTTTTATTTTGTGACAGGGAGATGAGGGCTGACCAGGAGGGAGGCGGGGCGTGACCTGAGATTTCATTAGACTAGCTCAATGTCTTTTAAGACAGTCAACCAATGTGCCGTGATTCGTGTCTCAGATACTCTACTGTTGCGGTAATAAATAAATTGGCCTAATAAACTTTTTTTAAATATTAAATTATGACTGACATCCCCGGCCCAAAAATGTGCATTGGCCCACCTGGCATTGCCCGGTATGCCCTATGGCCAGTCCAGGCCTGCAGGTGATTAATCGAGTTACCCCAAGATTGCAGGCAGTGACTTAAGGAGTGACCTGATTGTTATCCATGGAGATCACAAGGTACTGACAGGGGATAAATCACCTGGGATGAACAGCAAGTCGGTGTTAATGGGAACGAGTTTCAGCTGATGAGCCGCCATTCAAGATGAGATGTCTGCCAGACCTGCTGAGATCCAGGTGGAAAGCTGCGTGTCTGAGGGAGAAAAGGACGTGGAGAAAATGATGTGGATGTCATCTGCATAAGAATGGTCTGAAAACCTGTACAAGGATATGACCTTACCAAGAGACCAGGCATAGAGAAGAATAACAATTCTAAGAACATACCACAAATACACTATGCTTCTAGAGAATTCATGCTAGCAGCATATGCGCTAGTTACCGGAATCATCACATCCCCAAAAACTCAGAATACACACACTTACCGACATGAAAGCATGTACAAACAATGGCTAACATACAGCGCCCTTAGCGTAACTAATGAAACATGCATTGTCTGTCATGAAAGAAATAGTCGTCCTTTACTAATTAGACCCACCAGAGGGCTAGACAAGTGCTCTCAACCTCCATATAGCACTAAATTTCTATGCCCAATGGCCTGTCTGCTTGGAGCAGCGGCCAAACCCTCTGGTGCAGAATGGATGCATAATTTAAGTACTAGCTGCACTTACTCACCCATAGACACCTCAGAAGAGACACCCTAATGTATACATAAAAGCCATAACTAAGTTACCATTATGCCTATGTTCCAATGGACAAATTCCTGTAGGAAATGCCTCTAAGCAATGTGAATCTGTAATGGACACCCAAAACACATTAATCGCAACTCGCATTTTATGTAATAAGAAATTAGATTACTCGTGCACTGAAACAGAAAGCATTCCTAGTAATACCGAGTCTACACAAAGGTACCCGACCACTAGCTGACATCTTTTGGTATTGTGGAGAAAATCAGGTGCATCAAACATTACCAGATAAATGGAATTGTTGTTGTGCACCTGTTTTGCTAGAAGGTAAGGTACAAGTAATACAATTTGATTGGTCCCGACTATCTCGACACAAACGCGACACAGATGATTGGACACAATATCTACTTACAGATAATACTAGTGTTTTGCAAATTCAAGAATGGGCACCTGACCCAAATGTTAAAATCGATTGGTCTGGAACTCCAGTAGGGATTCCAGAGCAACATCTTATTATGGATATGACAGGAACAGGACTCACAACTGGCATATTTCCCTGGTTCCAAATTGTGCGTAATACTAAATGGATTAATTATGTATGGTACAATCAACAACGATTCATCAATTACACTATATCCGCTTTAGATTTAGTTAAAGGACAATTGCATGCAACAACACTCATGGCAGTGCAAAATCGATTTGCCATCGACATGATGAGAGCCCCAGACGAAGGGGTATGTGAATTAATAGGAACCTCATGTTGTACTCAAATCCCTCTTCACACTGGTCCACATGGGGCATTAACTCTAGTCATTGAAAGAATGAAAACCCTACGAGATGAACACGTTGTTACGACCCCCGGTCTAGGGTCAAGGGACGCAACAAAGAAAATAATAAATTGATTATAAATAAATATTCTGGCAACCAAGATTTTGTGCGTGGTTTTTATTTTAACACACACAGGAAGCTCTGGGCTTCAGGATTGGGCCAAGGCCAAAACAATAAACAAAACCCCCCCTCTATCTCCTCCCTCAAGCTAGCTAAACTACCCAAAAAGAAAACTGAAATCAAAATACAAAAACTAAACTAGCTTCCTAACTACCTACAAAAACAGGAGAAAACAGGGGACAACAAAAATGGCACCCAACCCCTACTGCTTCCTTGCAACTATGTACAAACAAAAAGAAAAGAACAAAATATATATACACAATATTTACAACAGAGAAAACTATATACAAAAGCGGGAGGAAAACTTCCATCCACGCTAACACAAAAGGAACAAGAAAGAAAACCAAAAAATACAACAAACAGGAAGGAGAGAGGCAAGGCGCGACACACAGGCTCTCTCTCCAACCAAACAAGCAAAAACACACACACAGTCACTCAAAAACAAATACAAAATAACAAACAAACACACAGTCACACTCCAACACTTCAACATACAATCACTCAATCAATCAATCAATCAATCAATCAATCACACAATCCAACAACCACACAATCCAACGTTCACAATTCACCAATCAACAAAGGAGCACGGAAGTCACACACAAGGTATAAGTCGCGCACTTCCTGCTTCCACTCGCGAGCTTAAGAAGGCGTGTAGATCCACCGTCAGCCAATCGCGGCGCACGTCACGGCACGTTCCATCGGGGCGGGGCTTCCTGCGAAAAGGAGAGCAGGAGAGAGAGAAAAGGGGGGAGAGATCGCGCACGCGCCGCCGTCGCGCATGCGCACATACCCGCGCTACACACACACATACGTGCACTACTCCTCTGCACGCAACACCCCCACCCATAAAAGTCAAAATCCCCATTTTGACAAAAAGACACATCAAGAAATACATAAAATCTATGTATGTCACCAATATTGAGGCTGCACCAACACAGATGAACACAATCAGCCAGGTTAACATAGCCCTCTGTGCCGCCGCCAATTGCGAACGGCCCATCTGTAATGGTGCCACAGCTTCATCAGACACGGTTGGTTCAACATGACATTTTGCTCTGACAGGTGTATTTTGCAGAAAAGATTCAGATAAATTGACAGCATCACACTTTCGTGCTTGTGCACGTGTAACTGCACATGATGGGAATACTGTGGGACAATTGGAAACACCATCATTAACATCAGCTACTGGTTTTTCTGTTACAATAGGACGAGGGAAAACACCACCCGCCAGATCATTTCCCAGGATTACCTGAACTCCTTCAACAGGGAGTTCAGTACAAATACCAACACGTACTTTCCCCTTCACTATTTCTGTCTCAAGATAAATGTCATGAAGTGGAACTGTGATACAGCCTGCTCCTATGCCACATAAAATCACATCGGTGCCTGTGTAGGTTTTCTGAGACAGCAAAAGTGTACCAGCTAACATCAGAGTCTGTGCTGCACCTGTATCTCGCAGAATGGACACTGGTCTGCGAACACCTTCAGGGCTATCTGCCACTGACCCTTGTAACATGAATGGCTTATAAACTTCCACTGTTTGTTCAGGTAAGACATTTTTTAATTGCCTTTCAACAAACCCCACAGATTTTGGCTTTACAGCTGTATTTTTTTTCTTCCAGGCATCACAGTCTGAGATCAGATGATCAGCACTCAAACAGTAGAAACACACTCTACCTCCCCCTGATCGATACTGAGAAGTTCTAAACGTGCTCCCTCTTGCAGGTTTCACACTGTTTGCTGAAGGTTTCACCTGCCCTTCAACCCCACGGACAGCGAATTTATCCGTTCTCACAGTAGGAGAAAATACAGTACGTGCGTCAACTCAAATTCATCAGCCAATACCGCGGCTGCTGATAATGACATGACTTTTTGTTCATTCAAGTGCAATACAACATTTTCAACGACACAATTTTTAAAGTCCTCCAACAGAATTAACTCTTTAAGAGCCTCAAAAGTGGTAGCTTTAGTTGCAGCACACCACTTTTCAAACAGTGTTTGCTTTTCACGGGCAAACTCCACAAATGTTTGTCTGTCTGTCTTTTTATGGGACCTAAATTTTTGTCTATAAGCCTCTGGAACTAACTCATACGCACACAGAACAGTTTGTTTGACCGTGTCGTAATCCAGGCTTTGTTCAACAGGCAACGCAGAGCACACATCCTGCGCTTTACCAGTCAATTTACACTGTAACAAGAGAGCCCACATTGCTCTCGGCCACTGTAACGTAGCTGCCACACGTTCAAAAGCTATGAAATAGCTATCCACCTCGGTCTCTCTAAAAGGAGGTACTAAAACAATATGCTTGCTTACATCGAAATGGGTTGGGGAGGTAGTCAGTGGGGCAGAAACGAGAGAAGAGCCCGGCGCAGCCGTTGCAGGTAACTGTGCGAATGATGGAAATGCAGGTGAACTCTCCGGCGCGATCTCAGCCCGGTGTAGCCGGCTGAAATCTCGCCGAAAATGCTCCCTCTCCATCTCAAGCTCCAGCTCTCGCAACCGTAACCTTTGAGCTTCTGTTTCCTCACGTTTAATTTCCAGCTCCACCTCCCTCGTTTTTAGAACCAAAAGCTGGTTAGAGTCCCCAATTGGTGGTGTTATTACCTTATGCTTTGGGGGCGTGGAAGGTGACTGCGGCGCAGGTAATGGCCTACCGTCGATCTCCGTCGGCGTTGAAGCGTCCCTGTCCTCAGCACACTCTCCAGGCTCTCCAGGCAAAATCTGCTGTTCAATTAAATTGTCAAGCAATATTTTTTTAATCTCCCTCTTTAGACCTCTTCGTGGCACCTCAACTTCAAAAAATTCAGCAATGCTGAACAAATCGTCCTTACGACACTGGTCAAACTGTTCCATGGTAGGAGCCAGTGTAAAGGCAATTAAGTCAAACGCCATGTTTCTACCACTACTGTCCAACTCAAGAAGACAGCCAAACAAACAAAAAGGGCGAATATCTTCCACAATAGACAAGCCACCACTTGTTAGCCAGTAACTGGCAAAGGACAAGTCCCCACTTTTTAACCAGGGACTTGCAAAGGACGAGCCCCCACTTGTTACGACCCCCGGTCTAGGGTCAAGGGACGCAACAAAGAAAATAATAAATTGATTATAAATAAATATTCTGGCAACCAAGATTTTGTCCGTGGTTTTTATTTTAACACACACGCACATACAGGAAGCTCTGGGCTTCAGGATTGGGCCAAGGCCAAAACAATAAACAAAACCCCCCCTCTATCTCCTCCCTCAAGCTAGCTAAACTACCCAAAAAGAAAACTGAAATCAAAATACAAAAATTAAACTAGCTTCCTAACTACCTACAAAAACAGGAGAAAACAGGGGACAACAAAAATGGCACCCAACCCCTACTGCTTCATTGCAACTATGTACAAACAAAAAGAAAAGAACAAAATATATATACACAATATTTACAACAGAGAAAACTATATACAAAAGCGAGAGGAAAACTTCCATCCACGCTAACACAAAAGGAACAAGAAAGAAAACCAAAAAAACAACAAACAGGAAGGAGAGAGGCAAGGCGCGACACACAGGCTCTCTCTCCAACCAAACAAGCAAAAACACACACACAGTCACTCAAAAACAAATACAAAATAACAAACAAACACACAGTCACACTCCAACACTTCAACATACAATCACTCAATCAATCAATCAATCAATCAATCAATCACACAATCCAACAACCACACAATCCAACGTTCACAATTCACCAATCAACAAAGGAGCACGGAAGTCACACACAAGGTATAAGTCGCGCACTTCCTGCTTCCACTCGCGAGCTTAAGAAGGCGTGTAGATCCACCGTCAGCCAATCGCGGCGCACGTCACGGCACGTTCCATCGGGGCGGGGCTTCCTGCGAAAAGGAGAGCAGGAGAGAGAGAAAAGGGGGGAGAGATCGCGCACGCGCCGCCGTCGCGCATGCGCACATACCCGCGCTACACACACACATACGTGCACTACTCCTCTGCACGCAACACCCCCACCCATAAAAGTCAAAATCCCCATTTTGACAAAAAGACACATCAAGAAATACATAAAATCTATGTATGTCACCAATATTGAGGCTGCACCAACACAGATGAACACAATCAGCCAGGTTAACATAGCCCTCTGTGCCGCCGCCAATTGCGAACGGCCCATCTGTAATGGTGCCACAGCTTCATCAGACACGGTTGGTTCAACATGACATTTTGCTCTGACAGGTGTATTTTGCAGAAAAGATTCAGATAAATTGACAGCATCACACTTTCGTGCTTGTGCACGTGTAACTGCACATGATGGGAATACTGTGGGACAATTGGAAACACCATCATTAACATCAGCTACTGGTTTTTCTGTTACAATAGGACGAGGGAAAACACCACCCGCCAGATCATTTCCCAGGATTACCTGAACTCCTTCAACAGGGAGTTCAGTACAAATACCAACACGTACTTTCCCCTTCACTATTTCTGTCTCAAGATAAATGTCATGAAGTGGAACTGTGATACAGCCTGCTCCTATGCCACATAAAATCACATCGGTGCCTGTGTAGGTTTTCTGAGACAGCAAAAGTGTACCAGCTAACATCAGAGTCTGTGCTGCACCTGTATCTCGCAGAATGGACACTGGTCTGCGAACACCTTCAGGGCTATCTGCCACTGACCCTTGTAACATGAATGGCTTATAAACTTCCACTGTTTGTTCAGGTAAGACATTTTTTAATTGCCTTTCAACAAACCCCACAGATTTTGGCTTTACAGCTGTATTTTTTTTCTTCCAGGCATCACAGTCTGAGATCAGATGATCAGCACTCAAACAGTAGAAACACACTCTACCTCCCCCTGATCGATACTGAGAAGTTCTAAACGTGCTCCCTCTTGCAGGTTTCACACTGTTTGCTGAAGGTTTCACCTGCCCTTCAACCCCACGGACAGCGAATTTATCCGTTCTCACAGTAGGAGAAAATACAGTACGTGCGTCAACTCAAATTCATCAGCCAATACCGCGGCTGCTGATAATGACATGACTTTTTGTTCATTCAAGTGCAATACAACATTTTCAACGACACAATTTTTAAAGTCCTCCAACAGAATTAACTCTTTAAGAGCCTCAAAAGTGGTAGCTTTAGTTGCAGCACACCACTTTTCAAACAGTGTTTGCTTTTCACGGGCAAACTCCACAAATGTTTGTCTGTCTGTCTTTTTATGGGACCTAAATTTTTGTCTATAAGCCTCTGGAACTAACTCATACGCACACAGAACAGTTTGTTTGACCGTGTCGTAATCCAGGCTTTGTTCAACAGGCAACGCAGAGCACACATCCTGCGCTTTACCAGTCAATTTACACTGTAACAAGAGAGCCCACATTGCTCTCGGCCACTGTAACGTAGCTGCCACACGTTCAAAAGCTATGAAATAGCTATCCACCTCGGTCTCTCTAAAAGGAGGTACTAAAACAATATGCTTGCTTACATCGAAATGGGTTGGGGAGGTAGTCAGTGGGGCAGAAACGAGAGAAGAGCCCGGCGCAGCCGTTGCAGGTAACTGTGCGAATGATGGAAATGCAGGTGAACTCTCCGGCGCGATCTCAGCCCGGTGTAGCCGGCTGAAATCTCGCTGAAAATGCTCCCTCTCCATCTCAAGCTCCAGCTCTCGCAACCGTAACCTTTGAGCTTCTGTTTCCTCACGTTTAATTTCCAGCTCCACCTCCCTCGTTTTTAGAACCAAAAGCTGGTTAGAGTCCCCAATTGGTGGTGTTATTACCTTATGCTTTGGGGGCGTGGAAGGTGACTGCGGCGCAGGTAATGGCCTACCGTCGATCTCCGTCGGCGTTGAAGCGTCCCTGTCCTCAGCACACTCTCCAGGCTCTCCAGGCAAAATCTGCTGTTCAATTAAATTGTCAAGCAATATTTTTTTAATCTCCCTCTTTAGACCTCTTCGTGGCACCTCAACTTCAAAAAATTCAGCAATGCTGAACAAATCGTCCTTACGACACTGGTCAAACTGTTCCATGGTAGGAGCCAGTGTAAAGGCAATTAAGTCAAACGCCATGTTTCTACCACTACTGTCCAACTCAAGAAGACAGCCAAACAAACAAAAAGGGCGAATATCTTCCACAATAGACAAGCCACCACTTGTTAGCCAGTAACTGGCAAAGGACAAGTCCCCACTTTTTAACCAGGGACTTGCAAAGGACGAGCCCCCACTTGTTACGACCCCCGGTCTAGGGTCAAGGGACGCAACAAAGAAAATAATAAATTGATTATAAATAAATATTCTGGCAACCAAGATTTTGTCCGTGGTTTTTATTTTAACACACACGCACATACAGGAAGCTCTGGGCTTCAGGATTGGGCCAAGGCCAAAACAATAAACAAAACCCCCCCTCTATCTCCTCCCTCAAGCTAGCTAAACTACCCAAAAAGAAAACTGAAATCAAAATACAAAAATTAAACTAGCTTCCTAACTACCTACAAAAACAGGAGAAAACAGGGGACAACAAAAATGGCACCCAACCCCTACTGCTTCCTTGCAACTATGTACAAACAAAAAGAAAAGAACAAAATATATATACACAATATTTACAACAGAGAAAACTATATACAAAAGCGAGAGGAAAACTTCCATCCACGCTAACACAAAAGGAACAAGAAAGAAAACCAAAAAAACAACAAACAGGAAGGAGAGAGGCAAGGCGCGACACACAGGCTCTCTCTCCAACCAAACAAGCAAAAACACACACACAGTCACTCAAAAACAAATACAAAATAACAAACAAACACACAGTCACACTCCAACACTTCAACATACAATCACTCAATCAATCAATCAATCAATCACACAATCCAACAACCACACAATCCAACGTTCACAATTCACCAATCAACAAAGGAGCACGGAAGTCACACACAAGGTATAAGTCGCGCACTTCCTGCTTCCACTCGCGAGCTTAAGAAGGCGTGTAGATCCACCGTCAGCCAATCGCGGCGCACGTCACGGCACGTTCCATCGGAGCGGGGCTTCCTGCGAAAAGGAGAGCGGGAGAGAGAGAAAAGGGGGGAGAGATCGCGCACGCGCCGCCGTCGCGCATGCGCACATACCCGCGCTACACACACACATACGTGCACTACTCCTCTGCACGTAACAACGTACAAAATACAATTGCCACCCATAAGACATGGACACCATGGTTCTTCTCAGCCGACTGGAAGGCATACTTAACTAGAATAGGCACCATGATAGGAGCAGTCCTGTTAGCCACTTTACTAATAATCTGTTGTGTTATACCCCTAATAAGAGGAATAATCAGTAAAATCGGAAATAATTTACTAGGACAATATGTAATGCTAATACGTGAAACTGAAGCACCTGAACCAACTGTTGAACATAGCTATGAAACAATACCTACTATGAGAGCTAGCTTAGTCATGGAAATTGAAGAAGACAGTACTTTATAAATGTTAAAACAAATGCAGGCATGTAAATATGTAAATGCAATCCAGAATTCATATATGCAAAGTATATAACAAATCTAACATTATGATATAAAATCAAGACTAACAGAATATAGAATATATATAATGATGATAATGGCTATAAAACTTTGATTTACTGCATTATTATGTATCAGTATGTATGTAGTTTAGTGTGTGCAGGATCAGGACATTACTATGGCGACAGGAGGCAGAGACCACCATCTCACTGTTGACATGTTCATACATGAACTGATCCATAAAGAATGCCAAAAAGAGGGAGGTGGCACAATATGCTACGTCTGTCAGCAAGCAAGTCTTCACCACTCTGACACAAGCCTTGCACCTTGGATAGGACAGTACATTCCGAATCTTAGCCTTACAGATCTGAAACAGTGGACTACTGTACATGAGCTTCTTCGTCCTGCTAAACTCCTACTTGACTTTTCAAATACAAAGACAAAACTGAAACAAAATACGTTGCAGATACCACTCCTGAACTGTGTATTACTACAACTCAGTGGTACTGCTTGCGAACATTGTCTGTCTGAATGTTATGAGACAGAAAATTATCAAGGATACTTAATCTCAGAAGACATTCTTCAATGCCGAACTTTTAACGTTGTCTCTTTCTCAATCAACGATTTTGAGCTATGGAACTCTAATCCAAAGCAACAAGCCTGGTTAGCAAGTCTGCCAACAACCTCCCCAAATAGGACATTCTCACAAAATAATTCAAATCTGTACTATACCAATAAAAACAAAACGGACTATGGATGCATAAGAAACATTTGGTCAACGAACGTAAGCAATTTGTCAATATCATTACCAACATGGATGCATAGACACTATCGTTACCGACAACTTCGAAAACCATGAACTCCTGGTCCATAAACAAATAGAAAAAATGTGATTCATTGTAATTTCTATGTTAATACTTTAATTAAGTTTGATATATTGTATTAATGATTTCAATTTATAGTTATGTTTTTGATTTTTGTCTTAATGTTTTGTTTATGATTTTTGTGTTCATTTTTATGTTCCATAAATCATTACTGCCTTATTGCTGTCGAGTCCTCTGACCAGATGCTAATGCATTGTCGAGTGATAAAACACTGGCAGGGTAGGAATTTTCCCTAAATTTTTTGACCATGAGGGTTTTTTGCCTACCCCTGAGCAGAGAACCTAAGATTAGCTATAATCTCTCCTGATTACAAGGTAGTGACCACAAGGTCAATCCGAGAAAGGGATAGCAATTGTTAAAGGTTCAAGAAATATGTCATTTAATGTTTATATGACTGTTCGCAAATGTGTGTATAATCCGTACTTGCTCCTCATTAAGCATAAGATAGGCGGGACTGTGGAAATTTGAGTAAAGCCATATTTATGGCTTTCAGGGGGGACTGTGGAAACATTTTATTGAATCATAATTGTAGTCAAGTGTAAGGTACCAAATACCCAGAAGGCCTCTGTCCAAGAGGCCTTGATCCAACTCGCTACAAAAACAGAAAAGGCACCTGCACGACAAATTGAGGAAGTGAGAAAACACGCAGGCAGGAGGCAAGGGATAGGTAACAGACAAGAAAACTAAAGAAAAAACAATAATATCAATAATATTTACTAACATTTTATTATTATGTACTAATAATATCTACTCGTAATATCTACATGGTTAATGATAATGTTTTAATGATAATTAAAGAAAAAGTATGCAAAGTGTGACCCAAGAACAACCCGTACACACAGAGTGCAAGAAATTAAGGAACTTTATTGGAGGAAAAAATACAGAAAATGCAAGCATTGATAAAAATTATAAAAATAAACTTTCGGTTCTGCTTTAATTGGGACACAAAGTGAAAAAAGCCAGACTTCTGCTTTTAAGAAGCAGAAAAACAGCATAAATCATATTTGTTATAAAGAAAAAATCTAATTAATCAGTAATTTTCAGCAATATCATCCTCAGAGGTAGGCCCCTCAGAGTTCTAACCAGATGCAAATTGTGGTGGTTCGGTTTGGGTAAGGGAAGGTGTAACCACCTGCTCCCAGAAGGAATCTCAGATGAGAGGATGAGCGAGAAGAACGCTGCCTGCGAGCTAGAATTAAACAAAATTAGAGAGGATTTAGTAAACATGGGTTTAGTAAATCTGGGAAAAAATGCACTCTGCACATATTAAAAGAAACATTACATTATTGATTTTAGTAGTATAAGACCTAAGAATTAGCAATATAAATAATCATACCAATAATCAGATTAATGTGATTGTCTTAAACTAACCATAGTATAGCAATAGTAGCAGGTAAATGAAAAATAAATATTAACAAACCTAATCAATGAACTGATTTAAGCTGATTTAATTAATCTTTAATCTTAATATCTATCCTATAATAATTAAGTAAATTAAACAAAAGTATACTAATTGATATATATGTTCAAAATCATTAAAATAATCATTTAGTTATATAAAGAGATTTAATGTATAATCAAAATGAATAACCAGAATATATTAAAGTACTAATAGATAAATAATCTCTATACAAGTAAATACATAATGGACAGTTAAAGACAAATTAGATAAAATTAACTATGATAAGAACAACCAAAATATAATACTTACACATCTTGATGAGGAAGATTTTGAAAGATTGCGGCTTCCACAAAAACCCAAGTTACCAACGGTGGTCAATGGTCTGGTCAAGAAAAAAAAGGAATAAACCAAACTTTCTCCAAAAAAGGAGAACGTAAGACCGTCTAACGTCTTAGGCCTGCCCAGACATGAATAAATATGAGATGAGAGGAAAAATTTGGCAATTGGGAGGTGCCACATCAATCTGACCTGAGCAGAATTAGCTCACATCCAGAGGTGGAAAGAGTAATAAAATTTTGTACTCAAGTACAAGTACTGTTACTTCAGTGAAATTTTACTTAAGTACAAGTAAAGTTACAATTATAAAAATCTACTCAAGTAAAAGTAAAAAGTAGCTCATTAAAAAATGTACTCAGAGTAAAAGTTACCGAGTTACTTTTTTATTAACAGCGGGGGTGGGATGAGGCATTCGTAGTTCAAAAAAGATGAGCAGATATAAATCTCAAACTAGTTGTTTTTAACTGAAGGAACACCTTTGCATAATAAAGCTGTTGTCTTTCTTGTGCTTGAAAATCAAAGTGGTCACTTAAATATGGTGTTACGTCCCAGTCTAGGGCCATAGAGCAAAAGAATGGTTCAGGGTTCTATTTATAATATATATAACTGTATGGAAATGGTGGTATATTGCAGAAAGAACTAGATCCAATCATTAACTGATGAAATAATGAGGTTTGTACACACACACACACACACCAGGAGGAGGATCAGATTCAGGTTGGACCCAGGCCAAAATAATAAACAAAATGGTATTTATATTTAGTAGCTAGATTACCTGCAAAAAAAAAAAAAAAAAAAACACACAAACAAAAATACAGGTACCTTCCCGGACTCCCTAAACCAAAAACAATGAAATTATCTACAAACAGGGGCGGACTGGCCATCGGGAGCATCGGGACATTTCCCGGTGGCCTGACGGTCGTTCTGGCCTGCCGGCTGCCGCTGTGCAGACGATCAGCCTGGCATGTGATAGGCTGGTGTGCAACTACTAATTAATTGACGGATCTCTCAATCTACGAATCAGGCAATGGAAAGGGAAGATTAGAAGATCAGGAGGGAAAATTACACTCCCACATGACCCAACGTCAGCGACGCACTGCCTAATATCTGGCTATATCCAGAGACAGGGCATATCTGACTAAATCGTTCAAAAAATGGAGCGTAAACGCAAAGGAGGAGCAGAGAGGGAGCGTATAAAAAGAAAAAAAGCCCCGGCCGCAGACGCAGTAAGCTGCTGCAAAATCCCAGCCATGTTCGCCAGTAAGGGAACAGGTCGGTCAAGATTACATTTACATTATATTTATAATAATTTGGCAGACGAACACTTTCTCCAAATCACTTGGATAATCACAATAGATAAAATTAAACCAACAAACGAGCAACAATATGTAAGTGCTGCTGTGCTGTGTCAAGTCTCGTTTCGTCTACATGTAGCATATTTTTAATATAATAAATAAAAATGAATAAAAAGTAGACAAAATAGTGTTAGTGGGTCAAATTTTTTAAATAATAAATAAATCAAGTAGATTGTATGGAAAAGAATACAGTATTAGTTATTTAGATTTTTCATTTCTAGTCTACAATATGCAGTCTGCAATGTTTGTTTGTTTATTTATTTATTTAGAAAAGGTGAGGAAGGAAGCAGCAGTAGCACTAGTGCTGCAAATGCTCCTGCTGTTGAGCTACAGTAGAGGTGGTGGACAGTCCAGCGTTAGAGTCAGAGCAGGAACCTTCAGGTAAAGTTTAAGATAAGCAAAACTAAACATGCAGGTAGCAGCTATACTTTTTAAACAACATGTGCTTTTTATGATTTATAAGATCAGTAGTAGGACTGTGATTTTGGGGACATAAAACTGATGACTGCACAATTATAAATACAGATTATTGAACACGCTCATTTCATATTGCAGAGCAACTAGATGTGCAGAGTGAGAGAGAGAAGGATTCAGGGAAAGATGAAGGAGACAGTGAAAGCCGGTGCACTAGTAGTGCTAATTACTTACTGTTTACTCTTACTGGTCTGTTCCACATAATGCCATAATTGAGTAAACATTGTTATCTGTTACTTACGCTGTCATAGGTTTTGTTAAGTTTATTTGTGTTTGTGTTTCTGATACATTTGGTATATTAGAGTTGAGCACTGAAAATACATAAAATGTAAAATTTCAACATGTGAATGTGTCTCTTATTATCTCTTTTTAAAAGCCAATTTTCTATTTGTCATTGGTTTGGTAGTATAAATGGTGTATTCCTAGTGCGTTGTTAAGGGTTATTTTTTTTTATTCATTTATATTGCATCTGGTAGTCTACCTGTTACAATAATAGGGTTAGCCTACAAGTTTATCAGTCCAGTAGATTACATGAATAGGGTGGTGGTGACTGCAACAGCAGAGGTGGCCTGGGAGTGGAGTCAAATTCCCGGCCTGAATTATTGTCCCAGTCCGCCACTGTCTACAAATATATACAAAGACCAACCAAACCAAAGGGACAAAGCAATAATCAAAGTCAATTGGAGGCAAAAAGTCAAAACTAGAATACACAACCAAATATCAAAACGCCAAAATCACAACCTCTTTCATCTTTCCCGCGTCTCTCTCCGGTTTATACATGGTCGCGCTAGTCGATGACGTCACTCAGGGCGGAAGCGACCGTGTGGAAGGTCAGGTGATGCCGATGTCAGAAAACCTGGAGTGGAGTCTGGAGCGGCGCGCGACCAGGACATGATACACACACGCGAGCGCAACGGAGCATTTATAAAGCATAATATCTTTTATTATTTTATAATTTTCATTCATTTATTTTTTACTCAGTAGCGAATATGATTTAAAATGTAGCGAATTACAATACTTCAAACAAAACGTACTTAAGTTAAAGTAAAATTACAGATTTTTAAAACTACTTTAAAAAGTAGAAATACACAAAAAAGCTACTCAATTACAGTAACGCGAGTAAATGTAATTCGTTACTTTCCACCTCTGCTCACATCTCATGAATATTAAAAAGGTTTCTTGACTTAAGAAGAAGCAAACAATGATGTAATTGTTAAGTGAAGGTATATAAACCCTGTAAAATTAGGGAAGTGAGAGAGGAAAGGAGAGAAATCTTGCAGTTTTATCTTTTGTCTGGCTAGTCCAGTGCCGTCCATTTACTTTTGGTTGCAATAAACTCTTTTGCTATTTCAGTACTTGAGGAGTTATTGATTTTGTTTGGAAAATTTACATAGTTCACAACAAATTTGCCACGACAATCGCCTGGCCAGGAGTGTCGCAAAAGATAACAATCGCTTTTTAGCTGGAGTTAGAATCTTATCTTCCTCTCCAGTAATACCAAAAAGAGCAATCAGAGGGTCTGGTTCAAGGTTGCATTTCAATACGTACTGTAGGACAGGGTCTTAAAAACATCCCTCCAGAATTTTTCCAAATTTGGGCATGTCCAGTACATATGAATAAGAGATGCCTCTCCGCTTTTACATTTATTACAGCAAGGATCAATGTCTGGGTAAAAACGGGAAAGTTTAAGTTTGGAGAAATGAGCCCTGTGTTATGGAACGATATCGCGGACAATATTCAAATGCAATTGCAAATAGCATTTGCAATTGCGTTTCCCATACGTGGACGCACAAAATGTGCCATAATTCAAATGCAATTGCAAACTTTGCATTACCGTTTGCTGATTCGCCTTTGCGAGCGCACACTGACTGCCAAATTTCAAATGAAAAAACAAAGTCCATTTGCATTTGTATTTCCCAGGTCTTACACGTCATGAACCTGTCATATTTAAATAGCAAAATCAATCACCACGTTTGCTTTTTCACTTTCTCTGCGCCGCGCGTCAAGCCGGCCAAAATTCAAACGCAATCGCTAATCCATTTGCAATTGCATTTCCAACACGTTACACAGAAACCTGTCAATCAGCGTCAGGGGCGGGTCTATACTGTGGGGCGGGATTGTATGGGGAGTGACGTCACTCGCACTCGCCGACCAAGAGGGGGATATTTGAGCACTGGAGGTGAACCGAGATTATCTCATTTGTTTATCAAGAAATAAACACACAAAAATGACAAATCGCATATTTTCTTGCTCCGGAGTGGACAGAGAAGTTTTTACAAATAAAAATATTTTTAGATCTTCTCCTGTTACAGCCTGCTGGAGCTAAATCTTTCAGAAACGCTGCGTACCGGTGTTATGCGCTAAAATGCCTCCCTGACACTGATTGCACCCCCACAAAATCTCTGTCAAATATATGAGGACATCACAATCAAATATTCATATTATTATTATCAAATATAATATATGAGTATTATCACGAAGCGATTTTTATTATAAATAAGAAATATAAAAATATACATGTACAACCCCTGGCAAAAATTCTGGAATCACCCCTCTCAGAAGATGTTCATTCAAATGTTTAATTGTGTAGAAAAAAAAACAAGCACATACATGCCACAAAACTATTTTCACTCAACAATCCAAACTTCTGGCTGTATAAAACACTTTTAAAAAAAACAAAGAAAGATAACTATAGTCAACGACAACTGTTTTAACAGCTCAAACAGAGGAAAAAAATATGAAATCACCATGCACTTTGCATTTCTACAACTGCTAATTAGTCTACAGTTAAAAAAGAGTGCTTGCACACATTAGGGATGTGTTGAACCAAGATGATTGACATAACTCATAGCTCCAACACGAGAGATGTCAATTGAAACAAAGGAGAGAATTATCAAACTTCTTGGTTGTTCCCAGTCAGCTGTGTCTAAAATCTGGACCAAGTACAAATCAAATGGAAAGGTTGTAAAAGGGAAGCGTACTGGTAGACCAAGAAAGACATCAAAGCGCCAAGACAGAAAACTTAAAGCAATATGATTTGAAAACAGAAAATGCACAACAAAACAAATGAGGAACAAATGGGCAGAAAGTGGAGTCAATGTCTGTGACCGGACAGTAAGAAATCGCCTAAAAGAAATGGGATTTACATACAGAAAAGCCAAAAGAAAACCATCATTAACATCTAAACAGAAAAAAACAAGGTTTCAGTGGGATAAAGAAAGACAATCTTGGACTGCGGATGACTGGATGAGAGTTAGATTCAGTGATGAATCAGGAATCTGCATTGCGCAGGGTGATGATGCTGGAACTTTTGTTTGGTGCCGCTCCAATGAAATTAATAAAGACAACTGCCTGAAGAAAACATGCAAATTTCCACAATCATTATTGATATGGGGTTGTATGTCAGGTAAAGGTATGGGAGACATGACAGTCATTACATCTTCTATAAATGCACAAGTTTATGTTGAGATTTTGGACACTTTTCTTATTCCATCAATTGAAAGGATGTTTGGTGATGGTAGCATCATTTTTCAGGATGATAATGCATCGTGCCATAGGGCAAAATCTGTGAAAACATTCCTACAGGAAAGACATATAATGTCAATGGCATGGCCTGCAAATAGTCCGGACCTTAATCCAATTGAAAATCTGTGGTGGAAATGAAAGAAAATGGTCCAGGACAAGGCTCCAACCTGCAACGCTGATCTGGCAACTGCAATAAGACAAAGCTGGAGACAGACTGATGAAGTATACTGTTGGACATTAGTTAAATCCAGGCCTCAGAGAATTCAAGCTGTTATAAAAGCCAGAGGTGGTGCAACATAGTACAAGTAGTGTTTTTATTTGGTGATTCCATATTTTTTTCCTCTGTTTGAGTTGTTAAAACAGTTGTCGTTGACTATAGTTATCGTTCTTTGTTTTTTTTTAAAAAGTGTTTTATACAGCCAGAAGTTTGGATTGTTGAGTGAAAATAGTTTTGTGGCATGTATGTGCTTGTTTTTTTTTCTACACAATTAAACATTTGAATGAACATCTTCTGAGAGGGGTGATTCCAGAATTTTTGCCAGGGGTTGTACATGTATATTTTTATATTTCTTATTTATAATAAAAATCGCTTCGTGATAATACTCATATATTATATTTGATAATAATAATATGAATATTTGATTGTGATGTCCTCATATATTTGACAGAGATTTTGTGGGGGTGCAATCAGTGGCAGGGGGCATTTTAGCGCATAACACCGGTAAGCAGCGTTTCTGAAAGATTTAGCTCCAGAAGGCTGTAACAGGAGAAGATCTAAAAATATTTTTATTTGTAAAAACTTCTCTGTCCACTCCGGAGCAAGAAAATATGCGATTTGTCATTTTTGTGTGTTTATTTCTTGATAAACAAATGAGATAATCTCGGTTCACCTCCAGTGCTCAAATATCCCCCTCTTGGTCGGCGAGTGCGAGTGACGTCACTCCCCATACAATCCCGCCCCACAGTATAGACCCGCCCCTGACGCTGATTGACAGGTTTCTGTGTAACGTGTTGGAAATGCAATTGCAAATGGATTAGCGATTGGGTTTGAATTTTGGCCGGCTTGACGCGCGGCGCAGAGAAAGTGAAAAAGCAAACGTGGTGATTGATTTTGCTATTTAAATATGACAGGTTCATGACGTGTAAGACCTGGGAAATACAAATGCAAATGGACTTTGTTTTTTCATTTGAAATTTGGCAGTCAGTGTGCGCTCGCAAAGGCGAATCAGCAAACGGTAATGCAAAGTTTGCAATTGCATTTGAATTATGGCACATTTTGTGCGTCCACGTATGGGAAACGCAATTGCAAATGCTATTTGCAATTGCATTTGAATATTGTCCGCGATATCGTTCCATACTGTGTACAACCTTAAACTGTAATAAAGAGTGGCGGGCACATAAGGAGGTTGAGTTGATAAGTTTAAGAATTGAATTCCAAGTATCATCTGATACTATTTAAATCCTTCTCCCAAGCAGTTTTAATTTTACACAAAGGGGTGTGACTCGAAGCCATCAATCCACCATAAATAGTGGATATTAGGCCTTTACGCAGCGGGGACAAACAGAGGAGGTTATCTAGAATGTTTGCTGCAGGAGCCTCAAGGAAATTTGGTATTAAAGAGCGAATGAAGTGTCTTACTTGCAGGTATCTGAAAAAATGAGAATTGGGTAGATTAAACCTTTCAGGAAAGCTGCTCAAACGATGCAAACTTATGGTCAACGAACAGGTCTTTGCAAAGCTTGATGCCCTTATTTTACCATTCCTGAAACACTGGATCATGTAAAGAAGGTTGGAAGAGATGGTTAGAGACAATAGGACTGGACAGAGAAAAGCCCAAAAAAACGCTGTGCTTTCTGAACTGAGCCCATACTCTCAAGGTATGCCTAAGTACTGAGTTATTGATTAATTTAATTGAGGGGATGGGGAGAGGAGATCCAAGGAGTGCAGAGACAGAGAGGTTTTTGATAGACTTTATCTCCATTCCCACCCAGGCAGGCCGATTAGGTTGGTTATGAAAATAAGCCCAAAAGATGACAGATCGAATGTTTGCTGCCCAGTAGTAGAGACGAAAATTAGGTAGAGCCATGCCACCATCTCTTTTAGATCTTTGAAGTAGGGACTTATTCAATCGTGGATGTTTACCTTTCCAAAGATAAGAAGATATAATTGAGTCAAAAGCGCCAAAGTAAGATTTGGGAATAAAAACAGGTACAGACTGAAAGAGATATAAAAATTTTGGAAGAATACTCATTTTAATTGCATTAATGCGGCCCACCAGGGACATGGACAGTGGTGACCATCGTCCCAAGTGCTTTCTTGTTTGGTTCAACAACCTAATAAAATTTTCTTTAAAAAGGTGTTTACCCAAGTAAAAAAAAAGTATGCTAAGTATATTAAATCCTAGCGTGCCAAAGCATACTTAAATGTACTTGCAGCCAGACTAATGACTAGTATACTTGAAGTTTGCTATTTTGGAACAACTAATTTTGTACTAAGTGTATTTAAGTTGTAATTAAATTGTACAAAAGCACAATTTTAAGTGTATTAAGTATACTTTTGTGTGCTAAAGTGGAACAACTTTAAGTATACTTTAGTACACTTAAAGTATATGGCTGTGTGTGTACTAACGTACATACCTGACAGTAATTATTACAATTTAAGTATATATTTAATGTATTATAAGTACATTACAGCTATTTTTACTGTATTACAAATACATGATTAATGTACTATGAGTATATTCTTATTGCAGCAGTAGCATGCTGTTATACTTCTAGCCAATTACAAATACTAAAAAAGTACACTTTGTGGTTAATACAAATAGACTTTATCGTATCATACAGTACACACAAGCTTCTATAATACTGTAGCGTTTTTCGACACTAGCAGGGAACTTGGAGAACGAGTGAGTTTTCTGGCTACACAATGTAATGACACACCTATTCAGCTATTAGCTGGAACTGGAGAACGGTAGCAGAATGCAGCACATACACACATGTACACATACTCAAACTTGGCCGAAGCCACTAACCTAAACACACGTCCCAAACAGGGTGAACACAAAAAGAACACCTCCCGCAAGGCATGACGGTCGCAAACCACAGCCCCGCCCACGCCACAATACTGTATTGCAAATGTATTACCAGTACATTAAGTGTTTAGGATAATTTACAAATGCTAAATGCATTTTCTACACTATAACATGTTTTTGAAACACATTACATCAGTAATTATGAGGCAGATTTTATTCATGAGTTCAACAGATTTAATTTGCACAAGGTTACAAAAAAGCACTACTATAGTTTATTTGTGCTCAACAAAACATCAGGTTGTCTTACAAACACACAAACTAAAATATAAACTGGTGTGTGAACACAGACAGACATTAGTATTAGAATCTACCGGTACAGTATTAGGTTAAACCTGGTGTGTGAACACAGACAGACATTAGTATTAGAATCTACAGCTACAGTATTAGTTTAAACCTGGTGTGTTGATTCTGTTACACAGAGACTGAAAACAGGCCGAAAGCTACAGAGCCATTATACCACAAGCAAAGTACAGAACACATTAACAACAACACATTAGACAATATAAACTATAGATTAAAGTATGTACTTAATTTAAAACCGTTAAATTTACCTTATGCCGATGAAAATAAAATAATAACGATACGAACTAACGCACGCAATGATGCAGCTTCAGCCGTTAATTCAAACTAGAAGTGGAGAACTGGGGAGCCAATCAGAGAACGGACAGTCCGAATCTGCCCGCCTCTAGCTCTGATTGGCTGGTGGGGCGCTGTCTAGTCTCCGGTTGGCTGGAATAGTCGCAAAGTTTACAACGCTGCTGCTGTGTGTCGCTTTATGACAGTGAGCAGACAGAAGAGTGAGGAGTAAAAACATAAATTATCTTGAACGGCAAAAGTGATTTTGAGCACGCAGGAACGAGTTTGAGATCGCGTGCGCGAGGGAGAGATTCAGCGTGCAAAAACGAGTCTAAAAGCGCGCGCATGAGAGAGTAGTGCACTCAATATAAGTACATTTACATTTAACTGATAATATACTGAGACTACCATATATTAAATTTTGTATTCTAATATATACTTTCTGTACATTTGTACAATGATTATTTCGAGCATATTTTAAAAAAATATAACAAAAATATATTGAAAAACAAGTTTAAATAAGTATACTTTGGAAATTAGACCAGCCTTTCACGTAAAGTATTATAATACAATAATTTTTAAGTATATTTAAAGTTTAATTCCAAAATTTGGTAAAAGCATGATGTTAGTATACTTTTTATATATTAATTGATGGTACAACTTTTTGTTAGTATATTTGCAGTGTATTATCGAGGATTTCAATATATTTGTAATACACTAAAGTGTATTTTTTTTTCACTTGGGTATGTTTCCTTGTAATTGTAATACCAAGATAGGTGAAGTGATTTTTCACTATGTTGAATGGAAAATTGTGCATACCAGTTGTTACTGCTGTGTTATCTAGCAGAAAAAGTTCACTTTTGTGCAAATTTAATTTATATCCTGAAAAGTAGCTAAATTCCCTGAGCAATGACAGCACTTGTGGCAGAGAGGAGACTGGATTTGATAAAAAAAAAGTAGAAGATCATCTGCATAAAGGGAAACTTTATGTTCTTCTCCCTGCCTCCAAATCCCAGATATATTTCTACAACTACGGAATGCAATTGCTAGTGGCTCAATGGCAAGGTTAAAGAGCAATGGGCTAAGGGGACACCCCTGACGAGTTCCCCGCTGAAGACTGAATGGTTGAGACTGCTGAGCATTTGTCAGAACTAAGGCAGTGGGGCTTGAATATAATAATTTAACCCAAGTGATAAAACTTGGACCAAAATTGAATTTTTCTAAAGCCCTAAATAAATACTCCCATTCCACACGATCAAAAGCCTTTTCAGCATCCAAAGAAAGGACACACCCAGGGGTCTCCTCTAATGGTGTGTACAAGATATCCATAAGGCATCGAATGTTAAAGTAAGAAAGACGATTTTTAACAAAACCGGTCTGGTCCTCAGATATAATTGAGGGTAGAACATTCTCTAATCTACGAGCTAAGACTTTAGCAAGGATTTTAACATCCACATTAAGAAGAGAGATTGGTCTATATGAAGAGCACTCTGTTGGGTCCTTATCCTTCTTTGCTATGAGGGTGATGCGAGCCTCATTAAATGACGCAGGCATCTTACCTTGCTTAAAAGATTCAGATAGAACCAAAGCTAGTTGTGGTGCAAGGTATGAGGAGAATGATTTAAAAAACTCTGCAGGGAACCCGTCAGGACCCGGGGACTTACCAGATTGCAATGATGAGATAGCTGAACTGATTTCCTCTTGTGATATGGGCTCTTCTAATCTTAATCTAGAATCAGGGGACAGTGTTGGGATATCTAGTTGAGTCAAGAAATTCTCAACTGTACTATGGTCCTTTGGGAACTCAGAAGTATCGAGAATAAAAATTCCTGAATGCATCATTAATTTTAGAATGGTCGGTAGTGATGGTACCATCCTTCATCCGAATTTTTGTAATTTGTTGCTGTGCTCTAAATCCTTTCAACTGATTAGCTAAAAGTTTCCCAGATTTGTCACCATGAATGTAAAATTGGCTCCTACTCTTTAATAATTGCCGTTCAATTACATGCGTTGAAATAAGTTCAAACTTAGTTTGCACTTCTACACATTTTTTTATAGAGATCAGGGTTTTTAAATAGAGCATACTGCTGACCAATTTCTTTAATTTGGTTGGTCAATTCTTTACGTTCTTTATATGCCTTCCTTTTCATATTTGCAGTGTATGAAATTATCTGTCCGCTGAGGTAGGCTTTCAGAGCATCCCAAACAACTAAACGTGACACTTCAGGTGTTTCATTTGTGTTTAAGAAAAAAACTATAAATTTTACAAAATCGTCCTCAATCAGTGATGATGAATTAAAGCGCCAATGTTTATTAATTTGAGGGAGATCGGGAAGTTTTATAGACATCATAACTGGAGCATGATCTGATATCACAATGCTCTCATAAGGACAGGAATTAACCATTGGGATCAGTTGATTATCTATAAAGAAATAATCAATTCTGGAGAAAGTATGATGAACATGTGAGAAAAAGGAGTATTCTTTCTTTTTTGGATTAAGGAAGCGCCATATGTCAGAGATACCAAAGCTGCAGAGATAGGACTGAAGTAGCGTGGCGGATTTACTCAGAGGTATAGGATTGGGAGATGACCTGTCAAGTGATGGATCTAAACAGCAGTTAAAGTCTCCCCCTAATATGAGAGAGTATGAGCTCAGATCTGGTAGAAGAGAAAAAAAATGTTCAAAGAAGGAGACATCATCATAATTAGGGGCATATAAATTAGCCAACACTACATTAGTCTTAAATAACTTCCCTGAAACAATGATATAACGACCTTGTATATCCGTAATAACATTATGATGTTTGGATTAATGAGGATCGAGACACCCCTAGCTTTGGCCTGAAAGGTCGAGTGGTAGTGCTGCCCACCCCAACGTGACATAAGGCGAGAATTATCAGAACTGTGAATGTGAGTTTCTTGTAAAAATGCGATTGCAGTGTTAAGTTGTTTAAGGTGTGAGAGCACCTTCCTTCTCTTGACCGGATGGTTTAAACCCTTAACATTCCAGCTCACAAAGTTTAAAGAACTATTCATTCTCCCTGAGAGAAAATGCAGGTAGATAAACATGAATAACATTGAGATGCCTAACGTCAGCCTTAAACTGTAAAACACAGAACAATGTGTTAAAAATACACAGTGTACAAAGAACTAAAACAATACTGGCTTTGGAGATCCCCCACCCCTGTCCCCCACACCCCTCCCCCACACACCCCACTACCCTCCAACAAACCAAGATAGCTGCTAACAAACAAAGCAGCAAGCTCTTCCATTCCTCCATTTTCCACCCAACAAATCCTCCTGCCGCTAACCACCCCATCTTCTGCTCCGACTCAATTTACATAAACTAAGAATTAAATATATAAATAAAACATTTCAACACTCCAATACTGAGAGAGAAAAAAAAAACACACCACCACCCCTCCCCCCACGTCACATTGTAACTCTAAACACACAAACATGTAAATCGCACGTGGTTAGAAATAGAAAAAATAGCAATAGTAAAATAATAATAACCCCTTCAGAAGTTTAACACAACACTCTTACCGGGAAAGACGTAAACATGGCCAGACTTTTAGTTCAAATGGTACTTTCCTGAGAACTGTAGTAGTGCGCTACACAGTTTTCGGCAGACTGTCTATGTGTTTCTGCGCCTCTTCTACCGAGCGGAGCCACTTCTTCTGTCCGGTAGAGAGAGTGATCCGGAGCCGCGCTGGATACAGGAGAGAAGGCCGAAGTCCACGGCTGTATAACTCGCTCATTATTCCTCTATACTCGGCTCGCTGGCTTAAAACTTCGGGAGCGTAGTCTTCCACTATGCGAAGCTGCTGACCGCGGTATTCCAGCTTCCCTCTCCGCCAAGCCTCCCGAATCAGAAGGTCTTTCACCTGGTGCCGGTGTACACGGAGAATGACGGGCCGAGGTCTCTGTCCTGAAGCGGATTTGGATGCAGGTATTCGGTGAGCTCTGTCAATCTTCGGCGGGGATGGCAGCGTTTCACCACCAAACACCTCGCACAGAAACCTGGAGAAGAACTCGGTAGGGAGTCCACCTTCAGTACCTTCCGGAAGACCCAGGACACGCAGGTTTTGTCTCCTGCTCCGGCCTTCTAGAACTACGACTTTGGCCGTTAACTTGGTGTTACCTTCCCGAAGTCCGGAGCAGATGTTCTCCAACTCCGTCACACGCTGGCTCAGGTCGTCTGTAGCGAGTTCTAGTGACGGTAAGAGCTGTCCATGGTCCTCTACTTGGGCCTGAATTTGGTCCAGTTCACTTTCTAGTAAACTAAACGATGATTTAAATTCAGCCGCTAACGCATCACGGTGTTTATCCAACAGCGCTGAGATAGCCTCGACTGTTAGAGGGGTCGCAGTGTCGTCCTTTTTCACGACTTTAACACTCCTGGTAGCCATTATTAATGAAAAAAATAGATAACCGTGGGGTAGAGTACTAAGTTATTGTCAACTAAGGATTCAATTGAACATCTAGAGACGAATAAGGGAGTGAAGAAACTCTAAACTGTCGGAGCACCTAACTAACACGTCCTACTCCATGTGGCTGCTAACCGGAAGTCCGATGTTGACATTCTAAGAAGATCAAGTCTGGTAGCCTAGGTGTTAGAGACATTAACCTTTTGTCTTTATGTACTTCCTGACCACTTGGTAGGGTCCCAAAGTCAATGTGAATGCTGATCTCAAGGCCAGGCTGTGCCTTTTTCTCTATGATAATGTGAAGGTTTGGGCGATACTGTCAGGCTGATTAGGTTATCTCCTATGCATTTGAAAGCCACTGTTATGCTGATGAGATCAGGGCTGGGGAACTTCCGTTACCAGGCTGATTCTTGTACTACACTATGGTTTGTTTAGATTGTCTCCACCTCTTTATATCCCTCCCTCTTTAGTCAAGACTTTAGATGACTACAGCGATGCTCAGCGAGTTCTCAATAAAGAGTAACCTCTGCTTGAATGATATCCCAACGTCTCCTGGTCTCTGAAAAAGTTCCCAACAACTTAAATGATCACTAATCCTAACCAAACTGGATTAAAAGCAGCACATTCTAAAGAGACAGATGGACTTGCACTAAGCAATTCTGGAACTGCCAGTCTGTTGGGAAGAAAGCAGATTTTATTCCAGCCCTTGCTGCCCACTACACTTTTGATTTGCTGTCACTAACTGGGCCCTGGATATCTTCACAGAACTCAACTACACTTACCGCATTGTCCTCTGGTGGTACAAGTCTTCTGTTGTCTATGACAGTTTTTTTCAACCACTGTGCCGTGGTACAATAGTGCAGTGTTTTTCAACCACTGTGCCGCGGTACACTAGTGTGCCGTGAGAGATCGTTAAGTGTGCCATGGGAAATTATTAAATTTCACCTAATTGGTCTAAAACATTTTTTGAAAACTGTGAATAATATACCATTGCAGCTGCCGCGATTGCCTGCGGATGTTCCGCGAAGTTCTGCATGGTCTGCAAACTTCTGCGTGGACCGTCAAAAAATTAAACGTTTAATTTTTTCACGAGGAAAGATGCAAACGTACTCACAGCGCCAAAAACTCGCGGTGAATCATAATGAACCGTACGTATGGCCACCGCGCGAAACATCATACAGTAGGTGAGATAGGGGTATTAGTGATTGAGCTTGTCAACCCTGACTGCTATAAAAACTAAAAATAGAGAGAGACTAAGACCTGTTGAGGAAGAGCTCTGTGTGTGTCTTTCATCAATTCCTGCCAAGATATCAGCTCTGTGTTCATCCAAACAGGCCCAGTTTTCATACTGAGTAGGTAGAAATATGAAGGATCAAAAAAGACTGTTTTCATTGTGTTCATTTGATTCCTATTCAAGACACTTTAATAAGAATGACTGTATATTGTTAACTGTACTTTTTATTTGAAAGAAGAAATATGAAAGATCATAAAATACATTTTCTTTGTGTTTATTTGATTCTTGATTTATTTGATTTTTGGTTTATTAGATTTATTTATAAAAAAAATTTTTCTTTAATTTTTTCTGAAGCTGCTTTGAGACAACGACCATTGTTAAAAGCGCTATATAAATAAAATTTTATTGAAAATTTTAAATGAATTGTTCAAGACACTTGTATATTGTTAATATAGGCTACAGAGTTTCATCTTTTTTTACAGTTTCGATTGTTGGTGTGCCTTGTGATTTTTTTCAATTAAAAATATACCTTGGCAAAAAAGGTTGAAAAACACTGGTCTATGAGATGGTCCTTCACTCCTCCCTCCATCTTATCTCAACATTTCAGTGTCATGAAGTGTCACTTTTGAGTGTCATGGTGTTAACGTAACCTCTCAAATTTACCTCCATATCCTTAGGGCTGAAGCACTATAGGGTGCGCAGACAGGTTGGAATCTGTTGCCATTAAATGAGAGTCTGAGCCCTGGCGTGTCACAGGGCCCTTAGGGGCACACACATACACACACATTACAAATGTTAACACTCTCACACAGACACACACACACCACCAACTGTTAACACTCACATGTCTCTCTCACACGCAGAAACACACATACACACACACACACACCCATATACACACTAACAAGTCACATGTCTCACACATCACAAATGTTAACACACAGACTCACATATCAACAAACAAACATGCACAAACACTTACTCATCATAGACTGACACACACACACACACACACACACACACACACACACACACACACACACACACACACACACACACACACCAAAAGTTTAGGGCCCAAACAGACAACAGACTGACAACAGCCCTACATAGTGTGTGACGTGTGAAGTTTTGTGGTGGACGTGGGCGGCGATGGCTTTTTGTAGGTCTTGACACTCTCAAATAACACAGTTTGTGCGGTGCGCCAGGGTGGCGAGGCGATGGTGCAGGGTGCTTGGGCCCGTTCATCGTTGCTTGCAACTATATTTATTGCCTAAGAACTATAGGGTGCTATAGGACCCTATTGTATTACTAAGAATTTCTTTCCCCCTTTTCGGGTGTCTTAACATGCTCAAAAACTCATGAAAATTGGCAGACACGTTGGGATCTGCTGCCTGTGAGACGTGTGGCCCAGGGCCCTCAGGGACACTCAGACGAGATTTTGCTGCATGTCATGGGCTTAACTCTAGAGGAAGTCAGTTATTTTGGGTTATTTGCCAAAACGCACCCGGTGGATTTTGATATACTCCTCCTAGAAAATTTATACGATCGAGTTTTGATTGAGTGATAGTATATTCAGTGACACGTTCATGCTTTTTTTTTTTTTTACAGCATCTGTGGCCTATTCTATGCATGCACACACAGGTGCACAAACACACGCATATCACGCACATACGCACTCACATCTCTCTCTCTCACACAGACACATGCATGCACACAAACACTCACATATCACACACATACACACTTGCATCACAAATGCTAACACTCACACACACCACTCACTTTCTCTCACACACACACACACACACGCACACCTGACATGACAAATATTTAGGGCCCAAGTTGACATCAGCCCTATTACTTCATAGTGTGTGAAGTGTGCAAGTTGTGCGGTGCACCTGGGCCACGATGGCTTTTTGGAGGTCTTAACATGCTCAAAAGACAAACAGGTGGTGTCGTGCGGCCGAGTGGCGATGGCGCAGGGAGCTTGGGCCTGCTAATGGTTGCTTGTAACTATATATACACACTACTCACAAAAAGTTAGGGATATTGTGAGAGACTTAGTGGATGTCATACATACGGTGAGTGTTTCACTTCAGACATTATTGGAATAGGGAGGCAATTATGTTGGGGTGATATTTTGTGTTTTCCATGTAATGGTCTCATTGTGTACAGGTGTGCCTTATATTGGGGCCAATCCCAAAAGACAACCTTTTTCAATGTGGCATAAGTTTCAACATTCTGTGGGTATAAAAAGCTGGTATTGTCAGTAAGTAATTCCAAGACATCTGGACAAACCAGGGGCTTATGCAAGGGTCTTGATTATAGACTTTTCATCAGCTTTTAATACGATCATCCCAGCACTGCTTCAGACCAAATTAAACCAGCTCTCTGTTCCTAGCTCTATCTGTCACTGGATCACCAGCTTTCTGACAGACAGGCAGCAGCTAGTGAAACTGGGAAAATTCATATCCAACAGTCACACCACCAATACTGGAGCCCCTCAGGGTTGCGTTCTCTCCCCACTGCTCTTCTCCATCTACACCAACGACTGCACCTCCACAGACCCCACTGTCAAGCTCCTGAAATTTGCAGATGACACTACAATCATCGGCCTCATCCAGGACGGTGACGAGTCTGCATACAGAAGGGAGGTCAAGCAGTTGGCTGTCTGGTGCAGTCACAACAACCTGGAGCTAAACACGCTCAAAACAGTGGAGATGATCGTGGACTTCAGGAGAAACCCACCTGCACTTCCCCCACTCACCATCATGAACAGCACTGTGACGGCAGTGGAGTCATTCCGGTTCCTGGGCACGACCATCTCTCAGGACCTGAAGTGGGACATTCACATTGACTCCATTGTTAAAAAGGCCCACCAGAGGTTGTATTTCCTTCGCCAGCTGAAGAAATTCAACCTGCCACAGGAGCTGCTCACACAGTTCTACTCAGCCGTCATTGAATCCGTCCTGTGCACTTCAATAACTGTCTGGTTTGGCTCAGCTACGAAAGCAGACATCAGAAGACTACAAAGGACGGTTCGGACTGCTGAAAGAATTATTGGCACTCCCCTGCCCACGCTGCAAGAACTGTATATATCCAGAGTGAAGAAAAGGGCACGGAATATCACTTTGGACCCCTCACACCCAAGCCACCTTCTTTTTGAACTTTTGCCATCGGGTCGACGCTACAGAGCACCGAACACCAGGACAGTCAGGCATAAGAACAGTTTTTTCCCCCAGGCAATCTACCTCCTTAACAGATAAACATCATTCAAACGGTCAATAAATATATGTGCAATATTGTGTACAACACCACTGTGCAATATACTGTATAATACCACAGACTTCAGATATTGATGTAACTTATTTAAAAGTATCTCACATCGTACTCCATTTGATGTCAACCATTTAAAAAAAAAAATTCTTTTTTTTTTTTTTTTTTTTTTTTTTTTTTGCGTCATGCTGTTTTTGTCTTGTCATTTGTATTTTTTGTTCTGGAAGCTCCGTCACTAAAACAAATTCCTTGTACGTGCAAGCGTACTTGGCAATAAAACTCTTTCTGATTCTGATTCTGATCATTCAAACAGCCATGAACACACATCGTCACTTAACGGACGAGCAGCGCCACCTAGCCATGGCGGTTCATGGATGCTCCAGCACATGGTGGCAGAATTGTCACAGCTCAACTTCAGGAAGTTGGAGTGCCTCATATGGTATGGCCATCAATGTCCCCTGACCTGAACCCCATAGAGCACGTCTGGGACCAGTTGAAGCAGAGACTGGCATACCCCACCCCTATGTGACCTGGCAGAACTGCGTGTACTGTAGCACTTGTGGAAGAGTGGAACGCATTGCCTTAGAACAACATCACGAGGCTAGTGAGTAGCATGAGACGTCGCTGTCATTGTGGCAAATGGTGGAAACACCCACTACTGACAATTGTCAATTTTTGTTATTTGGGCCTATCCCTGTTATTGTCTACATTTATGGAGTAATAAATATTAAACTAATAAATGGTGTTTCTTCTCATACCTTATTGGTAATATCAAAGGGAACTTTACTTATTTCATTCAAATTCAGAGCAAATAGCAAAAGCACTCATGTAAATAACAATATCCCTAACTTATTGTTTTCAACCATTTTGGGCTTTTTGTGGGTCTTAACATGCTTAAAAACTCATGAAAATTGGCAGACAGGTTGGAATCTGCTACCATTAGGATGCCTGAGAGTCGCGTGGCCCGGGGCCCTCACACGAGATTTTGTTGCATAGCTCATACACACTTGCACGAAACCCAGTACACTCATTGAGCTGCACAACTCTCGTACTGCATGTCATGGGCTCAACTCAACAAGAAGTCAGACACCATTAGTCTCTCACACATCATCACACACAGACTGACACACCCACATGTCTCGCACACACACAAACACTCATGTGACACACGATAGTTGATAGAATTGAACATGGCATAAAAAATATGGAAGGGATCACAACTTGATGCAGATCTAATAATTATATTTTATACATAACTGATAATGTATAAACTTATCATTATAATTTATACATATTTTTATGTATTTCTTTATTCAGTAAACTTGATTTGTAAAAGCGCTATATTGTATTAATGAATAAATATTTAACATTGCCTCTTACCATGTTCTCCTGTCTAAATTCTCATGTAAAGTGACTTCTGCCAAAACTGCCTTCTACAGGGAAAAGCTGGAAGCTTGTAGATGTGACTCCTTCAAACTCCACATCATAATCTCTTCATTACTGTTACGTCCCTGACGTATTATACACATTATATATATATATAATGCTGATTGGAGGATCAGTCAGTGATGTGCACCTTACTCCCACCTCCTGTACATCCATAGGACAAGCACTTCCTGAACCTGTGTGCCTTACTCCCGCCTCCTGTGTTGCCATTGGACTTGTGCAGCTGTATTTAAATGCCATCCTGCCTGCTGCTCGAGACAACTGCTTGATTTGTTATGGTGTTTTGCTGGTGTATATTTGACTTATTGTGTATCGACTTTTGCTGCCCTTTCCAACCTCAATTTTTGCTATTGCCCTTTGTACATAACTTTGTAAATATCATCTTGTATATAGTGGTAAGTAGGGAGTCGACAACCCTTTTTGTTCTCTCCCCCTTTTCTCCTAGTCAGGGAGTTAGGTAAGACTCAATGTATTTTGGTATGTTTTTGTTGTTAGGTTAGGTAGACTTTTGTGACTCTAGTTAGTGGGTTTGGTTTATTATTTTGGCATTGTCGGCTCCTGAAGGCATTACCATCTTTGTAAATATTTGTACATAGAATAAACTGCAGTTGATCTCAACCCCCCGTTTATTTCCTCATTTATCTTCTTTCCTTTTCCTAATTTATTTTATTGTCTGTTGCGGCCTGACCCTAGACCAGGACGTAACAATTACTCAGCCTACCGAGTCCTCCCACTCCACTTTCTCGCTTTGCCACCTTTTAGGATAGGAAAAATCTGCCTTCTCTCCCACCCTAATCCCTACAGTACAATTTCTGGATTCCCTTCTCCTTTATTAGCATATTTTTCCAACCTGACAACAGAAAAGATCTTTCTGTTGTCATCTTATCCTCCAATCTCACCACCTGTACTTCCACAATACTCTAGGTCAGGGGTACTCAAATATAAATTTGAAAGGTCCACTTACCAAATTTCTATTCAGTCCGAGGTCCGGAAAAATTACAGTCCAATTTCAAATAGAGAACTACAAAAAAAAGTAAAACCAAAAATTTTCGAACAATACCCAAAAATGACATGGTAGTCCTTTTAGTGTGAAAGGTGATATCATCTTTGTGCCACCAGTTGTTTGAACTTGGGCATAAAAGGTGTGAGGACCAGGTGGAGGCACTGATGTAAAAGCGCGCCCAGAAGAAAATCAATGAATCACTCTGAGACGACTCTTTCTTCTGAGTCACGTTAAAGATTCGTTCAAAAAGAACGAATCGTTCATGTACGACCCATCACTAGAATACTCAAAGATATAACGCGCGGATACACAGTTGCACACTTAATTGAGAACTCATTTGGATTATGATTAAATTAGCATGTCTGCTTTGGCGTCGGTCCACATGTAAACGTATTTGTGTCCGGATGCGGACCGGAGTCCGTCTATGGAGTACCCCGGCTCTAGGTCAACGCACAAGACCTTCCACAACTATCACCACCTTTCCAAATAACCTGGTCATGTTCCTGCAGAATTTAAGAAGGCAAGGGTTACTCCCATCCTCAAGAACCCCAGCCTGGATTCAGCAGACATCAGCAAATAATAGCCAGTATCACTCTCTTTTCTTTCAAAAATTCTCAAACACACCATATACAATTAAATGATCAATCTGGATTCAAAGCAGCACATTCTAAAGCGACTGACATTATGTATGCCGCTGAGAAGCTTCATGATGCTATATCGGCCAAACTGTCATCTGTCCCCATCCTCCCAGCAGTTTGACATGGTAACCTACATCTGCACCTTCACTGGTGTCCCACACGCACAGTACTTTGTCCTTTTCTGTTCTCCATCTATACCCAATGTATTGACAAGGGCATATCCTTACATGGCTTTGTTATTTGGTGACACTTCAGTTCATGCTTAGTTGCTAGCATCCTGGCAGACATCTCATCTTGGATATGAACTGAAACTTAATATCAGCAGAACTGAACTGCTGTTCATCCCAGGTGATTCATCCCCCATCAGGATATTATAATCTTCCTGGACAACTCACATTAAAACTTCAGTCACTGCTTGCAACTTTGGACAATAAATTGTTATTTTACACTAATATTACTAACCTTAAACACTAATGTCAATTTCTTCTTCTTCTCTATATTTGTAGAGCTGAGTCACAGTTGATGTCTAAAGATCTTCATTACAAGCAAAATATGTCATGAAGTAACTTCTAATCAGTAACATAGTGAACTAATGTACGCATTTATTTATTGGTGGAGACTTCAAAGCATTGGACAAGGGTGTCTGCCAGATGCTGCAAATGTAATTCAATGAAGATGAATGTGTGTATGCATGCTATGATTAAGAAGAATATTTTGCATGCAGATGCCTACATGGTGTCCAACTGACGTTTTTTTAACTACTATTAGAGAGATTAAGGGTCAGACAGATACAATTAATAATTAAGTACAAATTAACACTCTTGATCCTCTCATTAGATACAGCCTTATACACCATTTTTTATGACCGTGCTAGTTACAATTACTAATTAACAAACAGAATACAGTCTTTACAAAGAGTTTATTAGACATGATAAAAAAAAATCACAATGTTCACATTAAAATATATTACTTACATCACCATCACCAAGTTTCTAAAAAAGAGGAGTGACTAATCACATTTGATTATGCAGGCAGGTCTCCATAGCTTGCAGATCATGGAGCTCCTCACAGTGAGGGTCACAGTGGAGAGAGAGAAGACGCCGGGCTAAAGGTATTACTGAATGAGCAGACTGCCCATCTCCTCTGTAAGATGAAAGCAATAGATGTTTTGCTTATTAGCACCTTCTAAAAAATAATTAACACATAGTAAGTTAGTTACAGTAAGTCATAGCCTACAGTCTATTAAGTTTCTCTGGCAAAATCTGGACTCAATTCCTGTATGGAACTTGGAAAATTACAGGTACAAGTATTTTAAGGTGAATATTATTGTATTTGTTTTATTATATAAATATTTAGATGTATATTAACTTTAAAAAAAAAAAAAAATATATATATATATATATATATATATATATATAACACATACACACAGGTACAAAAAAATTTGCATATTGTGATAAAGTTCATTATTTTCTGTAATGTACTGATAAACATTAGACTTTCATATATTTTAGATTCATTACACACAACTGAAGTAGTTCAAGCCTTTTATTATTTTAATATTGATGATTGTGGCATACAGCTCATGAAAACCCGAAATCCCTCTCTCAAAAAATTAGCATATTTCATCCGACCAATAAAAGAAAAGTGTTTTTAATACAAAAAAAGTCAACCTTCAAATAATTATGTTCAGTTATGCACTCAATACTTGGTCGGGAATCCTTTTGCAGATTCTTGTGTCTTGTGTCTCTCAACTTTCTGTTCACAATATCCCACAGATTCTCTATGGGGTTCAGGTCAGGAGAGTTGGCAGGCCAATTGAGCACAGTAATACCATGGTCAGTAAACCATTTACCAGTGGTTTTGGCACTGTGAGCAGGTGCCAGGTCGTGCTGAAAAATGAAATCTTCATCTCCATAAAGCTTTTCAGCAGATGGAAGCATGAAGTGCTCCAAAATCCCCTGATAGCTAGCTGCATTGACCCTGCCCTTGATAAAACACAGTGGACCAACACCAGTAGCTGACATGGCACCCCAGACCATCACTGATGTGGGTACTTGACACTGGACTTCAGGCACTTTGGCATTTCCCTCTCCCCAGTCTTCCTCCAGACTCTGGCACCTTGATTTCCGAATGACATGCAAAATTTGCAACCTGTAGCCCATTTCCTGCACACGGTGGCTCTGGATGGTTCTACTCCAGACTCAGTCCACTGCTTCCGCAGGTCCCCCAAGGTCCGGAATCGGTCCTTCTCCACAATCTTCCTCAGGGCCAGAGGTGGAAAGAGTAATAAAATTTTGTACTCAAGTACAAGTACTGTTACTTCAGTGAAATTTTACTTAAGTACAAGTAAAGTTACCATTATAAAAATCTACTCAAGTAAAAGTAAAAAGTAGCTCATTAAAAAATTTACTCAGAGTAAAAGTTACCGAGTTACTTTTTTATTTTTATTTTTTTTAACAGCGGGGGTGGGATGAGGCATTCTAGCGTAATTCAAAAAAGATGAGCAGATATAAAATCTATATCTAATCAAACTAGTTGTTTTTTAACTGAAGGAACACCTTTGCATAATAAAGCTGTTGTCTTTCTTGTGCTTGAAAATCAAAGTGGTCACTTAAATATGGTGTTACGTCCCAGTCTAGGGTCATACAGCAAAAGAACGGTTCAGGGTTCTATTTTAAACTGTATGGAAATGGTGGTATATGGCAGAAAGAACTAGATCCAATCATTAACTGATGAAAAAATGAGGTTTGTACACAGACACACACACACACACACTAGGAGGAGGATCAGATTCAGGATGGACCCAGGCCAAAATAATAAACAAAATGGTATTTATATTTAGTAGCTAGATTACCTGCAAAAAAAAAAAAAAAAACCAGGTACCTTCCCGGACTCCCTAAACCTATATAAACTATATAAAATATAAACCTAAGCTAAACTATATAAAATACCTGGCTCAAAAAAGTCTCACAGCCTAATATTTCATTGGATTGTTTTAGCTATGATTAAGCTGTGGGACTGCTTTGATAAAATTATATATACATAATATATATAAGGTTATCACCCCCCCCCCCCATCATTCCGTACAATAAGGTAGTCAGCTATCTTCATTTTATTGCCACAACATCCTGAGCAAATAAATTCCCAAATAAACTCCCTCTTCCAAAAATAAATGGCAGCCACGCCCCTGCTACTAGTGAGTGCACAGACATACAGTGAAATTATCTATAAATATATACAAAGACCAACCAAACCATAGGGACAAAGCAATAATCAAAGTCAATTGGAGGCAAAAAGTCAAACCAGAATACACAACCAAATGTCAAAACGCCAAAATCACAACCTCTTTCATCTTTCGCGCGTCTCTCTCCAGTCGCGCTAGTCGATGACGTCACTCTCAAGGCGGAAGCGACCGTGTGGAAGGTCAGGTAGATGCCGATGTCAGAAAACCTGGAGTGGAGTCTGGATCGGCGCACGACCAGGACATGATACACACGCGCGGCGCAACAGAGCATTTATAAAGCATAATATTTTTATTGTTTTATCATTTTCATTCATTTATTTTTTACTCAGTAGCGAATATGATTTAAAATGTAGCGAATTACAATACTTCAAACAAAACGTACTTAAGTAAAAGTAAAATTACAGATTTTTAAAACTACTTTAAAAAGTAGAAATACACAAAAAAGCTACTCAATTACAGTAACGCGAGTAAATGTAATTCGTTACTTTCCACCTCTGCTCAGGGCCCGGTCACCTCTTCTCGTTGTGCAGCGTTTTCTGCCACAGTTTTTCCTTCCCACAGACTTCCCACTGTGGTGCCTTGATACAGCACTCTGGGAACAGCCTATTCGTTCAGAAATTTCTTTCTGTGTCAGAATGCCAATGATGGCCTACTGGACAGTAGTCAGGTCAGCAGTCTTACCCATGATTGCGGTTTTGAGTAATGAACTAGGCTGGGAGTTTTTAAAAGCCTCAGGAATCTTTTGCAAGTGTTTAGAGTTAATTAGTTGATTCAGATGATTAGGTTAATAGCTCTTTTAGAGAACCTTTTCATGATATGCTAATTTTTTGAGATAGGGATTTTGGGTTTTCATGAGCTGTATGCCACAATCATCAATATTAAAACAATAAAAGGCTTGAACTACTTCAGTTGTGTGTAATGAATCTAAAATATATGAAAGTCTAATGTTTATCAGTACATTACTGAAAATAATGAACATCACAATATGCAAATTTTTTGAGAAGGACCTGTATATATAAATTACTATTACTATAATTGAAATTACAAAATAAGTCCTATGTTGTGTTACATTTCAACAATTTTAACATTATCTGTTATGAGTTTCATTATTTAACGAACAAAATATGTAATCTTCTGAGGACCAGTTGTTAAGCCAGCCACTGATCCTTACAAGCACGCAAATCCAGTTGCATGAAAAAGGTGGGGGTAAGGTTTTTAGTCACTTGGCAGTAATATCATTGAAAAAGAACAGCAAGTTTCTACAAGCTCCTACTCAACCAAAGCAACCTAACTCCCTCCAAAAGAATATTTTTCGATGCTTATAGTGATCCCAATGTATCGTCTATGCTTCCAGGTAGGCGACAGAAAAACAAGGACTTCTGTCCCCACCCCCCCTCCCCCCTGATCATCGAGTTGGGCTGATGCATGTTTTGTGCCAAGACAACTCACCCAACATTCTGAAGTTTTCCCAGTTATCAGTTACATCATGTATTGTCTCTAACAATAATGTTAATTATTTATAAACTAATATTACATTAATGGGACCTTGTAAAATCCGTTAGTTTTACTCTGAATATTTATATTTATTTTATTTATTTCCACATTATTTATTTATTTATTATTTATTTTAAGTCTTGGCCCTTTTTATCAATTTTGCAATTTTTTGTACATTTATTGTTACAATGTCACCAGGACTGTATTTCATTATTTTGGGTTAAAATTTGTACTGGACATCAAAGGAAATCTTAAGGTTAATGTACAACATGTACTCATGTAAATAGTTGTTGAAAATGTTGAAAGTAAATTTACAAAAATAATGCCTACTCAGTTTTCACTTGTCAGCCAACAAATTAAAATTTTGTGAAGTTTTAATACAGTTCCATTATGTTTAGAAATTAATTGGTCCTAGATAATTTGAAATGTTAAATATACTCACTTAAAATGTTCACCCAAGACCAGGACAATAGTCCTTTATTTGTCAAAATATTATTTGTTCTTAATTCCTTAACTCTGTCCTCACCTAGATAAATTGTGAACAAATCAAATCCAGACATGCAGATTCCTTACTCTTTTTTTTTTTATTTTTTTTTTTTACAGAAAATCTGAAACATTGTACTGTACATACTTTAATTTACTCCTTAAAAAGAATGACTTTGTGGGGGTATAATACATTCATATACATATAATACTTTAATGCACAGCTGTTAGAAACTGGTATAGACAGTGCAATATAAAACAAAATGTATGTTTGTCTTACCCATTGAAATATAGCTGGGCAAGTTTAAACTGCTGTCTTCCGAGCTCCACACTGTCCTTCCCATACTGGGAACTAACAGCAGCAATACTGCTTTTTAAATGTGATGCAGCCTGCATCCAAAGCCCTACGAAGTATAAAAAAAACCCTGCTGTTATTCCTGTGTGTTTATTACAGAAAAAAATATAAAAGAACTGGATAATTCAAGGCCTACAGTATGTGCCACTCATAATCCTGGTCAATGTACAGATGATAAATAATATAAAAAAATTTTTTTTTAAAAGCCTTATGCTGAGCTCACCCATGGTAGCATATGTTCGTGCCATTGCATCAGCTAGTTCACCTTGCAGTGGATGCACCTTCATTAAGATCCTGTCTGCCAGATTGGCTGCTTTCTTCAAGATACTTAGGGCATCATCTCAGCCACATAAAAATGAACATTACATTATTATAGTTCTCTCTATAACTTGAGGAATTTTTTTAATTCACACAATCATGCCAAATAAATATTTCAAATGCATTCCTGGATTGTTTGTGCTGACCACTAGTGGTATTGAAAAGACCCCTTGTGCACCTGAAATATTTTAGTGACTCACTTATTTGATTGTTCTCCATGAGTTGTAAAGCTTGCTCCAAGTGATGGTGTATTATTTGTATTCTTTTCTGCAGCTCTGGATACACGATTTGGTGATCACAGGACAATTCTGAACACACGTATACATCCACACTCATCTGCAATGACAAGCAAAGCCTTCAAAAATCGACTGAAATCCACATGAAAGATTAACAAACTCGCCATCCACCTTGTTAGGAACAGCTCAGTCATTATTCCATGTCAAATTAGCCAGTGGCAGAACAATGTTCCACCACTACATCTCAGTGGAGATGTAAAGTCTCACGCCCCTCAGTGTGGTGGTCATCTTAAAACTGGTTTCAGTGTGTGCTGGGTCTTGTCACGATGCCCTATTTGAAAACTTAAAATTTCACCCACACTCACAAATTATAATGTCCTAGACCTATAAGTTTTATTGCTGTGAGACAGAGTTTACAAGTTGTAATCAGTATGGTTACAGCTGTCCTTACTTGAGATTGGGTATAACAGTGGAATATGTATGAAAACATGGGTGCAGTTTTCGGGCAGCAAGTATTATCTACTGTGCAGCATAAAAAGTGTACTTCCTTTGTACATTTGTATACTACATAAAATTAATAAAATCATATGTTCTATATCTGTTATTCTCTCCATTGGACCAGATGACTATCCTCATTTTTACATATTTGCTAGATAAATTCTACATGAAAAACTACAAATAGACAAATTTTCCTTTTTCTTTCTTTACGCCATGCCAGCTTCTACAGCCAGATTCATGGCGAGAGTCAGTTTTGTTATTTAATATGTTTCTAGATAAGATGTTTAAAATATTTTGTCTCTAAGAACTTTAAAACTACATTTGGATTTACTTATTAAAAACTTTTTTTTTTAAGTGTCAAAAGAATGAAACAAGTTGCTTAAAGGAGTAATGATGAACACTGTGGCGGATTTTCTCTAGACATTAAAAATGTGTGTGTAGCTTTTGCGTGTCCTATCCTGTATCTTGTCATTTTGATTGCCATTTATTTTTAATGTACGTATGCATTTAAAATTGGTTTTAAATTTGTGAAGGGTATAAACCCTGCTGCAGTAGATTTGTTGCAAAGGCTGCCGCCACTTTATTTCCTGATTTTGATCCATCCATGTATACTGGGGTATTCTGTGGTAATGTCCAGAAATTGGTTGTGATATTCGTTCAGATGGGTTTTATACTTCTGATTTTTTCCTAGATCCAGATAGATATAAGGCTTTTTGAGATTCCATGGAGCAATTCTGCAAAAATGTGTCTGTTCTAAGATGTTCAAGTCAACTTTCAGGTTCTCTAAAAGTATTTTAATATGCAAGGCAAGTGGGCGAATATAGTTTGGTTTCTTTTCATAGATTATTGAATGTTGATTTGTAAATACTGCTGGATATACTGGATTTTCCTTATTTGTTCTCAGTATGATTTTTTTTTGCATATATACAGTATATATATTTATTAAAGCACACAAGCAAATGTTTTGTTCAAAGCAAAAACAGGAGCAGCAGCCATCATTTTCCTTGCTTCAGGGTAACTGACCCTCTTTGAATATCTGACCTTCTGTATTTCTTTTTCTTTGATCCACATGGGACACGGTTCTGATGCAGCTGAGTGATCGCCTGAGCAGTTGCAACATTTGGAGGGTCTTTCACAACTCTCCTTTTCATGGCCTTCTTCGCCACAATTACAACAGATGTGTTTATTGTTGCAGCCATTCGATCCATAACCATATTTTTGGCAACTGAAACACCTAAGCGGATTGGGAATAAAGGGATCTACTGGAACATTTAGATACCCAATCAGAATTCTTTCCGGGATTTTTGGTTTATTAAACGTGATGTATGTATTTGTTTTAACTACTTGTTCTTCTCTTTTGACTATTATTCTTTTTACATTTATTACTCCTTGAGTCTTAAGTTAGTTTTTTATTTCTTATTAATCAAAATAATCCAGTGCTCTGGTACGAATTACCCCTTTACTTTAGTTCAGCATTGGATGTGGTGATGTCTTAACATGTCCCCCAGATAACATGTTGGCATGTAATACATTTTCAGCATTGGCCTTATTTGTACATTACACAAGAATTTATCCAGTTCGTATTTTTTTATTTTATTTATTTTTTACTTGCTATTCCTGCAATACCCTTTTGTATAGCAAAAGGGCAAAGATTGGTGATTGGGAGATCAGGATGTAACGCTTGGATTACTATTAAACCGTTTGTTACACTAATATGGATTCGGGAATCTAAATATGGGTTGGTAAACCACACTTCCGGTATTGCGCAACCGCGGCGGGACAACATACGACACGACAAAACAATCGCAGTAAAACAAGCCAAAGTGTATTATACAAAAAATATAAATAAACAGGGTGCACCAAAACCAATATATACAAATTACATATACAAATATAAACAAGGTGTGTGTGATGTATGCGGGTGTGTGAGTGTGTGTGTGGTAGTCCAGTGTCTGAGATATTGCCGAGTGTATGAAAGTGATTCTTTCACAACTGTTCCTTTCACAGGCTACCATCACAAACATGGGTCCTGTACATTTACATTTAGGCATTTGGCAGACGCTCTTATCCAGAGCGACTTACATTTTTATCTCATTATACATCTGAGCAGTTTAGGGTTAAGGGCCTTGCTCAAGGGCCCAACAGTGGCAACTTGGTGGTTGTGGGGTTTGAACCTGTGATCTTCCGAACCGTAGTCCAATGCCTTAACCACTGAGCTACACCTGGCCCTTGTACCATACCCAATAAATAAATTTTCATATTAATGGCAGGTATACATGCAGAGTTAGTTAGGGAAAAAAACTTTTTAAGATAAGGCGCTGTGGCAAGACCCAGCACACACTGAGACCCGTTTTTAAGATGACCATCACACACTGAGGGGAGCGACAATTTACATCAATGTACCACTGATAATTCTTGACATGCCCTTGATAATCTATCCTTGTAACGTTTTGTTGTTTATTAAAGAAATGGAACTAAGAGTTATACATTGTATAATATTGTATAATAATTGACACAAAGCAGAATGTAGTGGTCATGAACAAAACTTTTAGTTCCATTTCTTTAATAAACAACAAAATACAAGGATATATTATGAAGAGCATGTCAAGAATTATCAATGGTACATCAACATAATAATAAGTATAATCTAAACCGCCAAGTTCCTGAGCTGCCACAGTTCAAAACTATGGTCACAAATTATTTTCTCTATTCATTGTGTATATTCTTTTGTACATTTACACACTATATTTTGGGCAACATAAATGCAGATTCTGATCTTATGTGAAAAATTACAGATACACCAAATTTCATCTTAATAGCATGTACTGTATATATGTAAGGCTTATTAAAGTAATTACCCAAAAAAAAAAAAAAAGCATGATTGGGTGAGAATTGCCTCCCCCCAACTCTTCCTGTCATACATGCACTACCAATGCATAAAAAATATATATTAAAAAATCACCTAAATTTGTGGTGGAGCAGTGTCAGTGTGGTTGATTTGAGATGGATTAAAAAAAAAAAAGTGTGACCTTTATGACTTTGATAATAATATGGTTGTTGGTACCAGATGGGCTGGATTAAATATTTTAGAAACTGTTAATCTACTGGTTATGGCCATTGCAGTCTTTACAGATTATACAGAAAAGAAAAGCACCTCTGTATAACCAGAATACAGACAAGGTGGACAAGCTACAACAGCAGAAGAGAAGACCAAATTGGGTTCCTGTCAGCCAAGAACAGGAATCTGAAGCAATCATAGGCACAGCTAGACACAAAACTGAACAGTTAAAGATTAATTTTATATATATATATATATATATATATATATATATATATATATATATATATATATATATATATATATATATATATATATATATATTTTTTTTTTTTTTTTTTTTTTTTTTTTAGTCTTTAAAAGTCCAGTTTAAGTCACCCTGTACCTCAGATTTTTATTCACTGACAAGAATAGAACCTGATGTGGATTCTGCTGTTGTAACGATCCATCTCAATATTGATTTATTAAATAACAGTGTCTGAAATCTTCACCCCAGCCCATCTGGCACCAAAAACCTCTATCTGCTGAAACACATGTATGTTGCTGCCACATAATTGGAGAATTGTTTTTATTAAAGTGACTGCTGAGTTTATGCATCAGTTTAGAATATTATTTAATAAATAATTTCAAAAGAATTCTGAAGACTGATGTTATGAAACACTAGACTGGAAAATCTATAACTTATGTGAAGAAAACAAAAAGGCATTACAGTCTGTACATATAATAATAATCAATTATCATCATCACGTAATGGAGGATATTATTTAGCTAATCAATCAATCAAGGGTAACTCGCAATGGTACCTTAAGGAAGCTTCCACATTTTTCACACTTAAGATCTAGTGGTAATGTCCTTTTTCCATCTGTTAGCTCCAGCTTGCAAGCTGCACATTGACAGTGGAAGAAGTACTGCCTCAGCAACCAATGCTGGCGCTCCTCAACTTCCATTCTCCTACAGTGAGGACCTAAAAAGGAAAGGGGGGGGGGGGGTCGGTAACAAGCCTCTGCTGTTTTTTTTTTAGCTTGAGATGAATGGCAACAGTGCTAGCCACTTAGCCACACTGGCATTTAGATTATTAAATTGTTTGTGCTTTATACAAGGTATTCGGGAAACACATCATGCTGTTCTACTTGGAAGAATCAGCTTTCACAATCCAGCCACCAATGCGAAAAGAGGTTGCTATGGTTGCTGTTAAAACCCCTTGTTCCCAGTCGCAACCGCATTAAAAGCACATAGGATCTGTAGCCCCAGAGGAAATACACTGCCAATCTAAAGCCACCAACCTGGACCAACCTGCACATGGAGTAGCAAGTGGATGGGGCAATATCCTACGCCTTGGGGACTTCGAAAGTGAGCACGCTATGCTGTCGTTGTACAAGCCTGAGCATGCAATACTGCGCTTTTACCTGTTTAAGCTCATTTCATGTGAGTGCTACCATTTCACCCACTCAATGAACATTAAGAGTGCTGCCATGCTACCTTGTTCAAGCTCCCTGCAAATAAAGGCAAGGAGACCTGGTGCCGCCATGTCATTCACCATCCAGTCGATGAATGTCACTAAGGCTGAATCCCAATTCTACCCCTTCGTTTGGCGCGTTCACTTGAAGGGGAAGGGTTGTCTCATTTCTCTTTTGGTTGGAGGGGTAGGGGGAAGAGGAAGGGCCAGATAGCCCTCCAAACGAAGATTTTTCGTGACCTCACTTCAAACGAAGGGCTAAGCGAAATTTTCAACATGGCTGCTCACTCGAGCAAGCAGACCCATAAATGTTAATTTTTGCCATTAATAAAGATTTTTGACAAGTTTTCATTATATGTACATTACCTCTAGTCTTGTGTTTATGGTGATGTTCTGTAAAGAAAAGTTTGCAAAAAAATCGCTAAAGTTTGCTAGCGGATAGCACAGATTGCACAATATTACAAATATATATTTTTATGTCACATACACTTTACTGCATGCTACAAACAAATATGAAAGTTCAGTAGCACGGCAGTTTGCCGAGCATTTGATAACGCATTGTTTGTTTTGCTTACGGTCATATGTGTACTTGTAAATGAACGGTGCTTACACTATTCTTACTTATTGCAACGTGACCACAGTTTTGTAATTTATATTCTGTATATGGACGGCTGAGGAAACCCGAAGGCTCATCGGTTTTCGTGGTGAAAATGAGCAATTTTTTAAAAAATCGAAATACGGCGCAAAAAAACTTTGGGAGTGAGTAATCTCTCCTCGTATTGGAATGTGTGATAAACATCGGCGCATGTCCTCTGACGTAACATTAGGAACTAGAGACAACGTATGATGACTTATAACAGTGTTGTAGTGGTGTCCCATTTCTTAGGGGAAAAATTTTAACCCTTCCCCTTTCCACTTCGTTTCAAGGGACAAGGGGAAGGGGCGAGGGGTAGGGGAAGGGGTAGAAAATAGAATTGGGATTCAGCCTAAGATTCCCGCCGGAGGAATTTTAGTGTCATGCCAAAGGATGGCTGGGTGGGGCTGGCTGACCCTGTCTGTCTATGAACCTGCTGGCAGGAGCCACTGCCACGCCCTGGAAGATGCAGACTGGGACATGTTCCAGCACAGCACTGCTGACATGTTTACAGAAGCTGTTGTTGGAGTTATCAGGAAATTAGTGGATAATACCACCCAAAAATATTACTATTTTACAACAGAAATTTCTAAGATAAAAAGAGTGTAATATATAAGGCTTTTACCCTCTAGCAGCCTGTGCCAGGGACTAAGTACGATAACAAACTAAAAAACACCAACATGTGGAATGAGAAACATGGCTGTGGCATGGCATCTCTGCAGATGAGCTGAAAATCTTCTACACACTTTTTATCCCAATCAGTAATCCACACATGCTTCAAATAGTCCATTATTAATCCTGTCCCAAAGAAACCCCACCGTGCCTGACTCAATGACTATGACCCTGTAGCCCTGACCCCAGTTTTAATGAAGTGCTTCAAAAGGCTGGTGTAATGGAAAAATCACATTTTAATCATGTATTAATTCTGATCTTAGTAGTAGGTGTGCCACGTAGACTATAGAAGCTTTAAACCTGTCTGATGAAACATAGAAAGGCAAGGCCAGTATAGGACAGAAACAAACTGATTGTAGTTGCTTCTGAATAAATGATAAGGCGAGGACATATGGTCTGGTTCAGATAAAGAGTTGTGAGTTTGAATGTAAGAACTTCATGTACAGGCTGTTGATTATGTTAGCAGAGATGTTTGTGTATAAAATGGGACAGGGAGAAAATGGGAGAAAGAGATCACCTTTCTCCATGCTGCAATTGTTTGCTGTATGAGACTGGACCTTCTGCAGGAGTTTAAATAAAACCTTTGTGACTTTTCTTTAACCCAGTGTATGAATTACTTGTCTTTATAATGTTTTCAAAATTTCCACCACACTGGTCAGAGATTTCATTACCTGATTCATTTGACCCACTATCATCCAAAACTCACCTAACTCTAGGGTCAACACTAATTCACCTGACACTATGAAGGGGAATTATGTTAGAAATCGTGTTGACTATAGTCTAGCTTTTAATACTATAATAATTCCGCACACACCACCAAGCTGAAAGATGAGGGACTCCTCTGTGTCAGTGGATCTCCAACTTCCTGACTGGCAGACCACAGGCAGACATGTGTCAGTCTCTTTACAGCAAGGGGCTTCAGTGCTGAGGGTTACTCACTATACACATACGACTGCGTGGCCACTACCAATTTCACAATCAAGTTGGCTGACGACGTTATTGTGGTGTGCCTGAGCTCTGACAACAATGGGAAGACCTACCTGGAGGAGATAAAAAAAACCTGGAGAACTGGTGCCAGAGGAACGACTGTCAGCAAGACAAAGAAGTAAATAGTAGACTTCAGCACAAAGCAATAAAGGAACTATTGGGTCCCCATCATCAACGAGACCCCAGTGGAGAGAGTGGACTGCTTCCGGTACCTCTGTGTTCACATCACATGGGACCGGTCATGGTCAGCACTGTGGTAATGAGGGTCGGCAGCGTATTTACCACGCTGCCGACCCTGAAAGACTATAGACTGTCCGTAGTGTATAAACAACTGTGTGTATGTTTGTGCCCTACGGGGGGGGGGGTTGTACCCATGGTGCTGTCTCCAGGGTGTGCTCAGATAGGTTCTAGGCTCAACTGAATTTGCTACTGAATTTAGAAGCAAAAGCTGCATTAAGGTCAAGCAACACAAGAAAGGGAGATAAATGGCATAAAGGTTAAAGGGTTATCACTTTAACCAGCATCTCTGTTCTATGGTGAGGCCTAAATTTTGATTGATTTGATGAATGTTATTCTAGTGCAGGAAGGAGCATAATTGCTATGCTAGGAACAATTTCTAGGATCTTGGAGATTCAGTAAGGGGGAGATTTGATTTTGGCCTAGGACTTCTGAAACAGTCAAGCTTGTTAAGCAGGGATTGGATAACTGCTATTTTAACAGATTTAGGCAAACCACTGCTAAGAATTAAGTATTTTTGTGTGACCTTTCTTTCTAATGGTGATATGGGTTATGTTCACAGCACCAAATAAGTTATTAAACCTTAAAAGCAAGATACACCAAGAGCCTCCGAGTGGCGCAGTGGAAAAGCGCTCACCCCATCATCCGGGGATCGCTGGTTCGAACCCAGGGTGATGCGGTTTTCCTCTCTCAGCCGGAGGCATAGAGAAAGCTGATTGGCCGAGCTCTCTCAGGGGGGGACGGATGAGAGGTTCTTGCGCTCGCACATTAATCACGGCTCTACAGTCAATCAGGGGCGTCTGTGAGCTCGCTCACGCGGAAGGAGCAGCTAGCGCTTTCCTCCGAGTGTGTTACTCCGCCCCTAATGGTGCATGAGCAAGCAGTTCGAAAAGATGCAGTCGGCTGACGTCACGCGGTTCGGAGGAAACACGTGATCGTCTTCATCCTCCCGACTGAGTGGTAGCCTTAATGTGGGGGGGCCCCCTAGCGACGGGGAGGAATTGGCCACGACTAAATTGGGGAGAAAAAAATAAGTAAAAAAATAAGTTTAAAAAGCAAGATACACCAAATATAACACTTTAAATGGCTTGATTCTGTTTCTTCTTGTGTTACACTATATTCCCCTGCTCATAATCTAAACACAATGATTTGTACAGTACATATATATGAAAATTTTTCTCCAGTCAATGTTTTTTTATGAAGGAAACATTCCTGCTCCTTACCATAACAATGTAACAGCTCCTCCCCTGCAGCAATGCCTCTGGACGCTCGGACTGTTACTTTAACTCCCGAAGCAAAATACACTGGACAACTAGAGCCAGATGAACTCAGGCCCAGACTGAAGGATAGGCTTGTGTTCGGTTGACAGGAGTGGTTGAGTAGACTGAGGAATGGGAACAGAGCTGTGGCAATGCGGATTTCTTTACTGGACTGCACTGTTAGGCCTGTATCTTCTGAAAGAGAAGGAACAACATAGTAAATGCAAAATACGTTGTTCTTTTTTTACATATTACATATTAAATAATTTTAACTAACTTTATATTAAATAACTTTATAGTCAGTATACTACAAAAACATGGTATTAAATTCCAAAGCTCATTTGGCAGACACGTACATGGAAAGATTAGCAAAAATGAACACAAACTATTAGATGACAAAAAAACCTACATGCGTAGCTTTTCTAATTACACATGATAAAATCTAAAGGGTTAGGCGGCACTGTGGTGTAGTGGTTAGCACTGTCGCCTTGCACCTCCAGGGTCCAGGGTTTGATTCCCCGGCCAGGCTCGATTCCCGTCTCTGTGTGCATGGAGTTTACATGTTCCCCCCGTGCTTGGTGGGTTTCCTCCGGGTACTCCGGTTTCCTCCCACAGTCCAAAGATATACAGGTTAGGCTAATTGGGGTTCCTAAATTGCCCGTAGTGTGTGAGTGTGTATGTGTGTGTGCCCTGCGATGGATTGGCACCCTGTCCAGGGTGTACCCCGCCTAGTGCCCGAAGTCTCCTGGGATAGGCTCCAGGTCCCCCGCGACCCTGAACACAGGATTAAGCGGTATAGAAAATGAATGAATGAATGAAAATCTAAAGGCTCACTGTATTAACATTTACTTTGCATAAATTCGATCCCAATAAGATTTTATTAAATTTGAATTCTACATTTGTACTGTAATTTTAGTATTGTGATTATGAATTCGTTTAACTACAATGTTTCACTTGATTTCCGCTAATACGTGCAGCTCTAAAGAAGCTGCAGCTCATTAATCCTTGAGAGAATGAACTGATGCACGAGGCGTCGGTCTATAGTTATATAACGCCACTCAGCGGTAAAACCCAGCAAATGCACAAACCCAAATGCTGCCACCGTGAGGCGTGGCGGTAAAACCAGAATACCGCTAGAGTACCATCTGTACATGCACACTGTAAACGCATACAAACACAAAATAAAAGATGTTTTACTCGCACAGACGTGGTCACAGTGTTGTAATAAACAGTACCACGTGTGCATGGATGTTGATTATACCAGTGAGAGACTCGCAATTAAGAGCAGGCGAGACGATTTTTAGTGTGCCGTTTAAATTTGCCATCGCCTTCCTCCCCAGGAGCAAACGACTTTTAATTTCTTGGCTGCTGTCCCCATCTGCAGTGATCTTGGAGCCCAGGAAAATAAAATCTGTCACTACCTCCATTTCTTCCCCATCTATTTGCCAAGAAGAGAGGGCCGGATCCCATGATCTTAGTTTTCTTAATGTTAAGTTTCAAACCAACTTTTGCACTCTCCTCCTTCACCCGCATCAAGAGGCTCTTTAGTTCCTCTTCATTTTCTGCCATTAGAGTGGCATCATCTGTATATCTGTATATCTGAGGTTGTTGATATTTCTCCCTGCAATCTTAATTCGAATTTGTGATTCATCTAGCTCCGCCTTTCTCATGATGTGCTCTGCATATAAGTTAAATAGGCAACGGGACAGTATACAGCCTTGCCGAACTCCTTTCTCAATTTTCAACCAATCAGTGATTCCGTGTCCAGTTCTCACTGTTGCTTCTTGACCCGCATATAGGTTTCTCAAGAGACAAATAAGATGGTCTGGTATTCCCATCTCTTTAAGAACTTGCCACAATTTGTTGTGATCCGCACAATCAAAGGCTTTGGTATAGTCAATGATGCAGAAATAGATGTTTTTCTGGAACTCCCTACCTTTCTCCATGATCCAAGGCATGTTGGCAATTTGATCTCTAGTTCCTCTGCCTCTTCGAAATCCTGCCTGCTTAGACTTCCTAAGGTCCATTTAACTTAACATTCCAGGATGTCTGGCTCTAGGTCAGTGACCACCCATATGTGGTTATCAGGGATGTTAAGCTCGTTCTTGTATAGTTCTTCTGTATAATTTTTCCACGTCTTCTTAATGTCTTCTGCCTCTGTTAGGTCCCTGCCATTTTGGTCTTTTATCATGCCCACCTTTGCATGAAACGTTCCCTTCATATCTCCAATTTTCTTGAGATCTCTGGTCCTACCTATTCTATTGTTTTCTTCTATTTGTGTGCACTTTTCATTTAAGAAGGCATTCTTATCTCTTCTAGCTAGTCTCTGGAATTCTTCATTCAATTGGGTGCATCTTTCTCTTCCTCCCTTGCCTTTAGCTTCCCTTCTATCCTCAACTATTTGTAAAGTTTCCTCAGACAGCCATTTTGCTTTCTTGCATTTCTTTTTCTTTGGTATGGTTTTAGTTGCTGCCTCTTGTACAATGTTGCGAACCTCCGTCCATAGTTCTTCAGGCACTCTATCAGATCTAATTCCTTAAATCTATTTGTCATCTCTACTGTATATTCATCAGAGATATGATTTAGTTCATACCCGAGTGGCCTAGTGCTTTTCCCTACTTTCTTCAATTTAAGCCTAAATTTTGCAATGAGACGTTCATGATCTGAGCCAGTCAGGTCCTGGTCTTGTTTTTACTGACTGTATAGAGCTTCTCCATCTTTGGTTGCAGAGCACATAGTTAATCTGATTCCTGTGTTGACCGTCTGGCGTTGTCCATGTGTAGAGTCGTCTCTTGGGTTGTTGGAAAAGAGTGTTAGCTAAGACCAAATTCTACCAGCCTGTGCTCTGCTTCATTTTGTACTCCAAGGCCAAAGTTGCCTGTTATTCCGGTTATCCTTTGGCTTCCTACTTTAGCATTCCAGTCCCCCATGATGATAAGGACATCATTTTTTGGTGTAAATTTTAGAAGTTGTTATAGGGCTTCATAGAACTGGTCAACTTCATCCTCTTCTGCAGCAGTGGTTGGGGCATAGACTTATATTACTGTGATGTTGAATGGTTTGCTCTGGATTCAAACATAGATTAGATCTATTATAATCTAGAACTATATTTCATTTCGTCAGATTATTTTTTTAATTAAGCTGCATCATTGGTAAAAAGATGATTAGTCTTATTAAATCTTATTAAATCTAAATTAAAATTAGATTTAATTCTAGATTCACAAAAACACGGCAATAACAACATTTTACAGCAGCTTGCTGTACAGTAGTTGCCTGTGAGACACAATAAAAATGGGAAGTAATTCAGTTCACTTCAAAATATTGAGGAATAAATATTAATATTTATATATTCATGTCGAGGGAGAAGATACTATGCCCTCACTTGTTTCTACTGCATTCTTGCTAGGGTTGGGTACCGAAAACCGGTGTAGAACCGGTATGTACCGGACCGAAACAGAACGGGAATTTCAGTGCCTCATTTCGGTGCCACTTAAATGGCTGAACTGTCGATTGAAATATTTGTTCTCTAGATTCATATATTTTTGTAGATTAATAGTATATTAGATTAAAGAAAAAAATTAAAAGCACAAATCATCTGGAAATGAGAGACCACCCGAGATGCGCATGAATGCAGCAACTAACATTACACTCGTTCTGATGGCAGCAGGCGGTCTACCTCTATCTTAGCTTGTTAAATTAAACAACTTTCGTTAAAATGCCTAAGACTAAACGGTCGAAAGTGTGGCTGTATTTCACAAGAAAGGATTCCGACACCGCGACGGGCAGCAAATGTTTCAGAGCAGTTGTGTGAAATGGGGGAAACACGTCAAATCTAATGAAACATTCGAGGGCAGACGGAATAAAGTTAAAAGCAGAGGGAGGCACCGTGTTTGACAGCCTGTGGACAACAGCTGGCACTATCAGTGGACGACCCCAGCCCCAGTCATACCAACCGTAGCAAAAAGGAGTCCACCGATTATGATGACGACAGCAGCCTTTCCGCAGGTTAGTAGTATAATGTAATGTTAATAGCAAAATGCAAATCTTGCATTCATGCTAACAAATGGTCAAATGATTTGTAAAAAACTAATGTAACATGGTTTCTGTTTATAATTGTGGCTTTCCAGCTAGTACTACTAGTACACCATTTACTATTGCAAAGAAGGCTATACATATCCTGTGCAGGGCAATAAGTCAGGAAAGGTGTCGTATTTTGCCAGGAAAGGCAAATATGGTGAAATTTCTGCAAAAGAATTGCTAAAATTTGAAGCTTACATATTCATATATACTTTAAACTTTTAATATATTGTTAAATTTTAAGCATAAAATTTTTTGTTCAATAAAAATTCATTCTTGAGTCATCCACTATAATTTTGTGGCTTAAAAGTATCGGTTCAGGCACCGTTTTCAAAGTATCGATTTGGCACCGGTATCGAAAAAACCCCAAACGATACCCAACCCTAATTCTTGCCAAGTTGTACAAGTTCTTACTGTTTTCACCATTTTTTTATGTACACTGTGGAAGCATGGCTCAGTGTGACATGGCAAGTAACTAAAGATAAACCATTTTTTGTACCACATTTAGATCATAAACCCTTGACTACCAAACAACTTCAATTCAGTTGAGAAATGTAAACATTATCACTCAATTAACATCTATACCGCTTTATCCTGTATTCAGGGTCGTGGGGGGCCTGAAGCCTTGGGCTAGGAGACTTGGGGCACAAGGGGGGGGGGGGGGGGGTACACCTTGGACAGGGTTCCAATTTGGGAACGCCCAATTAACCAGCCTTTTGGTCTATGTGAGGAAACCGGAGTACCCGGAGGAAACCCACCATGCACAGGGAGAACATGCAAACTCCATGCACACAGATGGGAATCAAACCTGGCCGGGAATCGAACCCGGACCCTGGAGGTGCAAGGCGACAATGCTAACCACTACACCCCTGTGCCGCGCTGTAAACATTATAGTGCTTTTTACCGTTTACACATGTTCGATCAAAGGCTAGTTTTGTGAGGGCTAGGTATTAATGTCTATGGTGGAGACCGGCCAAAGTGCGGAGACATCAGCTACTGTTTAGTTGCTCATCTTTTTCATATTTCAGTTCTAATCTCCCAATTACTGCAGCTCTCTCATCTAGTCTCTGCTATTTCTACAGTGTCATCTGTTGCTCATGACTCACTTAATAATGATCATATAATATTACAGTATCTGTTATGAGCTGGGGTTGCTTCTGTTGATGAGTTCTACATTTCTGTGGAAAAAAGTATTTGCACCTTCCGGATTTCTAAAAATAAATCCCAACAAATAAGTGTTTCTGCACACACACAGCGCTGTGTGTGTGTGTGTGTGTGTGTGTGTGTGTGTGTGTGTGTGTGTGTGTATCAGGGCATGACATTAACTTTTTTGCTCACTGGTTAATGTGGCTAGTGGATTTCCGTAGTCACTAGCCATTCAGCCTTTTTACTAGGCACAATTTTGTTACCAGAAAAATTGCAGTTTTTCCTTCACCATAATACGTTAATATTTGTTATATTTAGATTTACTTATAAATGACAGCATACACTATCACTATAATAGTTGTCAAGTATTCAGTACTGTTAGGATAGCTCCCAATATAAAAACATGAACAGTATATTCTGTTTATTGAACTTAAATTCAAGCCTCTTACAACATGAATTGTAAAAACTCAGAACATTTATCATTTTAGTGTGGCATTATGTGTACTATTATCAGGTATTATTATTCATTATGTATTATTATATCAGAATTCTGAGTTAAGACAATGGATGCTACAAACACATCAAAACAGGAAATAAGTGTGTGTGTGTGCGCGAGACTTTGTGATGGGAAATTCGAATAATTTTATTGACTCAGTTCTTTGTTCATCATAATGAACAAATCTTTTTTTGAGTCATTTCGTTCATTTGATCAGATATAAATTAAAATGTTGCGTTTTAAGTAGAAAAAAAAAACCCAATACGTCTACATACACAAATTTTGGCTATAGTCCCAGTTATTAAAATATTACATTGCAACTAAGGACATATTATGATAAACAGAATGAGGAACTCACCATCATATCTTCCATTCGTTCATTCTTTGGAATCTATTGCACCGCATAGCGTCTATGGGCGTCACATGACAAAAGAACGTACGACTCGAGACCTGACTATAACACGGAGGTTTTGCGATGCTTTGCGCATGCGCGCCAAATAGAAAATGAACGAATCACTCTCCGAGATACTCGTTCATCTGAGTCATGTTAAAGAGTCGTTCAAAAAGAACAAATCGTTCATAAACGACCCGTGTGTGCAATGCATGTGTGAACAACATGTTTAGAGAGAGGCATTAAATGTCCTCATTACATTCATGCGCGTTTTATGCGCGTAATATTACGTTGCAATGCGTTTATTATATCAGATGCCTTTAGAGAAAACTACAACAAAAATATATTGTCATACCAAAGAATAATCTACCCGCCAAAGTGGCTAGGTGAGACTAAAGTTATTACCCGCCACAGCCGAATTTTACCCGCATTTGGTGGGTGGGCGGGTGCCAATGTCAAACCCTGGTGTGTGTGTGTGTGTGAGAGAGAAGCACCCTCTTCTCTCCTCTTACACAGTAACCCTTCCTCTCTTAGTTTATTTTCACACACACATTATGGAAACACTGTTTTACCGGGAAAATTAACAAGGAACATCGCTAATGACACTCAAGTGAGCGCATACTAATGGAATTAAGACTGGAAGCATCTGTGCAGTTAGATGTGTTTTACAGAGACTTGGTCACATGGTGATATGCCTTACTCTAATATTACACTGGACGGCTTGGAGCGACAGGCCGAGAAGAGAGACCAGTAAGAAAAAAAAAAAAGAAGAGTGGCTGGCTGTTTGTAGCCCTGATATTGAACTGCTGGCTGTCCGACTTCGCCCATATTATTTAAAGAGAGAATTCCCTCATGTGATAATAAATGCTGTGTACATTTCTCCGTCCGCAAATGCTGCTGCCGCTTGTGCGTCAAAGACTCGGTGACTGTGGCCAAACTCCAATGTGACCGCTGGGATTTGAGGTTGTACTGCCAGATCTGAGAGGTTGTGAGTGCCGACTTGTGGTTGTACAGCGAAACTGACGTAAAGCGCAAAGATAAATGTGTAGTACACAATTGTGCCTGTCATTTTGTTCATGTGAGTGACACTTTACACATTTGCCACTATTAATCTGCAACTTCGAATTCAAAACAGGTGTACACATCAGAGCTGTGAGTATAAATTTCAACTTACAAATACAACTCTTAATTTTACAAGTTCTCACATTCAAATTTGCAAGCTCTCGGGTTTTGCTACTGTTTTACCTTCATACTCCAGGACCAAGGTGCTACATACATGCAACACAACATAAATTAACAACACAAAAAGAACCAACAATAGACAACAAAGTGCACATGCAACTATGATGAGGTACGAGTTGAGGTAGTGGGAATGAGAAACAGTAAACACTTGACAATGATATAAAAAAAAATATTGTGTCCAAATAACAATTAAAATTAAATATTGTGCAAATATTGCAAGGAGCAGTTCAGGTACAGAGGGAGCCACGTCAAATATCTGTGGCTGGGTGAATGGTGAGCGAATGGCTGCCCTATGGACGGCGTAATCCCCCCTGCCTCTCCTGCCAGAAAGACGTGTCAAGATTTCACAGTAAACACGCCCATTCAAGCCCTATTTATTCATTTACCTGGAGCCACCATTAGATGGTGCTTTGTTCTCAAGAACACGTTAACAAGCCAGCAATTTAACTGTGCTTGCAATCACGTGATTTTAACAACCCACCGTAGTACCAGTCAGTTCGGAAACTGACACTATCATACTGCACTACAGAGATGAAGATGGCGACTTAATGGACTATTCGCGGTAAGTGGTGTTTTATTTTATAAAAATTTGTTTGGGGTAGTTTACAGTTTATTTCGCAGTTTAGTTTTTTTATTGGCCGTTTTGAATCACTGGCAGCACCAGCATCGGTCAGATCTGACTTTACAGAGAACTTAATGATCTGTTTAACATTACAGCTTACTGTCAGTGTCACAAACTCACAATGTCACTCCTCTTTTCCGCAAAAAGATACTAAAAACTTTGAAAATACTATTAATGTCCCTATTACAATAGCTGCACTACCCGACGAGTGTTTGTGGTCTCTGAAAATGCCTTCAGAATCTGACTGTTGTCTGGATAAATTCAGCATTTATTTATTCTTTGGGTAAGAGTTAATCTGCAGGTTATTTCTGTGAATATAATCTTATGCAGTTCATGAAGGACACAAGCTGAGGATAGATGTACAGGAGCTAGCGAGCTAAACGCTAATAACCCGGGTTTATATTTTACCCACTTTGGCCGTGACCTTGACCGCGCTTATTTAACGAGCTGGATAAAAACACTGAAGTGGGGGGGGGGGCGTGTAGAGGGCTTCAGTTCTCGGTAAGATATAGTTTGGTTTCAGAGATGAACTAATGTTCAAATACGCGTGTTGCATCGCTTAATTTGGATGAAAAGCACATTACATAATTCTTGGTTAATTTAATGCGGGTGTTAATAGAGACAGACAGTGGCTAACGCTAACAAAGTTCAATGGTTTACATTAGTACAGGCAGTTTATTTACATCCCAGAATTCCCAAAACAGAATTTTACACACTCTGTGGTAAATAGGTTTATTAATATATTTTATTTTTACCACAACTAGATGTTCTGTAAAGTCTATTTATCTTTGTCTTCACTAAATTCTCCTGTTCTCTTTAAGCAGAGCTCCGCTGTGGAGGATTGGGGTCAGACGGGTGACGGATGGCCTTTTGGAGCTACTGGAGGGAGCTGTAATAGGAATGACGTCACAGTGCAACAGCTTTAGAATGATATTTGGTCAGATTACATGACTAATTGTGAGATGGTTCATAGATCAGGGTGATTGTGCATGTGTGTGTTTATCAGTTCAGTCCTGATGTTATTTAGTTCGTCTGAATGATTTGCGTGTGTGTGTGTGTGTGTGTGTGTGTGTGTGTGTGTGTGTGTGTGTGTGTGTGTGAGACACATCAGTTCAGTCCCTCTCAGTTATAGAGACGGATGGCTTGTGGGTAAAAACTGTTACATAGTATGGATGTGAGTGCCCGAATGCTTCGGTATCTTTTTCCAGATGGCAGGAGGGTGAAGAGTGTGTGTGAGGGTTGTGTCAGGTTAGCCACAATGCTGTTGACTTTGGGGACGCAGTGTGTAGTGTAGATAGGGGTGGGCGATATACCGGTAGACATGGTTAACCGATAGAGATTTTGGTCTATCTTCTTAATCGCGGCTGAGATCACGTGACGTTGCACGTTACGTAACCACGCAATACACATTCACTTCTATGGGAAGCCAAACACATCTAAAGTGGGACGAAACTGTGGCACCCGATTGAGCTGGCGTGGGCAGACCAAATATCCAGACCCGGTGGATCGCACAGCACGGATCAACTTGCTCGAATCACAAACCTGCGCGACGCTGATAGAAATAGACCACGCCGACCATCAAAATACATTTTACCCCGCTGGGATGCACACGTACAAACCAGGCATGGCAAGGCGGAAACAATATTAACAGTTCTGACATTTTGAATAAATAGTTTTTAAATAAAAAACAGTGGGTCGCGCAGGTTTGTGATTCGAGCAGCGCTGCTCAAGTTGGTCCGTGCTGCGCGACCCACCGGGCTGCACAAATAAACCAGATCATCTCTACACTATCCAGATAGGCCACTGTCCACTGGGCCGTGCAGATATTTGGTTCAATCGGGTGCCACGGTTTCGTCCCACTTTTGATGTGTTTGGCTTCACATACACTTCGACAATGGAAGAAGACGGTGCAGCAGCAGTGAGTTTGCTTACATGTGACAAAACCAACAACGAGGAGATTGTAAAGAAAAAAGGTGCATCGTCTGTGGTGTGGAATTGGTTTGGGTATAAAAAAAGTGATACGAATGTGACGAAAGTGATTTGCAAAGTACGTAAGTGCACTGTTTTAACAAGTGGTGGAAACAAGTCAAACCTTTTCTATCATCTGAAATCCAAGCATCCAAATGAAGATGGCCAAAGTAAAAAAAATTTGGCAAACCTCAGCAATTCACAGTTTAAATAAAATGACATTATGTAAAACAGTTTCTTTGTGTTTGAACTTTTATTTCTGCATTTTTAGATACAAATTGCTATATAGTGATCGAGGTAGAAAATTGCTTCTACTGTAATAGAAGATTTTGGTTATATCGCCCACCCCTAGGTGTAGATATCTTCGATAGGGGAGAGACCCCGATGATCTTCTCAGCCATCCTCACTATCTGTTGTAGTGTCTTGCGATCTGATATGACAATTCCCAAACCAGACAATGATGCAGCTGCTCAGGATACTCTCGGTAGTTCCTCTATAGAAGGTGGTGAGGATTGGTGGTGGAAGCTGGGCCTTCCTCAATCTTCTCAGGGAGAGAGCTGGTGTTGAGAGACCAGGTGGGGTTCTCCTCCAGGTGGACACCCAGGAATTGTGTGCTCTCTTTTGTCTTATCGTTGTTCAGACAGGTTGTTGTCTTTACACCAGTCCGTTAGCCTCTGCACTTCCTCTCTGTACGCTGACTCGTCATTCGTGCTGATGAGACACACCACGGTCATGTCATCAGCAAACTTGATATGATTGGAGCTGTGTGTCGCTACACAATCATGCAGTCAGCAACGTGAACAGCAGGGGACTGAGCGCACAGCCCTGGGGGGCCCCAGTGCTCATTGTGGTGGTGCTGGAAGTATAGTTCCTGATTCGCACTGCCTGAGGTCTTTCGGTCAGAAAGTTAAGGATCCAGTTACAGAGGGAGGTGTTCAGGCCCAATAGGCTCAGCTTCCCGATCAGGTGCTATGGGATGATTGTATAAAATGCTGAACTGAAATCTATGTACAGCATTCTGACGCAAGTGTCCTTCTTTTCAGGGTGTGTCAATGCCAAGTGGACTGTCGTGGAGATGGCGTCGTCTGTCAAACAGTTTGAATGATACGCAAACTGCAGTGGGTCCAGTGAGGGGGGCAGCAGGGTCTTGATGTGTCTTATGACGAGCCGCTCGAAGCACTTCAAGATGATGGGTGTGAGTGCAAAAGATTGAGACAGGACACAGAAGACTTCTTCGGCACGGGGATGATGGTGGTAGACTTGAAGCATGTGGGAACGACGGCGCTGCTCAGGGAGATGACGTCGGTGAGAACATCTGACAGCTGTTCTGCACATTCTCTGAGCACTCTGCCTGGGATGTTGTCTGGTCCAGCAGCTTTACACGGGTTGACTCTGTGTAGAGTTTTCCCTCATATCAGCCGCTGTGAGACAGCATCTGGTCGTTTGGAGAAGGAGTGGTCTTCCTCGCCGTTACGTCATTCTCTATGTTGAACTGTGCACAGAAGCTGCATCTGGAAGGGAGCCATCACTGTCACAGGCAGGAGATGATGTCCTGTGATGGCTTGTATGCCCTGACACATGAGTCGTGTGTCACCACTGTCCTTAAAGTGGTTGTGGATTCTCTGGGCGTGTGCACGGTTCCCCTCTCTGATGGCCCGGGACAGTTTGGCCCTTGCAGTTCTTAGGGCCACCTTGTTCCCTGCTCTGAAGGCAGAGTCTCGAGTCCTCATAAGTGTATGCACTTCTGCAGTAATCCACGGTTTCTGGTTGGTTCGTGAGATGATGCTCTTGGAGACAGTGACTTCATCGGTGCACTTGTTGATGTAGCTGGTCACTGATGACGTGTACTTCTCCAAGTCAGTGAAGTAAGTCGCAGCCTCCCTAAACATGTTCTAGTCAGTGTTCTCGAAACAGTCCTGAAGAGCAGAGATGGTTCCTGCTGGCCAGGTTTTCACATGCTTCAGAACCGATTTTGAACGCCTGTATGCTGGAATTAGCATAACAAAGATGTGGTAGCCAACTTTTGTTTTTTCAATAGGAAGAGGGTCATGTGACATCAAAATTTCACACAAAAAAATGGTGTGCTTGACTTGAACGTAACTTTATTCTTTCATGAGTTATTGTAACTTATTAATTATTATTAATGTATTATTAACTTATTATTATTAGTTATTGTTAGTTAACTGTAGCATGGGAGATGGGTGGTCTTGTGGGGTGTCTTGCATTGAAATCTGCTGCAATGACCCAGTTACTGCATTCACCAGACATCAACACAATTTCTATCCGCTCCTCACGTATTAACCTCTGCGACAAGTCAATGGCTGTAAACAAGAGAAACTTGTAAATAACTCATGAAAGAATAAAGTTACGTTAAAACCATTGCTTTCCTTGTGAAATTCTCAATAAGTGTGATGTGTCACATGACCCTCTTCCTATTGAAAAAACAAAAGTTGGATCCAAAATGGCCGACTTCAAAATGGCCACCATGGTCACCACCCATCTTGAAAAGTTTTCCCCCTCACATATACTGTACTAATGTGCCACAAACAGGAAGTTAATATCACCAACCATTCACATTTTATTAAGGTGTATCCATATAAATGGCCCACCCTGTAGATGCAATTACAGTAAAACTTTGGACTCGTGTAGTCAACATTCGTGAGTTTGTATACTGTTAACTATAGTATTGTGTGTGCATAAAGCATTTTTTAAATGATCTGTTCTTTAGAATACTTTTTGTATTCATAATACATTTTGTATTTATATGAATATTTTTGGCTTGTTGAACCAATCATCACAGTTTCTATTATTTCTTATGGGATTACAACCACATTTCCAGAATAAATTATGCTTGCAATCCAAGGTTTAACTGTATACTGTTATATTGCACAAGGATAAATAGTAATGTGAAGATGTGTAAGAGTAGTGACTGACCTTTGACACTGATTGCTGTAACAGCCTGTGCATTACATCGAAGTTGCAGCATGTGCCTCAGAGCTGTACCTCCTAACAGGCTCCTCTCAGACACCCAACACACACTTCCTTTTTCCTGATCATGGCATGGTGGCAATTCTATTGACAGTTTTTGAATAAGTGCTGCCATAGTTAAAGATAATAGGAAGCGCAAGTTAGGTTCATGTTTCTCCACATGTGGTAACAGACTATAGACGCCCAAATATGACTTTTCATGGTAACAGCTCGATTGATGAGAACCTTGAGAGCATCTTTTAGACATCAGAATTCCTCCAACATTCAGCTCTGACACCAAGTCCAGACTCTTAGATGTACTTCCAATGGAGCAAGGCTTGCCATTGTCAGACTTTCCAATACTGCTGGCAAGGGTTGTTTTTGGTACTTCATAAACTGACTGACAATAGCTCTCTCTTGCTCTCTGAACCTCCTTTATCCCAGCTATTAGGGTCATTCGCAGGGCCAAATGTGCAAAAATTCCAAGAGCGAGTAGCTCTGAACCAACTGAACACTCCCAGCAGTGGTACTGCATCCAAGCATCAGTTTCACACTTTTGTCCACAGTACTGGGCATAGCTACAGCCCCTACATGGTACAGAGTTAGAATTCTCACACAAACAGTGATGACAGTATGTGGACTCTGTCGTGAATGTTCTGGGTTTACCACTCTTGTACTGTCTATTGGCAGGTATAAGAACAAAGCTGAAGGCCTCATCCTCAATCACTATTTCCCCAGCGTACTTGTTCTCAGTGGTCAACAGGTGGCGTCCCTTTTCAGGAGTAAAGTGAACAGACACTGCAGATGACACAATCTCATTGGTTTGTGGTGCCTGCTGATTAAAAGGAGATGGAGAAGATTTCAGATATTCCTTCATTTTAACCAGATTTGTACACCTTGTCCGCCTGTCCAACAGTTTGCATTGCAGGTGACTTGGATAACCTTCATCAAAGGCCTGCTGGATGTCCTCCAGGCATTTCTAAATAACAAAAAAAATAAGAATTAACGTACTTGTATACAGTGCCTTAATACAAGAGTAAGTAAAATTTAAAAAAGCTAATTTAGAGTAAATAAGGGAAATATGCTCACAGTGTAGAGACCAAGATGAAACAAAGCAGCTGAACGGTTGGCATAGCATAAAGACAGCTGTTCTGTATTTTTTTCGGCAAAACACACACCCTAAAATGTAAAAACATAAATACAAATGAAATAAAAAGCTTTAAAAAAATAATTGCTAAAATAATGGATGTAAACAGTCATTTCACCAAACATATTGTGTCTATTTAAAAAAAAAAAAAAAAAGATTTTAAGCAAACACCACCCAATACTTGATATCTACTTGTTAATGAACCCTTGCCCAGGATGAACAGGAATATTGTCTGGAAAGTGGAAAGGAGACAAATTGCAGCAATTAGTCTCTGTGTCAATATTCGGATACCTTGTCGGACCTAGTTAAAGTAACTAAGAGGAAAGTGGGTCTTACCAAACAAACAAGGTGAAATTAGAGCCATGCATCCCCAAAGAAATCCCGGAACTATTCACCATTCAATTGACATTGATTGATATGGATATTGTAAAGGCTGGAGATGGATCTGATTAAGGCTGTATATTTTGAACTATACAAAGACTATTGTAAGAGCCATATCGTACTTGTTATGAATTTGTTGTTGTGTTTATTTTATTTGTTATTTCATTTATTCTACCTTGTTCTATTCATTAGTAAAGCATTAAGCATTAAGTTTGTTACATAAGCTCTAAATTTCTAAGTTATGCATCCATTTTGACAATCGTAAGTTGGTCTGTGATGTCATTCCACTATTACATGCATTTGTATGACTGTCATATGAAAGAGAGTTCAGTTTTAGATGCGGAAGGCTACGGAAACACAAGCTTTTGACCGTGAGCTCCCGTAAGCTGGGAATGTAAGATACAACAACTAGGTTGTTGTAACCGTAAGCTCCCGTAAGTAGAGATATACAACAAGAGTGTTGTTATATACCTAAGCTAAGACTGTAATTTATAAGATACAGCAAATAGGTTGTTGTAAAAGTCAGAGATTTGCAAGATGCAGCAACTGATGTTGTAATCACAGTGTTTACTCAAGACGACTGTATGAAGTGTTGATTCTTTGATGCTGACAAAATAAACTACAAGAGACAAAGAGATTGGACTTCTGTCGTGTGAGTGAAACTTTAAACCAGAGCTACGCGTCAAAACTGGTGAAATAATATGACCGCATCTACAACTATCATTTATTTATTTGAAGAATTAAAATTTTTTGAATGCTGGCATATTTCTGGTAAAATCACTATGTGTCTTTTTTAAAAGTTAGTGAGAAACACAATTGTTATTTAGGTTATGATGTCGGAAAATTGTAGAACTCACAAAATGCACATACAGTGGAACCTCGGATTATGAGTAACGCGGTTTACGAGTGTTCCGCAAGACGAGCAAAGATTTTTAATAATTTGACACCGTGCTCCTGCACTCACACCAACACACACACACTCTCGCCTTTACAGACCCCTTCCCACCCACTTCACCTCTCGGCTTCACACACACATACACTCTGCCTTACACAGAAACGCCGCTCAGTCGCGATTCTTTTGAAAGGTAGTGCAGGTTCATTTGTTGTTTTTTTTGTGCTTTTTTTAAAAAACTATTTTAAAGCAGTGATTCTGTTAGTATGCGCTCACGCGAGTGTGATTAGCGATGTTCCTTGCAATTTATTCCGATAAAACAGTCTCTCCGTTAATATGTGTGTGTGTGTGTGTGTGTGTGTGTGCGCGCGCGCGTGCGTTTGTGCATGCACATCACACACACACACACACACACACACACACACACACACACACACACACACACACACACACACACACACACCGCCTACGTGCACAAACGGAAATACTTATGTCTGATTTATTTTTACTTTTTTTTAAAGATAAAGTGCAGGTTTAATTTGTTTTATTTTTACTTAATAGTTTGTATTAATTATTTTTATGTATTTCTTTTTTTGCGCTGTAGAATGAATAATTTGAATTTCCATTATTTCTTATGGGAAAATTAAATTTGGTTTACGAGTGCTTTGGAATACGAGCCCGCTTCCAGAACAAATTATGCTTGTAAAAACATGATCCTATGAATTTGTGCTATTTCTTTGCCTATGTGACCCTTTTCTTTATCATTTTGCTTGCTCAGTCGTGTATGTGTAGTGTTATGTGCATGTATAGAATGTACAGTTGGTTAAAATTAATTAAAAAAGTCAATTCATCATATTGCCTAGGTTGTGCTGAAAAAAGTATGTTACTCTATATAGCACAATCCTGACCTCTATATATACATTTATTAAAACACATTAATGCAAAAACGGGCAAAAAATGCTATTTGTACACCAAAGAGTGTACACCAATTCTCAATCAACAATGCCATAAATCTCGAAAAAGATGAGCATGCTCATGATTAACCTGCAGATCTGCCTTCCCCTTTTCGGTCACAGAGATGATGGGCTTTTCCATTGAAGACTGAGCTTTGCCTCAGGGTCATACCTACTGTATACATAAGTTTCTTCGACATGGATGGCTCATCCGCGGCACACTGAAACTGGGTCAGCAATTGGTAGCAACACAGCGCATGTTCAAATCACACATGAGGATTGCCTGTACTGTTCCGTATAACACATCAACAATGCTATTGATTGTTCTTGGGCAATCATCATGCACAAGTTGCCAAATGATTTTCGGGGCTTGGGCTCATGTCTTTTGTCAAACTAACTTAAGAAGATCGGTGCTCCTTGTGACTGTGAGTGCATCCTTGAGCTGCCATCTGCAGAAATACTGTCAGGTGATTTTCAGTGACTATGCCCTCATGTGAGCATGCTCAAGTTATGTGCAAGTATAAAGGCTTTACCCTCAGGTTCTCACAAAACCAAATGCACATGACCATAAATCAGCCCTTACCTGAGAGTAATACTGGGCAGCAGAAGTGTAGTCCTTCTTCTTAAACCTTATATTCCCTTGCTCCCTGAATCTGGCGGCACATTCAGAAGATTTCTTCACAGGATACTTCTGAGATAGTCTGTGCAACGCGTCAAGATCATCTGGCCTACAAAGCAAAGATATAAGAGATGAATTACATGCTAAAAGTAAACAAAACCAAACAATTATGAAACAGTAACATTCTTTATACCGCAATACTAATTTGTTAGAAATTAAGTACAGTGGAACCTCAGATTACGAGTAACGTGGTTTACGAGTGCTCCGCAAGACGAGCAAAGATTAAAATAAAATTTGACTTGAGAAACATCGTCTTGGTTTACGAGCACCGAGTATCATGCATCACGCATGCGATTCTTGTTTTGACATCGACGTCACATCACAACTGAGCCAACGGTTTTTCTCTCTCTTGCGCTGCTGAATTTTAGGTAATCATCTCCCCTGCTGGGTGAATACACACACATGGAATATGAGCTTCCGGAACAAATTATGCTCATAATCCAAGGTTCCACTGTACTTGTATTTATTTATGTATCCACACATTATCTATAGCTACAACTCATACCCTTGGACTTGGTTGGTGGATTCCTCACACAATCTACCGTCAATGATCCTCAAGTTTTTGTTGTTTAACCAATTTTTTTTTTTTTTAAGTTGAACAAATTGTCCTTTTATGAAGGACACTTGAATATGGAGGCAACTATATACTGTTTATCAGATTATTCGTGCTGCATTATTATTGCATTAAAGCTTACAACTGTTTAATGTAGGGCTGCACGATATATCGAAAAACTATAGTTATCGCGATAATGGCATGCGTGATGGCATGCAAAGAGTTGCGATAAATAATTTATGTGCCAAGCATTTGTGTGTCCAAATTTGACCAATCAGATGGGCCCTTACTACCGCATTACTTCCGGGTCCTAGTGACGGGCGCGGAGCGCGCGTGTGTATTTATTTTTTTTATTTAAATGTTGTTTAATAATATTTATTTTTATTTTAAAAAAACAACAACAAAAAACAGGCAAGCCAAAGAGAATATTTTGTTTAAAAGATGCTCTTGTTTTAAGACACTATTGATGAGTATATGGTTACATGTAAATGAAAAGTAATGTTTGAAAGTAATTCATATTGTGTTGGCAGGTCTATAGTAACAGCAAACCAGAAATCAGAATATCTGCTGAGGGTTTTAAGTCAGTCATTCATAGTGTTTTTAAGTCTAAATATTTGCAACTTCCTTGACATATAGTTTCTTTTTAGCCTGAATTAGATTTAATTACGTCAGACGAATATCTATTACTGTACCTGTTTATTTTAGTATGATTACATATAAATTAATAACTAAAATAAAAATAGCCAATAATAATAAAAAATGCATTTCTCTAGGGATATTCAACAATATGCGTTATCGCACATTTTCCTAATATCGTGCAGCCCTAGTTTCATGTGCTCAAAAAGCCATAACATCACTTATTTTCTTTTGCAGAGACTCATGGTACTATGCCCCTCTATGTGGGTTGGATCACTGTTTGCTGAAAAAAATATTGAAATTTGATACACTGTATTGCCAAAGGTATTCTATCACCCATCCAAATTAATGAATTCAGGTGTTCCAATCACTTGGAACCTGGCACCTGAATTCCATTCATGAAATTTCCTCATTACTAAATATTCCACAGTCAAATGTTAATGGTATTATAAAGTGGAAGCGATTGGGAACCATGGGCACCAAGTGAGTGGTAGACCATGTAAAATTCCAGAGCGGGATCAGCGGATGCTGAGGCACATAGTGCACAGAGGTCGCCAACTTTCTGCAAAGTCAAAAACTACAGATCTCCAAATTTCGTGTGTCCTTCAGATTAGTTCAAGAACAGTGCGTAGAGACCTTCATGGAATGGGTTTTCATGGCTGAGCAGCTGCATCCAAGCCTTACATCATCAAGTGCAATGCAAAGCAGCAGATGCAGTGGTGTACAGCACACTGCCACTGGATTATAGAGCAGTGAAGACGTGTTCTCTGGAGTGACGAGTTACGCTTCTGAATTACGGTTGCCAGGGGAACTGTACTTGTCTGACTTCATATTGCCAAGTGTAAAGTTTGGTGTAGGGGGATTATGATGTGGGGCTGTTTATCAGGAGTTGGACTCGGCCCTTAGTTCCAGTCTTAGGCTGTACTTGGCAGAGCTAGTCATGGTGCTAAACAGGTTCTTTGCCTTTGTTCTCCCTGTTATGTGAGGAGCATGAAAATGGTAAAACTTGTTGGCTGTATGCCTGCAATCACAGCACTCAACCATAATCTTCAAGCTAGTCCAAGACAATAATGGCCCTATGCAGGATTGAAAATTTATTGTCCTGCTGTGAATGGAACCATTGGGTGATATGTGTCTTTAGCATTTGCTATTCACTGTAAGAGAGCATGAACAATGCTTTACAAAGATTACAGGCTATAGGCTTTGGTTACACCGTTCTGGACTGGTTCTCTAATTATTTAATTAAGAGAACTCAGTGTGTAGTTATAGAAGATTTTAGATCTACGTTACGAACAGTAAAAACTGGTGTACCCCAAGGATCAATCTTGGGGCCTGTTTTATTTTCCATTTGCATAAATAATATGTGCGTGGGTTTAGACCCAGCAAAAACTCATTTATACTACTCACAATAAGTTAGGGATATTGTGAGAGACTTAGTGGATGTCATACAGATGTGGCCGTTAAGAATGCGCGTGTATTCCCACGAGATCCCTCAAGCCTCGTCCCGCGACTTGCCGCAAGCAACATTCGGGAATTTAAATAAATGTGTTGTGCTTCACTGAATATCCACCAGATGGCGCATGGGAGGACTTTATCTAAAAGCCGGACCAAGTACAATACAACGAAGAATTGTTTATAATTAGTTAGCCTAAAACAATATTGTTTCCAATGCTGAAGCAAACATGAATTTTATTTAGTTTTACAACAGATCTTTCATGATGAATGTGTGCATATGTGCTTCATATTATATACAACGCGAAAGCATGCTCAGTTACTGTAATCCCACTTCTCACCTTTCATGTAGGTCTGCTCGGACTTATTAATTAGTTTTAAACCCCTCAAAAATGCGTGTGTATACAGCTCAAAACCTCCATCAATTATTAAAGATAGCATCTATTTAGAAAAAATGCCCCAGCGATTTCGGAGTTTCAAATATTCTAATATCAAATATTATATTATATTTATATTATATTTGCAAATATGCAATATATATTTATATATAATACAAATAAATATTGTTTATGATGAAAAATTAAACGAAACTAATTTTATTATAAAATAAATATAAAAGTATACATGTATATGAAAAAAGATTTATTTGGTCGTCATACAAGGTCATACATGGTCGTCAACTCGCACGTTCTATATTCCATTGTCATTCATATTGCCGTAGTTTTTATAGCCCTTTAGAGTGGATTATAGTCCAACTGTTTTTACCTATGTAGCCCACTTAACGAAAAATCTTTTGACAATTCAGATTTTTAAAAAATTAAAATAAAAAAATATATTTAACTGAATATTGCAAAGGGAATGGTTGTAGTTATTAGAAATGATAGAGTGGATTATAGTCCAGTTATAAAAACAGCCCGACTCTCATTTAACAAATCTGTTTTATTGGCACAATAATTGTCTGTGTAATAATTTATTTTACAATGTAAATTAAAATAATTATTAATGAATTAAACAAACAAATAATCCATATTGTAGCCTAACAGTGTAATATGTTTGATGTCATGTGAGGTTTTCAGAGCGCACCGGCAAAAGTAAACTAATGATTATGAATGCGTCAGGAAAACAACAAGCACACGGTCTCTGACCATTTTTTAAAAAACCGTTTGCGTTCATTTTCTGACGCGCTCAAGTTCACCAAAAACAATACAGAACAGCGCACCTTATTTGCTTTCAAACATTTACAAAATCACAACGTTTTTTTCGTTATTGTGAGTGCGCTTAAATAAAAGTTGCCAGAAAAGTTATCACTACCTGATTCGGGAACAGCACCATGCAGGACAGACGAGCTCTGCAGAGGGTGGGGCGATCAGCTGAGCGCATCATCCGCACTGAGCTCCCTGACCTGCACTCTATCTACAGCAAGCGGTGCTGGACCAAGGCCAGGAATATCGTGAAGGACCTCAGTCACCCCAGTAATTGACTGTTTTCTTTGTTGCGGTCTGGGAAGTGATTCCGCTCCCTAAAGGCCAACACAGAGAGACTGAGGAGGAGCTTCTTCCCGCAAGCGATAAGGTCTCTCAATCACAATCACACCTCCACACAGGACTAATAACATCTTTTTAAGCTCACAACATTGACTGGACAATCATGGACACATTCATACACACTTGCACTAAATATTTATACATCTGGACAATTGCATACGTCACTTTCACTAGTCACCTTTCATGCACATTTGCATAACCATTGTCACTTTAAATGTGTATATATATATATATATATATATATATATATATATATATATATATACACACACACACACACACACACACACACACACACACACACACACACACACAGTGGTGTGAAAAACTATTTGCCCCCCTCCTGATTTCTTATTCTTTTGCATGTTTGTCACCCAAAATGTTTCTGATCATCAAACACATTTAACTATTAGTCAAAGATAACACAAGTAAACACACAATGCAGTTTTTAGGGGTTTTATTATTTAGGGAGAAAAAAAATCCAAACCAACATGGCCCTGTGTGAAAAAGTAATTGCCCCCTGAGACTAATAACTGGTTGGGCCACCCTTAGCAGCAATAACTGCAATCAAGCGTTTGCGATAACTTGCAACGAGTCTTTTACAGCGCTCTGGAGGAATTTTGGCCCACTCATCTTTGCAGAATTGTTGTAATTCAGCTTTATTTGAGGGTTTTCTAGCATGAACCGCCTTTTTAAGGTCATGCCACAACATCTCAATAGGATTCAGGTCAGGACTTTGACTAGGCCACTCCAAAGTCTTCATTTTGTTTTTCTTCAGCCATTCAGAGGTGGATTTGCTGGTGTGTTTTGGGTCATTGTCCTGCTGCAGCACCCAATATCGCTTCAGCTTGAGTTGACGAACAGATGGCCAGACATTCTCCTTCAGGATTTTTTGGTAGACAGTAGAATTCATGGTTCATCTATCACAGCAAGCCTTCCAGGTCCTGAAGCAGCAAAACAACCCCAGAAAATCACACTACCACCACCATATTTTACTGTTGGTATGATGTTCTTTTTCTGAAATGCTGTGTTACTTTTACGCCAGATGTAACGGGACACGCACCTTCCAAAAAGTTAAACTTTTGTCTCGTCGGTCCACAAGGTATTTTCCCAAAAGTCTTGGCAATCATTGAGATGTTTTTTAGCAAAATTGAGACGAGCCTTAATGTTCTTTTTGCTTAAAAGTAGTTTGCGCCTTGGAAATCTGCCATGCAGGCCGTTTTTGCCCAGTCTCTTTCTTATGGTGGAGTCGTGAACACTGACCTTAATTGAGGCAACTGAGGCCTGCAGGTCCTTAGATGTTGTCCTGGGGTCTTTTGTGGCGTCTCGGATGAGTTGTCTCTGCGCTCTTGGGGTAATTTTGGTCGGCCGGCCACTCCTGGGAAGGTTCACCACTGTTCCATGTTTTTGCCATTTGTGGATGATGACTCTCACTGTGGTTCGCTGGAGTCCCAAAGCTTTAGAAATGGCTTTATAACCTTTACCAGACTGATAGATCTCAATTACTTTTGTTCTCATTTGTTCCTGAATTTCTTTGGATCTTGGCATGATGTCTAGCTTTTGAGGTGCTTTTGGTCTACTTCTCTGTGTCAGGTAGATCCTATTTAAGTAATTTCTTGATTGAAACAGGTGTGGCAGTAATCAGGCCTGGGGGTGACTACAGAAATTGAACTCAGGTGTGATAAACCACAGTGAAGTTATTTTTTAACACTTTTTCACACAGGGCCATGTAGATTTGGAGTTTTGTTTCCCCCTTAATAACATAAACCTTCATTTAAAAACTGCATTTTGTGTTCAGTTATGTTGTATTATGTTAAATAGTTAACGGTTTTTGATGAGCAGAAACATTTAAGTGAGACAAACATGCAAAAGAATAAGAAATCAGGAAGGGAGCAAATAGTTTTTCACACCACTGTATGTATATATATATATATATTAGGGCTGCAACAACTAATCAATAAAATCGATAATTATCGATAATGAAATTCGTTGTCAACAAATGCCGTTATCGATTAGTTGGGCTGCTCACGTTATTGAGGAGCGCAACCACAAGGTGCACAAATACACAAAGACACAGCCGCTCGCGCAATGGAGTTTACACAAACGTTTGCAGGAAAAAGGGCGCGCCCCAAGTCCTCCAAAGTATGGGAGCAATTTACATTAAACACCTTTTATCGGGCGTTAAAATCGAGCGTTTTCTGCCGTTCGTAGTGTCCGGTGAGCGTGGAGTGCCGAGGGTTTTCTACACATAAATAGGAGTCAGTGAGAGAGTTCACACGGGCTTTGATGACGTGCGTTTGTCCGGCTGCGCGGTTATACGGTGTCAAAAAAAAACGTTGCATGCAGCTTTTTCTTGGCGTTCAAACCCCAATGAACGCAAGGAAAACACTTCTAGTGCGTTTTCTTCATGTTCATTTTACACTTCCGAGGACCGGATATATCCCATGATCCTACATGCTATACACAGGTGTTACGTGCAGAAGTAGTGCACGTATGTGTGTGTGTGTAGCGCGGGTATGTGCGCATGCGCGACGGCGGCGCGTGCGCGATCTCTCCCCCCTTTCTCCCTCCCGCTCTCCTTTTCGCAGGAAGCCCCGCCCCGATGGAACGTGCCGTGACGTGCGCCGCGATTGGCGGACGGTGGATCTGCGTGTCTTCTTAAGCTGAGGAGTGGAAGCAGGAAGTGCGCGACTTATACCTTGTGTGTGACTTCCGTGCTCTGTTGAATTGTTGGATTGGTGGATTGTTGAACTGTGTTTGTGTGATTGTTGTTGGAGTGTGATTGTGTGATTTGTTTAGTGAGTGATTGTGTGTTGGTGTGTGACTGTATTTGTTTGTTATTTTGTATTTTTGTTTCGAGTGATTGTGTGTGGGTTATTGTTTGTTTGTTTGGTGGGAGAGAGAGCCTGTGTGTCGCGCCTTGCCTCTCTCCTTCCTGTTTGTTGTTTTGGGTTTTCTTTTTGTTTGTTTGTGTTAGCGTGGATGGAAGTGTTCCTCCCGCTATTGTATATAGTTTCTTTTTTTCTTTATTGTAAATATTGTGTATATATATTGTTTTGTTCTTTTTTTGTGTTTGTACATAGTTGCAAGGAAGCAGTAGGGGTTGGGCGCCATTTTTGTTGTCCCGTTTTCTCCTGTTTATTGTAAGTAGTTAGGTAGTTAGTTTAGTTTCTGTATTTTGATTTATATTCTTTTCTTTTGGTAGTTAAGCTAGCTTGAGGGTGGAGATAGAGGGGGGGTTTTGTTTATTGTTTTGGCTTGGCTCAATCCTGAAGCCCAGAGCTTCCTGTATGTGTATGTGCGTGAGCGTGAAAATAAAAACCACGCACAAAATCTTGGTTGTAAGTTCATTTATTTATAATCAATTTATTATTTTCTTTGTTGCGTCCCTTGACCCTAGACCGGGGGTCGTAACAGGGAAATGCGGAAAAAGGGCAAAATAAACAGTGACCCCAGTAGCGGCGAGTTTTTTCCTCTCCCTACGTCGCCGTATTACAAGAATGTCTAGTATTGCAAAATGGTCTATATATTTATTTATTTTATTTTTTTTATTGAGACAAAAAAAAAAGGATAAAATACAAACGAGAGGATCGAAATAAACCGTGAAAAGGATGTAGTAGACACTTCAAGTCTATTCTTATTATTAAGTTGAATTAATTTAAGAGAATTTAAAATTGAGGTCATTCTTAACTGAATGACAGTGTATTTTTTTAACTATATATATATATATATATATATATATATATATATATATATATATATATATATATATATATATATTATACATAAATAATACCCTGATTTATGGTTTTATATAGTTAAGCAAAACATCAAATTAAAGCGTCTAGCTTTTATCCAATTAATCGAGATATATATATATATATATATATATATATATATATATATATATATATATATATATATATATGCAGATGGCAAGTTGACTTTATATATATATATATATATATATATATATATATATATATATATATATATATATAAAATTATAAGCAAAACATCAAATTAAGATGGAGCTTTAATGGAGTAGGACGTGAGTTTGGGAGCTCCCGCCAATTTCGATTACAATTGTTATTCCTTTGCGCTTTTTGGCCATAATTTTAGTCCTGTTTTATTTTGTAGTTAGTTGAGTTGAAAATGTTTACTCGGGACTGTGTAAAATGGCAGCAAAAAATATAAAAACTTGCAGTACAATTCAAACACAACTGAGGCCTAGTTTGCAAACTGCGACCACATCCTCGAGTGAGCCGTCGTCACCTGTAAAACCCCCCTCGAGCCAGGCTAATCCGGATATTGACGCTCTTAAAGTCAAGTTGTTTGCCTCGCTTAGGAAAGATATCGCCGAAATTTTTTAAAAAGAACTTCAGGATACTATCGGTGATGCTTTGTCTACCATTAAGTTCGACTTACAAGCGGTGAAGACACAGCTGGCGATAGATAAAGCTGCTAATGACGCTACCGTGTCCGAGCTAAAAGGTACGGTCAGGGAGATGGAGCACGCGCTTACTGTGTGCTCCGACGACATAGCGGAGATGAAAAACACTATCAAGTGCCTCACAGCTAACGTAGCCAAGCTGGAGAATAAATGTGAAGACTTGGAGTCTAGGACGCGGCGTAACAACGTTAGGATAATGGGAGTACCGGAGGGCCCTAACACGTGCACTACTGCGGTCGTGGCCTCCTTGCTAAAGGAAGCATTTAATCTGGAGAAGGAGCCGCTTTTGGATTGTTCCCACAGGACCCTCCAACCCGCACCTAAGCCCGGTGACCGTCCACGAGCCATTGTGTGCAGGTTTCATTACCACACTGACTGCGTTGACATTTTACAACGTGCTAGAGAACGCCAACAGATTAAAGTTGGAGACCAGACCATCTCAGTCTTTCCTGACTACACTGCCAAGGTCGCACGCGCTCGGGCTGCATTCAATACGGCCAGGCAGCAGCTGCGTGGCATTGAGGGTGTTCGGTATGGCCTGTTTCATCCAGGGCGACTTCGCATCACATATAAGGGTGTTGAGAAGGACTTTGTTTCAGCGGAGGTAGCCAGTGTTTATGTTAAAACGTTGATTTCGGGTTGAGCCTCAATAGTCCTTCAGGTTGATGCTGTAATGCTTCTAAGTGTTTACGGTTTCATTAGGTTTAACACTACCTGCGCATTGTTTTTTTTTTTTGTTTTTTTTTTAGTATGTTGCGCTAGTTACTATACGGTTTTTATTTTTTTATTTTCACTTTTATATAATAAGACTAAATCGTATATTATACTCTTGTACTTCGGATTAGTCCAGCACAATCTTTTCTATGCTTATTGCTTTTATTTGCACAGGACTTTTTTTTTTTGGTATTTTTACATATTTTAGTTGTTTTGTTAGAATGTTCATCTTCTGAGGAAACTATTTTGTACAGGGTTTTTATATATATATATATATATATATTAAAAAAAACCTGTACAAAATAGTTTCCTCAGAAGATGAACATTCTATAACGTGTTTATAATGTGTTTGTTACACGCACGCTGTTATACCGTGTGAAGTCGGTGGGAGGTTTTTTTTTCTCTCTCTCTTGTTTTTGTTTGGGCTCCGGTTAGTCCATTCACTTTAGTGGATAATTTTTTTGCTATTTTGGAGAACACTGCTGTCTCCTTTGTTTTTGTTATGTGGAGACTTTGGGTGTATGTGTGTTTAGGGGTATTTTGGGGGGGGGAGGGTGTCCCGCTTCGGCTCTTTGGCATTTTGGTTGTTGTTTTTTTTTCTTTTTGAATGGTTAATGGCAATATAGATCCCAGCAATGCTCGGTCAGGCATGCCTCTTAGATTCATTAGTTGCAATGTCAGAGGTATGGGCAATCCTGTTAAGAGATCTAAGGTTTTCACACACTTGAAACGTCTACATTCTGAGATAGCATTTTTACAGGAGACTCACCTTCGCAGTAAAGATCATTATAGGTTAAATTGCCCTTGGGTAGGTCAGGTCTTTCACTCAAACTTTAATTCGAAAGCTAGAGGAGTTGCCATTCTCATTAATAAGAAAGTTCAATTCTCATCGACCAATGTTATCGCTGAATGTAAATGTATATGCCCCAAATTTTGATGATGCTGAATTCGCTAATAAACTGCTGAGCAACATCCCCTTCTGAATTGTGTTTTTGATCCAATCTTGGATCAATCTAATCTTCGTAATCTGACTCCATCATCTATGTCTAAAATATTTTCAGATTTTATGAAACAGAACAATCTTATTGATCCATGGAGATTTCGCAACCCTTCAATCAAAAAATTCTTTTTTCTCCCAGGTGCATCATTCTTATTCCAGGATTGATTACTTTCTTATAGACAGAGCTCTTGATTTGTGTGTTACTACTTCTGACTATTCTGGTATTGTAATATCTGATCATTCACCTCTGCTATTGGATATTCAGCTTTCTACCTCTAAACATAGCCCACCACTTTGGAGATTTAACTCTCTTCTTCTGGCAGATAAAGAATTTTGTGAATTCATTTCAAGTTCTATTGAGTTCTTGTCCTTCAATCAAAATGATTCAGTTTCATATTCTCTGCAATGGGAGACACTCAAATGCTACCTGAGAGATTTTGTAGTCGGTTTTGTTTCTTTTCGAATATAGACTTTCAGAGCATGCCACAGCATTTCAATGGGGTTCATGTTGGGAGACATGGCGGATGTCTTCACCCAGTTAATTCCCTCTTCAGCAATCACTTTTCTTGCAGCAGTGTGCTTTGGGTCATTGTTCTGGAAAAAACAGTTACAAATACCGAAGGTTTCCTTAATGTATGGGGCAGCGGTTCCTTTTATAATCTCCTCTTCGAAGAAAGACCTGTCCATTATTCCTTCAAAGATGACAATAGGTCCTGGTCCACGTCTAGAAATGGCTCCCCAAACATGAATTTTAACAGGATGTTTCGGCTTGGGTTTGAACACTTGTCTCCGTTTTACGAAAGGACATTGTGGCAAAGCGATCCAAAGCCACCGTTACTGCCATTGAAAAATTCTGGTTTGAGATACTTACATATGAGGCATGTAATAAATACATAAATAGGTTGTTTAAAATCCTTCCAGCAGTGGTTAAAAATCAGGGTGGACACAGGAATGTAACTGAACACTGCATTTATGACCCAAAAAATAAAAGCTTTGAGATGATATATTTGCCGTATGTTGTGTTTATTTGATTAAACTTAAGCGTAAACGTAAAGTGAAAGTGCAAGCCACGGGTTTAAGCACACCGGTTTTAAACGAATTTTAGAAAATGTTTAATGCACTGTAAACTCGAATAAGTTGGCAAAACTCAAAAAATATATATAAAATACTCACCACGGTCTATTAATTTGAACTCATTGTAATTATTTAAGTTATCAGTACTTCATTGTTTAATGACTTTGAGCACTAGGGTGGAAACAGGTTTAGTTATTTTACACAATCTGAGTGTAATTCACAAATTTACTGAATATATGCAAAGTATCAAATCCAACTATGAAGACTGATTTAATTGTTACCATTAAACATTTTATATCTACTCATGTTTATTTTGCTGTTTATGTTTTGCTGGCGAAATACATTTTAGGCTCGGTCTTGTTAATTTGTTTTAAAACCCAATTCTGCGAATTCCCCCAGCAGCGAAACTGGTTTGATAACTTCACACCTACAGTACAGTGTGAATGAAAGGTGAGATGGGGGATTACAGTAACTGTGGGTGCGCTTCACCTCAGAGCGCGCTGTTGCATTGTATTCAAAGAATAGACTAAAACAAAATCATGTTTGCTTCAGTATTGGAAACAATATTGTATTAGGCCAACTTTATCTTATTATAAACATGATTATTGTTCTCTATACTCTTGTCGAGTATAGTCCTTCATGTCTGCATTTTTCGCACGCATTTATCACCCTTTTGATCAAAACAGTGCCCTTTGTTAAGGCTTTTTGTTTATTTTACGATTCTCCACAAAATGTTCCCGGTAAACTCAGTTTTATCTAAATACTTGGAGGTAGAGGTTTGTAAATGTTTGTTTTTTTTGAGATATGTTAAATGAATCTCTGATTCATTTGTTAGTTGAGTGTGAGAAAACAAAAAAATTCTGTACTCTTTTAAAAGACCACCTCTTGAACCACCTTAAATGTATCTCACTCCTTTACTATTAAAGATATAATCTTTTATTTTGAGAATGTGGAAAATAAACCGCTTGAATTTGTTAAGTATTTTATTTTACATGCAAAATACTTTATACATAAACAGAGAATTAAAAAGTAACAATTGTACTTCCATCTTTTCCTTCTAGAAATGACCTCAATTTTAAACTCTTAAATTAATTCAATTTAATAAGAAGAAGAATATACTTCTAGATTATGATATTTTTAATTGAAGTGTCTCTTGCTACATCTTTTCACGATTTATACTTAATTTCAATCCTCTCATGTATTTTAACCTTTCTTTGGACCCTTATATTTTATTTGTCCTAATTTTTCTTTTCCTGTATAAATGTGCCACAAAATAAACATTATACAAGATTTTGGGCACTGGCTGGGAATCGAACCTGGGCCTTCCGCATGGCAGGCGAATTACCTACCACAGAGCCACCAGTGCCCGTGTATATTTAAAGCGCATAAATCTTTGTAGTCTTTTTGCACACACGCGCAGATGTGTTACAATAATAATAAATTCGGAGAACTACTACTAATAATAATAATAATAATAATACAGTCAAAGAAGTACCATCATTGACGGAGAGAAGAAAATGAAGAATAAATACATATCAGTTTGAGCTTGACATGTTTATGAGCTCTGTCGCTTGCTGTCAATGGGCGCCTAAGAGACATAACATATTTTTCGGCTTCAATAGACACACAATACTTCAGACTCAAACACAACTGCCCCTACAGGTAATGAAGGGCATTTTCACAGCTTCCGACGCGCACCCGCGGGAAGTCGCGGGATCCCTTTTCTGAAAACGTGCGTTTTTAAAGGCCAGGGGCCTCATGCATCAACGCTGCGTACGCACAAAAACTTTGCTTACGCCAGTTTTCAGGCTCACGGTCGGATTTACTAACAGTGAAATTAACGTGAGAATGTGCGTTCTTCCACGCCAAATTCCTGTCTGGCGTACGTGTATTTCTTGTGTGTGTTTGTTTTATTTCCGTTGGCGACTCCTAGAGGCAATTATGTTAAATTGCACACTACAAAGTATCGCACCAACACATGTGAAAAATATTGCTATTCATTTATAATTGATAAAATGGGTTCATTGACAATATTTTTCTACCAATTATTTGATTTAGAACATATAAACGCATTTGCAAATGTATACAACCCTTGGTCTATGGTAATGACAGTGTTGGCCTTATTAGAGGACATGTCAATGGCCGAATCCGAAGGGACCGCGTTTTTAGGGATCACAGTGATTTCTGGCCCATGATGATGACTGGCTTATTAGCCGTTTCAGATTTCCAAGAGCTATCCTCTTGGAGCTCTGTGCTGAGTTGGGCCCAAATTTGCAAAGAGACAGCGAGGAGCCACACATTACCCGTTCCCTTACAGGTGCTGACAACGCTTGGTTTCCTGGCAACTGATTCTTTCCAAAGGGAACTGGCAGACCGGTCGGGGTTAAGCCAGTCGTCTTTGAGCCGTGCAGTGCCAGCTGTATGGGACGGGATCACCCGCATGTCTAGCAGGTATATAAGGTTTCCATACCATGCAGTTGACCAGCCAAACATTAAAGCGGAATTTGCAGCGATCGTAGGTTTTCCCTAATGTAATCGGAGCCATCGACTGCACGCACATTGCTATAAAGGCGCCATCTGAAGACAAATTTGCATACGTGAATTGGAAACATTTCCATTCAATAAATGTGCAAATAATATGTGATGCTCAAACAGGGCCGGTTCTATGGGGGGCAAGAGGGGGCAGCGCACCCTCAAATAAATGTCTTGCCCCCTCAGATAAAAAATTAGAAATGTTGAGAAAGCACATGTTAATATACTCACAAAATGAATTTATAACAAGTTTATAAAATGATCTGCGTTAGCGGAAAAATCCGCCTAAAAAGGGACACTACATAATTGCGCTCATGCAGGTGCGCTCAATTTCACGTTAATTCGGATGTACAAAGAGAATATGCGTGAGATTCCGCGTAAGCAGTGTTTCATACATCAGATTTTTTTAGTGCGTACGCACATTTACAGCTTTGTCCGTACGCAATGTTTTAGTATGAATTCAATGCAAGTCTTTGTACATGAGGCCCCAGATCTGTATACAGTTCTCAGATGTTCATAGAAATTTTTACCTATGATAAAAATTATAGACCCTTCATTTATTTGTAAGTGGGCAAGCTTAGAAAATCTGTAGGGGATCAAATGCTTATTTCCCTCACTGACTGTATGTATGTATGTGTACGTACGTACAGTGGCTTGCAAAAGTGTTCGGCCCCCTTGAACTTTTCCACATTTTGTCACATTACAGCGACAAACATGAATCAATTTCATTGGAATTCCATGTGAAAGACCAATACAAAGTGGTGTACACTTAAGTGGAACGAAAATCATACATGATTCCAAACATTTTTTACAAATAAATAACTGCAAAGTGGCTAAAATTGTGTCGGTTTACTAAATTAGTGCCACTTCAAAGGTTACTAAACTGTACTCCTCCTCCTCCTTATTGTGATGTTTGATGAACCATTTTTGTCCTTAGTAAAACTTCAGAAAAAACAACTTTCAGTTCAAAACATTCTAAATGACTAATTCTGTAACTTTTTTTTCGTCTTGTTTAACCAATACAAAGTTAATAGTATTCCAAAAATATTAAAATTACATACATTTTATGAACAGCTTGTGGTACTATATTCTTTTAAATAATTGTAATTTGATTTTGATTATGGGTTTAATACAGTTAAGGCTTGAAGGAATACAGCTCTAGCCATTGGGCATGTGCACATCAATCTAATGTTATTTTTCTTTCACTGTACAACAATAAAACTTTTTGTATTACAGAAAGGATTAGGTTTAATTCCAATAGGTATAATTCATTTTATTGTTAGTTTCTGGTCGGAGCTATACATCCCTTCTAGCCACGACCATGACTCAAACGCGCGAGGATGATGTCAGTAACCCGTGGCAACGCAGTAGAATGTTTAGAAAGGAATATTTGTAATATGAATGGAAGAATGGAATTTTAATATAGAGGATTATGTTGGCTGCATTCAGGGATGCAGTGAAAAAAAGTGAAAAAAAATCTTCTGACTGAACTTTTTTCAGGCCAAGCCATATTCCTTTAACAAACACTTTATTTAAATAGTCGAGACCAATAGCGTTAGGGGAGATTAAACCGCTTTACTATTGCCAGTTTGCATATTTTAAAAGCTATTTGTAATCTTTGAAAAAAAATATACCTTGACAAATAATCAACCATCTACCACATATCTTTTCAGTGCATGTTTTTATTTATCTTATAACACCAAACAATGTTTTGTGAAACTCTTAATAATTAACAGAAAAAAGTAATAGCACCACCATTAAATCCCAAAAAGTGCTTTTTCAGTGCATGTTTTATGTATCTTAAAGAAAACATCTTCGTTTTCAGCTTAGATGACAAATCGGATTTCCAGTAAGCAGCAATGCCATGTGTGCAGTAGTAGGCATGTGCATTAGACATAGACAATCTTGAAAGTGCACTCTTGTCTTTGACAACTGATTGCATTTAATTAACTAGTGGTTGTGAGACTGTGACCAGTGGCGGTTCTACACTGAAGTGCGCCCTGGGCGAGACTCCCTCCCGGCCCCCCCCATCACCCCCCAAAAGTCCAAAAGTTGGGGTAGATCTCAGATAGATCCTTATCGTGCAGAAAAGTGATAAGCTCAAAGAGGCTCATGGTTTTTGATGGCAGTCATTGAACATTTTATTAATCTAATCTAAGGGAGGAACAATTAGCTCCTTGGTTAATTTACTGCCTCAAATTATATGCTTTGTCACGTAACAGTTATAGCAAATGGAAAATGTCTTTTAAACTATCTACATATATGTAAATTAAACTGGCTATTTACAGTATACTGTAAATATATTGTAAATATATTGGCTATAGCCAACATTAACATAAACAATGGAAATAAATAACTGTACTTGCAACAGTCTTGCTGCAAAGCATCATTTTGTGGTTATATTTTGTGGTATTTAATAGAAATCATTAGAATTTCTGTGATGGTTTGTAAATTAGGCTTTTATTGTGTGTGTGTGTGTGTGTGTGTGTGTGTGTTTAGCAAGGTAAGCATAGCAAGCATCATAAGCAAGAAGGCTAACAAACCTAAGAGTTAACGTTATACCACTAATTAACATGATGACATGAATAACTTAATCATACAGAGAGAACATTGTTATATACCTTTATCTTTTATCCGTTTCTCCTCATCTTCTTTTCTTTTGTTTCTAAATTGGGCCCCTGACAGTTCTCCATCACTGTGTTTATACTTTATAATCGACGATTCGACAATCAGCAGATTTCCCCCAACGCTGTCACTCACGACCAGAAGTCAAGACTAAACCAATTCACCTCCACAGCATCATTGTTTTTATTATCTATTTTTATTTGCCATTTCACACAATTAAATACATGAAAAAAAGTGTGTTTATAATATTTTGAATGAAATGTGAGTTATCTGTAAGAAAGTCAGGTAGACATATTTTAGCCCCCTTCATGTCCGCTTCATTTGGGAGAGGTGAACTGTACTCTGCGCGTCCGTCCCCCGTCATCTGCTCAACCCCCCCCCCCCCCCACTCCCCCCGCTCGCTCAGCTTCTGTGCGGCTCATTCAGGGGCGGCGCGAGCGCAGGTATCACAGATAATAGAAAACCACTTAGCGGCACAGATTATTATTTTTTACTCCAGGTTCGTGTGCCGCCCCCCACGTGACATAAAAAAATGCCGCCCTGGGCGGCTGCCCACTTCGCCCTACCCTAAAACCGCCTCTGACCGACAGGTCATGCTCCGCTATGAAAGAACATAGGCGCACTTTTTTTTTTTTTTTTTTGAACAATGTGTTTATTGTTTTTGTTTATGCAAGACAGGTAACAGAGAAACACATTTACATTCCATCACAATTATTTCCCACCCCAACAAAAGAACATCACTCTCTTCTCCCCTATAGAAATACACATAGTTCTCTTATAAGAGACATTTCAAATACAAAGCAAATATTGCAAGGTACCCAAAAACCAAATATACCTTACTGTACTTTACACATAAGTTACATTTTCCAACAAAACAAAATGAAACAAAAAAAGAACAAAAAACATAATTACACAATAATAATAAACATAATTACACCTTTTGTAATAAATGACCAATATTGTTGTTGTTAATATAGTAATTAAATGGCTTCCATATTTCTTCATATACATCCATTTTGTTTTTAATAAAATAGGCTACTTTTTCCATGGCCATACACTGTGCCATAGCATTAATCCAAGTTCCAATAGATGGCGGATCAGGCCTTTTCCAACTGAGAGCTACCATTCTTTTAGCCTGTAGTATAGCATAATCTATGAATTTGCGCTGCTGAAGATTTAGTTTAAGGTTCTTTGGATATAAATGTAGCAAAATCATTTTTGCATCTAGGGGAATATTCAAGGGTACAATTATCTTTGTGATATTAATCACTTCCACCCAAAAGTCTCTAATAATGTTACATTCCCAAACACAATGAACAAATGACCCCTGAGCCTCTCTGCATTTAAAACATACATCAGGAATATTTTTATTAAACCTATTTAGTTTGACAGGAGTTATGTAAGTCTGCATCAACCAATTATATTGAAGTAGTTTTAAGCTAACGCTCCCTAACTGTTTCTGAGAATTTTTACAGACTTGTCTCCATTCATCCTCAGATATATCCTCATTCAATCCCCTCTTCCATAACTCAAGTTTCGGTAATGTTGATTCAGTAGACCCTGATACAAGCCAGTTGTAAAAAGCTGATATTAACCCTTTATTATTGCTATTCTTAGTAATTAATTCCTCCAAAGAAGAAAGTACTGGCAAGTTTAATGATTGGTTCTGCCTAGAAAGAACAAAACTCCTTATCTGTAAATATTTAAAGAAATGTTTTTTTGGAATATTATACTTAGTAGATAACTTCTCAAACGACATCAACGTTCCCTCCTCAAAAAGATCACAAATTTTACTTAATCCCTTTTCAACCCACAACCGGAATCCTGAATCCTTCGTGCCTGGTTTGAATAATGTGTTGCCCCAGATGGGACTATACTGGGATAAAGAGTCAGCTATTTTCATGTACTCTCTAACTTCATACCATACTCCAATCATATTACACACTATGGGGTGTTTGGTGACTGTTTTCAGTTGTTTAAACTTGTCTGAATATATATACAAGTTTAAAGGTAACGCAAAACCACATGACTCCATATCCACCCAGGATGGTTTATTTCCAGAGGAGAAATAAAACATTATTGTTCTTAATTGTGCAGCTAAATAGTACCAGTACAGGTTGGGGCATTTTAACCCTCCAGTGTCAAATGGAAGATACAGAAGAGAAAGACGAACCCGAGGGCTTTTTTTGTTCCAAATAAATTTCCTGAATAATGAGTTAATCTTTGAGAACATTCCAGCTGGTGGCGCCAAGGGGATATTTTGGAATAAATACATGAATTTAGGCAAAATATTCATCTTCAATATATTTATCCTTCCTATCAATGAAATTGGTAAAGATAACCATCTCTCCAGCTCTTTAAATGTTGATTCCATTATATCATTATAATTTGTAGAAATTATATTTTCTAATTGGGGAACAATTTTGATACCCAGATATGTAAAGCTGGGTGATATTTTCAAGGTAAATAAGTGTGATGTATTTGGACAGCTATCTTTATTAAGCAGCAATAACGATGACTTTGATGTGTTCACTTTATACCCCGATATATTTCCGAATTGATCGATCAGGTCTAAAAGTGCTGGAAGAGAGGCATTTAATTGTTTTAGGAATAACACTACATCATCAGCGAATAAAGCTATTTTATGTTCCTTGCCACCCATTTTAATCCCTTGTATATGGTTATTCGCTCTTACGGCTATTGCTAGTGGTTCTATAGCCAAGATGAATAAAAGTGGGGACAACGGTGAGCCTTGAGGGCAACCTCTTGTAATATTAAATGGCTCAGAAATCATCTCATTGGTTAAAACTTCAGCCACTGGGTTAGAATGTAATAATTTGATCCAATGTAAAAATGATTTCCCAAATCCGAATTTTATGAGAACGTCAAAAAGATAAGCCCATTCGATCCTATCAAAAGCCTTCTCCGCGTCGAGCGAGAGAAGAGCAGTGTCCTTTTCCTCTTTTTGGCTATGCAAAATATTTAACACACGTCTTACATTGTGAAATCCCTGCCTATTCTTAATGAACCCGTTTTGATCATCACCCACAATGCCCGGAAGTACAGTCTCTAGCCTTTTTGCCAAGATTTTACATATTATTTTGGTATCTGTGTTTATCAGACTAATAGGTCGCATATTTCCACACTTTGTATTCGGTTTTCCTGGTTTTGGTAAAAGAAAGATCAAAGCCTCTCTCATAGACTTAGGAAGACAGACATTATTATAACATTCTATATACATATCATATAGTGGCTTAACCATTTTATCACTGAAGTATTTATATAGATCGATGGGCAGGCCATCAGGTCCTGCTGTTTTACCACCTTTTAATGTTTTTATAGCCTCCATAATTTCAACTGTCGTGATCTCACCATCTAATTTTATTTTAATTTCCTCAGATATTTTAGGAATATTGAGACTATCAAAAAACGCGGAGTGAGCATCAGTCGTGGCCTTACTTTCAGAACGGTATAATTTTTCGTAGAAGTTTCTAAACGCTTTATTAATTTCCAACGGGTCTACAGTCATATTTCCATTTTCATCTTCAATACTAGTAATTGCTCTTTCTAATTCCTGTTGTTTTATACGCCAAGCAAGAAGTCTACCTGGTTTTTCTCCCTGATCGTAAAATTGCTGCTTTAATCTTAATAAATTGGCTGCTGCTTTTTCATGTGTTTTTTCATTATATTGGGTTCTTAACAGTAGCAATTCTTTTAAAACATTATCAGTATTTTGGCCTGCTTGTAAACTTTTTTCCTCGAGTAGGCGAATTTTTGTTTCAAGTGTTTTATATTTCTCCTGTTTCTCTTTTGTCTTTCTACTCGTATAGCTTATAATTTGTCCTCGTATAAAGGCCTTAAAGGCTTCCCATCTGGTTATTGCTGATGTTTGGGTAGTGTTATGTTCAAAATAATAATCAATTTGATCCCCTAAGAATTCAAGAAATCTTTTATCTTGCATCCATTGTATTTGAAATCTCCATTTAGTTCTGTTATGAGAAAGCTTTGGTTCAACGTATGTCAAAGATACAAGAGCATGGTCTGAAATAAGAATACTGCTATATTGACAATTTCTGATACAAGAACTTAGTTCAGCTGAAATCAGAAAATAATCTATTCTTGAGTATCCTTTAGAAGTACTCGACCAACATGAATATTCCCTTTTTATTGGGTTTTGAGCCCTCCATATATCCACCAGGTTAAGTTCCTTTATAAAATATTGTAAAGCTTTTCTAGACCTTACATGGGTGTTATCAATACTAGATGACCGATCCTTACTGGGCTGCAAAACACAATTGAAATCACCCGCCATAATGTGTTTTCCGGGCATTGTGGAGATTCTCAAAAATAAATCACTGTAAAAATCTGCGTTATCATCATTAGGTCCATATACATTAATCAGATTAATCCGAGTTGATAGAATGTTTCCCTGTACAATCAAAAATCTACCTTTGGGGTCTTTAGTTATTTTATCAATACGCAAAGGAATAGACTTATGTATCATAATTATAACTCCTCTGGAATTCGAACAGTAAGCTGAAGACAATACCTGACCCGGCCATCTACGCTTAATTTTGATTATCTCATGATCTAACGTGTGTTTCTTGCAGGAACACAATTTTGGCTCTTATCTGTTTTATTCTACCCATTACTTGTTTTATTTTAGTTAGTTTACGTAGCCCTCTACAATTCCAAGATACACATTCAACCAAAACCTCTGTCATTTTTATTATGTCATATTTAACATAAAGAAAGGTAAAGTACAAGAATAACAAAAGCCTATAAAGGGTACCATTTGAAATAAAACCCAAAACGAAGAGGAAGAGAGCAACCCACCCAGAACCCAAGCCTGACTCCCTAGAACATACAGGCTCCCCCAAACCCCTAAATAACTTCCCTGCATTATCAGGAATAGGTCCACACTATACTGAGGAACTATTCTCCTGTAAACCAAAACTCAGCTCAATTACTTGTCTATGTAGAAAAAAAAAATTATCCAGATAAGATATTTTATCTATCAACTGAAAATAAAATGTATTATACTACATGCCCATACTTTTTCGGTCCTCCCATAAGAAGCACCTAATTGCACTTTAGGAACAGAACAAAAGAGAAAACTAAATAAAATATATCTCTAAACAGTGTTTATTTAAAACTTTATATTTGTATTCTAGGAGACTCAAAAACTGTAAGTAGTCGCGTTTTCAGCAAATTTAGGCCCTACATACCTTTTTTCCAGCAGCCACAACCGACAACATTTTAAGTTCAATATTGGTTCTCATCCAGTCACACTTAAATTTAGTCATCCTCATTCACTGGCTCCAGTTTCTTGATGTACGTATTCACGTCCGTTGGTGTATTGAAGACGACAGTACGGTCACCGTTGGTCAACAGGAGCCGTGCGGGGTATATTACCCGGTGCTTATCCAGACCGAGTTCCCGTAACCGCTTCCTCACTCCGTCGTAACTCCTCTGCCGCTTATACATCTCCGTTGGCAGGTCAGGAAGAAATCTTATTTTATTGTTTTGGTACATCACCTCTTTCTGTATCCGCGCAGCTTTCAAGATATTTTCTCTGTCCTTGTAGTTTAAGCACTTGATGATGATAGTTCTCGGATATTGGGTATTGGAACTTTGGCTCGCTGTTATCCGGTGCGCTCTCTCCAAAACCGGCGGCGTTATCTTCAGAGTTTCCGCTATCCATTTTTCCATAAAGGAGCAGGTATCATTGCCTTCTACTTTCTCGGGTATGCCCAGTACACGCAGGTTATTACGTCTACTCCTCCCTTCTAAGTCTTCGACTTTGTCATTCAGGTTTTTTGTCTTATTTTCAAGTTTTTCAATAGTTACTTTCAGGTTTTGTATCTCGTCTTCTGCCGTAGATATTCGCTTTTCGGCCTCCATGATACGTCCACTACAGTCTTTCACGTCCGTTTGGACAATTCTTATTTCCGTCAGTACACCGTCAATTTTTGTGTTAAAGTCTTGTTTGAATGAGGTTATGGCAAGCATGAGGTCCTTTGTTGATGGATTTTCCATGTTTACGACTTGTTCAGCGCCCGCGGATACGTCAGCGTGTGCCTGCTCCGATAAGCATGGCTCCCCTTCAGCTAGCTTCTGCCGTACTTCCTCGCAGCTCTCCGTCGTTTTCTTCTCCTTAGCCACTTTTTTTGGCATGTTTGAAGTAGTTTACTCTTGTGTTTACAGTTTTGTCTCTTTATATGACCTCTCTCTGGAATATTATGCAGGATTTATTGAAAAGCAATTAAGCACGAGGAAAACACGTCTGCTCACCTTGCCGCCATAACCGGAAGTCCATAGGCGCACTTTTACATCGCGCACACGGTCGGCCACAGATGCGTGAATCTCCGTTGTGGTTCTTGTCGCAGCAGACAGGGAGCATGTGTACTGTTAGAGCACGAACCGCAGCATTGTGACGAGCTGCTGACTGATGGCGAACTCGCACTTTTTTTTGCCATTATTGACATATTGAAGTTTCCTGTGACATACTGTGCAGAGACACCTACCTGGATGTTTGATTTTTTTAGTCCACGACCTAAAAGGCTTGCCACTCTCCCCAATTTCGCTAAGCCAAGCCCATCTCCATTTATTTATTTACACTTTTATCAATCTCCGAAACACCGGAGCCTTCCTGCATTAAGTGTGTCCATGCTATCTTAAATATAGTTATACCTCAGCCTGACATGCAGTTCTTCAAAACTAAACCAAAACCCGGAGTGGATCCATACCGGAGTGATAACAAAACGCTTAGAGTGGAGAGAGGAACGTGCAGTCGCTCCACTCCAGGCTTTGATCACATCCTCCTCAGCAGGCTGAATACACTGTCTTTCCTTAATTTAACACCCATGTAAGCCTATATATACACAGCATTAAAATAATGAAAAGTGAATCTTAAACATTAAGGACAGGCGGGACAGTGTGATTGACGGAAATCCGTCGTAACGACGGAGAACTTTAATCCCTGTGCATTACTTAAACGCATTAGAACGAATAGTGTGTGTGAAACAGGCAACTTGGGCAACCAATTATAAAGACCTTTCGGCACACCCCAACCTTTCGACACACACATTACTGCAGCTAATCTGCAGCTACCCGTCTCACGGATGTTGATTATACCAGTAAGAGATGCACACTAACACCCAGCAGCCTCCGCCATGAATCTTTCCTCTACCTCCGCTCGTGTTCTTTTGCTCCATCTTGTCTGTGAGGCGCCAAACTCTGCTAGCATCAGTGCGTGAGACCGAACGTGTTCACTCCGCTCCGCGCTAGGGCTGGGCCGATAAACGATATCACATCGAAACGCGATTTATTTGATTTTAAAAACGATGAAAAGCTCTAGACATTTTTTTTTGCACGATATGGATTAATTTAAGAGCCAATCACACAACGGAACAATACAACAGCCAATCACCATGCAGCTTGCGCGTGCAGGTCAAAGTTAATTTCCTACCGCACTTTGCGAAGCAAACTTGACACCAGGACGACAAAAAAAATTTTTGTGGAAGCAGCGACGAAAGTGAATCTAACCTCGAGTTATTATCCAAAGATGTTGAAATTGTCGACAAAAAAAAGGTAGCACGATTTCCGTTATATGAATGCATCACACAAACGAGCATGAAAATCCGGGCCGATGCTACTCCGTCAACTAGCAGGACTAGCAGTGGGGCTGTACCAAAGCAGATATCGATTGTGTCGTCTTTCGTGGCCATTACACCTTATGAAAGGTGTTCCAAAAGGAGCAAGGATATAACCTGGGCTGTTTCTAACTTTCTCGCGAAAGATATGATGCCCCTAAGCACACGAGGCTGAAGTTAGCTCCATATTCGCAGCTACCAATTCGTTTGGCTCCTTATTGTGCAGCGTCTCATTCTGCGGCTGAAGTTTAGCTCCTTATTCACAGCTTCCGATTCGTTTGGCTCCTTATTGCGCAGCGTCTCATTCTGCGGCTGAAGTTTAGCTCCTTATTCGCCTCGTTACTAACGGGAGTGTTCACGTTGGCAAAAGCTGCGCAGTTTATCAATAAAAAGTTATTTTGGTGGCTTAAACCATTCTGGCCAAGCAAATATGAACTATACAACACCTAGCAGGTACCCAACTATATAGTAAAAGTGAAATTGTCCTGGCCCAGATTGATAGCTGCATAATTCATTCTAGGGCTGCAACAACTAATCGATAAAATCGATAATTATCGATAATGAAATTTGTTGTCAACGAATGCCGTTATCGATTAGTTGGGCTGCTCACGTTATTGAGGAGCGCGACCACAAGATGCACAAATACACAGTCGCTCGCGCAATGGAGTTTACACAAGCGTTTGCAGGAAAAAGCGCGCGCCCCAAGTCCTCCAAGGTATGGGAGCAATTTACATTAAACACCTCTTATCGGGCGTTAAAATCGAGCGTTTTCTGCCGTTCGTAGTGTCCGGTGAGCGCGGATGAAGTGCCGAGGGTTTTCTACACATACATAGGAGTCAGTGAGAGAGTTCACACGGGCTTTGGTGATGTGCATTTGTCCGGCTGCGTGGTTATACGGTGTAAAAAAAAAAAAACGTTGCATGCAGCTTTTTCTTGGCGTTCAAACCCCAACGAACACAAGGAAAACACTTCTAGTTCGTTTTCTTCACGTTCATTTTACACTTCGGAGGACCGGATATGTCCCATGATCTTACAGGCTATACAGAGGGAAATGCGGGAAAAGGGCAAAATAAACAGAGTGAATCCAGTAGCGGCGAGTTTTTTCTCTCCCTACGAGAATGTCTAGTATAGCAAAATGGTCTATATATTTATTATTTTTATTGAGACAAAAAAAAAGGATAAAATACACAAGAGAGGATCGAAATAAACCGTGTAAACCGTGAAAAGGATGTAGTAGACACTTCAATTAAAAATAATATCATAATCTAGAAGTCTATTCTTATTATTAAGTTGAATTAATTTAAGAGAATTTAAAATTGAGGTCATTCTTAACTGAATGTCCGTGTATTTTTTTTTTTACTATTTATACATACATATATGTATGTATGTATACGCACAGTACATACACACACAGTCATCTGCAATTGTTAAAAACAAAAATGTTGATTTACAAAAAATAAGGCTTAAATGTAAAAATTTAAGATAATTAAACTCTATGTGGCTATTGCATTTTTTAAAGGTTACTTTTAAAAAATAAAATAATTCCCTGATTTATGGTTTTATATAGTTAAGCAAAACATCAAATTAAAGCGTCTAGCTTTTATCCAATTAATCGAGACATATATATATTATATGCAGATGGCAAGTTGACAGTTTTATATATATTATATAATATATAAAATATATTTATATATAATAAGCAAAACATCAAATTAAAGAAGCGTTTAGCTTTTATCCGATTAATCGATTAATCGAAACAATAATCGGCCAACTAATCGATTATCAAAATAACCGTTAGTTGCAGCCCTAATTCATTCCATTTTTGTTGTCATTGCATGCTTAAGCCATTATGTCAGTTTATTGGGGCAGTGTGAATGAGCCTTCATTTAACTCTGAATTGTGGGATAAAAAGACAGCCCTAGTGTGTGTGGTCTAAATGTTGTTTCTCATTATTGTTTAAAAATCTCAAAACATTGTAATATATCACAAGATACTTTTTAACAAGTATTTGTTTTTATAAAAATCTTTGCCTTGTAAAGATTCTGAGCAAGTGTCTATAGTATCTTAATTTTTAAAGCCAAATCTGTCATCTGTTTTTGTTAATAAACTATACTTTAAAATGTAATTTAATGAACCCTTTAATTTTTGTGGCTTCAGTCATTGTTGGGATACGCTTTTAAAGCTGGCAGCATTAACAGCTTATATCGAAATATATATCGTCATCTCCTCATCTTCTTTTCTTTTGTTTCTAAATTGGGCCCCTGACAGTTCTCCATCACTGTGTTTATACTTTATAATCGACGATTCGACAATCAGCAGATTTCCCCCAACGCTGTCACTCACGACCAGAAGTCAAGACTAAACCAATTCACCTCCACAGCATCATTGTTTTTATTATCTATTTTTATTTGCCATTTCACACAATTAAATACATGAAAAAAAGTGTGTTTATAATATTTTGAATGAAATGTGAGTTATCTGTAAGAAAGTCAGGTAGACATATTTTAGCCCCCTTCATGTCCGCTTCATTTGGGAGAGGTGAACTGTACTCTGCGCGTCCGTCCCCCGTCATCTGCTCAACCCCCCCCCCCCCCCCCCCACCCCACTCCCCCCGCTCGCTCAGCTTCTGTGCGGCTCATTCAGGGGCGGCGCGAGCGCAGGTATCACAGATAATAGAAAACCACTTAGCGGCACAGATTATTATTTTTTACTCCAGGTTCGTGTGCCGCCCCCCACGTGACATAAAAAAATGCCGCCCTGGGCGGCTGCCCACTTCGCCCTACCCTAAAACCGCCTCTGACCGACAGGTCATGCTCCGCTATGAAAGAACATAGGCGCACTTTTACATCGCGCACACGGTCGGCCACAGATGCGTGAATCTCCGTTGTGGTTCTTGTCGCAGCAGACAGGGAGCATGTGTACTGTTAGAGCACGAACCGCAGCATTGTGACGAGCTGCTGACTGATGGCGAACTCGCACTTTTTTTTGCCATTATTGACATATTGAAGTTTCCTGTGACATACTGTGCAGAGACACCTACCTGGATGTTTGATTTTTTTAGTGCCACTCTCCCCAATTTCGCTAAGCCAAGCTCATCTCCATTTATTTATTTACACTTTTATCAATCTCCGAAACACCGGAGCCTTCCTGCATTAAGTGTGTCCATGCTATCTTAAATATAGTTATACCTCAGCCTGACATGCAGTTCTTCAAAACTAAACCAAAACCCGGAGTGGATCCATACCGGAGTGATAACAAAACGCTTAGAGTGGAGAGAGGAACGTGCAGTCGCTCCACTCCAGGCTTTGATCACATCCTCCTCAGCAGGCTGAATACACTGTCTTTCCTTAATTTAACACCCATGTAAGCCTATATATACACAGCATTAAAATAATGAAAAGTGAATCTTAAACATTAAGGACAGGCGGAACAGTGTGATTGACGGAAATCCGTCGTAACGACGGAGAACTTTAATCCCTGTGCATTACTTAAACGCATTAGAACGAATAGTGTGTGTGAAACAGGCAACAGTTCAATATGGGCCAAAAATTATCGAGATTACTTTTTTGCCATATTGCCCAGCCCTACTCCGCACTCAAACTGAAGTTTTTTTAATAATCAAATGTCTCCGCGTCGTGCGACACAAATCTATTATGAAATTCTTTGCCAACGCTTTTAGTAACTAATTTTTATCGATTCGCTGTTGAAGACCTAAATTATATACAAGATATACTGTATATGTAGGATCCCAATAACTCACACACTCCTGTGATCAGCGATCCGTAATTGGTGTCAGCAAATTTGGATTTCTATGATCGGGGATTGGCCCCAAAATCCCTCATTGGAGCATCCCTACAACCAAGGACATAAATTAACAGATTTTCAAAATTTCTGTATTGTAAATCTATTTAACTGATCTTAGAAAGTATTCATATAGTCTAAGACAAGGGGTCTTGGATTTCCATGACTTATGTACCATAATTATAAAAAAAAAAAAAGTAGAAAAAAAAAAAAGACTAGAATCTCACAATGGCCAAGAATGTCCTTTATTAGGGCTTACAGAATTGATAAGTAGAGAAAGTGTTGTTTAAAATGGCATAACATTGTCAGATGTGTTTTTTTGCTAAATGGGTGTTCACTACTGGAAAGTCTCTCCTCTAGATTACTCGGTAGGAACTAAGCGTTGTATAAAAAGATTTAACATCGTCAATAAAGGTATGAAGAGGAATAATTTAGTTTCTGTTAGGTATTTCTTCCATCTTCATTTTAGGTTATATAAAAGACAACCCCTTTCTGAAATCATATGATGATTAACAGTTACAACTTTTCTGAGACCTGTTGCAGGCATTAAATTTGAAATGAGCTCATTTAGTGCATAAAATGTAAAATTTCTCTTTTTAAACATTGTATGTTTTATTGTGAATAAAATATTGGCTCATGTGATTTGAAAGTCTTTGTTATTTTAATCAAATTTAAACAACGTCCCAACTTTTTCCAGAATTGCAGTACAACAACGGAAGAACTTGATAATGAACTAGCCAAGGACGATCAATGTTATAATACCCAAGTAACGTGTCTGTACCTTAACTTATCTTAAGCAAATGCTACGATAAACGCTGGGGTGTTTTTTTTGGGATCTCTTAAGGTTGGTGATTGGGTTACCAAGCGTTCCGTGAAATACAGAATCATCCTGTATTTTGAAACTAAAAGCCCTGTTTTGTACTGAACCAATATGGGATGCTATTTGCTATTTTTGTGAATCAGTTGAGTGAAATCTGTGTGAGATAAATATTACAGGTCAGATACTAAGACACGGTGATGTGGATGAGACACAAAGAGTTACTGGATAAAGGAAAACCCTTCCTCTCTCTCAGCCTGTCTGTGACCTCATGGTCTCTACACCAAAACAGAGGTCAGGATTCTAATTGGTCAGGATTTACAACCCAGGGCCAGCATCTTGTAGCACAGAGCACAAGGAGAAAAACAAAGGTAACGTTCAGAATGATAACATTTGCGCGATCGTAGGGAGCTAGAGGAATTTACCTCAGAAAGCGTACATCTAGCTTTATACAGCAATGCAATTAATAAAAATCACTCACTATGAAATTCATAACACTGAATATATACTGTACAGTTCCATAGGCATATTTCATTAGTCTGCTTTGCATGAAATAGTTAATATTATAACCAGTCTACACAAACCAAAGGAAAATACAAACCCCAATTCAAATGAAGTTGTGACGTTCAATTGAAAACACCATAAAGACTAGGGTTGGGTATCGTTTGGGTTTTCATGAGCTGTATGCCACAATCATCAATATTAAAACAATAAAAGGCTTGAACTACTTCAGTTGTGTGTATTGAATCTAAAATATATGAAAGGCTAATGTTTATCAGTGTAACGCTTGGATTATTATGAAACCTTTGGTTACAAAAATACGGATTCGGGAATCTAGGAATGAGCTGGTAAACACCACTTCCGGTATTGCGCAACCGCGGCGGGACAATAATAGACGCAACACAATAGCAAGTAGTGAAATAAACCAAAGTGTATTATACAAAACAAACCAATAACCAAACAAACACGGTGCACCGAACCCAATATATACAAATATAATACAGAAATAAACAATGTGTATGGTGTATGCGGGGATGTGTGTGTGTATGAGTGGAAGTCCAGGGTGTAGTGTATTGCGGATATGAAATATGAATTGGAGAGATTATTCTCGGCCTCACCAGGATAGATGTCGCCACTGGGAGCTCGAGTAACGGAATGAGAGGTGAAAAGTGAGTGTCCAACGAGATAAATCCAAACTCTGATCATCCGTGTGGAAGCAACAAACTGACTCTCTCTCAATACAAACAGCGCGCTGGAGTAATCTCTCCGTGCCGGCTTCGGCTTTATGCCGGATCACGTGATCAGTTCGCATCCGGGTCCCTCGCGTCACGATCGCGCATGCGCGTGGGAGATTACCCGGTGACCAACACTGTCATAGGGGAAAATCTAAACCGTTCGGGCACATCTTAGGCTACAGGTGAGCAGCATTAACTCTTCAATTATTGACCTATATATAAAAATGTCCCTTTATGTGGCCGCACTACATCAGTACATTACAGAAAATGATGAACTTTATCACAATATGCTATTTTTTTTAGAAGGACCTGTAGTAGTTGTCAAGTATTCAGTACTGTTAAGATAGCTCCCAATATAAAAACATGCAAACATGAACAGTATATTCTGTTTATTGAACTGAAATTCAAGCCTCTTACTACATGAATTGAAAACTCAGAACATCTACCATTTTAGTGTTGTGTACTATTATCAGGTATTATTATTATTCATTATGTATTATTATATCAGAATTCTGAGTTAGGACAATGGACTCTGGTCTATCTTGTTGTGTTGACTCTATAGTGTGAAGTAATTCAATCAATTGATGAATTTTCTATCATTCAACATGATATCTAAATAGATTTTAATAGTGATTACTTTTATATATAATCAGTAAATAACCTATGCGAAAGGGGCAAACATTCTCATCGTGTTGTGGAGCAATAGTCCTTTAAGGAAATGATGCACACACCAAACCTGAAGTAAAAGCGTGTGTGTGTGTGTGAGAGACTTAGGCTGAATCCCATTTCTACCCCTTACCCCTACACATAGCTCTACCCCTCCGTTTGGCGCGTTCACGTGAAGGGGAAGGGTTGTCTCATTTCTCTTTTGGTTGGAGGGGTAGGGAGAAGGGGAAGGGCCAGATAGCCCTCCAAACGAAGATTTTTCAGGACCTCACTTCAAACGAAGGGCTAAGCGAAATTTTCAACATGGCTGCTCACTCGAGCAAGCAGACCCATAAATGTTAATTTTTGCCATTAATAAAGATTTTTATGACAAGTTTTCATTATATGTATATTGCCTTTAGTCTTGTGTTTATGGTGATGTTCTGTAAAGAAACGTTTGCAAAAAAATCGCTAAAGTTTGCTAGCGGATAGCACAGAATACACGATATTAAAAATATATATTTTTATGTCACATACACTTTACTGCATACTACAAACAAATATGAAAGTTCAGTAGCACGGCAGTTTGCCGAGCATTTGATAACGCATTGTTTGTTTTGCTTACGGTCATATGTGTACATGTAAATGAACGGTGCTTACACTATTCTTACTTATTGCAACGTGACCACAGTTTTGTAATTTATATTCTGTATATGGACGGCTGAGGAAACCCGAAGGCTCATCCATGTTCGTGGTGAAAATGAGCAACTTTTTTAAAAATCGAAATACAGCGCAAAAAAACTTTGGGAGTGAGTAATCTCTCTCTTATTGGAATGTGTGATAAACATCGGCGCATGTCCTCTGACGCAACATTAGGAACTAGAGACAACGTATGATGACGTATAACAGTGTTGCAGTGGTGTCCCATTTCTTAGGGGAAATATTTAAACCCTTCCCCTTTCCACTTCGTTTCAAGGGACAAGGGGAAGGGCGAGGGGTAGGGGAAGAAAATAGAATTGGGATTCAGCCTTAGTGATGGAAAGTTCGAATAATTTTAGTGACCCGGTTCTTTGAATCTCGCAGTAAGAGTAAAATCTTTCTGTGCCACGGGCATATGCCACTCCACATGTCACCGCTATGTGCGCATGGCACTGACACCTGCCACTCCACATGTCACCACTGCGTGCGCATGGCAGTCCACATGTCACCGCTGCGTGCGCATGGCAGTCCACATGGCACCGCTGCGTGCGACTGTCACCACTTAAAGCTTAGTTTATACTCGCAGAGGTGCGCGCGGCGGGTCATTTTGCGAAGTGGTGAGCACGGTATTTTTTTGTAACTTCGGAGATTAGCAGAGGATTGGCAGAAATGCGCTGTCAGAGCACTTGAAAATCACCCAATATTGTCGGCGACTACACACACACACACGGCCTTCAGAATAGCGCAGCGACAAAGTGCTCGCCCTATCATACAGAGATCGCTGTATGATGTTTTATTTTAATTTTGATCAGCATAAAATTTTTTTAAATAAAAAAGGTAAACAAAAAAAATGTCAAATTACAATGATTGAAGACATAACGGAACATTTATTATTCAGAGCACGATATACAACCATAATGAGTCCTGAAACCGGCTTATACAGCTGTCATGTGACGAACGTATTTAATTCAATGGTCACTGTCTCAAAGCAGCTTCACAAAAAGTAAAAAGAATTTACTGTCTAATATTACGCCCAGGTTTTTACTGTCGAGCTGGTAGTAACAGTACATCCTTCTAAACCAGTGGTTCTCAAAGTGTGGGGCACGCCCCACTAGTGGGGAATACAGACATGACAGGTGGGGCGCAATGAACGAGAGGAAATAACAGGAAAGTACATATTCTAATTCATGCTTTTCTTTATTGATAATGAAGAGCGTATGCTCAAAACTAAACAATCACACACAAATAAATGGATCATTAATACAAGTAAATTTAAAATAACATCAGTTGTGGGCCGGGAGAAAAAGTGGAACCATAGTGGAACAATAACTTCGGGCCAACTTCAGCAGCGCTGCTCGAATCACAAACCTCTGACAGAAATAGACCGCGCCGACCATCAAATTAAATTTTCTGGGATGCGCACATACAAACCAGGCATGGCAAGGCGGAAACAATAATAAACAGTCCTGACATTTTAAATAGTTTGTAAATAAAACATAGTGGGTTGCGCAGGTTTGTGATTCGAGCGGCACTGCGCGATCCACCGGGCTGCGCAAATAAACCAGATCATCACTGCGCTATCCAGATAGTCGCGCTGCGCTGTATTTGCGCAGATATTTGGTTCAATCGGGTGCCGCGGTTTCGTCCCACTTTTGATGTGTTTGGCTTCACATACACTTCCGACAATGGAAGAAGACGGTGCAGCAGTAAGTTTGCTTATATGTGACAAAACCAACAACGAGGAGATTGTAAAGAAAAAAGTTGCATCGTCTGTGGTGTGGAATTGGTTTGGGCATAAGAAAAGTGATACGAATGAGATGAACGTGATCCACTTTAAATATGTGGATGGCACAACCCTGGACATTACCATTCTTTTCCTACTCGTTCAGCTGCTCTTATTGTTCACATATTCTTCATATATTTTCTATATTGTGTATTGTTGTACAATTATTTTATTTTAACTTTAGTTTTTATATTTTATTTTATTCTTTCGTAGTTACATTTACCCCCTATTTTATTTTTCATATTTATTTCCTATTCATAGTCTTTTATTTTAAGGTTTGAATTAAATAGAATTTTTTTATTTGATTTGTAAGTGCACTGTTTTAACAAGTGGTGGAAACACGTCAAACCTTTTCTATCATCTGAAATTCAAGCATCCAAACGAATATGGCCAAAGTAAAAAAAAAATGCGGCAAACCTCAGCAATTCACAGTTTATATAAAATTACATTATGTAAAACAGTTTCTTTGTGTTTGAATTTTTATTTATGCATTTTCAGATACAAATTGCTATATTGTGATTATATATATATTGTTACCGAGGTAGAAAATAGCTTCTACTGTGATAGAAGATTTTGGTTATAATGAAGCCTAACGAAGCCTAATGAAGCCTAACTTGCTTCATGGTGGTGATGGTGGGGGCAGAGGAGAGACCTGTGTGTGTTTTGTGTCTTATACCGCTGGCAGCAGACAGCATGAGACCCAACAAATTAGGAAGACACTTAGAGACAACACACGTTAATAAGCCACTCGACTTCTTTCAAAGAAAGCTGGCAGAATACAGACAGCAGGATAATCGCATGGTAACATCTGAATCAGTGGACAGCAAAGCACAAATGGCTTCATTCAAAGTTGCATACAGAATTGGCCAGTGCAAAAAAACTACAAACGATTGCTGAGCAGCTAATAAACATGGGGTCAGTTATGCAAAGATAAGTGACAACGTAAGCCTTTTATAACAACTGCACGTGTATTTTATCTGTTTTTAACTTGGTGTTGTTTGATCTTATTGGTTTAGAAATTGATATTTCAATAAACAGTAAACTTGGCAGATTTCGTTATTATTTTGTTGACAAGTGGGGCTTGAAAATTTGCTCACCCCCTTAAGTGGGGAATGACAGAAAAAGTTTGAGAACCACTGTTCTAAACGCAGGCTGAATTGTGAAAGCTGTTGTGTGCTGGTTTTTGGGCTGATAAGTAATATCTCCATCTTATCTAGGGTTGGGTATCGTTTGGGTTTTTTTCGATACCGGTGCCAAATTGATACTTTGAAAACGGTACCGGTGCCAAAACGGTGCCTGAACCGATACTTTTAAGCCACAAAATTATAGTTGATGACTCAAGAATTTTTATTGAACAAAAAATTTTATGCTTAAAATTGAACAATATATTAAAAGTTTAAAGTATATATGAATATGTAAGCTTCAAATTTTAGCAATTCTTTTGCAGAAATTTCACCATATTTGCCTTTTCTGGCAAAATATGATACCTTTCCTGACTTATTGCCCTGCACAGGACATGTATAGCCTTCTTTGCAATGGTAAATGGGGTCACTGTTGTAGTACTACTAGTACAGGCTGGAAAGCCATAATTATAAACAGAATCCATGTTACATTAGTATTTTACAAATCGTTTGACTATTTGTTAGCATGAATGCAAGACTTCCATTTTGCTATTAACATTACATTATCCTACTACTAACCTGCTTCCGCTGTCATCATAATCGATGACTCCTTTTTGCTACGGTTGGTGTGACTGGGACTGAGGGTCGTCCACACTGATAGCGCCACACGGTGCCACACGGTGCAAGACTAAACACGGTGCCTCCCTCTGCTTTTAACTTGATTCTGTCTGCCCGCGAATGTTTCATTAGATTTGACGTGTTTCCGCCTTTACACGCAACTGCTGTAAAACATTCGCTGCATGTCGCGGTGTCGGAATCCTTTCTTGTGAAATATAGTCACACTTTCGATCGTTTAGTTTTAGGCATTTTAACGAAAGTTGTTTAATTTAGCATGCTAAGCTATCGGTAGACCGCTTGCTGCCGTCAGAGCGAGTGTAACGTTAGTTACTGCATTCACGCGCATCTCAGATGGTCTCTCATTTCCGGATGATGTGCTTTTAATTTCTTTAATTTAATCTGATAAACTATTAATCTACAAAAATATATGAATCTAGAGAACAAATATTTCAATCGACAGTTCAGGCATTTAAGTGGCACCGAAATGAGGCACAGAAATTCGCGTTCTGTTTCGGTCCGGTACATACCGGTTCTATAGGTACCGGTGCCGTCTTGGCACCGGTGTTCGGTACACAACCCTAATCTTATCTGAATTTAGTAAAAGAAAGTTAGTGATCATCCAATCTTTTATGTCCTGGACACACTCAGTCTACACAACTTAGATATTTCGTCTGGTTTTGTTGAGATATATAATTGGGTATCATCAGCATAACAATGGAAACTAATCCCATGTCTTCTAATAATGTTACCCAAGGGAAGGATGTATATTGAGAACAGCAGAGGTCCTAAAACTGACCCATGTGGGACCCCATATTTCACTGGCATTACACCAGAATGGTATCGATCGGACAGGTATGATCTAAACCATTTTAATGCCTGTTCCTGAATACCTATGTGATTTTGTAAGCGATCTATGATAATATCATGATCTACAGTGTCGAATGCAGCACCAAGATCAAGTAAGACTAATATTGAGATGCAGCCTTGGTCCGAAGCTAAAAACAAGTCGTTTGCAATCTTAACATAGTGCAGTTTCTGTACTATGATGGGGCCTGAAACCTGACTGAAATTCTTCAAGGATGTTGTTTTCCTGCAACAATGTGCATATTTGAGCTGATACTACTTTTTCTAATATTTTTGAAATTGGTCTGTAATTTGTTATTTCATTCGCGTCCAAATTTGATTTTTTAAGAAGCGGCTTAATAACTGCCAACTTGAATGGTTTAGGGACGTGACCAAGATGTAATGAAGAATTAATAATGTTTAGAAGTGGCTCTCCAACCGTAAGCATCACTTCCTTTAAAAATCTGATTGGGATTGGATCTAACAGGCACGTTGTTGATTTAGCTGAGGTAATAAGTTTATACAGCTCTTCCTGTCCTATACCTGTAAAGCACTGAAAATCTAAATGTGAAGCTATAGGCTGAACTGGATCGTGGGATACTATTAGAGGTTAAACCTCCGTTATTTTCTTCCTGATACTACTGATTTTTTCATTAAAGTCGTCCATAAAGTCTTCACTTTGTTTTCACTAAACTGTGATGGGATACTCTCTGCGGGCATCTTACGTTTTGTTAGGCGAGCCACTGTACTAAATAAGAACCTGGGATTGTTTTGGTTTCTTGCTATCAGTTGGCTAAGATGCTCGGTCCTAGCAGTTTTAGAGCCTGTCTAAATTACCTACTGTCTTTATACGCAATTCGAAAAACTTCTAATTTAGTTTTCCTTCATTTTCGCTCAAGTTTACGGGTTGCTCTCTTTAGTATGACTGTTGTACCACGTGTTTTATGTCTGACTTTTTTTTTTTTTATCTGATTGAAGTAACAGTGTCTAATGTACTGGTAAAAATAGTGCCCATGCTGGTAGTCACTTCATCTAGATCGTCTGCATTTAGGGGTCTAATAAGAAATTGGGACAGATCTGGCAGATTACTTGTGAATCTGTCTTTAGTAGTCGGATTCATATTTCTAACAAATTGATAACGTGGGGAGACACAGCTAATCTATTCTACGGGTAGAGTATATATCAGGAGGTGATGATCTGTGATATCGTCACTTTGAGGTAAGATCTCTATATTAGAGACATCTATACCATGTCGACATGTCGAGCGTGTGAGTATTTAACCGTGAGGAGTCCAGTGGCGTATACAGACGTGTATAGCAGTGGCAGGCTGCTGTACTTGTAGCGTGCGAGTGGCAGCTGCCAGTGAAATGCGCAAGTAGCAGTGACATGTGGAGTGGGAGCTGCCACATCACCAGAGGTGGAAAGAGTAATAAAATTTTGTACTCAAGTACAAGTACTGTTACTTCAGTGAAATTTTACTTAAGTACAAATAAAGTTACCATTATAAAAATCTACAAGTAAAAGTAAAAAGTAGCTCATAAATTTACCGTAAAAGTTACCGAGTTACATTTTAATTTTTTTTAACAGCGGGGGTGGGATGAGGCATTCTAGCATTCTGGTATATGGCAGAAAGAACTAGATCCAATCATTAACTGATGAAATAATGAGTTTTGTATATATACATATACATATATACACACACAACAGGAGGAGGAGGATCAGATTCGGGGTGGACCCAGGCCAAAATAATAAACAAAATGGTATTTATATTTAGTAGCTAGATTATCTGCAACAAAAAAAAAAAAAAAAAACCACAAACAAAAATACAGGTACCTTTCTGGACTCCCAAACCAAAAACAGTGAATAAATTCCCTCTTCCCAAAATAAATGGCAGCCACGCCCCTACTACTAGTGAGTGCACAAATATACAGTGATATTATCTACAAATATATACGAAGACCAACCAAACCAAAGGGACAAAGCAATAATCAAAGTCAATGGGAGGCAAAAAGTCAAAATACACAACCAAATATAAAAACGCCAAAATCACAATCTCTTTCCTGCGTCGCTCTCCGGTTTATATATGGTCGCGCTAGTCGATGACGTCACTCTCAGGGCGGAAGCGACCGTGTGGAAGGTCAGGAAGATGCCGATGTGGGGACAGTCAGAAAACCTGGAGTGGAGTCTGGAGCGGCGCGCAACCAGGACATGATACACACACGCGCATTTATACAAAGTATAATATTCTTATTATTTTAGCATTTTCATTCATTTATTTTTTACTCAGTAGCGAATAAGATTTAAATTGTAGCGAATTACAATACTTCCAACAAAACATACTTAAGTAAAATTACAGATTTTAAAAACTACTTTAACCCTGGAAAACCCAGACCACCTTATCCTAATAGGAAATCTATCTCCTTTGGCTGAAATGATACAGACCCAGTGAACCCTAAAACAGATGTTTTTTTAAAATTAACCCTTTCCTACTACATGTAATGACATGGGTCAGATATGACCCCTTGGGATATCCAGTATGTTTTGCCAACTGGTAACTTGTCACTCATGACAAAGGCAGGAGTCCTTTCTTAGTAAGGAAAGACCAGATTCTCATTTCAAAAATATATTTATTGATTTTAACTTTTCATCAATGACTATGCACATAAAATTTTGTTCTAAGGCAGGAACTAAAAACACTGGCATCAGCTTTTATATCACCAAATAAAAAGCACAGTAGCAGCCATGTTTGATGTGAAAAAAATCAGGTTAGTTCAGTCAGTTACCACTAAATGTCAGTGTTATGGGTTCACATAGGGGACACTGGGTTGTAATGCAAAAAGAAATCTTTACTTTGGTGTGTGGGTTGAATATGACGATGAAATAAAAGTCTGGGTCAAATATGACCCCATGGGTTCTCCAGGATTAAAAAGTAGAAATACACAAAAAAGCTACTCACTCAATTACAGTAACGCGAGTAAATGTAATTCGTTACTTTCCACCTCTGCACATCACATGTCACCGCTGCGTGCGCATGGCACACCACGTCACCGCTGCGTGCGCATGGCACTGGCAGCTGCCACGCCACATGAGCACTCGATCTTTCACTGTTACGGTATATGCGCATGGCAACCGGGCCGGCACGGCCATGCGCGCATTTCACGGGGATTTAACTTCGGAGGTTAGCAGAGGATTAGCAGGAATGCGCTGTCAGAGCACTTGAAAATTACCCAATATTGTCGGAGACCATATAAAAACATACGTTTTTCTATGTATTTTTGTCGAGATGGGAATTCACACGTTTCTGAATACACCTTTATTTTTAATTATCCCTCACCCATTTGTCTGTTCATACCTACAAACCGGATTCCAAAAAAGTTGGGACACTAAACAAATTGTGAATAAAAACTGAATGCAATGGTGTGGAGATGGCAAATGTCAATATTTTATTCAGAATAGAACATAAATTCAAATTTTATTTGTCACATACACAGTCATACACAGTATAATATGCAGTGAAATGCTTATACGACCGCCAGTGACCTTAAAAAGAAAATAAAAGCTTGTACGCAAAAAAAAAAAATCAATAAAAAAGGAAATACTAAAGAAATAAATTTAACTAGTAAAATTAACTGTACAATAAGGGCATAATAAAATATTGCAAAATATAGGGTAGATAGAGTATATATGTATATAGAATTTAAAGTGTCAGTGGTTGTGCAAATATGCATGAAAGTGACTAATGAAAGTGACATGTGCAATTGTCCAGATGTATAAATATTTAGTGTATGAATGTGTCCATGATTGTCCAGTCAGTGTTGTGAGCTTAAAAAGATGTTATTAGTCCTGTGTGGAGGTGTGATTGAGAGACCTTATCGCCTGCGGGAAGAAGCTCCTCCTCAGCCTCTCTGTGTTGGCCTTTAGGGAGCGGAATCGCTTCCCAGACCGCAACAAAGAGAACAGTCCATTACTGGGGTGACTGAGGTCCTTCATGATCTTCCTGGCCTTAGTCCAGCACCGCTTGCTGTAGATCGAGTGCAGGTCAGGGAGCTCAGTGCGGATGATGCGCTCGGCTGATCGCACCACCCTCTGTAGAGCTCGTCTGTCCTGCATGGTGCTGTTCCCGAACCAGGTCGTGATGTTTCCCGTCAGGATGCTCTCTATGGTGCAGGAGTAGAAGTTCCTGAGCACCTTGGAGGGCAGTCTAAAGTCTCAAGCGTCTGAGGTGGTAGAGACGCTGCCGGGCTTTTTTCACCACGGTGTTGATGTGACAGGACCATGACAGGTCCTGCGTGATGTGAACACCGAGGTATCTGAAGCGGTCCACTCTCTCCACTGGGCTCCTGTTGATGACGGGGGTCTGGTAGTTCCTCTCCTGCTTTGTACTAAAGTCCACTATCAGCTCCTTTGTCTTACTGACGTTCAGGAGGAGATTGTTCCTCTGGCACCAGTTCTCCAGATTTCCAATCTCCTCTAGGTAGTCCGACTCATCATTGTTGGTCATCAGTCCGACCACGACGGTGTCGTCAGCAAACTTGATGATGGAGGTGGAGTTGGTAGTGGCCACGCAGTCATGGGTGTACAAAGAGTACAGCAGGGGGCTCAGAACACAACCCTGGGGGGCTCCAGTGCTGAGAGTGAGTGTAGCTGAGACATGTCCACCCATCCTTACTGCCTGTGATCTGCCAGTCAGAAAATTGGAGATCCACTGACGTATAGATGAGCTCAGTTCCAGGTGCTCCAGCTTGGTGGTGAGTGTGGAGGGAATTATGGTATTAAAAGCAGAACTGTAGTCGATGAGCATTTTAACATAATTCCCTTTCCTAGTGTCCAGGTGAGTGAGTGATGTGTGGAGGAGATGAGAGATTGCATCGTCTGTGGAGCAGTTCTGACTGTATGCAAACTGTAGTGGGTCCAGTGTGTCGGGTAGTGAAGAAATTATGAAGTCTCTGATAAGGCGTTCAAAGCACTTCATCACTACTGAGGTGAGGGCTACAGGGCGATAGTCATTGAGGGAAGCAGGATGTGGTTTCTTCGGGACAGGAACAATGATGGACTCTTTGAAGCATGTGGGGATCACCGACTGAGATAGAGAGATGTTGAATATCTCAGTGAACACAGGTGCTAGCTGGTCTGCGCAGGCTCTGAGGATACGGCCTGAGATGTCGTCTGGTCCTGCTGCTTTCCTGGTGTTCACTCTCTTGAAGGCTCTCCTCACGTCGTGCTCGGAGATGATGAGCGCGTTCCCGGTGCTGGCAGTGTCTTCCTGTCTGCAGCCGTTAGTGCCGCTAGCATTAGCGCCGTTAGCATTAGCGCCATTAGCATCGCTAGCGTCTTTAGCTGCAGCCTCGAAGCGAGCATAGAAGGTGTTGAGCTCGTCTGCCAAGTGCTGAGTCGCGTCCGCCATACCGGATGTTGGTGCTTTATAATCCGTTATTGTTCTCAGTCCCTGCCACAGGCTCCTAGAGTCACTCTGTTGAAGCTGTGACTCCAGTTTTCTCCCGTAGCGCTGCTTCGCCTCTTTCACCGCTTTCCGCACGTTATATGCCGCAGCCTTGTACGGTTCCATGTCCCCCGACGCAAGTCCCGTGTTGTAGGCAGCTGTGCGAGATCTCAGAGCGTCGCGGATGGTTTTATCCACCCACGGCTTCTGGTTGGGAAACGTTCTGATAGTCTTTTTCTCCACCGTATCGTCTACTAGCTTCCGAATAAATCCCACAACCGCTTCCGTAAACACGCTGACGTCATCATCGGAGCTGTTTCTGAACATGTCCCAGTCTGCATCATCGAGTGTGTCCTGTAACGCGGCCACCGATTGGTCCGTCCAGCGCGCGACCTCCCTCTGAACCGGAACTTCCTGTTTCAGCCTTTGTTTATATTTTGGCATGAGGAAGATGGCGGCGTGGTCGGATTTACCAAACGCTGGACGAGATTGTGCCTTGTAACCGTCTTTGACCGTAGTATAACAATGGTCCAGTGTCCTTTCGCCCCTGGTGGGGCAGGTGATGTGCTGATAAAAGTTCGGCGCTGCGCGTTTGAGGTTGGCACTATTAAAATCCCCCGCCACAATGAGTGCAGCGTCCCGGTGTTGTGTCTGGTGCTGTGTGAGCGCCTCATGCAGCTTGCATAAGGCAGTGTCAGTGTCTGCTTGTGGTGGAATGTAAACGGCACTGATTATGACCGATATGAACTCCCGTGGAAGATAAAAAGGACGACACATGATGGATAGTAGTTCCAGATTTGGTGTGCAGGAGCGTGTAAGAGGAACAACGCTCGCGCTGTTGCACCAGCTGTTGTTCACCATTAAGCACACGCCGCCTCCTCTTGACTTCCCCGAGTCCCGCGTCCTGTCCATGCGGTGAACCGAGAAGAACTCGGCTGGTTGTATGGCATGGTCTGGCACCGCTGGGTTCAGCCATGTCTCGGTGAAGCAGAGGAGATTGCAGTCCCGAATGTCTCTGGAACTTTATCCTGGCCCTGAGGTCATCGAGTTTGTTCTCCAGTGACTGGACGTTGGCGAGCAGGATACTAGGCAGAGGTGTGCGGTGTGCACGGGTTCTCAGCCGATTCCTCACGCCAGCTCGTCGCCCCCGAGGCCTCCGCTTCGCGTCGCGTCCATTGTTCTCCCTCAGGATCTCACTCGGCCAGCTCGGATCCGGAGTTAAAAACGTCGAATTGTGAGTACATTGTATACCAATAGAAAAAAAAAAAGAGTGTCTCTATCATACCTAATGTACTCAATGATGATTTTGCCGATTTTAAAACATTGAAAACTAACTTAAAGAACAAAAACAAAGAAAAGGTGGTCGGAGCAGTCGTGACGGCAGCCGACCTCACCGGCGCCATATTGGAATGGAACAAAAGTTTAAACTGATAAAATGTATCATTTTAAGGGAAAAATATGGTGAATCAAAATGTCATGGTGTCAACAAATCCCAAAAAAGTTGGGACAAGGGCATTTTCACCACTGTGTGGCATCTCCCCTTCTTCTTACAACACTCAACAGACGTCTGGGGACCGAGGAGACCAGTTTCTCAAGTTTAGAAATAGGAATGCTCTCCCATTCTTGTCTAATACAGGCCTCTAACTGTTCAATCGTCTTGGGCCTTCTTTGTCGCACCTTCATCTTTATGATGCGCCAAATGTTCTCTATAGGGGAAAGATCTGGACTGCAGCCTGGCCATTTCAGTACCCGGATCCTTCTCCTTTAGTGTCCCAACTTTTTTGGAATCCGGTTTGTATAAGCACCAGGGTTTTATCAAATTTTTCAAATTCAGAGGCCTATAACGACCACATTTCCTACACCGTTCATTTGTACACTAGTCACTTGATCTGGTATTCTCTGTATGCACCTGTCACAGCATTCTCACAAATTATTATTAAACAACCAAAGGAGATCAATAAAATTAAAATTGTCATTAATATTAAGACTGTTAAGGCTAAATTAAGCAATACATTTCAATCTAAATTATAATACTATATTGCTTTTAATATATAGTAACAGCAACCTAAAGTGACAGAGATGAAGTGAAAAGAAACACAATATACAGTGGTGTGAAAAACTATTTGTCCCCTTCCTGATTTCTTATTCTTTTGCATGTTTGTCACACTTAAATGTTTCTGCTCATCAAAAACCGTTAACTATTAGTCAAAGATAACATAATTGAACAGAAAAAGCATTTTTTTAATGAAGGTTTACATTATTAAGGGAGAAAAAAACTCCAAATTTACATGGCCCTGTGTGAAAAAGTGATTGCCCCCCTTGTTAAAAAATAACTTAACTGTGGTTTATCACACCTGAGTTCAATTCCTGTAGTCACCCCCAGGCCTGATTACTGCCACACCTGTTTCAAACAAGAAATCACTTAAATATGAGCTACCTGACACAGAGAAGTAGACCAAAAGCACCTCAAAAGCTAGACATCATGCCATCATGCAAAGAAATTCAGGAACAAATGAGAACAAAAGTAATTGAGATCTATCAGTCTGGTAAAGGTTATAAAGCCCTTTCTAAAGCTTTGGGACTCCAGCGAACCACAGTGAGAGCCATTATCCACAAATGGCAAAAACATGAAACAGTGGTGAACCTTCCAAGGAGTGGCCGGACGACCAAAATTACCCCAAGAGCGCAGAGACAACTCATCCGAGAGGCCACAAAAGACCCCAGGACAACATCTAAAGAACTGCAGGCCTCACTTGCCTCAATTAAGGTCAGTGTTAACGACTCCACCATAAGAAAGAGACTGGGCAAAAATGGCCTGCATGGCAGATTTCCAAGGCGCAAACCACTTTTAAGCAAAAAGAACATTAAGGCTCGTCTCAAATTTGCTTAAAAACATCTCAATGATTGCCAAGACTTTTGGGAAAATACCTTGTGGACCGACGCGACAAAAGTTTAACTTTTTGGAAGGTGCGTGTCCCGTTACATCTGGAGTAAAAGTAACACAGCATTTCAGAAAAAGAACATCATACCAACAGTAAAATATGGTGGTGGTAGTGTGATGGTCTGGGTTTGTTTTGCTGCTTCAGGACCTGGAAGGCTTGCTGTGATAGATGGAACCATGAATTCTACTGTCTACCAAAAAATCCTGAAGGAGAATGTCCGGCCATCTGTTCGTCAACTCAAGCTGAAGCGTTCTTGGGTGCTGCAGCAGGACAATGACCCAAAACACACCAGCAAATCCACCTCTGAATGGCTGAAGAAAAACAAAATGAAGACTTTGGAGTGGCCTAGTCAAAGTCCTGACCTGAAACTATTGAGATGTTGTGGCATGACCTTAAAAAGGCGGTTCATGCTAGAAAACCTTCAAATAAAGCTGAATTACAACAATTCTGCAAAGATGAGTGGGCCAAAATTCCTCCAGAGCGCTGTAAAAGACTCGCTGCAAGTTATCGCAAACGCTTGATTGCAGTTATTGCTGCTAAGGGTGGCCCAACCAGTTATTATGTTCAGGGGGCAATTACTTTTTCACACAGGGCCATGTAGGTTTGGATTTTTTTTCTCCCTAAATAATAAAACCCCTCATTTAAAAACTGCATTTTGTGTTTACTTGTGTTATCTTTGACTAATAGTTAAATGTGTTTGATGATCAGAAACATTTTGTGTGACAAACATGCAAAAGAATAAGAAATCAGGAGGGGGGCAAATAGTTTTTCACACCACTGTATATAAATAATCACACCAATCACTTCCCTTAATAAGACCTCTACAATGGTGCCCATACTATTCACATTTCTATGATAAAAAATTAACATTTACTTAATTTATGCATAAATATGCAAATAAATAAACAACAATTTTTAAATACATTCTTGAATGTCAGTGAAATTATTTAACTTCAACCACTAGGAATGTAAAAAAGTCTGTATACGCCACTGGACTCCTCACGGTTAAATACGTTGGTCACATGACAGCTAAGCCGGTTACAGGACTCATTATGGTTGTATATCGTGCTCTGAATAATAAATGTTCTGTTATGTCTTCAATCATTTGTCAACAAATTTTTGTTTGTTTTTTTATATGCTGAGTAAAATTTAAATAAAAACAGCATCTCCTGGGGATCGAACCAGCGATCTCTGTATGATAGGGCGAGCACTTTGCCGCTGCGCTATTCTGAAGCCCGTGTGTTTTCGTATAGTCACCGACAATATTAGGTGATTTTTAAGTGCTCTGACAGCGCATTTCTGCCAATCCTAACCTCCGAAGTTACAAAAAAATACCGTGCCCACCACCACGCAAAATGACCCACCACGCAGTCATTTTCGCAGCGCGCACCTCAGCGAGTATAAACCAAGCTTTAAGTGGTGACAGTCGCACGCAGCGGTGCCATGTGGACTGCCATGCGCAGGCAGCGGTGCCATGTGGACTGCCATGAGCACGCAGCGGTGCCATGTGGACTGCCATGAGCACGCAGCGGTGCCATGTGGACTGCCATGAGCACGCAGCGGTGCCATGTGGACTGCCATGAGCACGCAGCGGTGCCATGTGGACTGCCATGAGCACGCAGCGGTGCCATGTGGACTGCCATGAGCACGCAGCGGTGCCATGTGGACTGCCATGAGCACGCAGCGGTGCCATGTGGACTGCCATGAGCACGCAGCGGTGCCATGTGGACTGCCATGAGCACGCAGCGGTGCCATGTGGACTGCCATGAGCACGCAGCGGTGCCATGTGGACTGCCATGAGCACGCAGCGGTGCCATGTGGACTGCCATGAGCACGCAGCGGTGCCATGTGGACTGCCATGAGCACGCAGCGGTGCCATGTGGACTGCCATGAGCACGCAGCGGTGCCATGTGGACTGCCATGAGCACGCAGCGGTGCCATGTGGAGTGGCATATGCCCGTGGCACGGAAAGATTTTACTCCCTCTCGAATCTCGTTCATCAAAACGAACAAATCTTTTTTTGAGTCATTTAGTTCATTTGATCAGAAATAAATTCAAATGTTGCGTTTTCAATAAAAAATACCCCCAATACGTCTACATACACAAATTTTGGCTATAGTCCCAGTTATGAAAATATTACAACGCAACTAAGGACATATAATGATAAACAGAATGAGTAACTCACCATCATATCTTCCAGTCGTTCGTTCTTTTGAATGTATTGCACCGCATAGCGTCTATGGGAGTCACGTGACAAAAGAACGAACGACTCAAGACCTGACTATAACACAGATGGTTTGGGATGCTTTGCGCATGCGCGCCCAATAGAAAATGAACGAATCTGAGTCATGTTAAAGAGTCTCACCTAGCCACTTTGGCGGGTAGTTTATTCTTTAGTTTGACAATATATTTTTGTTGTAGTTTTCTCTAAAGGCATCTGATATAATAAACGCATTGCAACGTAATAAAACGCGCATTTAATATAAAATCTAAACATGTTGTTCACACATGTATTGCACACGCGGGTCGTTTATGAACGATTTGTTCTTTTTGAACGACTCTTTAACATGACTCAGATTCGTTCATTTTCTATTGGGCGCGCATGCGCAAAGCATCCCAAACCATCTGTGTTATAGTCAGGTCTTGAGTCGTTCGTTCTTCAGCCGAATTTTACCCGCATTTGGCGGGTGCCAATATCAAACCCTGATTCGGAGGTATTAACATCCCCCAATGCTGCGAATTAATTACATATAAGAGAACGGCTATTCTTTATATGGGTGAACTTTACACAAACAACCCAAATAAAAATTACGTTACACCCAGTGTTTTACCTAATAGAGTTTAAAACCAACTGGTCAATGTCAATGATACATTTTCAAATGTTAATAAGTCAATTAACAAAGGTAATAGTATACTGACTGGAGTTGTGCCTGTCCAAAATGGAAAAGTTCGTCAATATCGGTGAAGGCAGAAAAGCGCTCTCTTGTCACTGATTCTAGCCGGATCCATTTCTGCTCAACATGCTTCGTCCACTCCGAACACGGGAGATCCATTTTCATACCAACGACTATTCTGGTGATGATAATGGGTCGTCGTCTTATTCTTCTTGGCGTTTACCGGGTTGACATCCACTATATTTCATTACTGCCATCTTCTGGTCAGGGTCTGCCTTATCTTCCTTTCAGTTTAATTCCTCTAGTCTAAAAAACCTCAAATCAAATGCTTGTGCAAGCAATTTTTTTTCTTTTGCTTTTCAAGCAGAGATAAAGCCAAAACATTATGACCACCTGTGTAATACAGAGAAGGTCCCCCTTTTGCCACCTAAACAGTGATGACCTGTGTTCTGACACCAGGATTACCCATTTCAGCAATTTCTGGTACAGTAGCTGGTCTATTGGATCAGACTACATGAGCCAGCCTTCACTCCCCATGTGCAATCACTGAGCCTTTGGCCGCACATGAGACATGCAAGCAAGCAATAGAAAACTAATCGCACAAACTCACCTGACCTAAACCCCATAGAGAATCTAAGAGGAAGATGCAAGACACCAGGGCCCATATTCATAAGCCTTTTTTGAATTCTCGAGGGAGAGCTCAAATCTTACCCTAGAAAGTCCTAGCTGGGAGTTTTAGACTAATAGCGATTTAGGAAACTTCTCAGAGCAACTCTGAGTAAGGAAAGTATAAAAACTTTTATCTTAATGAGGAGGTGTGTTTGACCCCATTGCTAAGGAAGTCACAGCAATTCAAGGACTGTGATTAGTTGATAAAAAAAATCTGTAAAGGTTCTGTTCTGTTCATTCTTTGTGAAAACAGAATATATAATAATAGAATTAATATGAGAAATTGTATAATCATGAATGCAGGCTATTTTATGCAAAGTTTTTGTTATAGGCTAAATATCTTAAAGTTAATTGAAACTAAGGCTGCTATCAGAGCAGCATGGACTTCCATAACATCTCAGCAGTGCCACAGACTGATCCCCTCCATGCCATGCTGCATTGCTGCAGTATTTCATGCAAAAGAAGACCCAACCAAGTACTGTGTGCTGTACATGTTTGTACTTTTCAGTAGTTCAACATTTAAATTTTCCTAATTTCAAATTAAAATTTTATTTGTCACATACACAGTCATACACAGTACGAAATGCAGTGAAATGCATTACTGAGTTACTGAATTTTGGACTTTCATTAGTCATAAAAATAATCAAAATTAAATAAAATAAACACTATAATATAATCTGTGCGTAATGAATCTGTGTGTTTCTCTTTTTGAATTGAATTACTGAAATAAGGTTTAATGATATTCTTTCTATGATATACACATGAATATGGTTGCATGCTACCTGCCAGTGGAATGTACAGTCAACTCACTGCTGTCCTCACGCCGCTCCAATAAAACAACTGTGACACACTCAGTGCGTGACAAAAGTTGATGACAACTGAGTCATTTCCTCAAGGAACACCTGTTATGGTGCCCCTGTGTTGACAGTATGACATAGAAGCTGATAATCAGGCGTGCTGCCCACAGTATGATATAAAAGCTTAGGAGAAAACGCCACGCACTGCCAGAAGTTCTGTTTTATCTGTTTGTTCCGGGAATCCAGGTTGAGAATCTGCGCAAACGATATGAACACTGTCCACAGTCAAGCTGTGCACAAACATTTTGAACACGGACATTATGTGGTAAATCAACACAATAATAGTGTGTGTTTCTGTTTATACATGTGTGTATGTGTGTATTATGTCTGGAGAAATAAACTCAGTCCAGGTGTGTTCATCTATTAATTTTAGTATTTTATATATATATTTAAGTTTAAGACCACTTGAAAAATGGCAAAAAATCATATTTTGCATGGTTGGATCTTAACAATTAAACTGAAACAGGCTGCCGTTAAAAGGCCAAATCTGTGCAAAAAATTTATTGTCATTTTTTTGTCAGGTAGTCACATGTTCTGATGGCAAAGGCAAAAAAACGGTCCCTTTTGAACGTGGTCGAGTTGTTGAACTGCATAAGCAGGGTCTCTCACAGCGCGCCATCGCTGCTGAGGTGGGACGCAGTAAGACAGTCATTTGGAATTTCTTAAATGATCCTGATGGTTATGGAACAAAAAAGTCAAGTGGAAGACCCAAAAAAAATCTCACCAGCACTGAGGATCCAACTGGCTGTCCATCAAGACATTGGACAATCCTCGACCCAAATTAAGGCAGTTACTGGTGCTGACTGCAGCCCCATAACCATCAGACGGCATCTGAGACTGAAGGGCTTCAAAAACAAAAAACGTCTTCAAAGACCTCGTGAACGCCACAGAACTGCTCGTTTGGACTTTGCAAAACAGCACCAAACATGGGACATTCAAAGGTGGAAGAAAGTTTTATTCTCTGATGAGAAAAAAAAATTAACCTTGATGGTCCTGATGGTTTCCAACGTTACTGGCATGACAAGCAGATACGCCACAGTGGAGGAGTCGCCATAATGGTCTGGGGTGCTTTTTCCTTCAGTGGAACAATGGAGCTTCATGACGTGCAGGGGCGTCAAACGGCTGCTGGCCGCATTCCACATGACTGAGGGCCCTCGTCTGTGTGGTAACGACTGGGTTTTTCAACAGGACAACGCTATAGTACACAATGCTCGCAGGACAAGGGAATTCTTCCAGGAGAATAACATCACTCTTTCGGCCCATCCTGCGTGTTCCCCTGAGCTACACCCAATTGAGAACCATTGGGGATGGATGGCAAGGGAAGTTTACAAAACTGGACAACAGTTCCAGACAGTAGATGCCGTTCGTGCGGCCGTCTTCACCACCAGGTGAGAAATGTTCCCACTCACCTCATGGAAACGCTTGCATCAAGCATACCACAACGAATTTTTTAAGTGATCAACAATAAGGGTGGAGCTCAGTCCTGAGTTTGGAAGTTTGATTTCTGTTTTGGGGGGGTTTACAGGTTTTTTTTGGAGGTGTGGTCCTAAACATTTGATCAGCTGTAAAATAGCCTGTTTCCGTTTAATCGTTGTTTTTCATTAAATTGCATGCTCAAAAAAAGTTTTGTCTCACTCCAATTTCTTCTTGTTGCATGTTGAAGCTCTACTTAGAATCTTGTTAAAGTGGACATACAGTCTCAATTTTTGCATAGGTTAATATGATTCTTTAGGGTCCTAATGAAAAGTTTGTAATATACTTTAATTAAAAAATCTCAATTGTTGTGTAAAAAAAACATTACTTTTACCTGGTAAAAAGTAGCTCTGTTCTCAGCAACCTGTTTCTGTACATGCTCCTTTAAATGTTAATGACCTCTACTGAACCCGCCCCCCAGTTCTGTCTTCACAATACAAGTGGGGTATAGCTTTGACAACAGTTAAAAATATTTAAAAAACAGTTAAAAATAATTTTACATGATGTTAGAATTATTTTATATATAAAGGAGTTATTTCTACTCTCTTGCTCTCTTCCTCATAGATCTGATATTAACGTGTTAAATCTTCCCTGCTGCTATCTTCCTGTCTCCTCTTGCATCTGTTCATTCATGCTCACCTTCCCATACTCTGTCTCTCTCTCCCTCTCTCTCTCTCTCTGTCTCTCTTCCTCTCCTTTGATTCAAATTCTAATTTTATTTGTCACATACACAGTCATACACAGTATGATATGCAGTGAAATGCTTATACGACAGTCAGTGACCTTAAAAATTAAATAAATGAGTAAGGAATAAATATCAATAAAAAGAAACACTAAAGAAAATAAATTTAACTAGTAAAATAGTTGTACAAATATACAATGTACAAATGAGGGCATAATAAAAATCTTACAAAATATAGGGGATATATAAATATTATTATTATTATTATTATTTTTATTATAAATATATATATATATTTTGTAAGATTTTTATTATGCACTCATATTTTTATATATATATAGTTATATATGTATATAAAATTTTACATGTGAATCTGGTTGTAAAACTTTTTTGACTTCCCAGACCGGGAATCGAACTCGAGTTGCTGCATTGAGAGCACCGTATCCTAACCACTAGACCACGGAGGATTAATGGCTGGCACTTGGAAATGCCGGCTATTCAACCCGCGACCTTATACACGCGAAGCATTGTTTTTTCGGGATCTCACCAGGACATTTACAATGGTTAATTTGTAGTAACATATGTCTATAGCACAGGCGTTTAGTCAAACATATTTATACAGATCTTTTGCTGTTAATAAACAGAGACCTTTCTGACAGACAACCTGTGTGTGTGTGTGTGTCTCTGACTGTCATATAGATGCCGGGAATAGGACATCACGCGAAGCATTGTGTGTGTGTGTGTGTGTGTGAGTCTCTCCTTATGTCAGAAAAGCTTATCGAAGCATAGCGCACTCGCCTCGTTACTAAACGAACATTAGAAAAACTTTATAAATATGTAGTGCAAAAAAAGCATGTACCTTAAGCAGGAATCGAACCCGGGTCTCCCACGTGAAAGCGCCAAATCCTAACCACTAGACCACCACACTACTGCAAGGTTGCTGCAACAAACAGCACACCACACTCATGTAGGTGCCATTTTGCTCCCGTGTAGAATAACAATGGCCGACGGCTCTTTTTTTCACTCGGGGCGGGTCTTTGCTAAAACACCAGTGTCAATCAACTGTAGTAGGAGCGGCCTCTGTCGGTGTGAGTTCACACCGACAGGCTTTTGAAAACGGGCTGATTTCAGAAGGGGCATCTTATATTATTAAATTAAAAGAAAATCGCTGGGCGGCACTTTATCACTGTAGAGTGGTTGTGTACACACTCTCCTAACACACAATGCAGTCCAAACAGCTTGAAAAAGTCCATGTAGCACTGTAGGTGCCCTTTAAGATCCAACTAGGGCTGCAACTAACGATTATTTTGATAATCGATTAGTTGGCCGATTATTGTTTCGCTTAATCGATTAATCGGATAAAAGCTAAGCGCTTCTTTAATTTGATGTTTTGCTTATAATTATATATAAAACCATACCAACATTTGTTTTGTTTTTAACAATAATTGCAGATGGCAAGTTGACTGTTTTTATATATATATATAAATAAACACTGTCAACTTGCCATCTACATACATACATTATATATATATAGATATATAGATAGATAGATAGAGAGAGAGAGAGATTAACCGGATAAAAGCTAGACGCTTTAATTTGATGTTTTGCTTAACTATATAAAACCATAAATCAGGGTATTCTTTATGTATAAAAGTAAACTTTAAAAAATGCAATAGCCACATAGAGTTTAATTATCTTTATTTTGACATTTAAACCTTATTTTATGTCAATCAACATTTTTGTTTTTAACAATAACTGCAGATGGCAAGTTGATTGTATGTGTGTATATATATATATATATATATATATATATATTTATATATATATATATATATATATATATATATATATAGTTAAAAAAAATACACTGACACATTCAGTTGTTAAGAATGACCTAAATTTTTAATTCTCTTAATTAATTCAACTTGAGAAGAATAATAGACTTCTAGATTATGAAATTATTTTTAATTGAAGTGTCTACTACATCCTTTTCACGGTTTATACATTATTTCGATCCTCTGGTGTATTTTATCCTTTTTTTTGTTGTCTCAATAAAAAAAATTAATACAATAAATAAATATATAGACCATTTTGCTATACTACACTGTAAAAAAAATTCTTGCTACTCCAACTAAAAAATTTCTAGTGACCTGTTGCATCTAAAATTTTTAGTTGGCTCAATTTAAGTTGTATCAACTATTTTGTTTTTGCTGTGCTGACTACCTCTAAATGTACACACAAATTGAAATAAAACATTCTGTCAACTAAATGTTCTATGCTGAATAAAATTATAAAATTAACATCTTAAAGTTTACTTGAGTAGGTTATTCACTGTGGCCACATTTCAAATAACATGACACATTCCTCTAAATTTGAATATTTTTTTTAATGTAAACTTTAAACACCTGTTAAAGACTATCAACATTGATTAAGTGCAATCCAGCTACTCTTTCAACAAATAAACAAATGCTGCATTGTTATAACAAAATATGCAAATAACATTCCAAAATGCAAGAATGAAACTGTGCCCTTAACATTCATGTTACAAAGCTTACTAATATCACACTCAGTCAAAACAGTATACTGGATAAATAGACTTCTGCTTTGAGGAACAAAACATACTGATATTTCTCAGTAAAAACGTGCAGTGGCTTATTTGAAAATAAAATATTTGCTTTAACTCAGAAATGGTTTAAGATATAAAAAAAAAAATGTTGTGAAATAATTTTGCCAAGCTCCAAGATTGTTTGCAGATGCAGTAAGCACTGTTTCCCAGATATTCTCCCTAATACCTGAAATACAAAAAGAAAAATATATGAATAACTAATTAAGTAACCGTTTGTAGTTCAAAACCATTAAAAATCCTAGACAAAAAAATGTCCGTTTAGCCATTATAACCGTTTTCAGACACTATAAGGTTAATGAATGATGAAGGAGTGAGAACATTAAGCTCCCTCAGTGGCCGTCTTTTTCAAATAGCCTTTGAAATTATCAGTCATTAAAATGAATAAAATGTATGTAACGTAATTAAACTTTAGCGGTTTCATAGATTAACATTAATGTCAATGTACATACCATCTGAAAAAAAATGCGTTAGGAGCTGAAACGAGTGCATTGTCAGATAACTACTGTAACACTCCAAATTATATAAATAAACACTCGAAAATATAATGTTCTAAAGCTTGCTGCTGGATAATATATATGTTATAAAGCTAAAATTGCTAATTACTTTGCAGGACAGTTAGTTTCCATGAAGTACTCACCATTTCGGGAGGAAATAGCGGGAAGTTCGAAAATTCTGGAAGAACGCTTTTGCGCATGCGCGGAGGTCCCTCTTGTTCGTCCAACATAAAATTGTTTGTGTGCAGTTAAATGTTTCATGAACACAGTTTTATTCGTTGTCTCGACGAAACTTTCGTAGTTGAGTAATGAAATTTATACAATCATTGAGAAAACATATTTTTCTTTTTTGACACCAGCATTATATTAGCCCAACATATATTTCTTTGTTCCAACAACTATTTTCAGGATTTATTTTTTACAGTGTAGACATTCTCGTAATATGGCGACGTAGGGAGGAAAAAAATTGCAGCTACTGGGTTCACTCTCTTTATTTTGCCCTTTTCCCGCATTTCCCTCTGTATAGCATGTAGGATCATGGGATATATCCGGTCCTCCGAAGTGTAAAATGAACGTGAAGAAAACGAACTAGAAGTGTTTTCCTTGCGTTCGTTGGGATTTGAACGACGAGAAAAGGCTGCATGCAACGTTTTTTTTTTTTACACCGTATAACCGCGCAGCCGGACAAACGCACGTCACCAAAGCGCGTGTGAACTCTCTCACCGACTCCTATGTATGTGTAGAAAACCCTCGGCACTTCATCCGCGCTCACCGGACACTACAAACACCAGAAAACCACTCGATTTTAACACCTGATAAGAGGCGTTTAATGTAAACTGCTCCCATCCCTTGGAGGACTTGGAGCGCACGCTTTTTCCTGTAAACTCCATTGCGCGAGCGGCTGTGTATCTGTTTGTGTATTTGTGCATCTTGTGGTCGCGCTCCTCAATAACGTGGGCAGCCCAACTAATCGATAACGGCATTCGTTGACAACGAATTTCATTATCGATAATTATCGATTTTATCGATTAGTTGTTGCAGCCCTAGATCCAACCATGCAAAATAAGATTTTTTGCCATTTTTCAAGTGGTCTTAAACTTTTGATCGGGACTATATATACTCAGCAAAAAAAGAAACGTCCTCTGACTTTCAACTGTTTTTACTTTTAGTAAATTTAATGTGTAAATATTTGTATGAACACTAAAAGAGTCAACACCATAAGACAAACTAAAAATGTTTCACAATGTGTCCCTGAATGAAGGGAGGCTCAAAATCAAAAGTACCAGTCAGTATCTGGTGGCCACCAGCTGCTTGAAGTACTGCAGTGCATCTCCTCCTCATGGACTGGACCAGATTTGTCAGTTCTTGCTGTAAGATGGAGGGATTGTGTGTTCCTGGTGTGACTCGGGCAGTTGTTGTGGCCATCCTGTACATGTCACTCAGGTGTGATATTCGGATGTACCCATCCTGTGCAGGTGTTGTTACACGTGGTCTTCCACTGCGAGGATGATCAGCTGTCCTTCCTGTCTCCCTGTAGCGCTGTCTTAGGCGTCTCACAGTGCGGACATGGCAATTTATTGCCCTAGCCACATCAGCAGTCCTCATGCCTCCCTGCAGCATGCCTAATGCACGTTCACGCAGATGAGCAGGGACCCTGGACATCTTTCTTTGGGTGTTTTTCACAGTCGGTAGACAAGTCTCTTTAGTGTCCTGAGTTTTTAGAACTGTGACCTTAAATGCCTACTTTCTGTAAGCTGTTAAGGTCTTAACAACCATTCCACAGGTGCATGTTAATTAATTGATTATAGTTAATTGAACATGAATGGAAAACATTGTTTAAACCCTTTACAATGAAGATCTGTAAAGTTATTTGGATTTTTACAACATTACTGTTGAAATACACAGTCCTGAAAAAAGGGACGTTTCTTTTTTTGCTGAGTATATATACAGTGGTTTGCAAAAGTATTCGGCCCCCTTGAACTTTTCCACATTTTCTCACATTACAACCACAAACATGAATAAATTTTATTGGAATTCCACGTGAAAGACAAATACAGAGTGGTGTACACTTGGGAAGTGGAACGGAAATCATACATGATTCCAAACATTTTTTACAAATAAATAATTGCAAAGTGGGGTGTGCGTAATTATTCAGCCCCCTTTGGTCTGAGTGCAGTCAGTTGCCCATAGACTATAGGTGTGTTCGAGCTCATGCTGCGGCTGCGCAGACCGATCGGCGAGATTAGCCGGAAGCAGTCGGGGTGGAACTGAAAACGGAGCCGTCAAGTCGGACACGTTGGGGATCTCGTTGCTTCCTCAAACACGGCAGATCACGTGGCGTTTACCTACTTTATTGCAGATGAACTGGAAGCTGTAGAAATACCTTTTTTGTTGGAAGAAATGCAGCAGAATGAACAATGACAATAAGTTTATAAACAATATATGTGCATGTGTAAATCATTTCATTTTAAAGTAACTGAACAAATACTGTTTTACAAATCAAGCTTATACTTAATCAAATGAGGTTTTGTTTAGTGTTGTTATATTATGCTTCTGTAAACAATAAATAATTAGCTGTAATTGCTGTTGGAGAGTATCCCAGAGGACCAAAATAACTCATCTATTTGCTGCAGAAAAAGCACAATGTAATACGAAAGTGACTTTGTAATAAGATGCAAAATTATCTTATCAAAATTAACTGGCTGGTTGGTGGTTTCACAAAACTGAGATTTAGGGGTACAGGTGACTCAGTGGAGGTAGAGGGACATGGAGAAGGAGGTTGGGGGGGAAACACTGCAGCACAAGCTAGACCGCTGATAGGAGCTGTTTAGAGAGAAAGCTGAAAATTTAGTTGTCACTTATGTGTCCAGTGTGTTCGTTCATCACAAGTGTTTACTTTGTTTTGTGTCAACGGCTGTAACTTTTGCCATGACACCAGAGAGGAACTTCTGATCTGAGGAAATACTCAAAACTATCACACAAATCATTGTTAACTTGTATTTATTCTAGTTCTTCCATTTACCTACCTGTTTTCATTCTTTCTAAATTTCCTCGGAAACCTTAAGAGTAAAGGTTCTTCCTTTGCTGTCCTTCACATTCATTGTTATATTATTCATTTTGTTTTTTCTTGCACTTGGTAATGCATTGTCTTTATATATGCGAAGTGAGAGACCATGGCACTATACTCAATGTATGTGACTCGTTATGTCTAATAAAAACTAATTAATGCAATAACACTTAACAGATTTCAATTTGTCTGATTTAAGTGGTTGTCTGTAATTTTTGTGGTTTAGAATGTATGTGATATTTATGGCATAAACAAGGTTTAGTAAACTAAAAACATTGAACATGAATGACCTGCACATTATAAGGAATTAGGCTGTTTTTTGTAGTTTGATTTAGATTGTAGTATAATTTTGCAGTTGTGTTTTGTGGTATGTATTTATTTTTTACATTTAACCTTCAGTTAGCTAAGGGCAGGTTAAATAAACCATAGATGCACAAGCACAATGTATTTGTCTTTCTTATAATTTATACCAGTGTATAAAATGATCTGAATGTTGTATTTTTCAATTGACAATGCACACTAGCACAATACAGCACATGCAAGTGGAGCAGCAACTACAGATTTCAGCATCAATCAATGTTGACCCCATTACATTAAATGTCTGTGACATTTTAGTTATTCCATAAAAATATTACTTAAATATGCAGCTGAATACTATAAGTTGTCTGTATGAACAAAGTACTCATACAATAATAAACTTATGCACAAATCCAATATAAAGAACTTAAGGGGAAAAAATGTACGGCAGTCAAAAGATTGTAAACTATTTACGAAATGGCATGCAAATTGATTTGTTATGCAATTATATGGATTGAAGCACGAAACACTCGTGATCATCGTCATGTGGTGAATGTGGCCAATCATGAGAAGCTGTGACGTCATCACAGCCTGGTGCAGTCGCTCCTGAAATGCTGCGCTGGCTGAGCCAGCCGGCTGTTCTCGAAACGCTCTCGTGTTACTTTAATGCCACACGTGAATGTCACGTGGCGTCGGCGCCGGTTCAAGTCGGACAAAATTTCTAACCGGCATGCACTATTTCAAGTCAGCCGCCGATCGGTCTGTGCAGCGCTGCATGAAGTCGAACGCACCTATTGCCTGATGAGTGCTAATTACTAAATAGAGTGCACCTGTGTGTAATCTAACGTAAGTACAAATACAGCTGCTCTGTGACGGCCTCAGAGGTTGTCTAAGAGAATATTGGGAGCAACAACACCATGAAGTACAAAGAACACACCAGACAGGTCAGGGATAAAGTTATTGAGAAATTTAAAGCAGGCTTAGGCTACAAAAAGATTTCCAAAGCCTTGAACATCCCACGGAGCACTGTTCAAGCGATCATTCAGAAATGGAAGGAGTATGGCACAACTGTAAACCTACCAAGACAAGGCCGTCCATCTAAACTCACAGGCCGAACAAGGAGAGCGCTGATCAGAAATGCAGCCAATAGGCCCATGGTGCCTCTGGACGAGCTGCAGAGATCTACAGCTCAGGTGGGGGAATCTTTCCATAGGACAACTATTAGTCGTGCACTGCACAAAGTTGGCCTTTATGGAAGAGTGGCAAGAAGAAAGCCATTGTTAACAGAAAACCATAAGAAGTCCCGTTTGCACAGCAAACATGTGGAAGAAGGTGCTCTGGTCAGATGAGACCAAAATGGAACTTTTTGGCCAAAATGCTATGTGTGGCGGAAAACTAACACTGCACATCACTCTGTACACACCATCCCCACTGTCAAATATGGTGGTGGTGCTTCTCTTCAGCAGGGACAGGGAAGGTGGTCAGAGTTGTATATATATATATATATATATACACACACACACACACATATATATATATATATATATATATATATATATATATATATATATATATGTGTGTGTGTATATATATATATATATATATATATATACACACACACACATATACAGTATATACACACATACATAATACATACACATTATATATATATATATATGGCCCTGTGTGAAAAAGTGATTGCCCCCCTTGTTAAAAAATAACTTAACTGTGGTTTATCACACCTGAGTTCAATTTCTGTAGTCACCCCCAGGCCTGATTACTGCCACACCTGTTTCAATCAAGAAATCACTTAAATAGGAGCTACCTGTCACAGAGAAGTAGACCAAAAGCACCTCATAAGTTAGACATCATGCCAAGATCCAACGAAATTCAGGAACAAATGAGAACAAAAATAATTGAGATCTATCAGTCTGGTAAAGGTTATAAAGCCATTTCTAAAGCTTTGGGACTCCAGCGAACCACAGTGAGAGCCATTATCCACAAATGGCAAAAACATGGAACAGTGGTGAACCTTCCCAGGAGTGGCCAGCCGACCAAAATTACCCCAAGAGCGCAGAGACAACTCATCCGAGAGGCCACAAAAGACCCCAGGACAACATCTAAAGAACTGCAGGCCTCACTTGCCTCAATTAAGGTCAGTGTTCACGACTCCACCATAAGAAAGAGACTGGGCAAAAACGGCCTGCATGGCAGATTTCCAAGGCGCAAACCACTTTTAAGCAAAAAGAACATTAAGACTCGTCTCAATTTTACTAAAAAACATCTCAATGATTGCCAAGACTTTTGGGACAATACCTTGTGGACCGACGAGACAAAAGTTGAACTTTTTGGAGGGTGCGTGTCCCGTTACAGCTGGCGTAAAAGTAACACAGCATTTCAGAAAAAGAACATCATACCAACAGTAAAATATGGTGGTGGTAGTGTGATGGTCTGGGGTTGTTTTGCTGCTCCAGGACCTGGAAGGCTTGCTGTGATAGATGGAACCATGAATTCTACTGTCTACCAAAAAATCCTGAAGGAGAATGTCCGGCCATCTGTTCGTCAACTCAAGCTGAAGCGGTCTTGGGTGCTGTAGCAGGACAATGACCCAAAACACATCAGCAAATCCACCTCTGAATGGCTGAAGAAAAACAAAATGAAGACTTTGGAGTGGCCTAGTCAAAGTCCTGACCTGAATCCTATTGAGATGTTGTGGCATGACCTTAAAAAGGCGGTTCATGCTAGAAAACCCTCAAATAAAGCTGAATTACAACAATTCTGCAAAGATGAGGGGGCCAAAATTCCTCCAGAGCGCTGTAAAAGACTCGTTGCAAGTTATCGCAAACGCTTGATTGCAGTTATTGCTGCTAAGGGTGGCCCAACCAGTTATTAGGTTCAGGGGGCAATTACTTTTTCACACAGGGCCATGTAGGTTTGGATTTTTTTTCTCCCTAAATAATAAAACCCCTAATTTAAAAAGTGCATTTTGTGTTTACTTGTGTTATCTTTGACTAATAGTTAAATGTGTTTGATGATCAGAAACATTTTGGGTGACAAACATGCAAAAGAATAAGAAATCAGGAGGGGGGCAAATAGTTTTTCACACCACTGTATATATATATATATATATATACACACACATACATAATACATACACATTATTATTTATATATATATATACACACACACACACACACACATATCTATATACACACACACAGTCAGCAAAAAAAATTATTCAAACTTCAGGAAAAGAAAAATAGTATGATGTTTTTGGCTGTGTGTGTTTTCTGCAAAATAATGGTTTTTGTTGAAATGCCTTAGTTATTTTGTGGAAAACGTGTTCTGGTAGCATGGTATAGACAGGACAAAAACTCCTTCAACTGTTGAGCAGTGAAGATGACATTATTTCAGAATTGTTCAATTGTTTATAAATTGTTCTCTAATTTTGATCGCCAGTGTGTATATATATATACACATATACACACACACACTGTATACAGTTGTCAAAAGTTTGCATGCACAATTGTGCTCAAAAATAAAATAAATTGTAAATCATTACTATTTTTTTGGAAAATATGACTGAATGCAAAACAAGTTTTTCTTACTTAAGGATAGTGGTCATTTGAAATCATTAATTATCATATACTTTTCTGACTCCTTTTTAAAAACCTAATGATACATTTGATCATTTTAGTTTATATATCCTTTAATGTTTGGCCACATTATAAACACACAGGTTGACAGACACAGGTTTAAATAACTACTAAAGGAAAGTTTCCACACCAGCGTAATTCTTTTGTAATTGTAAATAATGTCTGCACATAAAAACTGCCAACAGACCTGCGTAATAAGGTACTTTAACTTTATAAAACAGGAAAATGATATCAAAATATACCTCAACACTTGAAAATGCCAGTCAGTACTGATTAAACTCTGATAGAGTGGGAAAATAAGAGGTTCTGTTGATACTAGGTCGACCAAGAAAGATTTCCGCCACTACAGCCAGAAGAATTGCTCAGTCAGGACGCAAGGAAAAATCCACAAACCAGGCTGCTCTGGGGGGGGGGGAAAGTGGTTGTTGTTTCAAGGAGCACAACAAGGAGGTACTTGAACACAAATGACCTGCATGAGTCTCCTGGCCTCAATTTAATTGAGCCACTTTGAGGAGATCTCAAACATGCAGTTCATGCAAGACAACCAAATAATTTACAGGAACTTATGGAATGTTGCCAAGAGGAATATACAGTTATTGCCATGTTTTGTTTGATGATTGTGCCATTCTTTTATGCCTTACATATGAACTTGAGTCTGATGAGAAATAAAATACCTTTGCTTTGCCTTCTCACTCATGTTTTCTATAAAAAAGTGGTACACATCTTGAAAATTCTCCCAAGGTAACTAACTTTTTAGCACAAGTTTTTAGTAAATTAATTTTATTTGGTTCAATGCTTTAAAGCATCTTTAAATTAAAATGCTTTTAATATACATATTAGTCAATTTTAAAGTGATGCCAACTGATAGCTCTAGTATAACTTCAAGTGTCCTGTTACTTTGTCCACAAGATCTGCAGGCCCGGGTCCTACTCCAAGAACAGTTCTTGAGCCAGGAGCGATTTGTGTCCTTCCAGCATCTTGAATAAGACTAATCGGCAGGCCAACTTCCTTAGCATGGCACAAAAGTTCAAGCAGAGTCTCCTCATCTTGCACCTTCACAACCACTTTGGGCTGCCCATAGTATTCCCACTGTTTCAAAAGCTCTGGGTTTCTACGCTGCGTCTGCTTGTAGGCAGACACTGCTGCGTGAGAACACTGTGCTGCCACTTTGCCCTTACCCATTTTCAAGTCGGTGCGAACGATCAGGATCATCTTGAATTCACCACTCTCTCCCATAATGCTCGTTTGAGTGTTATTTTCGGCCTCTCCAACAATTTCCCGTACAGGTTTTCTAATTCGACCTCGTAGGTGCCAACCAAAGAAGAGCCCACAGCCCACGCCTGCTAGGAGACCGAACGCCATCGGACCGCATTGTCCATCCATCCTAAAATGTGACAGCAAAGAATCATGAAGAGGTACGCCTTTACGCGCAAACATTATTAGATTAAATCACACTGGTTTTTACTTTCTTTATCCTACTTATATACATTCTTACACGTCCTCATTAAACCAATCAATAATCTGTTGTTAATTGTGGTGTTCTTTTTGGCGTCATAAAAATCGGGTTTAATTTAATTGGCGACTGAAAAGGATTATTGACTTAAGAAAAATCTCTATTACCATGCCATGATTTTTGCAACACAACCGTTTACACGAACTTCCTGTTATATGCTCACGCTCTTCTTCTCCTCTTGCTGCTGCTGCTTCTTCTTTTGGTTTTTACCAGCGGTTGGTAAACACTATGTTGCATTACCGCCACCTTCTGGTCGTAATCTCCCTTATCTTTCTTTCAGTTTAGATCCTCATTTCAAGTTTCTTAAGTCGCCCATAAGAAACCCATCAATTACTTTCTTAATTGTTCTCTTTCTCCATTTAAGTTCTCATCGTGTGATCTGCCTTTCCAAATTGTCTTAGTTGCGTCATTTCTTGCCTGTATTTTTTGCACTTAATTAGTATAAGTTCTATTGTCATTTTTCATGACCTTGTTCACACTGACAGGGTTGGTGTTTTCCAATATAAAAAGGTGTGTGTGTGTGTGTGTGTGTGTGTGTATAAGTGTGTGCCCTGCGATGGATTGGCACCCTGTCCAGGGTGTACCCTGCCTTGTGCCCTAAGCCTCCTTGGGATAGAATCCACCCTGAATAGAAGGATAAAGCGGTATAGAAGATGAATGAATGATGAATGAATGTTTGGAATATTTGAACAAAAAATATAAACCCGCCAGTCAGTGTTAATGATTCGGTAAATGAATCAATGATTAAAACACAATAGAATAACACTATAGTTTATTAACTAAATTGAGGTCATTAATATAAACCAAAAGATCTTGTATTCATTTTCCTTCTTCATACATTATATAAGAAGTAAATGTAAATTTCATTGTGAAATGCAATTTTTTTTCCGAATCTTGATGTATGAATTTAAGAACAAAAATAGAGTTGCATGTGTGTGTCTGTGTGTGTGAGAGTGTTAACATTGTGTGTGTGTATGTACAGTATGTGATATGAGTGTTTGTGTGTGTGTGTGTGTGTGTGTGTGTGTGTGTGTGTGTGTGTGTGTGTGTGTGTGTGTGTGTGTGCATGTGTGTCTGTGTGAGTGTGAGAGTGTTAACATTTGTGATGTGTGTGTGATGTACAGTATGAGTGTGTGTGTGCGTGTGCTTGCGTGTATGTTTGCGTGTGTGCGTGTGCGTGTGTGTGTGTGTGAGTTAACATTTGTGTACGTGTGTAGAATAGACTGCAGATGCTGGCGAAGAAAAAGCATCACTCAATGTGATGTCACTGAAGGTGTCACTTAGTATAATGTCACTCAATATAACGCTACCAGTGCGAAAGTTGTTTTGCTCAATGAGCCCTAAATGTGTACTGAATTTTGTGTGCATACGTGCAAGTGTGTATGAGGTATGCAGCAAAAACTCGTCTGAGTGCCAGAGCCCAGACTCTCAGGCATCTTAATGGTACCAGATTCCCACCTGTCTGCCAATTTTCAGGAGTTTTTGAGCATGTTTAGAAAGTGAAGATTTTTCTCTTGTAGTTAAAATTTCTTCTAAAACAACTGTAAAAATTTTAAAAGTTAGAGCTTCTTCATGTGCTGTTCAGAAGCAACAGTTTGCAGGAAAACAGTGCCATTTATTTTGCACTAACTTGGACATATTTTGACATGTTTATATTTTTTATAACAATTGAATGTAAGTTGCTCTAAAGTTTTATATATAAGAAGTAGAAAGATCAAGTGCGCTTGAACTTGAGGTTGCGATTTGATGGCCGGACATTAGCCCCTGACCATCACATTACCATCACCATGTTTGACTGTTGGTATGATGTTATTTTTATGAAATGCTGTTAGATTTACACCAGATGAAATATTATATACATTTTCCAAAAAGTAAAATTTTTGTAACCCTTTTCAGACTGATGTAAACTACTTTGTATTCTCATAATTTCTTAACTTCTTTAGATCATGGAGTAATGTTTTGCTTTTGAGCATCTTTTAGCATGCTTCATTTTGTCAGACAGGTAATGTTTAAATGATTTCTTGATTCAACAGGTCTGGCAATAATCAGGGTTGGGTGTGGCAAGTGAAATTTATCTCAGCTTTCTAACAAATGTGGTTAATCATAGTTCATTCATAATTTAGCAAGGATGCTGCAATACTGTTCAAACTTGGGCCTGGTAGGTTTGGACAGCTTTTTTCCCTTAATGAATGAAATTGCATTTGGATTTACTCAGGTTGCCTTTGTGTAATGTTAAAAGTTGTTTAATGATCTCAGTAATTTAAGTGTGACAAATATGCTAAACAGCAAAAAACAGGAAGGGACAAATACTTTTTCACAGCACTCTAAACTGAAAGAGACAGTCTGTTTACATGGGTGCTGAGGTGCCTGCCTGAAGGGTGAATCGTTCATGATTGGGGTGAGTGCCTTTAATAATTCCTCTCACACTTTGCAGACAGTGTTGTTTTATGAATGTCTTCAATGGTGGGTTGCAAGGCCAGTTGAATCATTTTCTGAAGGGCTTTATGGTTGTGGTAAAAGGGTGGTGAAAACTGAAAAAAAAATTAAGCAGTGCAGTTGCTGTTCCACACTGAGATACAGTTTGTGAGCATGGAGTTTTTCGTTTACCATATGGACAGAAGAATGAAACCAAGGAGGTCAAGAGGTGGTGCTGTGTGTCTAATGGTGAACAGCAGCTGGGAAAAACAGCACAAGCATTGTACATCTCAAATGCTCCTGCACCAACTAGGAGCACCTGACCATCATCCTTTCTACCTTTCTCAGGAATTTTCTTCCATGAGAATCAGCATGGTAGTCCGCCAGCACCTCAGATGGACATTCAAATAAAAAAATTGTCACAAACAGTACACAGTCATACACAGTACAGTATGCAGTCAAATGCTTATAAGACTGCTGTGACCTTAAAAATAAAAACTTCAATTCAATTTCATTTTATTTGTATAGCGCTTTTAATAATTGTCATTGTCGCAAAACAGCTTTACACAATCAAAAGAATTATTAAAGTTTGTATGGAATGTGAATGTGTATGAATCAAAATGGTCAGATAGTCCCTGGTGAGCAAGCCGAGGGCGACAGTGGCAAGGAAAAAATCCCTGAGATGGTAATAGGAAGAAACCTTGAGAGGAACCAGACTCAACAGGGAACCCATCCTCATCTGGGTGAAACAGATAGCAGGAAATGATCTGCATTCATACTGTGTGTTAGGTGGCAGGCAGTTCAGCTATAATAGTTGATGTTAATTGATGTTAATATGGAGTCCAGTAGTTGGAGATTGGAGTATGGAGATTCAGGTAGACTTGTAGGAAGTTCCAGTCCTGAACTATCGAACTGGCAAGTCCTCAGAGAATCAGATGACAACACCAGTCGAGGCCAGAACCATCTTCTAGGTAGAGAGAATCATCCCAAGACACCAGTCTGGTCACAGTCACATAATGTGTAATGTGAATGTATATTTACTGTAGAGTGCAAGCAGAGACTCTGGCAGGACTAACTATGACAGCCAGGGGCGGACTGGCCATCGGGAGCAACGGGACATTTCCCGGTGGCCTGACGGTCGTTCTGGCCTGCCGGCTGCCGCTGTGCAGATGATCAGCCTGGCATGTGATAGGCTGGTGTGCAACTACGAATTAATTGACGGATCTCAATCTACGAATCAGGCAATGCAAAGGGAAGATTAGAAGATCAGGAGGGAAAATTACACTCCCACATGACCCCCCACATGACCCCCAACATGACCTCCCACATGACCCAACGTCAGCGACGCACTGCCTAATATCTGGCTATGTCCAGAGACAGGGTATATCTGACTAAATCGTTCAAAAAATGGAGCTTAAACGCAAAGGAGGAGCAGAGAGGGAGAGAGCGTATAAAAAGGAAAAAAGCCCCGGCCGCAGATGCAGTAAGCTCTTGCAAAATCCCAGCCATGTTTGCCAGTAAGGGAACAGGTCGGTCAAGATTACATTTACATTATATTTATAATAATTTGGCAGACAAACACTTTCATCCAAATCACTTAGATAATCACAATAGATGAAATTAAACCAACAAACGAGCAAGAATATGTAAGTGCTGCTGTGCTGTGTCAAGTCTCGTTTCGTCTACATGTTTTTAATATAATAAATAAAAATTGATAAAAAGTAGACAGAATAGTGTTAGTGGGTCAAATTGTTTAAAATAATAAATAAATCAAGTAGATGGTATGGAAAAGAATACAGTATTAGTTATTTAGATTTTTCATTTCTAGTCTACAATATGCAGTATGCAATGTTTGTTTATTTGTTTATTTATTTATTTAGAAAAGGTGAGGAAGGAAGCAGCAGTAGCACTAGTGCTGCAAATGCTCCTGCTGTTGAGCTACAGTAGAGGTGGTGGACAGTCCAGCGTTAGAGTCAGAGCAGGAACCTTCAGGTAAAGTTTAAGATAAGCAAAACTAAACATGCAGGCAGCAGGCTATACTTTTTAAACAACATGTGCTTTCTATGATTTATAAGATCAGTAGTAGGACTGTGATTTTGGGGACATACAACTGATGGCTGCACAATTATAAATACAGATTATTGAACACGCTTATTTCATATTGCAGAGCAACTAGATGTGCAGAGTGAGAGAGAGAAGGATTCAGGGAAAGATGAAGGAGACAGTGAAAGCACTAGTAGTGCTAATTACATACAGTTTACTCTTACTGGTCTGTTCCACATAATGCCATAATTGAGTAAACATTGTTATCTGTTACTTACGCTGTCATAGGTTTTGTTAAGTTTATTTGTGTTTGTGTTTCTGATACATTTGGTATACTAGAGTTGAGCACTTAAAATTCATAAAATGTAAAATTTCAACATGTGAATGTGTCTCTTATCTCTCTTAAAAAAGCCAATTTTCTATTTGTCATTGGTTTGGTAGTATAAATGGTGTATTCCTAGTGAGTTGTTAAGGGTTATTTTTTTATTCATTTATATTGCATCTGGTAGTCTACCTGTTACAATAATAGGGTTAGCCTACAAGTTTATCAGTCCAGTAGATTACATGAATAGGGTGGTGGTGACTGCAGCAGCAGAGGTGGCCTGGGAGTGGAGTCAAATTCTCGGCCTGAATTATTGTCCCAGTCCGCCACTGATGACAGCATAACTAAAAGGGAGAGCCAGAAGGAAACACAAACATGAGGGGTCCCTGAGATGTAAAGCAAACAATCACCTCACAGTCAACAAACCTGAGTGATCAATGAGAGTGGGGAAGACAGCATCTAAACATATCAGTTCACCGTAATACTCTCATCCATGAGTCCCCCAACGCAGTGAAGATAAGATAGGGGTGATGTGCTCATATCTTCTGGTTCTAGTGAGGACTCTCGCTGCATTCTGGACTAACTGAAGCTTGTTTATGCACCTAGCTGAACAACTAGCGAACTGCATCTAGCTGAGCAACCAGACAGTAAGTCATTACAATAGTCCAACCTAGAGGTGATAAAAGCATGAACTAGTTTTTCTGCATCGTTTAGCGACAGTATATTTCTTACTTTTTTGATTACTTAGAAAGACACAATCTCATCCCGTTTGGAAAATCTGCCCATCATCATGCCAATCATGCCAAAATATAAACAAAAGCTTAAACAGGAATTCCCAGGAAGGTCTCACACTGGACGAACCAATTGGACAGCCTCTGGTACCTCGGTGAACACATCACACAGGACCTATCATGGTCCGGTCATGCAACACCATGGTAAGGAAGGCCCAGCAGCATCTTTACCACCTTAGACATCTGAAAGACTTTAGAAGACCTGCTTTCCAATGTGCTATGGACCTTTTACTCCTGCGCCACAGAAAGCATCCTGATGAGAAACATCACAACCTGATTTGGGAACAGCACCATACAAGGCTGATGAGCTGAGTGCATCATCCGCACTGAGCTATTTCAGTCATACTGCTGCGATCATACCTATACACCATATTCTATATTTATTAATATACAGTACCCTTCTATATTTTTCAATTTTTATATCTCTATTCCAACCTAAAGTTTTTTATTAATTTGAAATTGTATTCTATCTTCACAGACAGTCATATACGTACTTCACTGCATATTATACTGTGTATGGTAGTGTATGTGACAAATAAAATTTTAATACATTTTGTATTTGAGAGTTCAGGGACTAGGAGAGGTCCTCAAAAATGTGGATTCCAAGAAACTTAAAGCTTGTTACAGGCTAACAAGAGCTCCACTGATGTGAATATAAGTGAGAGTGTGATTGCCAGCTCGTCTGAAATCCACAATGACCTCCTCAATCTTCTTGGTGTGAGTGCCAGGTTATTGTCCTCACACCATGCCACTTGGTGCTGGATTTCAATAAGCCGTCTCATCGTTGCCTCTGATCAGGCCTACTTTGGTGTCATCATGCAAATCCTGTTGTAGGTATAGACAGGTATGCAATCATGAGTGAAAAGGAGTACTGTATAAAAGAGAGGACAAAATGCATCCCAAGGGACTCCAGTGCTTAGGATGAGATTTGAGAATGTGAGGTTAACTAGTCAAGCAGACTGTTTGGAAAAAGATTAGAATTAGAATATATAGAAATCTGGTTATGAATCTATTCATTCTGTTTAATATTTATACGAATGTAGCCTTCATGGAAGGGATTAATTCCCAGCCAATGCCCAAAACCAGCCACTGGATGCTGGGCACCATTATTACCTTTTCCCACCCGGTGGAAAAAAATAGACATCAAATATAAAAAGTATATACTTACATCATGCTTTTAACCAATTACTGGAATTAAATTTACAACTACATTGAAGTTAGTTTTTTTGTTACTTGCTAAGTTGCTCGCTTTGAGAGCTTGTCCACCTCGTAATTTCCCATCAAACCTACTGTAACCTATAACCATAAACCCTTTACCTTGTACCTGTAACCAGTAGTAATATACAGTTACTAATATACTTAATTTCAAACTACCTAACAAAAACCCTGAAATTTACCTTATGTCGATGAAAATAAAATAATAATGATATGAAATCTTGTCTCTGGTTGGCTGCAATTGTGGCAGAGTTTTAACGCTGCTGCAGTTCAAGCAAGTGTAGCTTTTTGCAAGAGAATGCGCACAAAAGAGTAGTGCACTGTATACTGTATAAGCATGAATAAGTACATTTAAATTTAACTAGAAATTCACTGAGAATACAGAATGTTAAATTTTGTATATGAACGTATGCTTTCCGTACATTGTTACAATTATTATTTTGAACATATTTTTTCAAACATATACCAAAAATAAATACAAAAACTTAAAACTTAAAGTTTAAATGAGTGTGTTTTGAAAATGACACTGATCTTTCACTTAAAGTATATTTTAGAGAAATATACTATAATACAATTATTTTGAAGTACAGTATGTTTAAAGTTTAATTCCAAAAATTGGTAAAAAAATATATGTTGGTATACCTTTTATTTATTAACTGATGGTACAATCTTTTGTTAGTATATTTGCAATTTACTATAGAACATTTTAATATATTTGAAATATATAATGATGTATTTTTTTTTCACTAGCGATGTCCAAATTTATGACTGGTACTATATACTGTAACCTTTTTGTGAGTGTTAACTCTGTGATACCCATCCATCCATCTTATTCACGATAGACTATTCTTTGGCAATAATTCCTGTTATTTTTCAGTTTCTTTTTTGTCCTTCAGGAATAGATTTTTTGGGTAACTCCGTTCTATATGTGTTGTGTCCTGAACACCGTTGTATCCAATCCAAATCGTTGTTGTCTGTGTTAGAATTTCGGCTGCTCCCGCCGAGGGGTAGCCACACCGGACCATTCGATCTGCACAATAACTTAAACAGGTTTTACGCCAGATGCCCTTCCTGCATACGCTTCCATTTTATCCGGGCTTGGGACTGACACTGCATCCAGTGGCTGGGCTGGGAATCTGACCTGAGCTATTTACATGGCAGGCGAGAGACCTACCACTGCCTTGTACAGTATCTGATCCAAAAATCTAATTTGAAATTAGATGTTCGTCATTGTTACCGATGGTGTAATCTATCCACTGGAGCCTTCTACCATAAATAAAAAATAACGTAAATGGGTGGAACAAATGGAGCCTGGTTGCTGGTTAGAACACCCTTATTTTTCCTCAGTTATCAAAAGCTAGCTAGCTTAAGTGCTATGGAGATAACGATAATCTACAGTATATGCGAATGTTACTTTGTATTTGATATATCTTTGTCATCCATACCCAATCATCCAATTTTAACTCCTACATTTCTTGGTGTATGTTAAACTACAGCAATTCCAGTTATCTGTTTAGCTAAAGTGATGTATAGCAGATAACTAACCTGCTATAATGCTGTCATTCAAATCAGCCATTCCCCTTATTACTTTTTTTCTTAGTTTTATTTACTGTGTAAAACAGAATAAAATATAATACAACCAATATTAACACTTTCTGCATTATCAGAAAAAAACTCAATACAAGAGCAATAAAAAACTAAATAATATAAGAACAACAACTAAATAAATAAACTAAAAAAAATATTTAACACTTTAAGATGGGTAAGGCTTTGGAAAACAATATTGAGTCTGAGTCTATCACTTATTGATGAGTAATAGATAGCGAAGTCATTTATAAACCAGGGAAAGGAGCGTTTACTATTTCTTCATTTGTTACAATGAATATGATATTTTACATAAGGATAATTATATTAATCCTACCAGTATTATCATGGATTTAATTATCCATATAAAACAGGACATGGAAAATATCAAATTATAGAATGTCATTTATCTTAAATGATGTCCAATATTTAATATCATGGGGAAAAAAAGCTATTCTATGGTTTTAACTGATGCATTACAGAAATTACATAAGGGTCTTCTACTTCAGATTTTTGGGAGATTTTTGGGTGTTGGGAAAAATTATGGGTAAACATAATTTCCATAAACTAAATATATGTCTGTAAAATTTAGACAACTTTATATGGACCTTACTTCTTTCCAAAAGCAAATTTAAAAAGGAACTTAAGCCCTTCTATCTACCAACTATGCTGTTAATTAGTTAACACTTATTCAAATTTTGAAGCTTTAATATCACCCCAGTCACAACATTTAACATACTATGATCTTTTATTATAAATTGTTTTATTTTCATTCAGAATTGAAATCATTTGGCTTTTTTTTTGTTGTTGTTATTGGAGGCATGACTGCTAAAGCATGACCGATAAATTTACTTGGAGATTTTATTATTATTTATATATACACTACCGTTCAAAAGTTTGGGGTCACTTTCTAACACCATGATCGTTCCTGATTTTTTTTTTTTTGTTTCTACATTGTGAAAGAATGCTGAAAGCGTCCAAAAAATGCATTAATCTCCTTTGAACAGTTGATATTGAGATGTGTCTGCTACGTCTGCTCTGTAAAGACTTCATAACGCCTCTAATCTGAGCTGCTGTTTATTGGTCATTTTTCAGGCTGATAACTCTAAATGAACTTCTCGTCCGTGGCAGAGGTAGGTTTTGGTCTCGACATCCTGGGACGGCCTTCATGAGAGCCAGTTTCATTATGGTGCTTGACGGATTTTGCAAATGCACTTGACAATACTGTTCTTGCAAGAACTATTACAGAAAGGCTGACCTCTGTGCCTTAAAATAACAACTAACTGTTGTTTTTGTTGTTGTTACGTAATTATCTAATTCCATGTGTTATTTTATAGTTTTGAAACCCCCAGTATTGTTGTAGAATGTAGAAAATAAATCACTAAACAAATCTACCAGAGATGCTTCACAAGTATGAATTGAAAGTAGTTACTTCCGCCATTTTTCCTCTTGTTTCAACTGTCTCTTTAAGAAAGGGACACTCTCTGACACTTCCTTCATTCAGACTGCAGATTTTAGCCAAACAGAATGAGAATCTAAGGGTATGTTTAAGTAAACCTGGCGGTGAGCAGGTTAGTTTTTGTGTATTATGTTGCCATAGTAACTGACTCTGGCTTTTAGAGCCCGAAAATCCGTGTTTCTTTAAATTCTGTCTCGGCTTACCCTGGATTCTTACTAAACCTGCTTTCTGAAATAGACCCAGGACCAACCGGGTATGTGTATATTAATTGACCGCTACATTGCACGCCGTAATCAAAGCTTAAAATGTTGAATGAAATGTGACCACAGTGAGAGACCAAGCACTATGACATCAGCCCTATTACATCATAGTGTATGAAGGGCCCTCTTGTTTTTCTAAGGATTTTTTTTCCTAGCATGCTCTAAAAGTCATTAGAGACAAGTTAGAAACTGCTGCCATTAGGATGCCCGTGGGGCCCTCGCGCGAGATTTTGCTGCATGGCTCATGCACACTTGCATGTATACATGTAGAACCCATTACACATTGACAAACAAATTTCGCATTGCGTGTCATCGGCTCTACTCTACAGAAAGTAAGTTATTTTGGAATTTGATATACAGACAGATACAGTATAAGACAGAGGATGCAAAATTGCTTGAGGGATTTTAGACATCTCAAATGGGTCAGTCATAATGATGCCTTGATTAAACCTATGCCGAAAATTGGTGACATCACATTGAGTGACATTATTGAGTGATTCTTTTCTCCAGCATCTGGGGCTTTTTGAAGGTCTTGACCAGTACTTGGATTACTTTTTTTTGATGTTACTACACCATTTAAGTACTCAGTTATTTAGTTTTTTTTTATGTAATCAGTTATTCAGACAATTTATGTAATCTGTCAGCCAGACAACAGTGATTCCCAATCCGTTAGTGTGTGTGAAAGTCTTCCTACAAGCCCCATCCCCAATTACTCTATCTACATACCTGCCCAATAACCAATCAAGTCACTAAGTTATGAGGGCTTGGGTTGGGCTAAATAAAAAGTAGTGACTGGATAATGTCCCAATAGATGTCAGGGTTTTAGGAGTTTTTTTTTTTAAACAACCAATCAATGTTGAGATACGAAACCAATAAGGAAGAGCAGAGTTGGGCAAAGGTGTAAAATGCAAATGGGGCTTGGGGTGTGAATGTATCCTGACAAAATCCTTGAGTGGATTATTTGCCTGGCAACAAATGGCTGTACCATGGAAGGATTCCTCAGCAAGATACATCCGAATTGATATCAATCCGGAAGTATCATTAGGTTCCATGACCTGTACGTTATTGAAATAAAATGCTGAATTATTACATATTATTTTTTTAATAAATATGCAGATTGATAGTACTGAAGAAAAAAATGTGTGCCCTCTGCAGAACAGATGGACACACACAATAAAATAGATGTTGAGCCAGTAGGTCACATGATTTATTGAAATAAAATCATTACATTTTTTTCAATTAAAAATATTAGTAAGTGATAATATGCAATACACCACCATGCATCACATTGACACTAACAGCAACAACATTAATTTATTTATTTCAAATATGAATGTTTATATTATTAATATTATCCGTATTTCAGTCGGACAGTAATTTGCAGACGGTCCCTAACTCGCGCAGTAGGCAAAGTGCTTTCGCCGGACTCTGTTAGCGAATCTCCTCTACAAATCGGTATCTGGAAGCCAGAGCTCGAATATCCAAGGTCCAACTTCACCGCGGTTGAAAACCGTGCGAATTTTTGACCGGGCAGTTTATATTAGTCCAAAAGCAAGGCACATTTACAAGCGGAACTTCCTACTGGCCTTGTTTCCACCCGTTCCTACTAAGGGCACTGAACGTATACGCGAATATTTTAGTGGGTTTCTTTAATCAGTTTGAGTTCATATTTCTACTGATCTTTTTGTCATTATTCTAACTAAATAATATAGACTAAACTTAAACTAAATATTTTGTGCCACTTTATTTTATTTCAATGTAGGTATTATGTCTAAAGCAGATGTTCCACTCCGTATCCTATGTATACATGGCTATCGGCAATGCAGTACTACTTTCCGAGAGAAGACTGGAGCTTTGCGGAAACTTTTTAAAAAACAATGTGAATTCGTTTACATCGATGCACCACATAAAGTTCCCGCTAGTGACGGTAAGAGTGTGCATATATCCTGTATAACCTGTAAATCTACATTTTTTGTATTTATCTGATCAGCCACACGGTAGTAGCGCAATGCCAGCAAATCATGTTGATACAGGTCAAGAAAGTCAGTTAATGTTCACATACAGGTCCTTCTAAAAAAAATTAGCATATTGTGATGAAGTTCATTATTTTCTGTAATGTACTGATAAACATTAGACTTTCATATATTTTAGATTCATTACACACAACTGAAGTAGTTCAAGCCTTTTATTGTTTTAATATTGATGATTGTGGCATACAGCTCATGAAAACCCAAAATCCCTATCTCAAAAAATTAGCATATTTCATCCGACCAATAAAAGAAAAGTGTTTTTAATACAAAAAAAGTCATTGTTTTTCAAATAATTATGTTCAGTTATGCACTCAATACTTGGTCGGGAATCCTTTTGCAGATTTGTGTGTCTCTCAACTTTCTCTTCACAATATCCCACAGATTCTCTATGGGGTTCAGGTCAGGAGAGTTGGCAGGCCAATTGAGCACAGTAATACCATGGTCAGTAAACCATTTACCAGTGGTTTTGGCACTGTGAGCAGGTGCCAGGTCGTGCTGAAAAATGAAATCTTCATCTCCATAAAGCTTTTCAGCAGATGGAAGCATGAAGTGCTCCAAAATCTCCTGATAGCTAGCTGCATTGACCCTGCCCTTGATAAAACACAGTGGACCAACACCAGCAGCTGACATGGCACCCCAGACCATCACTGACTGTGGGTACTTGACACTGGACTTCAGGCATTTTGGCATTTCCCTCTCCCCAGTCTTCCTCCAGACTCTGGCACCTTGATTTCCGAATGACATGCAAAATTTGCAACCTGTAGCCCATTTCCTGCACACGCCTGTACACGGTGGCTCTGGATGTTTCTACTCCAGACTCAGTCCACTGCTTCCGCAGGTCCCCCAAGGTCTGGAATCGGTCCTTCTCCACAATCTTCCTCAGGGCCCGGTCACCTCTTCTCGTTGTGCAGCGTTTTCTGCCACACTTTTTCCTTCCCACAGACTTCCCACTGAGGTGCCATGATACAGCACTCTGGGAACAGCCTATTCGGTCAGAAATGTCTTTCTGTGTCTTACCCTCTTGCTTGAAGGTGTCAATGATGGCCTTCTGGACAGCAGTCAGGTCGGCAGTCTTACCCATGATTGCGGTTTTGAGTAATGAACCAGGCTGGGAGTTTTTAAATGCCTCAGAAATCTTTTGCAGGTGTTTAGAGTTAATTAGTTGATTCATATGATTAGGTTAATAGCTCGTTTAGAGAACATTTTCATGATATGCTAATTTTTTGAGATTTTGGGTTTTCATGAGCTGTATGCCACAATCATCAATATTAAAAGAATAAAATGGCTTGAACTATTTCAGTTGTGTGTAAGGAATCTAAAATATATGAAAGTCTAATGTTTATCAGTACATTACAGAAAATAATGAACTTTATCACAATATGCTAATTTTTTGAGAAGGACCTGTATTGTTGTGATAGAATGTATTTGAGTTGCCAGTACTAATCTGACCACTAGGTGTCAGTGCTTACACTCAGAGGGATTGTGTTTTACCTGGAGAAAAAGACTGAAGTTGCTGCTGCTCGTGTTCCTGTCCTGAAAATATAACAAACTCCCGTTTTCCTATAAAAACAGTTTTCTTTAATTTATTAAGAAACATTACACATATTAAACATAAGAATGAGGTAAACTTATGATATATGTGGCTTTGATCATGCTATAGATGTCAGTACATTTGCTACATGATTTAATTGTTAATGCCATTTATCTAGTATAAGTAAATAAAACAATATTGTTACATTTGATGTTATGATAAGAGTGGAACCATCTTGTAATTTTCATTACTAAAACTACTGGCACAAGCCTAAAGATGCAAATTTGTCAAGTGCTTAGGGGTCTTAACAAGCTGTTCTGACTTGCCTAACTGGAATAAAATATGGCCCTAGAAGAGACCTGTCAGTTAAAAAGCTTCTATCAATTCCTGATGAAGGAAATCTAATACATAGTATGGCAAAAGATGTTAGTTGTTCCCAGTTACAAGTATCAGCAAAATGGGACGGTTGGGCAGACCAATGAAGACTCAGGATGAATGAATGAATAAAATGTCATTATTAAAAAAAACTATTCTATTCATTGCTCTCTAGCAAATTTAGTTTAGTTTTTTTTTTTTCCTGATAAGCCCATCAAGTGGTTTTCCGATGGCCAAACCGCTGTTTAGTCCCAATCCTTTGAGTTCTCATTGCATTGTGTGTGGAAATGCTCTTTTGCTTTTACAAGTAAACATATATCTGTGTTTATTTTTATTATTATTACTTTTTTTTTAAAGATGCTACTTCCCTGAACGTTTAGGTAGGAAAATAAATCCGCATCAACTTGATACCAGAAAAAAAAACTTTTAATTTCTTCAATCTCCTGTTTTAGTGCTTTTGATGTCATATTGAATATGAAAGAAGAATCACAGTTTTGTGTAAACCAATCAAACTTTCACATGTTATCAGAGGATGGCAAGGCTGGGCAAAGTGAGACTCCCTAGTCATCCTTTTCAGGTTGTTGCAAGATCTCTTGGTGCTCTCTTGGTACATATCCCCCTAGTCTGCAAACTCCTGGAGCAGGGCCTTTCCTTGGCAGCAATGGTTCTGCATTTTCCCAATGCTTTACTTGGAATAAAACATTCTGGAACAAAGTCTATTCTACAGTTATGGAGGGTATATAGGTATATTCTGCAAGGCACTGATGATCCTTTGCTGGTAGCTTAAAGCTGTGGCTGCATCTTATCAATTGACTTCACAATTCATTAACAAAATTTAATAAATCATCTTTCCTCTTCTGGATGATTTGGTACTTGGATTAATCTTTCAGAACTTTTTTGCCCCTTGGGTTGAAGTAATATGCTGTTATTCTCATGCCAAAAACCAGAACGTGAAACTCTGTATTGTGCTCGGATTTTATTTTCACTTGCACAAATTCTCACTTATGCATGCTCAAATTGTACTTTTAATTTCTCAAACTATATTTCTACTCTCTGCATGCAATCAATATCGCAACACTGTTCTTGCTTAATTCTAGCCAGTCAGAGGCTATAGAATGGATGATACAAGCCCATCAGAAGGTGAAAGAAAGAGGGTACATTCTGATTACCTATTCTGCTTAGCTTCTTTCAGTGGTTTCGGTGGTTATACACTGCCTGGCCAAGAAAGGCACCATTTCAGTAGGGTCACATTATTTGGCTAAGAAAAACAATATGGAGATTTGATATTACTGAAACTGGATGAAGAAACTTTTCAACACATTATTAGAACCTGGAGACTTTGTCAAAGACATGTGGTAAGAAAACAGCTATGCTAGTAAAATTAAGAGCATTTCCATATGCACAAAGTGTGATGAGAACTCAAAGGATTGGGACTAAACAGCTGTGTCTCCATAACAAAATCACTTGTTATTGATGCTAATCAGAAAAAAAACTTTGTTAGGGAGGATTCAACCCTGTTTGCAAGTTACATTTATAATAAATGAAAAGAAATGTAGTTTTTTATTAACTGTACCAAACTGTAACTTAAAAAATCCTCATGTTTGTGTACTGTTACACCCCTACTGTATCATAATTATTACTTTACCAACACTGTAAATTGTTCCTCAATTTTCATTACATAAATTATTTTTATATATATATATATATATATATATATATATATATTAGTTTCATTGTTCATTTAAATTGTACTGTAGTTTTTAAAATAACTTTATAATTGGTTAACTGGCCCTATTTCTGCCAAAGGTGAATGATTTCATTTTTAAAATTTGGATATACAAAAAGACAGAGAAAATTGTCTGTGGTACAGTTATAGTCTTTATTCTAAAAGAATAAAACCACTTTACAGTCTAAAAGCATTAAATAAAAAAAATTATATAAGATTTATAAATTATAAGATAAGACTCCAGACTTCATATTGCATAAAATATTTAACAATTAATAGTTTATTGAGCAAAATATTCGATACTAGAGATACAGCAATATGATTTATAAATGTTCTATGTGTTTTATTAAAAATAGACTCTATAGCCAGGACAAGACAGTAACACCACAGACAGTAACACCACAGACAAATTAGCCTAAATCCAGACTTTTCTAAAATGGAGACTGTCGTCATGATGATTCCATGATCAGGGGACATTTTGGAAATATGAATAAGTATGTATTTATCAAAATTGTTATAAAAATGTCAGATCTGCAAGTCATCACCATAACATCACAGATGCTAATAATGTGCGACACATGAAATTGTCAAATTTAGCAAATTTTTTTATTATAAGAATACAGAAGAAAGTACTCACCATGCACCCCTTAGATCAAGCAGCTCTTCAATGCACACAGGAAGTACAGTAGTCCAAATAGATTTACCTCTTTTCTTAAATGGGCGACGTCCATTGTTGTAACACCAGAGACATTCATTTGGGGGACACAACTTTTTTTTTTCTTAGATATAGCAAAATATGTATTTTTTTTAAAAATCAGTTTAATCAAATTGTATATGTTTAATAAAATCTATATTCACGATATAACCACTTTATTTGTGTTAAAAATTGTATTGTTGCAATTAGATTCCTTGGTACTCTGAGGTATGGTGGCAACATTCATATTTTGTTACAAATGCAATCTCTCAAACTCAATTATATATGTATTTTAAAACAAAAATGTAATGTTTACAGTGCACAAAATGTGTATACCCTACAGAATACAAACAGCAAACATTTTATGATTTATTGGAAGTTTAAAGTTTAATTCAACTGCTGTAAATTAGAGGGACACCACTTGCCATCACAAATGAAGAATGACCAAATAACATTTTTTAAGCTTCTGACTGGCCAACCTGGCTTTATGGTTAGGGTTATACCTCTGCCTCTTAGTTTAACCTGCTTTAAATAGTGTTTTTGCATTCACGTTAACGATGAAGGTGAAAAAAAAAATCCCATTTTATAAAATAACTTTTTATATGTGGACTATGCCTACACTGCAACTGTCCTTGCTCGTAATCTCTCTAATGCATGAACTTAAACTACAAATTGTTTTTGGTCAAACTTAGACCGAGTTACCAGAAGGAGGAAAGTGGAAGTGTATTCTTAGAAAAGTGATATGGTCATTTTTAAAAATTTTATTTCATTATTTTTTCTCTCCTTAGACTCCCAGGTGCAAGAGAATCCTGCTAGGGTAGGTGATAATGAGAGGGGATGGTGGTTCTCTGATGCCCAGGCTTGCAGCTTTGATGCCAGGCAGGAATGTGAAATCAGTCTTGGTTTGATGCAGAGTCTGGAGGCTGTGAGGATAGCAGTGAAGGACCTGGGTCCCTTTGATGGCATCCTGGGATTTAGTCAAGGTGCTGCCTTGGTAGCCATGCTGTGTTCCCTGCAGGAGCAGAAACTAGAACCTACCTTTAACTTTCGCTTTGCCATCCTGGTTGCTGGTTTCCGAAGTGCCTGTGCCCAGCATCAGTACTTTTACAAGGGTGTAAATATCATGGTACCTTCACTACATGTGTATGGCCAGGATGATAAGGTCATTCCAGAGCAGATGAGTCGAGACTTGGTGCCCGTTTTTTTAAGAGCTCACATCTTTACACACCAAGGTGGACATTTTATCCCTGCTTCCTCTGCACATAAACACATCTACCAGGAGTTCATAAAGAGGTTTTAGTAAAAAAAAAAAAAAAAGGACTTGCATGCTCAGGCTCATAATCTAATAAGTGAAAGCATATAAAGTCTGTGGTAAAAAGTTTTTTTTTAACAAAACCATCACACCCATATATGATTTTTGAACATCCAATTCCAATGTCTTCTTTGCTGTTGTTAAAACCTCCACTTTTAGATTTTGAAATGTGGCTTTTGGGACTTGCCCATTCAGCCTCAAAAGCCTTAGAATCATATTTGGGGTGCAAGTGGCATTTCATTTTCTCCCAAAGATTTTCCATGGGGTTGCAGTAAGGGCTTTGTGCAGATCACTTAATTTCTTTCACACAAACCTTGATAAGACCATGTGTTTATGAAAATTGATTTGTGCTGTACAGCAAATACTTCCTATACAATTTAGTTTTTCCAACTATGCAGCAACAGTGTGCGGAAGGCCCACATATTGGATTAATGGTCAGGTGTCCACAAACTTTTGACTATGTAGTTTATAGGTTATATATTTTATAGATGTACTCTTCTAAATTTACAACTCTGTTTAAAATGTAACAGATATCTAGTCATCTGAGATATACAGCACTTCTCAGAACGCAGGTTAAATAAAATGGAATTTAAAATTTCACTTGTGTTCAGTAGTCTGTCTGGGCAATTTATATGGCATACTTTTTAGTGATAATGAAAATCTTTGTCATTTTTCTAAATAATTATAAAAATATAATGAATATGTTATTGTCTATGGTTAAAAGGTTTATTCTTCTTACTGCCTCTTACTAGTCTGCAATTAGTTGATCATTTTATTGCTTTCCATTTGTTGCCTTTTCATTTAAGTAAGCAAATGCTTATTGCAATGATAGATTATTACTGCTGTGATATGTTTTAGCTGGCAATAATTCTTTTTAGTGTAACAAATACAGTGTTTCTTAAACAATGATGGCAGAAGATATATGCCATCATTGTGGAAAAGATGTTACTATGTTTTAGAAGGGTCAAAAATGGGCCTAAATCGAGCAAAGAAAAACATTTAGGAGTATGCTGAAATTACTGTAATTGGGTTAAGAGCTGTCCAAAACATTATTAACCTGGAAGGATATTTTGGAACTTTGTGGGAGAAATATGGGTAGAAAACAATCATAGATAGATAGATAGATAGATGGAGATAGACACTCACTCACTCACTCACATGCTCACTCACTCATTCTTTTGATCTCTAAGGAAATTCCAGATACCCAGCAGCAATAGAGACAGTAACGTTGTACATTGCACCTGCAAATCTTACATATAGTTAAAAAAAAAAAAAAAAAAGAGAGAAATTTGGTTAATTGAAGTGCAGCCATTGATATGCAATTTTACATGTGACAAAGTGACAGTGTAAATCGTCTTAATTGTTTAAATATACCAAATGTAATTGTGCAAAGAGCGACAAAGTGACAATGAAATTAAGATTGTTTGTAATGAAATTAAGATTGTTTGTAATGGCAAGAGGCGGCGCGGTGGTGTAGTGGTTAGCACCGTCGCCTTGCACCTCCAGGGTCTGGGTTCGATTCCCCGGTCAGGCTCGATTCCCGTCTCTGTGTGCATGGAGTTCGCATGTTCTCCCCGTGCTTGGTGGGTTTCCTCCGGGTACTCCGGTTTCCTCCCACAGTCCAAAGATATGCAGGTTAGGCTAATTGGCGTTCATAAAATTGCCCGTAGTGTGTGATTGGGTGTGTGAGTGTGTGTATGTGTGTGTGCCCTGCGATGGATTGGCACCCTGTCCAGGGTGCCCGAAGTCTCCTGGGATAGGCTCCAGGTCCCCCGCGACCCTGAACACAGGATTAAGCGGTATAGAAAATGAATTAATGAGTTAATGAATGTAATGGAATGCAATAGTGAAAGTAACTGAGCAGACACTGAATCTCACAGACGAGAGAGTTATGCGTGTAACACAGTAATGTATATAGCAGATGAGCCTTAGCCTAGATCTCCCAGTCCATATTACCATGTCCCTGTAGCAAGGTGTTGAATAGCCGAATGGCTCTGGGGACAAAATTAAGTCCTAAATCAGTTGAGCAGCTTCCACTGAACACTCTCCTCAATTTGCAGAAAACTATGTGTAGTGGATGGTCTGGGTTGGCCATGAAGGACAGCATTTTGTTTAGTGTCCTCCTCTCCGCCACTCCAAACCACTGACTTTCCAGAACTTTTCTAAGCTGTAGCCCAGAGAGCTACAGGTAACAGGGAGGACCCAGACCGACGAAAGTCAATAACCATCTCCTTGGTTTTTGTAATATACAGTTGTAGCTGGTTTAGATTACACCATGCCACAAAGTCCTCTGACCAGGCTTCTGCACTTGCCTTTCTCTCCATCCTTAATATACCCCACAATGGGAGTGAACACCATGAATGATCACGCAAGTGTTTGGTGTAATTACATCGTAGACAACTGACAGTATAAATCACAACAGAAGTACAAAATTACAGTGAAAGTGAGACCATTTCTACAAAAGAAATGAGACAAAACCTTCAGGATTCCGAGTAAATAGCTGTTTGACCACAAGAAAACCACTTGTTGGTAAGGGTAAATGAAATAAAATGCTTATTTTTGCTAGAGAGCATGAGGATGGACTTGAGAAAAGGTCATGTGGTCTGATGATGAGTCCACAACCCTTCTCCGGAATCTCTTCCCTATTCTCACTGGTATATTGCAAGACAACAATGCCAAGATTCAAAGGGCTTAAACTATGAAAGATTTCATGAATTGGTCTTTGAAGAATGGTTGAACAAGCCCATCATCATTATGTGCCATAATCAAAGCAAAGTGATGTCCAACAAAATGTTAGTGTTTTTTGTTTGTTTGTTTTTTGGCCAGGCAGTACATGTCAACAGTTTTAATGGCTACTCACTGGCATTTATTAAGTTATACAATCAGTTAATCTGGTGGTAGCAATGCATAAAATTATGCAGATACAAGACAATAAAATTCATTGTAAGGCAGTTGTAGCGAATAATCAGGAATGTTTGAGCAGGCTAGAGTAACTCAAATAACTACTGGAAAACTTAAATGCCAACAGGTTTAGTTTTGAGGTAGATGGCTACAAAAGCAGGTTTTGCTCCCACCACCTAAGAACAGGAATCTGAGGCCACAGTTGTGACACGGTCATCAAAATGGAACTCTTGAAGAATGTGTACAGTAATGATTCCGCCCCCCATCCTTTTTTCCACCCACAACACTGTGATTGCTGCACATCAATCTTTAAGGGATTATAAAACCATTTCCAAATAATTTTGGAGTTTTTTATGAGAGATTATTCACAAGTGGAAAGTGGGAAAATACCAGACACGCACTAAGACTCAGCAGGGGAGACGATTACCCACAATTCCGCAGCATAAGAGAGAGAAAAAACTGTTGGCTCAGTTGTGATCATGCGATGCTCAGCGTCAAAACAAGAAGCGCATGCGTGATACATGATACTTGGTACTCGTAAACCAAGGCTTGTTAGTTTTCCAAGTCAAAATGTATTAAAAATCTTTGCTCATCTTGTGGAACACTTGCAAAAACCGTGTTACTCACAAGCCGAGGTTTCACTGTATATCAAAGCGAGTTTCCTCATGGGAAGTAATGGAAACTGACGATTTATTCCAGAACCCAAAAATATTCATATAAAAATAATTAATAGAAAAAATATAAAGTAAAAATAAAACAAATTAACCTACATTTTACCTTTGTGTATCATGACTGGTGTTAGACAATAGAAGAATCGGAAGCAGGGTGCATCCTACTGTGTAGAATACACACTCGGAATCCCTCCTCTTGAACATTGACTCTGCGTGACTTTAACAAGGAACCTTTCTAATGACACTTGCTTTTGCCTCCTTTTGCGGAAATGCGACGTTGCATTGTTGTTAAACAGATTCATCTCCTGCTGCTACAGCCTTTTAAACTTTTTTTTTTTCACGGCAGTTGTTGTTACAGTACTGTTACTAAAGAACAGTCCAACACAGTGTCCAAGTGTTTCACAATTTGAAAAAGTTGATTTTTTTTTTAATCAGATGGTTTTTATGATGTTTTAAAACAAAAACACTTACACATTTGAGAATTAAACAATGGGAGTACTAACTTTAAAACACAATTCAAGAACATTTCTAAAATTAACTATACTATTGTAATTAGACTGTTGTAGATCAATGGTTAAGGTTTTGTGTTTTGTCACTGGAAGACTGTGAGTTCAAATCCTAAATTGAGCTCAGAGCATCTAAGCCATTAAAAATGTTTAAATTTAAGATGGGAATGTGTGGGAGACTTAAACAAAACCTTAATCACCATTAGAACCACATGAATTCCAGAGCTAAGTTATTTTCTCTTTAGTTTTTTTTTTTAACATGATAGAGCCCAATAACTTGACCCTTATGAAATGGTGACTTTGTTTTTGGAATGGAAAATCAAAAGGAAAGAGCATGAGAAATCATATTTACACACACTCTAAAAAATGCTTAGTTGTTTTTTCTACCCAAACGCTGGGTTGCCGCTGTTGGGTCATTTTTCTGGGCTATTTTCAGAGTTGGGTAGTTTTTGTGTAACCCAGCTGCTGGTTTAAAGTTTGATTGGCCCCTCCCCCAAAGTTCACCGGTGTATTCAGCGGCTGTCATTCAGCTTCGTGTCTGTTGAGCTCCCACACCGCTGATGACGGTTCATCCTCCTCGGACATTTAAGGGAAAATGACGTTAAATACAAGGTCTGTATACACATGTTCACTCACCTAATTCACATATGACTGAAAAATTATTGTTAAGGTTACACACAAACTTTCCGGCTGGTCTGAGGTACTGGATGATAATTTAGCTGAGAATAGCTGCTAGCCACCCCACCTGTGTATGAAAGAAACGGCTAAGATGTCTGAGCTTTTTAGCTTTCTCTGTAGAATGTTTGCAGGGTTACGAAGATGGTGAAGTGATGAATGAACGCTAAACTGTTAACTGTAGTGCTAGCATGACACAGGCATTTAGTTAGTTTGCTAGCGTTAGCAACCACTTTAGAACTTTATTAATCTCACTGCTTGAGACAATAAAATGCTGGGGTGCAACAAAACACTGACCCTCTCACAAATATACAGACCTGCTAACCCTCCCATTTTTCACCAGCTAGTAATTTACTCTGCGGTCAAATTTCTCCTGCGTTTCTCCCGAGTTATAACAATATTTTACACCTTTCCCCCTTTGGCAAGTATGCAAATGTATCACCAGTAATAGCATGTAAGCTAACCAGGTAGCTCTCTTTAAACAAGGTTAAATTAACTATCAGTCAGCGCGCCAACTACAGGAAAAAGTACCACAGCGGTACAGATAACTCTAGATAGAAGTATTAATATTTTGGTGATTGTAATGTACCAGTATGACACCAGCTATGAAATTTTTTCGGTAATTAGCTTAAAATCAATGCAGACCACAATATCAACTAATCTGACATAAAGAGCTGTATCCTAAAAGCCATGCTTATTTTACTGTTTTATTTTTGGTAGTAGCTGTCTCCATGTTTTTGTTTTAGGTTACCTATACCCTATCTTATCTTAATGGGCAGCTTTGTAATTTTTTAGTATCAATCCTATTTCACACTAAATTAATAGTCTTATTCAGTTTAATCTTTGCTATTCAACAAAATTTTTACTTTTTCATTTCTTTCTTTCTAAGGTTGGAACCAACATGGTGGAATACCTCCAGCAGGCTGAAGTGTCAAGGCCGTACCCCTACATCCTGACGTTGGGAGATAATGACCAGCGCTGCTCTCAGTAATGTTGTAATGTTGATATGAAATAGCGAGGCCTACCTGAAAAGTCATAGACAGTGTTTGTATGTTAAAATGAGACCAGGGCTGGATAGTTTTGTTCTGCAGAAAATATATCTTAAGTCACTGAGAGATCCTGCTCTGTAGAAGCTGCCTCAGTCTATTTGTGCAATTACTCCATTCTGTCCTTGTCAGTACACCCTAAAAAATGCTGGGTTAAAAACAACCCAATCTGGGTTGTTTTTAACCCAGCTGCTGGGTAAATATAGGACTAACTAAATGCTGGGTTAATTTAACCCAGCAAGATGGGTTATTTGTTTAACCCAACAAGATGGGTTAAATATTCAATCCAAATGCTAGGTCATATTTAACTATAATGCTGGGTTAATTCCACCACATGAATTGGTCTATTTGTGAGGTAGAATTGGGTTAATTCTACCTCACAAATAGGTTATTATTATTTTCATGTTTTACAGTGAATCTGTAAAAAAAAAAAAAAAAAAAAAAAAAAAAAAACACCCATGTCTATTAAACAGTTAAATTACTTTGATATACTGGTCTATTACAAAAAACATACATGTATGCAATAAACATCATCCTATTAAATGTTCTTAGAAAAAACATTTATTTTTCAAAAGCACAAGAACAGATAATCAACAGTGACATCATTACTATACTATTACTGACAAGGGCAGAATGGAGAAATTGAACAAATAGGCTGAAGCAACTTCTACAGAGCAGGATCAAAACTATCCAGCCCTGGTCTCATTTTAACATACAAACACTGTCTGTCTATGACTTTTCAGGTAGGTCTCGCTATTTCATAGCAACATTACAACATTACTGAGAGCAGTGCTGGTCATTATCTCCCAACGTCAGGATGTAGGGGTACGGCCTTGACACTTCAGCCTGCTGGAAGGTATTCCACCATGTTGGTGCCAACCTTAGAAAGAAAGAAATGAAAAAGTTAAAATTTTGTTGAATAGCAAAGATTAAACTGAATAAGACTCTCAATTTCGTGTGAAATACGATTGATACTAAAAAATTACAAAGCTGCCCATTAAGATAGGGTATAGGTAACCAGAAACAAAAACATGGAGACAGCTACTACCAAAAATAAAACAGCAAAATAAGCATGGCTTTTAGGATACAACTCTTTATGTCAGACTAGTTGATATTGTAGTCTGCATTGATTTTAAGCTAATTACCGAAAAAATGTCATAGCTGGTGTCATACTGGTACATTACAATCACCACAATATTAATACTTCCATCTAGTATATATGTACCGCTGTGGTACTTTTTCCTGTAGTTGGCGCGCTGACTGATAGTTAATTTAACTTTGGTTAAAGAGAGCTACCTGGTTAGCTTACATGCAATTACTGGTGATACATTTGCATACTTGCCAAAGGGGGAAAGGTGTAAAATATTGTTATAACTCGGGAGAAACGCAGGAGAAATTTGACCGCAGAGTAAATTACTAGCTAGTGAAAAACGGGAGGGTTAGCAGGTCTGTATATTTGTGAGAGGGTCAGTGTTTTGTAACACACCAGCATTTTATTGTCTCAAGCAGTGAGATTAATAAAGTTCTAAAGTGGTTGCTAATGCTAGCAAACTAACTAAATGCATGCATCATGCTAACACTACAGTTAACAGTTTAGCGTTCATTCATCACTTCACCATCTTCGTAACCCTGCAAACATTCTACAGAGAAGCTAAAAAGCTCAGACATCTTAGCCGTTTCTTTCATACACAGGTGGGGTTTATGGCTAGCAGCTATTCTCAGCTAAATTATCATCCAGTACCTCAGACCAGCCGGAAAGTTTGTGTGTAACCTTAACACGGTAACAGTAATAAATGTTACATATAGTAATAATGTTTCAGTCATATGTGAATTAGGTGAGTGAACATATGTATACAGACCTTGTATTTAACGCCATTTCCCCTTAAATGTCCGAGGAGGATGAACCGTCATCAGCGGTGTGAGAGCTCAAGAGACACGAAGCTGAGTGACAGCCGCTGAATCCACCGGTGAACTTTGGGGGAGGGGCCAAGCAAACTTCAACCCAGCAGCTGGGTTACACAAAAACTACCCAACTCTCTGTAAATAACCCAGAAAAATGACCCAACAGCGGCAACCCAGCGTTTGGGTAGAAAAAACAACCCAGCATTTTTTAGAGTGTAATAGTATAGTAATGATGTCACTGTTGATTATCTGTTCTTGTGCTTTTGAAAAATAAATGTTTTTTTCTAATAACATTTAATAGGATGTTGTTTATTGGATATATGTATATTTTTTGTAATAGACCAGTATATCAAAGTAATTTAACTGTTTAATAGACATGGGTGGGGTTTTTTTTATTTTTTTAACAGATTCACTGTAAAACATGAAAATAATAATAACCTATTTGTAAGGTAGAATTAACCCAACATTCCAGTTAAAGTGAACCAACAAACCCCAAACATATGGGTAGAACATAGCATATGTTGTAGCATAGTATATGATGTAGCATTTGGATTGAATATTTAACCCATCTTGTTGGGTTAAACAAATAACCCATTCTGCTGGGTTAAATTAACCCAGTATTATAGTTAAATATGACCTAGCATTTGGGTTGAAAAATTAACCCATCTTGCTGGGTTAAATTAACCCAGCATTTAGTTAGTCCTATATTTACCCAGCAGCTGGGTTAAAAACAACCCAGCATTTTTTAGGGTGCATGAACTTGACAGACAAACAGATAGATGGATAGGTGGATGTGGTTGCATGCTTATAGATGTAATTTTCTACAGTATATCATCCAAAACTATGCAAACATTTACTTTCTGTTATGGTGATAGAGCTTGTAATATTTGCACAAATGAATGTCTGATCTAAGCGGAAATAAAGAGGTTAAGTATTGGTCATTTGGTTTAAAATGACAACAAATGTGTTTAATTTGATGTGGGAGAAATTAATTAAAATAATTTAATGAGACTTTGATTTGTTTTGTGTCCAGTTCGTTTGGGATCAAGTAATTTAATATAAGGTAAAAATGTAATGCTTTTGTGTTCTTTTGTTGTTTAAATAAAATATGTTCTTTGTCTTAGATATTGCAGACAATTCTTAGCCAATCTACTAGCAGTAGATGGTTCTGCCCCTTGGCGACCATGGCTGTAGACTGTTACCACGTGCTGTTGCCACAGTAACAATCTAAAGCCACGGTCACCATGGAGACAGCAGAGTTTAGGAGGGGAGACAGTTGCATAGTAACTGGGCACGTCGTACTCTCATTGGTCGATTGAATGCAACGCCAGTGTTGCGGAGGCCAGGACTCCCCCAATACGATCCCATTCACAGACTTCCGGTTGGTATCGCGTCAGATTTCGTTCATTCTGTCCTCTTTGGTCTTTTTGTGATTATTTTAAGATATCGGGGACATATAAAATTTTTGCTTCAATACGATGTGCTTAAGTCTGAATGTGATGTAGCAGTTATTTGAGGGAGAGAGAGAGAGAGAGAGGCGGGGGGGAAGCTATAACCAGACTTCAGTAGCCATGACTGTAGACTGTTACTGGGCTGTAAGACTCCATAAGCAGTAAGCAGTCTAGAGCCAAGGTCATGATGCGCTGGCTCACACTGCACCTGCACTCGGTTAGAAAAGACAAAGACAGAACCTTACTGAAAGAAAGCGGAGGAAGCCAGCTTGGATGAAGTTAAATACAACTGTCATTGTTCAAACACTAGGAAGCTGCCTGTCTGCCTGGAACAACGCACTCTTAAGTTTTCCCAGATGACGTGGGACTTAAAAGCTTTGAAAGCTGAATGAATTAGTTATAGCATTTTATTACTTATAGGCTGACATGCAGAGGACCATATATTAGTGTTTCACGAACTAAATCGCTGGTTCAGGCGCAGCGATTGTAGATTCGTGAAAATCTCTAATAGAAGAGTTCATCTGAAACCCTAATCCAACAAAGAACACTTAAGGGTTAGTTTTCACGATTCTAAGAAAAGTTTCTAATAATATATCCTAGCTATTGTCATCTTAACTGGTAGAAAAACACGAGGTTGGTTGATTTACTAAATTATGACCTATGCTGCGATTGTAGAAAGTACGATACCACTGTCTATGGTGCTGAAACACACCTCCCTTCTTTTTCTATTTAATTTGCAAAACTGATCGCACACAAAACAGTAGACCTACAGTATAATCCATATGGTTCCACACGTTTTCACCAAAGATGCAGGCAAAGCATGTAATCACGAAATGCGGTAAAAATGAATGAACGAATGAATAAATAAATAAAGTATTTTCGGCAGCAAAAATCATTACTTCGTTACTTCCTTTTGTCTACTATTCATTTCCTGCAAAATATATCTTCTTGATATTCTTTACTGTTAATTAACAAGTTATTGTATTGAGGTATAGGCATGAATAAAGAAAGGAGGTATACTGCTGTGTGTGTGTGTGTGTGTGTGTGTGTGCTCCTCCTTTCGTGCCTGTGTGTATGTTTTGTTTAGTGTAGTGTAGTGTGCCAAGCCCGCGCTGTCTCTTTAAAAGCTTCAAGTAACTAACTGCGAATCATCATCATCTGCAAAGTGCGCAAGTGTGACGTAGAACTGACTTCACCGGCAGGACGACGTCACCAAGTTTTCATAAGTAAAAGGAAATCGGAAGAGATAGAGGAAAATCATAAGTGAGAGGTAGGAAACGCTTTCATTTAAAAGAATGTAGGGGAGAGGTTTTCAGGATCTCTTGCGTGTATCCACGGTAATCAAGGAAAACACTCTGCGAACAAACAAATCACCAGAAATAGCCTATTGAAACCTCAACTGACAGACACCTATGTAAATGGCTAGTGTGGACGTGCATGTGCACAATTCAACGATTTGAAAAAGATTTGCTATGTTCAAATCTAGATATTAACAGATTAATGGAAACTTAACAAGCTGATTTTTATGTATTTTTAAACCCTTTGTTTTAAAACAATAATGGAAAACTAGGTGATGGGACGTGCACTGGATTCCACCTGCCGATGATCCCCTGTCCGCTTTGCAGACTATATGCTGCCCACGTGCGAGAAAAGTGACTCACACTGCAGTATATTTCAAGTCGTACTGAAAAGGTCGTAAAACTCCTAAGGCATGCTCATCAAAAACATCAGTTTTATATTACATTCTCGTTTACATTCAGAATTGATAATTCCTCATTTGCAAACGGTAGTTACATTATTGGGATTAACATAATCTTGTTTGATTTTCGACACGTTTCACGTCTAAAACATGTATTCTTTTTAAAATCAGACGTTAAAATTGTTCTTCCCTCGAATACTAATCAGCTTGTCAAAATGTATTCTGAATTATGAGAGATGTCGACTCTTTCTCTTTATTCCTTAATTAACATCGTGGGGCATTTTATTTTCTCACAACGAAGCTGTGCATGATAAAGTGCAACAAGAAGAACGTCTCTTACCTTGATGTCTCCATATGGGCCATAGTCCACCCTTGTCTTCTTTTTCTCTTGGAAACCTAGCGGGTCCTGTCCGATCTTGACATCTACTGTGCGCTTTTTATAGAGACCTCATAGTACTAGTAACCAGAGAGGGGAGGAGAACTCATTCACTAAAAAGCAGCACCTACACAAGTGCGTGTTCTTACCACGTCATTGACGGAAACTGCTGTCTATAAAGCTGACCAGACTGACACCGGTAAGCGTATACTGCTTTTGGCATATGTCGCAAAATGTGTGCTTTATATTCTATTTTAATAGCAATAAAATAGAAACTGGAACGGAGCCGATTTTTTATTTTTAGTTGCAGGCGTCTCGACATAGACGCGGGATGCGGAGACGATTTGTGCGTAAAACCCCTAAACCGGTAGTGTGGCATCTTAATGCCCATTTCTGTCTGATGACTGAGGAGAACCCAATAACGTAAAAGATTTTTGAGGGCAAAACGTGAGATTATTGAAAGAGCAGAACAAACTGCTCTTACCGAACGAGATTAGATTACTTTTCACAGCTTCTCAGCTCTATATTTAACATTCAAGGCTATTTAGCCTATATATTACATCCACCACGTGCGGGTGGTTGTTGTTGGTGGTGGTGATGGTGGGGGGTGGGCGTTGGCGTTTTTATTTTATTTATCCTATCAAGAAGTTAATTTGGGATGAATATGGTGAAATGTGAAACTGATTTTCTTTACCTGTATTATTCATTATACTGATTTCTTAAATTTTTGCATTTGAACATTATATAGGAGATTTTAAGCTTGTTATAAAGGTATCTTTATAAAAACTGTCAAAACATGTCCAACTGTACTTTCAGTAGTTTCAGCCTATCAATTATTTGGCCCTAAATAAAGTTACCTGTCTGTATACTTGAAAAAACATAGTTGTAACAGGTGTCTTGTTTCTGTATATCTTAGATTTAAAGGCGTGTGTTTTATTGGGTTATGTTTACTGTAGTTTATTGTATTAGTTATTATACTCATCAAATTAATTAGTAATATAATTATTATAGAGAAGATAGGGAGAAGATTAAATAAAACAGAAGTATGTGATGTTGCTGACCAGGTGGGTTATAAAGAGCACATCAGCTTAGAATAGCATATATGTCAGTTGTTCAAATGACAAATGTATTTAGCAGGAGACAGTAGTAGTAATAACCCACTTGCAATCTATTAATTCTTTAATTTTCTATCATGATTTGCAGGTTGAGCTTGTTATTGATAAGGTGCAAGAGATATCAAAATTAAGGTTAATAATAGGAAAGTGTTTTGTCAGATGAGGAGATGGAGACGGAATGGAGTGAAAGCGAAACATTGAGCCACAGCAAGCAGAAAATGTACAGGGAACAGCAATCCAGGAGACAGAGGCTGGAGTGAAAGAGTTTGTATATTGTTTAAATGTGGGTCTCTATACTGCAACAATGCTGTAAATTATGTTGGTGTATGGTTTTAAAATCGTGATCCATCTTCCCTTTTTTAAGTTTGTGCATCTGCCCCTCTAAGTGTCTCTGCATATCCTTACATTTAAAGTTTTATATATAGTTGCCTCCATAAATATTTGGACAGTGACTAACATAATTTAAAAATATATACTTGTTTTAATTACTTGTAAGCAGACCCTTTGCGATCAGTTTCTTCCTGAAGTCTTTAGATTTTGGAAATCACTAAATAGTGAGTTTCCTCCCATGAGATTCCTTGCCACTGTGCTGTTACATCTCCAGGGCCGAAGGATCGATTCCTTCCTTGGGTCTGTGTGTGCGTGGAGTTTGCAAGAACATGCAAACATGACCAGTGTGGCTAAATTTGCAACAAAAATCCAGAATTTGTTCTTCCAAAGTCTTCCTCCAGAGTCTGCTTCCAATTTCAATTCAAATAAAATTAATTTTATTTGTACAGCACAACAATTATGATTGTGACAAAGTAGCTTTAAACAATCAAAAGAGAATTATGGAAATTTTTATGAAATGTGAAAAATGTGTGAATCAGAATGATCAGATTGTCCCTGATGAGCAAGCCGAGTGAGACAGTTTGAGTGATAACATAATTTGTCTTCAAGTTAATATGCAGTCCAGTTCATTATAACCCTAGGCCCAGGTAGACTTTAGGAAACTCCAGTCCTGAACTATAGACTGACTGCAGTCACAAGTCCTCAGAGAACAGCCATCTGCATCAGCATGGTACATTGGAACCATCCACAGTCACCACATATGCATCCTAACCAGACATCACAAGGCATCCAAGCGATGACAGCTCCAACCAGAAGCGGTGCACCAGGACGAGTGAGACAGGTCTAGAGGGCAGAGAGGGTCTGGATCACTGGCAGCTGATGAGCAGCATATGTAGCTTGATGGAGGAAGACAGAGAGGGGGAAAGAGAGGGAGATAGAAAAGAGTGAAGACTAGTGTGGTCTAGTGAGGACTCTCGCTGCTGCATTCTGAACTAACTGAAGCTTATTTATGCACCTATTTGAACAACCAGATAGTAAGGCATTACAATAGTCCAACTTAAGGGTAATAAAAGCATGAACTAATTTTTCTGCATCGTTTATTGACAATATATCCCTTATCTTGGCAATATTTCAAAGATGAAAGAATGCTATCCTGGTAATATTATCTACATGTGCTTTAAATGACAGACTGAAATTTGTAATCACACCGAGGTCTTACAGTGTGATCAAAAAGCTTACTTCTAATTGCATGTGCTCCTGTGATTAGAACTTCTGTCTTGTCAGGATTAAGCAGAAGGAAAGTAATTAACATCTAGTCTTTTACGTCCTTCACGCATTGCTCAACTTTATCAAGCTTGTTTTTCTCATCTGTTTTTGCTGAGACTGATAACTGTGTGTCATCAGCACAACAGTGAAAACTAATACCATGTTTACGATTATGTTGCCCAGAGAAAGCATCTAAAGAGAAAAAAGCAGTGTGCCTAAAACCAAACACCATGGAACACCAAACTCCACTTGAGAACATGCAGAATTTTAAAACTGATAGCGATCAGTTGAATAGGATCTGAGCCAGGAGAGGGTCATTCCTTTAATTCCTACTACATTTTCTAATCTGTGAAGGAGAATACTATGATCAATGGTGTCAAAAGCTGCACTGATGTCAAGTAACACAAGCATCGTGATGCAACCCTGATCAGAGGTTAATAGGTGGTCATTGACTACTTTAACAAGTGCTGTCTCTGTGCTGTGATGAGGCCTAAATCCTGAATGATACAGTTAGTGTATGCTAGGTTTATGTAGATATGAACAAAGCTGCTGTGCAACTATCTTTTCCAGAATCTTAGAGATATAGGGGAGGTTTGGTATCAGCCTGTAATTGGACAGCAGACAGGTCAATTCCAAGTGATACGAAAATTTACTTTCATCTGAAAAGAGAACTTTGCGAAACAGAGCAACAGGTCAGTTCTTTTTCTTCTTAGCCCAGGTAAGATACAGTACATCTGATATTGTTTCTGGTATAGGAATGCAACTGTTGTATCCTAGTTCCTGATGATGTCTGTGTGTGGTGGCTTATGCAATGACTTAAGCCTCGTTCCAATCCTTGTGAAGTTTTTTAATAGTATTTTACTTCTTTTGGTTGCAGTCCTCCCTATTGCTTGTGTACCTTTTTCTACCATGCTCCTCCCTTCCAGCCAACTTTCTTCAATTTCTCCTGTGCTTTGCATTGTGGTGGCTATCAATGACCATCTCCGGGACAACCATGAACAGTCTTCCCCATGCGTGTACTGAACTAGATTAAGAGATATATATATTTATAGTATATGGTATTTATACTGTATAATAATAATTTATTCAAAATTAAAAATTCTAATATTTTGAGATACAGGATTTTTGATTTTCATAAATTGTAAGGGATACTTAAAGGAAAAAAGGGTAGTGTGTAATATGTCTAGAATATATGGGCATGTCACCTTTTTAAATTAATTTAAGTGTAATAAAATTTCCTGTTTTGCTGCCATACTATGGACTCCACTAGACCTCTGAAGATGTGCTATGGTAACTGGGATCAAGCCATGAGTAGCAGATCCTTTAAGTGCTGTAAGTTCTTGAACCATGTTTGCAGTGTGGTACGGTGCATTACCCTACTAAAAGAGGCCACTGCCATCAGGAAACACTGTTTTCAAGAAGTAGTATACTATTATAACACTATTTACAGTAGGTGGGCGATATGTGTGAATTTAACATCTACATGATTGGCAGGACCCAAGGTTTCCCAGCAGAACATGCCCAGGGCATTCCCTCTGCTGGCTTGCCATCTTTCCAAAATCCATCCTGGTGGCATCTCTTGTCCAAGTAAGTGATGCAAACATGGCCAAAAAAAAAACAGATTTCATCAAACTGGGCTACCTTCTTCCATTACTTCATGGTCCATTTTCCATGCTCACATGCCACATGTTTTGCCAACTATAACCTTGTCGTCTATTCAAGTAAGAACCTGTAAAAACAAGTAATAATAAAAACCTGTCTGGCATTATGGCCTGGGAAGAATCCTTGCTCAGCTTTGGCTGAAAGGATGATAATTTTTTCTCCAGGAATTCCTTGGAGCCTGTTAAAAATTGTCCGGTACCTGTTGTTGGTGTGGTAGAGGACAACTGGATATCTCGCTCTTGCTCACCTCAACTGGCTGCAACCTTTGGTTTCTGGGTCAAGCACCCCGCGAGGTTGATGCGGTCTAAACCTAAACCCAGGATAAATTACATCACTCTTGCTGCCAGGCATGAATGTAGGAGAGCTGAGTTCAAGTGGAAAACAGACAGGTTACTTGTGTTGTTTAAAATTGTGAAGAACAGTCTAGGTGTCCTAGTAAAAACTGTAAAAACTGAGAAGACAAAATAGATCTCTGGCATTATTTAAAAAAACTGTATAGCACTATTAATGCTGTTCTCATTCATTCATTCATTCATTCATTCATTTTCTATACCGCTTAATGCTGTTCTCAATATTCCGCAATTTACATGTCTTGTTGAGTCCCCTGAAAGGTGTGAATGATTTGTGGATTGGATTAAGAATATTAGAGCACATATCAACTCCATCTTGTGATCCATCCATCAGTGCTACATGCTTTGCTCCTTTTTTTTTTTTTGCTGCAGTTTCACCGTCCTTCTTAAAGAAGAATATAGGCCATGTGAAATGTTAATCCTGTCCTACCGATGTTATCCCTACTTGATATAATTCTGGATCTTTCATACCTTTAGACCAGTGGTTCATTCATTCATTTTCTGTACCGCTTTATCCTTATATACAGGGTCGCGGGGGCCTGGAGCCTATCCCAGGAAACGTAGGGCACAAGGCGAGGTACACCCTGGACAGGGTGCCAATCCATCGCAGGGCACACACACATACTCACATACACACACTCATTCACACACTACGGGCAATTTGGAATGTCAATTAACCTAACCTACATGTCTTTGGATTGTGGGAGGAAACCGGAGTACCCGGAGGAAACCCACCAAGCACGGGGAGAACATGCAAACTCCATGCACACAGAGACGGGAATCGAGCCTGGCCGGGGAATCGAACCCGGACCCTGGCGGTGCAAGGCGACAGTGCTAACCACCAGTGGTTCAGAAAATTTTAAATGTCAGTCTGACTACTGGTTTTGTGCCTGAGACTTTTAAGCATGCTGTGGTGCAACCATTAATTAAAAAACCTAACCTGAATCTGATTCTGTCCAACTTCAGACCAATATCTAAGTTGCCGTTTCTTTCAAAAGTATAAGAGAAAATTGTCTTTGTACAGCTCCAGTCTTACTTAGATGCGCATTGGCATTCTTGAGGTGTTCTAGTCTGGTTTTAGAGATTTTAATGATCTCTTAATAACTACTGACAAAGAGAATTTTGCCTTTCTTGTGCTTTTAGATCTCACAGCTGCATTTTATACTGTAGATCATTCCATTCTCTGCAAAATAGTATGAGCATTATGGTTCTGACTTGGACTGGACTAGATCTTACCGATGGAATTCTGTTGGTCTTGGTGACTCTGTTTACTCATCAGCAATCCTCACATGCTGGGTCCTACAACAGTCTATTCTTGGGCTATGATTTTTTACTTTACCTCCTGCCATTGAGATGCTTTAGGAAGCACAGAATGTCTTTTCACTGTTTTGCAGATGATATTAAAATTTATCTTCATTTGAAACAGAGGGATACAGACAGTTTAACACCACTTTTGGAATGCCTACAGGATGTCAAAGGCATGAATGGCTGTAAATTTTCGTACAAATTTGACATTTTCAGTAAATGTCTAAGGTCTTAATGAGACTAAAACCGAAGTGCTGGTATTTGGACATAGTGGAGCACAAGACGTGTTCCCTTACATCTTATGTAAAACCATCTGCTAGAAACATGGGTGTTTTATTGGACAGTGATTTTAAACTGGATGAGCAAATTAACCCGCTAATTACCTAGCTTTTTTCAGCTCTTGTCCAAGGTCAAGCCGTTTTTACCAAAAAAAGATCTTGAAAAGATTATACACACTTTTATTTCACGTTGACTTGATTATTGTAATTCCCTCTATGTTGGTGTTGACCAGGCCTTGAATGCATGGTTGCAATTGGTCCAAAATACTGCTGCGCATTTTTTAACAAGACCATGTAAACGGGAACTCATTACTCCCTTCTTGGTGGGCGTCCTTACACTGGCTCTCTGTGCAGTTCTGGGTCAAATTTAAAGTATTAGCAAGTAATAGCCTACAAAGCGTTGAGTAATTTAGCACCTAGATTTATGACCTTTTAAAGCCATATAGTCCAACATGGTCTCTCAGGTCCTGTGTACAACTTATACTTACTGTTCCTAAATCTAGGTTGACGAGTCAGGTCGATCACGCATTTTCAGTAGCAGCCCCTAAACTTTGAAATGAGTTGCCCCTGCCGTCAGGCAGACCCCGACTCTTCCTCTTTTTACATCTCACATTAAGACCTTTTTATTCACTTTTGGCATTTAATACAGAGTGATGAGGTATTCTTCTCCCTATTTTTATTTATTATTTATTTATTATTTAATTATTGTTTTATGGTTATATTTGCTTATTGTATACAATGAGGGTGAATCTTTTATTGTTGTATATTGTTATTATTTGGATTTTATTTCATTTTTCTTATTATTATTGTCTTGTTTGTATGTATGCACATGTAAATGTGCTTTAAAAATAAATTTGACTTGACTTGAGTAATGTTAGCAAGGTCTCAATGTACAATTGATCTGTGCTGTGTTGTTTCCTGTGTTGTTCCAAAGAGGATAGAGCTCCAACTTCTTTCCTCTGTAAATCCATGCACAATATTCCTAATACACAGGATGCATGTGTTAGGATTCCTGTGTACTCAACACACTCATTTTAAGTTTTAAATATATAACACTTTTTAATAATTTGGGTTAAGAAACAATACCTTTAAATAAATATAGACCAATATGTTTGTATTGGATGGTGAATTGTTTATTTACATACTTTTATATTCCTTTATTTCCTATATTTATACACCAACACAAGATCAAAAACATCAAAAGCCTCATAAATCTAATGCTCAAAATCCTAGTTTTTGCAATCCTAAATTGTCTTGCAAAAAATACAGCAGTTAAGAGAGGCTGTACAGAGGCTCAAATGTGTAATGGAGAGTGTGGTCTGCATGATACTGTATCTGCATGTTTATTGTTAGTTTAACTTATTTAAGGAATGCCATTTTTAGAGATGCTCTCCTTTTCAGTGTCTATTGTTTTTGCCTTTCGGATATTGTATAGGAGATGAACTCACTGCTCAGGTGAAATTCAGCAGTCCACAGAGGAGCAACCTGCTTCTAGGCAGAAATTTCTTTGTAAAAAAAAAAAAATACACATTTAATTGAAAATTACCATGATTTTGTGCAATTTACAGCTTGGTAAAGCCTAACCTCATAACTGTTATCCAGTGCATTTGAGTATCTGTTGGTTGCTCTGAAATCTGTTATGTTGTAAAAGACAACATCAAAAGTCACTCCAGTTTAGACTTACACTATACAGTATATTAGGTCTTGTATACCAGTTACGTTAGTGTGCTATATACTGTACAAAAAAACTTGCTTTCTGAATAATCAATCAGGCTTCTCTCTTAGCTTGTGTTAATTTCCAAGACTCCATGGAGTCTTATGCCAGTACCCCAGCAGTTGTCTTCTAAGTATCTTTGACATTGAGAAGCTTCTTAAAAGAAACTTTCAAAAATAAATTGTATAATAATGCTTATTTTTATTATGCTAAAATTATCATGTTTTCAGTATATAAGTGGTCTTTTTAGTCTGTTACTTTACTAACTCAAATGCTTTCTTTTTTTTTCATCTTTTGCTTGTTCTTTTGCAGATACAGTTATGAAGTGGTACGAGGGAGTCACAATACGACAGTTAGGTTGAGTCATAAATTTAGAATTATCACAAATAAAATTTTGGAACAAGAGGAAAGAGATGCAGCAGCTCTGTAAAACATATTTAGTTTTTGCGTTCACTTTTAACTTGTGTTTTCATGTTAAGTTATTTGGAAACATTTTATGAAGGAACTTTAAAATGAACTTTGTATTTTTATACATGATTGGCATCTCTCTACTGTCAAATTTAGAAGCAAATAAAAACAAATGATGGAGATACATCGTCTACATTTAGACACTTCCTTTACTTTTGTGCAGCCTGTATGGGTAATGCTCAGGAACATATTCCCCGTATTGTTCTGTTAAAGTATAGGTCAAATTCTCATGGGGAAACTATGACATCTCAACTCATTTGAATACTAAGAATTTATGGTCGAAGTTGATTTGGGGGATTCTGGGTTTGACATCTCAGTATTGTGTTATGTGTAAAAAGTTTATCTAACTTAAGATAAGTTAATAGTAAAAAAAAAAAAGATTTGATAATCTTGTTTAAAGTTTAAAGTCAAGAGGTAAGGGGGTAAAGAGAAAGTTTGCATGATTGTTTTTATATTATGGGCATATTGTTTTACACATTGCGGCTAACTCGATTCAGACTACTGTGATAGGAGACTTTCACGATTTCACCATTCGATCTAAGCACTGCATACACTGTACACGTGTTCCACTTGTTAGCATGTTGTTTGTTGATATTTTGCCATGCCTGTTTATTTTGGTTCCTGTCTGGTCTCCTCCCATATCGGTCTATTTATTGTCTTTCCTAACTGTTCACAGATGATACATGTCCTCTATGTGGTCATGAGAATGGGCAGATTGGAATTCAGCAGTCAGCTACATAATCACAATAAATCACATATAGTGATTTCCCTTTTTCCAACTGATCAAACTGTTTTATTACAAAACTTTTTCCAAATAGTTATATTCCAACTTAGGTTTAACAATACATTCAGTGTATAATTCAGAACAAAAGAATTGACAAAAATGTTAAATGTTCAACAATCAATACACCCTTCAAAATCAATTTCTTTAATATGATTAAAAAAATTAAATGTTAGAATGTTAGAACTCTAGGATTTAAAGTAAGGCTGTTGTATTAAATATACTGTAGTTTTAGGTAAATATACACTACCGTTCAAAAGTTTGGGATCACTTTCTAACTCATGATCGTTTGTAAAGGAATGCTGAAGGCGTCCAAAAATGCATTAACCTCCTTTGAACAGTTGTTATTGAAATGTGGCTGCTACTTATGTTCTGTAAAGACTTATTCCTGCTGTTATACCCCTATCTCACCTATGCGGTTTGACTATGTGAGGACCGACGCGTGGAAAGATGGAAACCCAATCACAGCACCAAAACTCGCGTTGAATCATGATGAACTGTACTTACGGCCACAGCGCAAAACTGTGTATGTGAGACAGGGGTATTAGTAGGTAACAGATTATGAGCCAAACTTCGCTGAGTGATGGTAGAATAATTATAAAGTTCTTGACTAAAACAACATGCATAAGGATGGTACTGTAAATGAAAACTAATTATATTTCTGATAAAAGTAATCTAACTAGTTACTTTTATCAGAACGTAATGCAGTAATGTAGCTGATTACTTTTTAAAGTAATTTTGTAATGTAATTAGTTACTTTAAAAAGTAATGTCCCCCAAAACTACTTAATTATGGTTAGATGGGGGCAAAGTGCAGATGCGCTTTTTTTATGGTAAGAAAAAAGGACAAAAGAGCACTAAGATTGCATGACCTGGGTAAATGCATGAATTAACATTTATTAATTGTCTGTCTTAAATTTGTTGTTAAAAAAATCTAAATCGTTCCTCTGCTGTTTATCCATTTTATAGTCAACCCATTATGTGACAAAATTATAATCATCCTTCACAGCTCGATGTATTTTCTCATCTTGGGTGCGGTATTAGTGCTTATTCAACAGGACCTTGACATTTTCAAGCCGGCAAACTGTATTATCAGTCATTCAAGGTATGTGGACTCATGTCCTAATTTGCATTTGTGTTTTCTAGTTCAGCTACAGTAGGCTACATAAACTAATGTGCATATATTATTTATAAAATTTAGATAGAGAAACTGATAGAGATTAACGCAGCTCTTAGTCCAGTATCGCTTAGGCTACATGTAAGAAAGCTCCAAAGCACTGGAAAGGTTATCCAGTTGTCTTTTAACCATTACGGTCAGACATTCAGACATTCGACAGACATTCGGAAACGGTATTTTGAGGACCGTCGACAAATTTCTGTCCAAATGAAAAGTGATACTTGTTACTTACCTGGCTATGTGCCTCAGTTATTCTGATTTCTTATTAAATATACATATGCCATGCGTCATTGCATACTGCTTTTGTTTATTTATAATTTTAAACTATTTATTTATAATTTTGTTTATAGATAATATTAATTGAGTATTGTGAATTAATTTGCAGTTATTATATATAAACTTTATTAAATCACAATTTCTTCAATAGCTTCTAGGTCATGTGACCTGGTGACACCAAACTGGTACCAAAATATTTCTTGGTACCAAAGACATTTCTTGGACTACAAAGAAGTGTACCTTTTGGAGGCCACAGATTAAATTATTTTGGTTCCAGTTTGGGGTCACCAGCAGGGCTGGACTGGGACCAAAAAACGGCCCTGGCATTTTTGGTCATAGCAGCCCACCATGATTATTTAAACAATATGCTGAGGCATATGACACATCAAAGGATATATGCGCTCACTGTTTTGTTTCAAACATTAAACCACAGTAACCTGCATGGAAGCTAATAACCTTGGTAAAAACTTATTCTTAATTATTGTTATTATACAGTCTTTTATTAGCAATTCTCTCTCTCTCTCCCTCTCCCTCTCTCTCTCTCTCTCTCTCTCTCTCACTCACACACACACACACACACCGAAACTAGCAAGGATGAAGTTCTGCACAAAACTCAGTCTACTATTAAATGTTTTTAAGTCTGACTGCAATAATTTGAGCATTTGCACAGTGTTAGCCTACAAATCCATCAGATAGCTTACTATTTAGTGACAATGTACTGTAAGCTACACTTAACATTTTCATTGTTAATTCCATGGGCTATCATCATTCTGCATGTGTATAGGCCTACGTGTGTCAGCCTAGAAATCCAATAGTCAGCCATGTCATTTATATAACTCTGGGGGTTTATTTGTTGTACTGCGTGAAAATTGACAACAATTTCAATAAATCGTGACAGACGTAAGACCACTCGTTAATTTGATGTGGATGGCAATGTAGCCTAGCCTAATTGGCAGACGGTTCATTTGGGAGTAGCAGCTAGGTAGGCTAGTGGTGCAGGTTGTCGACAAACACTCAAATGCATGAGTGACACACACACCACAAAAAAGCCCTCTGTCTTCCCTACATAAATGTCCCTTCCTTCACTCTGCCAACATTTCCACTACTTCTTACTGGACTCGTAGCTATTCTGAAGCCTTCCTTAATCAGTCTCTGCTGGGTCATGTCTCTCACCACCTCCTCCTCCTCCTCATCAATTTTAATAGCTACTCCTCCTTCATCTGTGTAACTAACGTTAACGTTACTCTGTTCTACACTCCCTTGTGCCGCTCCGGCAGCCTGAGCACTCTGGACTGCCTCTGCACTGTTGCTAGATGTTAATGGCCCTAAATGTGATTTTCGCACATTTTGCTGCTTCCACTTGTAGGCTTTTGCGTTTTTTTTCCCCCCACAGCTTCTCTGCACCCCCCCTTGCTCTTTTCTCTCTTTTTCTGGTTTATCCATTGTTATAGACGGACTCATCTGAAACTCCGGTCAAACTCTAAATAGCAGACTTTGTCAAGGGGAGATGAGGGTTGGCCAGGAGGGAGGCAGGGTGTGGCCTGAGATTTCATTGGACTAGCTCAATGTCCTTTAAGACAGTCAACCAATGGGCCACGATTCGTCTCAGATACTCTACTGTTGCGGTAATAAATAAATTGGCCTAATAAACTTTTTAAAAAATATTAAATTATGACTGACACCCCCGGCCCAAAAATGTGCGTCGGACCACAGGGCAGTGCCCTATGTTGCCCGGTATGCCCTATGGCCAGTCCAGGCCTGGTCACCAGGTCACATGACCTAGACGCTATTGAAGAAAGTATGATTTAAAGTTTATATAGTGTAGTGTTCTACGTCAGTAAACATGACTGAATAAATGTATGCTTCAGTGCTATTAGTTCATATATCAGGCAGTTGGATCTAAGCAGGCTGGTCCGCAGCTTCGGACATGCTAATGTTAAGTTAAAGTGTGCTCATGTTCTGTGCTTAAGTAACTGTGATTAAAATGTATTTGTTAGACTAAGCAACTAACCTAGCCCAAGCATGGCGCCAGTTTCAACAGCACGCAGAGCTGATGTTCAGCAGTCCCCTGAAGAGAAAGGGTGAAGACGAGAAATGCAGTTTAGAGCTGTAATCGGGCCTTAAAAGTTAGGCCCGACAGAGCCCGAGTTTAGATTGACAGCCTTTTAAAAGCCCGAACCCGACTTTACAGCCTGACATTATTCAAAAGTGCGCAAACACACGGCGCTTTTGCCTTTGGTCAAGAATGAGTCATTTATACTTGTTTTAACATAATTTATTTATGACTAACGAATAAACTACAGGCAACTTGGAAGTTGGAACAAAAAATAATCAAGCCCTCTGTAACATCTCAGCACTCAAATAAGTCCAGGCATACACTTACCCTATAAATAGGCCAACAATAGTCCCATAAAAATAAGTATTTCTTTACAAATTAAAATAAGATAAATTCAAAATTAAGATGTGTTTTTGGCAATAACAAAATTAATATAAAGGCTCCGCGGGATTTGCTTTGCCACTTCCCTCCACAATCCGGCCTCAACGCGACGGTGAACTGCAGCTGAAATTTAATAAAAGAATAATTGCCAACATTAGCCTACATGGTCAAAACTTTCCCACACCACAGACTTTGCTTTAGTTGCTGGTGCAACCAAAACGTAATCGCCAGTGGCAAGCCTCTGTTTAACCTCCTCAGCATCCATTTTCGCATTTCTCTCGCGCTAATCAAAACGCATCACATGACCACGCAAGCCTGAGCTCGGCCCCGAGCCCGTGTAAAATTATATTAATTAAGCCCGAACCCGTCGGGTCCCGTCGGGTCCCGTCGGGTTCGGGCTAAGATCTTCAGCTCTAATGCAGTTATCTTCTCCTATGGCTCGGAGAGAAGGGTCGAAACATTTGCAATACATGGTCGTTGTCTGTAGACGAAGCAAAGATTTTAACGTCGTATTATGACCGATTCACGCCATACGTCAAGCCGAAAGCCAACGTGATATTTGCACGATATAAGTTTCATGAAAAGGTGCAGGGAGAGCACGAGCCTTTCGAGCAGTTTGTGACAGACCTACGACTACTTGTTAAAGACTGTAATTATGCTAACAGTGATGAGATGAGCCGTGACCGAATTGTATTCGGGATACATTCACCAAAAGTGAGAGAGAAACTTTTGAATGTGGGTTCTGAGTTGACGCTCGAAAAAGCGATAGATGTCGCTAGATCTCACGAGTTGGCTGAAGCACAGCTAAAAACCATTTCAAGCAACCTGAGCACTTCACGTGAACACGCGGTGCATGCAATCGCACGCGATACATTGAGGGGCACAGTTCCAAAGCAACGTAATTTAAAATGCACAAAGAAATATAGTGATAACCTGAGAGTTCATGGAAGTATAACCCCAGCAAACCCAAAAGTATGCAGATATTGTGGAAACAAACCACACGCTGACCTATCTTACTGTCCTGCAAGAGGGAAGATGTGTAAACTATGTGGCAAGATAAACCACTTCGCAAAGGTCTGCCGTTCCAGTTATGAGAAAACTCTCCACACAATAAGCAACAATAATACAGACCTGATTAATGAGTGTGATGAGCTGTTTATTGACTCGCTGAAACAAGGCAAACAAGGTTTAGACACAGAGCAAGTTTTTGTGAACATTCAAATAGGCCCAAATCAAGAAGATGAAATAAAGTTCAAGCTGGACACAGGATCTTCAGCGAATGTCATTCCTCTACATCAGGGGTGCCCAACCTTTTTTGAACAAAGATCTAATTTTTAATTTGTCAGTGTGCCGAGATCTACCAGTCCAAACAGAAAGCCAGTTGCTATTCATAGCATATTTACATATTTAATGTGCACAAAACAAACTAAAAGTAGCCCTAATCCATATATAATAAAACATAGTCTAATTGTAGTGACAATAAAGTTATTAACCCTAACCCTAGCTCTTCTTTTGCACCCATGTCTCCAAAAACCATTCTAATGAAAACACACAGCTGTGCCACATCCACAACATCAGTCGACTTATCAAATTGAAGAGAAAAACATTGACACTGTTCAATATCCTTCCTTAACTGCGCCTCGACATCCTCTGCCATTCCCTCACATCGCCGTGTAACAGTGCCACGGAATAATTGCACAGCTATGATATCACTGTTATTTTCGAAGTCACCAAATAGTGCGTCTGCAGCCGCGACAAATGCTTCTTTCAAAACTTCACCATCCTTGAAAGACTTCTTGTGTTTTGCAAAACCGTGACTGAAGCCTTACCCTTGGTGTTTGGCCTAGTGAAAATGGACTGCTGTGCTGCTAACTGCCTCTTCAATTCATGGACTTTTCGGGTGCGTAGAGCTGATTTAGGCGGGAAATCTGCATTGTAGCTTTTGTGCACGGTTTTGAAATGGCGCTCCAAATTGCCCTTCTTTTTTTTTTGCTTCTGCCATCGTTGCCTTTTACTTTGCTGAAGTTGCAGCTCTCTCAACTTCTCTACTTAAACAGTGAGTCCCTACTAATAACATAACATGCCTATAGCTAAAACCCTGGCTAAATTCAGATTAGTGTACTAGCATACTACTCTCGCTATTTCTGCCATATATTTATCTGAAATAGTATGAGTAGTATGTTAGTATGCGATTTCAAATTCAGCCATTAAATCTGTCAGTTTAAATTTTCAGCGCAGAGCCGAACGTAATCAGTGATCTTGTAAGGGAAAATAAAGAACTGTTTTTTAAAATAAGTACAGGGTTTCTTTACTCAAGAAATACTATGTCTATAAAGGTTAATGTTTTATGTATTTGAGGTTTGAGGCGTGGAAACAGTGAAGAAAGAGAAAGGACAAACCAGAAGGCAGTTTACTCTCGCGATCGACTGGAAAGCAATCTGCGATCGATCGGTCGACCGTGATCGACTGGTTGGGCAGCCCTGCTCTACATGAATATACTAAAATGAGTATCAAGTGCACTCTGCATCTCGCCCCTTGTGTGGATATGGAGGCGAACATCTGGTGGTAAAAGGCAAATGTGACTTAAAATGCAAGCATAAAGATGTAGAGATGATCATGACATTCTATGTGGTCGGCACAAGTTCACCCCCTGTACTGTCAGTTACAGTTTTCTGCCTGTTCTGGGCAGAAAAGCCCATCTTGGAGGAGTTTGCAGATGTTTTCAAGGGGATTTCAAGCGGACTGTTTCCGGGTGAGTGTAACATACACCTAGACCCACCCGCAACCCCAGTAGTCCATCCACCCAGACGCATCCCCCTTGCGTTACGCAGCCGTCTTAAAGAGGAGCTTGAGAGTATGGAAAGACAAGATGTCATCGTTAAGATCACTGAGCCAACTGAATGGGTTAATTCTATGGTTGTGGCCGAAAAACCACGCACTGGTCAGCTAAGGGTATGTGTAGACCCTAGAAACTTAAACAAGGCCATCAAGCGACCTCATTACCCTCTACCCACCCTTGAGGATATAACATCCAGGCTAGCTGGTGCCCGATATTTTAGTGTCCTAGATGCTTGATCAGGGTATTGGGCTATCAAGCTTGCTGAAGAATCATCAAGATTGACCACTTTTAACACAGTCTTCAGACGCTACCATTTCTGACGTCTTCCTTTTGGTCTTATTTCAGCTCAAGATGAGTTCCAGCGGAAAATTGATGAAACGTATGAAGGCATAGAAGGAGTTATGGCCATAGTCAACGACATCCTCATTCACGGAAAAACGAAGGCAGCCCATGATGAACGTCTCCATGCCATGCTACAGCGTTCTAGAGAGAGAGGAGTCAAGCTCAATCCTGAAAAGAGCGTCATCTGCGCTACAGAGGCGAGCTATTTTGGACATCTCACTGCTGGCGGAGTAAAACCTGACCCCTCCAAAGTCACTGCTGTAAGAGACATGGAGTCACCCAAAGATAAGGGAGAGCTTGAGACAGTGCTAGGTATGATTAATTACCTCTCCAAATTTGCACCTGGCCTCTCTGATGTCAACGCACCACTGCAACAGCTTCTGTAGGATTCAAGTGAGTTTGTCTGGGATGTTCAGCATGACAAACCCTTCAACAGAATTAAGGAGCTGCTCACATGCTAACCAGGTCCAGTCTTAGCCTATGTTGACCCTATCAGAGAGCTCAGATTACAGGTTGATGCCTCCAGATATGGGCTTGGGGCAGAGTTAATGCAAGATGAAAGACCCATTGCATATGTGTCCAAATCTCTCTCTGAAAGTGAAATCAACTATGCTCAAATTGAGAAAGAGCTCTTTCCCATATTGTTTGGCTGTAAGCACTTCCACCAATATATCTACGGCCGACATGTCACTATTGAGAGCGACCACAAGCCTCTCGAGTCAATAATGCGGAAGCCCTTGGCATCAGTTCCCCCAAGGTTGCAGAGGATGATTCTCCAATTTCAGAAGTACAACTTTACCATAGTATATCGACCAGGCAAGGACATCCCTGTCACAGACACATTGTCCAGAAAGTCTATATTGGACCAAGATACAAGCCTCAGTGAAGATATGGACCTTCAAGTGCATATTGTATACAGCAGTCTTCCTGTCAGTGATTCAAAGTTGGAGGACGTCAGAGCTGAAACTGAAAAAGATCTGCAGTTCCAGGCACTAAAAAAGTCATACAAAGAGGTTGGGCAGATGTGAAAAGAAATCATCGTGATGAGCTCTCATACCTGCAGGGAATAATCTTCAAAGGTGAAAAGATTGTCATCCCTACAAGCCTTTGATCAGACATGTCACGAATACATGCCAGTCACCTGGGCATAGAAAAGAGTAGCCAGTCACCTGGGCATAGAAAAGAGTAAGCAGAGGGCCCGTGATATCATGTTCTGGCCTGGCATGGGGAAAGAAATAGAGAGCATCATCAGCAAATGCTCAGTTTGCCTCACATATTGCCCTTCTAATACCAAAGAGCCCATGATCAGTCACAAAGTCCCAGATAGACCATGGCAAGTAGTGGCTACTGACTTGTTCACCTGGAACAACGAGGAGTATCTTATGATGGTGGACTATTACAGCAGATACTTTGAGTTGGACAAACTCAGCAGCACAGCCTCAACTGCCGTAATAAACAAACTAAAAGCTGCTTTTGCACAACATGGCGTTCCAGAAGATGTCATTTCAGATAATGGCCCCCAGTACAGCTCGGGTGAGTTCGGGACATTTGCAAGAGCATGGGAGTTTACACATACCACCACTAGTCCATACCACCCACAAAGTAATGGATTGGCAGAGAAATCCATGCAGACTGCAAAAATGCTGCTGGAAAAGGCCAAGGCTGACAAAAGAGACGCATACCTCAGTCTCCTGGAATAACAGCCCTGTCGATGGATTTAAATCACCAGCTCAGCTGTTAATGAGTCGTCGCCTGCAATCAACCCTACCCAACACCAATCAGCAACTCTTGCCAAAAGTCATCAGTTGCAAAGATGTCAGAGCAAAGAGACTGCATAAACAACAGCTCCAAAAGTGCTATTATGACAGATCAGCTAAGCACTTAGCTCAAGGAGGGACAGGTCGTTAGGATGCAAGAGCGAGGGTACTGGAAGCCAGCTGTCATCGTCAGTACAGCCAACACTGAAAGATCATATCATGTACTACTGATGGACAAGAATATTGACGAAACAGACGTCACCTGTTGGACACGAAAGAACCGAGGCGTAGCTGTTCTGACGATGTCACTGAGCCATGTGCACAAGGACTTTACACACACACCCAACTACACCGATAACCTGCCCACCTCTGGCACTTACATAGCCAGATATGGACGCGGGATAAAACCCAGAGTTGTCCTAGATTTGTGATTTTACAAGGGTGTAGGCGGATCGCTGCCTTGAAAATAATAAGAAAAAAACATTCCGTGGAATCTACATGTTTGCATATGTGACCATACAATATGTCAGTATGTTAGTCTAGCAATTTACTAATGTTCCAGTTCGTGCATGTGATCCATATCTTAATGCCTTCTCTTGGTTAGAATGCATGTAGCATTTCTCTTTATTTTGTATTATCTTTAAAAGAAAGGGGTTGCAGTGTTCTACGTCAGTAAACAGTCACATGACTGAATAAATGTATGCTTCAGTGTTATTGGTTCATACAGCGGCTTGCAAAAGTATATCAGGCAGTTGGATCTAAGCAGGCTGGTCCGCAGCTTCGGACATGCTAATGTTAAGTTAAAGTGTGCGAATGTTCTGTGCTTAAGTAATTGTGATTTGTTAGACAAGTAAGCGCGCCTCCTGAGCTTTCATCTGCACCTCACTAAAGGAGTGAAACACAACATAAGGATATAAAGTTTATATATAATAATTGCAAATTAATTCACAATACTCAATTAATATTAACTATTAATTCAACAATTATTAATAAATAAACAAAAGCAGTATGCAATGACGCATGGCATATGTATATTTAATAAGAAATCAGAATAACTGAGGCACGTAGCCAGGTAAGTAACAAGTATCACTTTTCATTTGGACAGAAATTTGTCGACGGTCCCTAAAATACCGCTTCCAAATGTCTGAATATCAAACTAACGTCACCGCGGTCAGTAAATACAGTCGACTATCTGCTTGCCATCATCCAGAGCATTTTTACTTAAAATTACACTTAAGTGTTTATAATGAATGAGTGGTCGTACAAACTCATGACGCGTTTCAATCCAGTCGGCGCGAGTAAATACTTAAGTTGTTTCAGAGGACAGACAAGTCCATATTACAGTCAGATAAAAGTCACTGGCGTGAAGTCATCTTCATTCATCTTCTATACCGCTTAATCCTGTGTTCAGGGTCGCGGGGAACTGGAGCCTATCCCAGGAGACTTTGGGCACTAGGCGGGGTACACCCTGGACAGGGTGCCAATCCATCGCAGGGCACACACACACTCACACCCCCAATCACACACTACGGGAAATTTAGGAACGCCAATTAGCCTAACCTGCATATCTTTGGACTGTGGGAGGAAACCGGAGTACCCGGAGGAAACCCACCAACCCACGGGGAGAACATGCAAACTCCATGCACACAGAGACGGGAATCGAGCCTGGCCGGGGAATCGAACCCAGACCCTGGAGGTGCAAGGCAACAGTGCTAACCACTACACCACCGTGCCGCCTGGCATGAAGTCATTGCAGCCAAATATCTGTCCATGTTTTCGACACCATTGCAATATAATGACATTTAATAATAGTGAATTAAACTAACTATAGCGTGTTTTAGCCAGCTTCAAACGTAGCCTATTTAAACCTATTGAAAATGTCATATCAAATCAAGAAAATTAAATGTTCTTGAAAACATTTTTAATGGCTTGACTGTTTAAGTCGTTCTGAACGAGCCCCTTCTCATAAATGCAACACCAAATATTAACCGAGTTTTAATGGACTATGTAATCTTTAATAATCGATTTTGATCATGAAAAAGATCTCACCAGAAGTATCGTTATACATTTTTATTGTTCGTTCGTTTTTATGTTGAGATGTGCTTCCTTTTCCTATTCGTCAATGATAAGCGCGTGATGGTTTGACCCTAACAGAACGCCGTAATGTTTGGATTCGTTCGTAAAGAAAATGGCGGACGAACTAGACAGAGTACGAATTTCCGAGGCTGAGCTACGGGCTGAGGCGTCGAATATTATTACATCTATTGACAACCCGAAAGGTTAGTTAGTCCCGTTAGTTGTACAGTTAAAGATAGTTAGTCGCGAAACTAGTTGAACAAAACACATTGGGCCAGTTTTAAGTGACCAAAGCTTATGTTAGCAAGCAAGCTACTTGTTTGCTAGTTGAATAACTTGTTGGTTATGAGATTTCTGGTAGCGCGGTGTTTTAATAGTGTAGTGGACGTTTTGGGTAAAGGCGTGTGTGTGTTTTACATCACAATGACATAAAATGCCTGTGTGCACGAAAGTGTCTTTAACTATATACAAAGTAACATAGCTAGCTTGCTCTCAGTAACTGAGAATGATGTAAAGCAGACATCATGAACTTGTGTTTGCGTGAATTAGAAAAGGCAGAAATGCATTGATTTGCTAATTGTAGTCTCTAGTGAACAAAAGTAGCCCATCTAGAAGGGTCAGCCCATGCACTGGCTTTAACTTTTTGCCAAGGTTGAAAAAAAAAAAACAACTCTTGTTGTTGCTGGTCCTTCGCCTGTTTACGTCACATAGATGTTTGAGGACAGTGGAAGGTTAGAGTAACAAAGCTAGTAATTTATAACACTAGCTTCCAGGTATGGTAAACAACTGTTAGTACTCTTCATTAATGGGAAAAGTGATTGATAGGAAAATGTATTGTCTTAAAGCAACTTCTTCTTTGTCTTTCGGCTGTTCCCTTTCAGGGGTCGCCACAGCGAATCATCTGCCTCCATCTAACCCTATCCTCTGCATCCTCTTCTCTCACACCAACTAACTTCATGTCCTCTCTCACTGCATCCATAAATCTCCTCTTTGGTCTTCCTCTAGACCTCCTGCCTGGCAGTTCCAACCTCAGCATCCTTCTACCGATATATTCACCATCTCTCCTCTGAACATGTCCAAACCACCTCAATCTGGCCTCTCTGACTTTATCTCCAAAACATCTCACATGGGTTGTCCCTCTGATGAACTCATTCTTAATCCTATCCATCCTTGTCACTCCCAAAGAGAACCTCAACATCTTCAGCTCTGCTACCTCCAACTCTGCCTCCTGTCGTTTTTTCAGTGCCACTGTCTCTAAGCCGTAGAGCATTGCTGGTCTCACCACTGTCCTGTACACCTTTCCTTTCATTCTCGCCGATACTCTTTTATCGCACGACACACCTGAAACTTTTCTCCACACTTTCCAACCTGCCTGTACTCGTCTCTTCACCTCCTTTCCACACACTCCATTGCTCTGGACCGTTGTCTTAAAACAACTCCAGTGTGTTAAAATTAGGGCTGCACGATATATCGAAAAAATATTATCGCGATAATGGCATGCGCTAACCATATCGCAAGGAGTTGCGATAAATACTTTATTTGCTAAGCATTTGTGTCCAAATTTGACCAATCAGATGGGCCCTTACTATGTTTATACCCACTTATATCTTTATAATTTATATCTTCATACTTCATTCTGTCGCGAACTAACCCCGGATTATCAGAAGACTTAGCGATTAGCCGTTAGCCGCGATTAGCCGTTAGCCCTTTATAGACAGTAAACCCAAACGCGGAAACAAGCGATTAGGCAGGATAACCACGCAAATTAGTTTAAGGACTCTTACAGAAGGGGAGCAAGGGAAAAACACACATTTAACCTGTCCTGTAAATCTCAAGGTTTTCTTGTTTCCACTTATTCCACTTTAGATCATCAGCTCTATAACAGACAGGATTTTGGGATTAAAACTTAGAAGCAACTTTTGAGTAGACAATGGTTTAAAATGACAATGTTATCAGATGTGTTTACTTGCTAAAATGTTTCTGTGACTCTCCATACTATGTTCCATGCCGACCTACATGCTGCAACAGGTAGCAATTAATGACTATAGAACACTGGAGTCATGGAGTGGTGCATATAGTTAAATGTTCCAGTGGTGTTACCATCCTTCGTCATCCCTCCTGGAATGTTGCTCATCCAATTTCATTGTTCATTGAAACAAACTTTGTATAATTGGAGTTTTTATTTCTTTAAAACTGATTTGTGCCAGAGTGTACTGTCCAAATTAATAAATTTTTATTGAATTAGCACTTAGTGCATGAACAGTTAACTGAAAACTGGCCATTCTACCAACAAATTTATCACTGTCACTCTCTTCTTTTTCAGAAGTGCAAAAGACAAGCAAAAAACATCAGAGAGAAGGGAAAAGGCCAGACCTCCAGAGGTACGATCCTGGTGTCGCACAGACACGCAGATACAAGGATGGATGTCAAGAATACTTTGCAGTGACTGAGGCTGCATATATTTCTGAAGAGTATATGTCGGATCCTGCCATTAAAATGCCTGCCAGCTCTCTGCCAGGTGCAGGCCTGAAATTCACCAGAAGTGATTGCCAATCTGAACTAAGAAAATTTAATTTTAATGGTAATGACGATGATGCATCTTTCAATCAACATTTTAGGAGGAACATTGTCAAAACTAGTGAACTATTAAGCACTGTAATATCTGGTTCTCCGAAACCACAGAAAACGCGCAAACCTGATCGTGCGATATATCAACCTGGTGGGCGAAGGGGGCAAGGTTTTAGAGATTATGGCACAATGAAGGAGTTGGAGCAGGCATCACAAGAAGTGGTAAAGGAAGATGATGATACAAGTAATGGGTTGATGAGCTTAGCTGATCAATATAATTATATAAATCTGGGAGACGAAAAAGGAAATGGAAGGCAAGTCAAGGAAGGTGGGAAAAAACAGGTGCTGGAAAAACAAAAGAGAGTGGAGTTGCGTTTGGAAAACTGTAATCAACCGACTGTTAGCACTATAACTGATCAAGTGAAGCAACTTGGCATTAACAGCTCTACAGCCCCAAATACAGCGAAGAAGAGTGAAAATGCTGGTAAAAGAAGAAGAAGGTTAAGTGGTGATGCCACTAAGAACAGAAGAGGAGGAGGAGGTGAAGTGAAGGAGAAGAAGAAAGAGCAGGAAAATAGAAGGTCTAGAGGGGGCAGGGAGAGGGAGGATGGAGAGGGAGGTGAGCGAGGTTTTCTGACAGACCAGCTGGAAAAAACCTGTGAGCAGGAGGTCAATAAAAGATTAGCGTGGGATGTGAAAGAAAAATATGTTAGTCAAGACCAGAACTTCAAAAAAGAAAAACACAAAGGCATTCGGCCAGTGCAAAATGATAGTGAGAGGCTCAGGACTGCCCAAGGAACACAACCTATTAAAGTCAACTGTTCTTCAAAGCGCTATTCCAAATCAGACATCAGACGGTCTCGAAACCGGACTTGCAGTACAAGTTCAGCTAGCAGTGGCACCAGCATGGATGGGCTGGTAGAGTCTGTAATGCACAGTACAAATACAGAATCTGGGATGGGAGAAAGGCCAATACCTAATGAAAGTATGATGAAGGAGATGGGCCGTGCCACAGCAAATGAGCAGAGACAAAGGAGAAGGACAGCCAGAGAAATGTCATCCACAGATTCATTTGAGGAGAATGAGGGAATAGAGATGGGAGGAGGAGGAGACCGTAGAGCAAAAACAGATAAGAATAACATCAGAAAATCAAAAGGTTCTACAAGAGGAACCTTGAATGTTGGTCAAGGAGGGGTCTTGAGAGTTTCATTTGGTACAGTCTCAGGAATCAGGGAAGACCAAACCAAGTGCAAAAATCTAAGTCGTAGAGGGAGAGGTATTCTGGTACTCCCAACAAACACTGAATTCACGCCATCTTCAGAACCTGGACCTCGTCTTATATGTGGGACGAAAAGCAGCATAAACCTGGCCAGGGGAAGAGGAAGTCGTGGTGGAGGTACCAGGAGGTTGTGGGACCCCAATAACCCTGATAAGAAACCAGCTCTGTCACTCAGCCAGCAATCCCAGCAGTCATCTCTACGACAGCCCTTGTACTTACAGCATCAAGGAGGATATGGACCACTGCACTTTTTGGACACTGATGATGAATCTTCTTGGGACACTCCTGTGCACCAGGGTGATGACTTTCAAAGCCATCCTCATGCTGCCTCCATGGCTTACTACAAATATCAGAATTCTGACAATCCTTACTGCTACCCTTTACCAACTAGCTCTTCAAATACACCTCCATGCTACACATATTCCTATCAACTCCCATATCAATTACCTGGCTCTAATGGGGTGTTCCCAAATCCAGGCATGACATTCTTTTATGGTGCATATGGCCACAGTGGTCAAGGTTACCAATCCACAGGCATCACTTTTAGCCCAGAGGAGTCAGAGGTACAGACAAGAGGGGAAATCTGTAAACTTCTGCGGATGGCTGACAGCCAGGAACTCCAGCTAAGCAATCTGCTCTCCAGGGAGCAACTTAGTCGAGAAGGACTAGAGAGGATGGCCCAGCTTAGGTAAATAAGGACTGATCACACACAGAAAAGTAGGAAATAGAAAAGTGCGTTCATTAGTGTATTAGCCTATTTTTCCTTTTCCCTCTCTCTTTCAGAGCTGAGCTCCTGACACTGTATGAGAGTGTAATTCTAAATGACATCGAGTTCGCTGATGCACAGAATGTGGACCAGTTACTGTGGAAGAATGTGTTTTATCAGGTAATTGAGCGATTTAGACAACTCCTGAAGAACCAGGATTCAGATACAGCTCCTCAGTTCAGGATTACGCTGGTAACCATGCTCGAAGAGGTATGTGGCTTAATTTTTTTTTTTACTAATTTTTTTCCCGCTGTTAATATCTTCTTTTTGTAGTTTTAGAGAGCTTCAATTTTCTCAGACTCTGGATTTGTTCCAAGTGTAATCTTGATAATTCATTTGTATTGGATAAATTTATTGCAGTTCATGCATTTTTGGTGCATAAATTTTTACATCCTGTGTGTTCTAGGGGGCAGTGTTTTTTGATTCACTGCTGTTGAAGTTACAAACTGTATTCCAGTTTAAACTGGAAGACTACATGGATGGAATGGCAATACGTGCAAAACCTCTTAGGAAGACTGTAAATATCATTTGTCTCAAAGCTTCCTTCCCTTTAAAAATGGTTGTCTATTCAGCAAAATTCAGCTTTTACTGGCAATATTATTGACTGAAAATGATATATTATGAAATATATTTTATAACAAATGAGAATCATAACAAAGTGCATAGAGTGACTTTTTTAAATTCTCTTTGGATATAACAAGAATCCATTTACTTTCTTGCAAATTGCTGCAATTTGAATTGAGCATTCTCATTTATTAATCACATAGATTCAGAACGAGAATATGCTTCATTAATTATATATTATAATGCCCACCTCCTGTATAGTCTCTCTAAGATAACAAATTGTGGACATTGTGCCACTCATTTTAGGTGAAATATGCTTTGATTAGTGCCCAGCGGTGTATGATATGTCAAGGAGATGTCGCAAGATATAGAGAACAAGCAAATGATTCTGCTAATTATGGCAAAGCCCGCAGGTCAGTTATTTTGCATAATAATCTTTGCCTAAATAATTCTCAATAGGATTAATATCCAATCCTTTCCTCTATAATGACATGTATCCCATTTTGGGTGTTTTTTTTTGTATTCTTTACCAGCTGGTACCTGAAAGCTCAGCAGATTGCACCAAAAAATGGACGACCATACAACCAGCTTGCTGTGTTGGCAGTATACACAGTGAGAACACATTAATTTCATTAAACATTTTAAATGTCCTGAAGCTTTAAATTTGCATATAGCATGTTAAAGTACACAATTTTTAATACCAGTATTCAAGGGTTCTCCAATCGATTAAGCGGCAATTAGGCGATAATTTATTTGGGATCTCGACTGGCATTGACATAAACCGATACTGTTGCAGTGACGCACAAAGCATGTTGACAGCCACATCAACATAGTATCCCCAGTCTGGGAATATTACCAGGTATCCTTAAGAGATGTCAAATTTGAAATATGCTGTTTTTTCTATAAAGCAAGAGCACATGAAGGAACAACTGCTTAAAGCATTAACACAACAAACTAGGGCTGCAACAACTAATCGATAATTATCGATAATGAAATTCGTTGTCAACGAATGCCGTTATCGATTAGTTGGGCTGCTCACATTACTGAGGAGCGCGACCACAAGATGCACAAATACACACAGATACACAGTCGCTTGGAGGTTACAGAAGCGTTTGCAGGAAAAAGCGCGCCCCAAGTCCTCCAAGGTATGGGGTTAATTTACATTAAACACCTCTTATCGGGCGTTAAAATCGAGCGGTTTTCTGCCGTTCGTAGTGTCCGGTGAGCGCGGATGAAGCGGTGAGGGTGGGTGTGTGTCTGAGGGAGGGTGTGTCTGAGGGAGGGTGTGTCTGAGGGAGTGTGTGTGTGAGGGAGGGTGTGTGTGAGGGAGGGAGTGTGTGTGTGAGGGAGGGTGGGTGTGAGTGAGGGAGGGTGGGTGTGAGTGAGGGAGGGTGTGTGTGTGTGAGGGAGGGTGTGTGTGTGTGAGGGAGGGTGTGTGTGTGTGAGGGAGGGTGTGTGTGTGTGAGGGAGGGTGTGTGTGTGTGAGGGAGGGTGTGTGTGTGTGTGAGGGAGGGTGTGTGTGTGTGGGAGGGAGGGTGTGTGTGTGTGGGAGGGAGGGTGTGTGTGTGTGGGAGGGAGGGTGTGTGTGTGTGGGAGGGAGGGTGTGTGTGTGTGGGAGGGAGGGTGTGTGTGTGTGGGAGGGTGGGTGGGTGTGTGTGTGGGAGGGAGGGTGGGTGTGTGGGAGGGAGGGTGGGTGTGTGTGTGGGAGGGTGGGTGGGTGTGTGTGTGGGAGGGTGGGTGGGTGTGTGTGGGAGGGTGGGTGGGTGTGTGTGGGAGGGTGGGTGGGTGTGTGGGAGGGAGGGTGGGTGGGAGGGAGGGTGTGTGTGTGGGAGGGAGGGTGGGTGTGTGTGTGTGTGGGTGTGAGGGAGGGTGTGGGTGTGAGGGAGGGTGGGTGTGTGTGTGTGGGTGTGTGTCTGTGTGTGAGGGAGGGTGTGTGTGTGAGGGAGGGTGTGTGTGTGAGGGAGGGTGTGTGTGTGAGGGAGGGTGTGTGTGTGTGTGAGGGAGGGTGTGTGTGTGTGTGAGGGAGGGTGTGTGTGTGTGTGTGTGTGTGTGTGAGGGAGGGAGGGTGTGTGTGTGTGTGTGTGTGTGTGAGGGAGGGGGTGTGTGTGTGTGAGGGAGGGTGTGTGTGTGTGTGAGGGAGGGTGTGTGTGTGTGTGTGTGTGTGTGTGTGTGTGTGTGTGAGGGAGGGGGTGTGTGTGTGTGTGTGAGGGAGGGGGTGTGTGTGTGTGAGGGAGGGTGTGTGTGTGTGTGTGTGAGGGAGGGGGTGTGTGTGTGTGTGAGGGAGGGGGTGTGTGTGTGTGAGGGAGGGGGTGTGTGTGTGTGAGGGAGGGTGTGTGTGTGTGTGTGTGTGTGTGTGTGTGTGTGTGTGTGTGTGTGTGTGTGTGTGTGTGTGTGTGTGTGAGGGAGGGAGGGTGTGTGTGTGTGTGTGTGTGTGTGTGAGGGAGGGTGTGTGTGTGTGTGTGTGTGTGTGTGAGGGAGGGTGTGTGTGTGTGTGTGTGAGGGAGGGTGTGTGTGTGTGTGTGTGAGGGAGGGTGTGTGTGTGTGTGTGAGGGAGGGTGTGTGTGTGTGAGGGAGGGTGTGTGTGTGTGTGTGTGTGTGTGTGTGTGTGTGAGGGAGGGTGTGTGTGTGTGTGTGTGAGGGAGGGGGTGTGTGTGTGTGTGTGAGGGAGGGGGTGTGTGTGTGTGTGTGTGAGGGAGGGGGTGTGTGTGTGTGTGTGTGGGAGGGTGGGGGTGTGGGAGGGAGGGTGTGTGTGTGTGTGTGTGTGAGGGAGGGTGTGTGTGTGTGTGTGTGAGGGAGGGTGTGTGTGTGTGTGTGAGGGAGGGTGTGTGTGTGTGAGGGAGGGTGTGTGTGTGTGTGTGTGTGTGTGTGTGTGTGTGTGAGGGAGGGTGTGTGTGTGTGTGTGTGTGAGGGAGTGTGTGTGTGTGTGTGTGTGAGGGAGGGGGTGTGTGTGTGTGTGTGTGAGGGAGGGGGTGTGGGAGGGAGGGTGTGTGTGTGTGTGTGTGGGAGGGTGGGTGGGTGTGTGTGTGGGAGGGTGGGTGGGTGTGTGTGGGAGGGTGGGTGGGTGTGTGTGGGAGGGAGGGTGGGTGGGAGGGAGGGTGTGTGTGTGGGAGGGAGGGTGGGTGTGTGTGTGTGTGGGTGTGAGGGAGGGTGTGGGTGTGAGGGAGGGTGGGTGTGTGTGTGTGGGTGTGTGTCTGTGTGTGAGGGAGGGTGTGTGTCTGTGTGTGAGGGAGGGTGTGTGTGTGTGAGGGAGGGTGTGTGTGTGAGGGAGGGTGTGTGTGTGAGGGAGGGTGTGTGTGTGTGTGAGGGAGGGTGTGTGTGTGTGTGAGGGAGGGTGTGTGTGTGTGTGTGTGTGTGTGAGGGAGGGAGGGTGTGTGTGTGTGTGTGTGTGTGTGAGGGAGGGGGTGTGTGTGTGTGAGGGAGGGTGTGTGTGTGTGTGAGGGAGGGTGTGTGTGTGTGTGTGTGTGTGTGTGTGTGTGTGTGTGTGTGAGGGAGGGGGTGTGTGTGTGTGTGAGGGAGGGGGTGTGTGTGTGTGAGGGAGGGTGTGTGTGTGTGTGTGTGAGGGAGGGGGTGTGTGTGTGTGTGAGGGAGGGGGTGTGTGTGTGTGAGGGAGGGGGTGTGTGTGTGTGAGGGAGGGTGTGTGTGTGTGTGTGTGTGTGTGTGTGTGTGTGTGTGTGTGTGTGTGTGTGTGTGTGTGTGTGAGGGAGGGAGGGTGTGTGTGTGTGTGTGTGTGTGTGAGGGAGGGTGTGTGTGTGTGTGTGTGTGTGTGTGAGGGAGGGTGTGTGTGTGTGAGGGAGGGTGTGTGTGTGTGTGTGTGAGGGAGGGTGTGTGTGTGTGTGTGAGGGAGGGTGTGTGTGTGTGAGGGAGGGTGTGTGTGTGTGTGTGTGTGTGTGTGTGAGGGAGGGTGTGTGTGTGTGTGTGTGTGAGGGAGGGTGTGTGTGTGTGTGTGTGTGAGGGAGGGGGTGTGTGTGTGTGTGTGTGAGGGAGGGGGTGTGTGTGTGTGTGTGTGGGAGGGTGGGGGTGTGGGAGGGAGGGTGTGTGTGTGTGTGTGTGTGAGGGAGGGTGGGTGTGTGTGTGTGTGTGTGTGAGGGAGGGTGGGTGTGTGTGTGTGTGTGTGAGGCAGGGTGTGTGTGTGTGTGTGAGGCAGGGTGTGTGTGTGTGTGTGAGGCAGGGTGTGTGTGTGTGTGAGGCAGGGTGTGTGTGTGTGTGTGTGAGGCAGGGTGTGTGTGTGTGTGTGTGAGGCAGGGTGTGTGTGTGTGAGGCAGGGTGTGTGTGTGTGTGTGTGAGGCAGGGTGTGTGTGTGTGTGAGGCAGGGTGTGTGTGTGTGTGAGGCAGGGTGTGTGTGTGTGTGTGAGGCAGGGTGTGTGTGTGTGTGTGAGGCAGGGTGTGTGTGTGTGTGTGAGGGAGGGTGGGTGTGTGTGTGAGGGAGGGAGGGTGTGTGTGAGGCAGGGTGTGTGTGTGTGTGTGAGGGAGGGTGTGTGTGTGTGTGTGAGGGAGGGTGTGTGTGTGTGTGAGGGAGGGTGTGTGTGTGTGTGAGGGAGGGTGTGTGTGTGTGAGGCAGGGTGGGTGTGTGTGTGTGTGAGGGAGGGTGTGTGTGTGTGAGGCAGGGTGTGTGTGTGTGTGAGGCAGGGTGTGTGTGTGTGTGAGGCAGGGTGTGTGTGTGTGTGAGGCAGGGTGTGTGTGTGTGTGAGGCAGGGTGTGTGTGTGTGTGAGGCAGGGTGTGTGTGTGTGTGAGGCAGGGTGTGTGTGTGTGTGAGGCAGGGTGGGTGTGTGTGTGAGGCAGGGTGGGTGTGTGTGTGAGGCAGGGTGGGTGTGTGTGAGGCAGGGTGTGTGTGTGTGAGGCAGGGTGTGTGTGTGTGAGGCAGGGTGTGTGTGTGTGAGGCAGGGTGTGTGTGTGTGAGGCAGGGTGTGTGTGTGTGAGGCAGGGTGTGTGTGTGAGGCAGGGTGTGTGTGTGTGAGGCAGGGTGTGTGTGTGTGAGGCAGGGTGTGTGTGTGTGAGGCAGGGTGTGTGTGTGTGAGGCAGGGTGTGTGTGTGTGAGGCAGGGTGTGTGTGTGTGAGGCAGGGTGTGTGTGTGTGAGGCAGGGTGTGTGTGTGTGAGGCAGGGTGTGTGTGTGTGAGGCAGGGTGTGTGTGTGTGAGGGAGGGTATGTGTGTGTGAGGCAGGGTGTGTGTGTGTGAGGCAGGGTGTGTGTGTGTGAGGCAGGGTGTGTGTGTGTGAGGGAGGGGGTGTGTGTGTGAGGGAGGGGGTGTGTGTGTGTGTGAGGGAGGGTGTGTGTGTGTGTGTGAGGGAGGGTGTGTGTGTGTGTGTGAGGGAGGGTGTGTGTGGGAGGCAGGGTGTGTGTGTGTGTGGGAGGCAGGGTGTGTGTGTGTGTGGGAGGCAGGGTGTGTGTGTGTGTGGGAGGCAGGGTGTGTGTGTGTGTGGGAGGCAGGGTGTGTGTGTGAGGCAGGGTGTGTGTGTGTGTGAGGCAGGGTGTGTGTGTGTGTGTGAGGCAGGGTGTGTGTGTGTGTGTGAGGCAGGGTGTGTGTGTGTGTGTGAGGCAGGGTGTGTGTGTGTGTGTGAGGCAGGGTGTGTGTGTGTGAGGCAGGGTGTGTGTGTGTGAGGCAGGGTGTGTGTGTGTGAGGCTGGGTGTGTGTGTGTGAGGCTGGGTGTGTGTGTGTGAGGCTGGGTGTGTGTGTGTGAGGCTGGGTGTGTGTGTGTGAGGCTGGGTGTGTGTGTGTGAGGCTGGGTGTGTGTGTGTGAGGCTGGGTGTGTGTGTGTGAGGCTGGGTGTGAGGGAGGGTGTGTGTGAGGGAGGGTGTGTGTGAGGGAGGGTGTGTGTGAGGGAGGGTGTGTGTGAGGGAGGGTGTGTGTGAGGGAGGGTGTGTGTGAGGGAGGGTGTGTGTGAGGGAGGGTGTGTGTGAGGGAGGGTGTGTGTGAGGGAGGGTGTGTGTGAGGGAGGGTGTGTGTGAGGGAGGGTGTGTGTGTGTGTGAGGGAGGGTGTGTGTGTGTGTGAGGGAGGGTGTGTGTGTGTGTGTGGTGTGAGGGAGTGTGTGTGTGTGTGTGTGTGAGGGAGGGTGTGTGTGTGTGTGTGTGAGGGAGGGTGTGTGTGTGTGTGTGAGGGAGGGTGTGTGTGTGTGTGTGAGGGAGGGTGTGTGTGTGTGTGTGTGAGGGAGGGTGTGTGTGTGTGTGTGTGAGGGAGGGTGTGTGTGTGTGTGAGGGAGGGTGTGTGTGTGTGTGAGGGAGGGTGTGTGTGTGTGTGAGGGAGGGTGTGTGTGTGTGTGAGGGAGGGTGTGTGTGTGTGTGAGGGAGGGGGTGTGTGTGTGTGTGAGGGAGGGGGTGTGTGTGTGTGTGAGGGAGAAGGGGGGTGTGTGTGTGTGTGAGGGAGAAGGGGGGTGTGTGTGTGTGAGGGAGAAGGGGGGTGTGTGTGTGTGAGGGAGAAGGGGGGTGTGTGTGTGTGAGGGAGAAGGGGGGTGTGTGTGTGTGAGGGAGAAGGGGGGTGTGTGTGTGTGAGGCAGGGTGTGTGTGTGTGTGAGGCAGGGTGTGTGTGTGTGAGGCAGGGTGTGTGTGTGTGTGTGTGTGTGAGGGAGGGTGTGTGTGTGTGTGAGGCAGGGTGTGTGTGTGTGTGTGTGTGTGTGTGTGTGAGGGAGAAAGGGGGGTGTGTGTGTGAGGGAGAAAGGGGGGTGTGTGTGTGAGGCAGGGTGTGTGTGTGTGAGGCAGGGTGTGTGTGTGTGAGGCAGGGTGTGTGTGTGTGTGTGTGGGAGGGTGCGAGGGTGTGTGTGTGAGGGAGGGTGTGTGTGTGTGTGTGTGTGTGTGAGGGAGGGAGAGGGTGTGTGTGTGTGTGAGGGAGGGAGAGGGTGTGTGTGTGTGTGAGGGAGGGGGTGGGTGTGTGTGTGTGTGAGGGAGGGGGTGGGTGTGTGTGTGTGAGGGAGGGGGTGGGTGTGTGTGTGTGTGTGTGAGGGAGGGGGTGGGTGTGTGTGTGTGAGGGAGGGGTGGGTGTGTGTGTGAGGGAGGGGGTGGGTGTGTGTGTGAGGGAGGGGTGGGTGTGTGTGTGTGAGGGAGGGGGTGGGTGTGTGTGTGTGTGAGGGAGGGGTGGGTGTGTGTGTGTGTGTGTGAGGGAGGGGGTGGGTGTGTGTGTGTGTGTGAGGGAGGGGGTGGGTGTGTGTGTGTGTGTGAGGGAGGGGGTGGGTGGGTGTGTGTGTGTGAGGAGGGGGTGGGTGGGTGTGTGTGTGTGAGGGAGGGGGTGGGTGGGTGTGTGTGTGTGTGAGGGAGGGGGTGGGTGGGTGTGTGAGGGAGGGGGTGGGTGGGTGTGTGTGTGTGTGTGTGTGTGTGAGGGAGGGAGGGAGAGGGTGTGTGTGTGTGAGGACAAGAAAGTATTTTAAATAAATTTTTACTTGTTAAACGGTTGAGGTCTTGCAATAGGAGTAGTATGTAGAGTGGAGATCGAACGTTTGGGCACCCCAAGTAAAAAGGTGTATTAATGTGCATAAAGAAGCTAAGGAAAGATGGAAACATCCCCAAAAGCCATCAAAATGCAGACAAGACATTCTTATAATATGTCAAAAAAAAGTTGGATTTTATTTTCACCATTTACAGTTTCAAAATAACAGAAAACCAAATAAAGGTGTCTGCAAAAGTTTGGGATCCCTGCAGAGTTAATACCTTGTACTGCCCCTTTGGCAAGCTGAGACTTGACAGTGTCAGGGACTGTTCACAATAATTGTGTGGAAATACCAGGTGTTGTCAATCTG